>BSBM01000043.1:8035000-8661666 GCA_027924585.1 Larix kaempferi | reverse complement strand
TCTATGATGGTTACGTAGGAATATTCATTATTGTCCTTTTGAAATATTGTAATAAATTATTATGAATTGATGGATGGCTTACCGTCGGATAGGGTCACCCTTTAGCTCAGGCTTCAGCAAGCTTCCGGAGATCAATTCATTTCAAAGAAAATTTGACAATATGACTAGATATATATTATAATTCTATGTACGTATTTTATAACATTTGATGGTTGGACGCTATGTAATGTCATTAACAGCAAAAGATTTTCAATGATCCAAAATTAATACTTCTAGTTCTGACTTGGAATGTATTTATCCAAAATTATGTAAAATAATGTAGTTATGTTAGTGTGAATTCCTAGTGTAAAACTCAAGGCCAAGGCCCGACTAGTGAATAGCTAGACATGTATGATGTACATAAATTTTATTTGGATTGTTCGGTTGGCTTTTATGCTCATTTAGAATATTATGTAAATATTATGTGCATAAATAATAAAATGGCCCAACAATGGTTGTGTAAAGAGCACCAAAAGGGCTATGATTCCACTAGAGGGGGAGAGGAAAGGGGGTCCACGGGTGACTAAATCCTTGCTGCCAAGTGTTAACCTTAGAACTTAGCTAAAATTATTCCATGTGGTGAGAATAAGCCAATTATCTTACTTTTTGACCATTTTCCAATCATTAATGCACGTGTGTGGTTGGTGGGAAAAGTCACCTCATGTAGTTATTGAAGCATGGGACTCACATCACTTTTGTGATAGTTATGTCATGGCAGAAGTCAATCTGCAGCTACCAACAGTCCTTTCTTGTACTGTCAGAAGTTATATCAGTTTCATTTTCACCATTTTCCCATATCCCTTGGAGTCAATGTTCATTCTCTCATTCTTGCATGTTGATTTACACTAGGTAGAGCTCTCCATTACTGTCTATGAACTTACCATGTTGTTTTGAACCTAGAAATTCGAATTTGGAGACCATGTTGCAGATTTGGAAGTGAAAATTGATGGATTTAGGTGAGCAGAAAGGTTGTGCAAGCTAGGAACCCTTACCCATCGAATTCTACTACTCGTAGGTGGTTCTATAACAACCAATATCAGGTTGGACTTCTTCTATGCACACATTGGAAGCACCTAGTAAGATGGATCTCCCAAGAGAACCATGTATTGGTCAAGGAGATGCACCCTAAGCTAGAAGGGTGTTGTGTGGGGTAGGTATTGTGGAATTCAAGGCTATGAGGGCTGAGTGAGACCCCTGTAGAGCTCTGTATGAGCATTTGGCTAAACATAGAGAGTAGAATGGGTTGTGGGATTATAGAGAAAATCCTGTAGGTGTTTCCTTCGCCCTAGTGGCCTCATATCCCAGCTTGGGGGTGGCCTCCCAGCAGAAATAGTATATGTTGGATGGAGTGCTTATGGTTGGGTGGAAAATCGCTTTTACATAACCAATTGCTTGGATCTACGTTGGATAAAATAAGTATTCTCATGCATTTGAATCTGAAATATTTTTATTTTATGCTGCAAATTTTATATTAGTATTTGCATGCTAGATGTGTGTGAATAGATTTTAAATTCCGTCGTGCATGTTTATTTACATTTCTGCGCACATTGCATTTGTTGAAAATCATATTATGGACTTGGGGCAAAATTTGAGAGCCCAGATTTGGATAATGTCCCCTCCTGATGGTCAAATTGGGAGAGGGGGACACTACAGATACCATATAGTTGCACAACAAAACTAAGTTTCTTTTTTCTATTAAATAATGTAATTGTACATATATAAATACATTATCTAAACCACAATAGATCATAACATCACCAAATGGGACTCTTTCACCTACATTATGTAGCTAGAGGTATGAAACATCACATCCCATAATAGAAGTGGGATAAATACTTTTCCACCTCTCTTATATAAAGAATGGTAATATGATAATTTTACTCCATGATGCATGTGGGATAACTCATTTTTCATAAGATAGAGAGTTATGAAGAGTATTATGCCTTCTTCTTCTAGTTAGGACTCATTGTAACTACAAAATTCCTTAGCTAGCTTGTGCACCAATAAATTAAATCACCAAACATCATGACATCTAACTAGACATCATTACACTTCCAACATTATCATTACACATTCCAAAATATGCAGCATTAGTAACACTAACATGGAACACACCAACTCATCAAAAGTAATAAACATAATGCTGGATCAAAATTAAATTAAAAAATATATATCAACATATATATAAATTTAATGTGAGAAACATAGCCACACTAATGAAATCTTCTTCACTATTCACAAATTGCATCTTCTTTGCGGTTTGAGACTACTTTTTCATCTTAGCCTGTCACCAAATAAACCCCATATCCTCTTATTAAGTGTTGAGAGGGATCAAATCCTCAAAGGATTTCATTCTTCTTGGGGCTTGAGTTATCCAGTATTAAGATGGATTATGGCTAGTCTAGAGTCTTCTGTTAACCAAGAGCTAAGCAACGTAGGAGTACAAATGTAACGTCCCCATTTTGACCCTATTGCATTAAAATTGTAAATGATGTAAATATTGTTATCTAATCATGGTGAGGAGCTCAAGGCCAAGGCCCCACCATTGATGTAGTGTTTTTATGTATCAACAATTAAAAATATATGCCTATGGTTCTTGTGCTGGATAGACACAATGTAAATTAAGACATCATGTAAATACGAATTTTAATGAAATACCCACAACTAGCTATGCAATGCAACAAAGAGATGGGGGCATGATTTTTGTAAGGAACAGGGAGGGAAATGATTCAAACCCTTGAGCCAATGGTGTTACTCCATGTGTCAATGAGAAAACCCATAAAACCTCAACTACCCATTTTGGCTTATGCACCCAATCATTAGATTTTTCCAAGAGTTGGTTGAGGTAGTTAATGCCTTGGGAGTGGGGAGGTATGGCAGCCAATTTCGTGCATGGGCAAGCCATCAACCTAGGAATTCGTATTTTTGTTTCTTGGGAAAGAAAAGACCCACGAAATGGTGTCCAAATCCATCTTTCACCCATGGCCTTTGCCCTCTCACCCAGTCTGAGCTAGTTGGGTTTTCCCCATTGTTAACACCTAAAAAGTGCTCACTAGCTCATTCCCTTACTCACATGACCCATTTGTCCACTTTTCCACCATCTGAGCCTCTGAAACCAACAAAAGGTCACCAAAAGACCTTAGTACACCCCTTTTTCCATTAAAAAAGATTATTTTTCCAAGAAAATCATAAAAAACCCTCAAAAAGGGTCCAAATTCGCAAAAATATTAAAAAGGGAATTAAAATATTATTTTTATTCAAAAAAGGAAAAAGGAGGGAAAAGTACCTAAACCATGTTGGTCAATACCATTTGGTTTCCACAAAACCACAAATGGTATCTCCCACCACCAAAACCTATAAAAAGGTGGTAGGGGCTCCTCATTTCACATCCTTCCATTATCTCATCCTTATGCTGCTGAAATCTCCCCTGAGCACTTTTAGCCATTGAAGCAACCTTGGAGAAAGAGACCTATTGGAGTTTGGAGCTACTCATCTTGGGAGTTGCTCAACATCAACCTTCACCATTGAAGGTAATATCGCAAGCACTTGCTTGCCCCCCACTTTTCAATACAAAAAAATATTTATTTATTATGTTTCTTGTTCTTGATTTTGAAATGTTTACATTATTTGCTTAGATTCTTGTTTAGATCCATGAAAAGTATTGTTTATTTAGTTTATTGTTTTTATTTCTATTGAAACTGCTGCTACTAGTTAGCAGGTGCCCATAGCACTAAGCCTGGTTGCAAAACCGGGCCAACAGTTTTGGCGACTCCGCTTTGGTTTGAACTTTAGATCTCTAGTTTTGCCTTTAAATCTTAGTTTTTATGAGTTTTTAACCTTTAGATCCATAGATCTGCCATCTTAGACAGCAGATCCATTGCTGTTCTGAGATTTGGCCCCATAAACAGCCCGAAATTTTCAATTTTCGGGTTCGTTTCTTGGTTTCCGTGCACGGCTTCCGCCTCGCGGCTTTTTGCCAGACAGTCGCGCGGTCCATCGCGACTTTTCTGGGTTTTTTCGCGCGGTCCATCGCGGCCTTTTTCCAGACAGTCGCGCGGTCCATCGCGACTTTTCTGTGTTTTTCCGCGCTGCACACCGCGGCTTCGCGGCCTATTTCCGCGCTATCCATCGCGACTGTTCGCCCAAAACCCGCGCGGTCCATCGCGACTGTGCGCCCAAAACCTGCGCGGTCCATCGCGACTGTTCATCCAAAACCCGCGCGGTCCATCGCGACTGTGCGGCCAAAACCCGCGTGGCCCATCACGGCTGTTCGTCCAAAACCCGCGCGGCTGAATTTTTTCATTCGGCCATCCCGATTTTGAAAAGTATTTTTTACTGTACTTTCTGCCCATAGCACATTTTTTACAGTATTTGCATTCTGCATATTTTACAGCTTTGAAAAAAATTTTACTATTTAAAAGTGCATATTTAGAAATCTTTTTCAAAATTTTCAAGAAAGTGAAAGAAAGACTCATTTTGCATTTTCATCTAGATTCAAATTTTTTCTTGTTTACTTCTTTGAAATCTTGCCCTTAGCAATTTTTCTTGAAACGAAGAAATCCATTTATTTCTTTTAGAAAGGAGTTTATCATTTGCTTTCATAAATCCAAGAAATCCTTTATTTTTTGAGTTATCTTTTGAAAAGCATATTAATTCCTTTTAGTGAAAAAAGTCTTAAATATTTGCTTTTTATTTTCGAAAAATCCTTTATTTTTTGAAAATTTCCCTTAAAGCATTTAATTTTTTCAAAGTTCAGTTTACAACTGTAAAGTTAGTCACAGCAGATCTAATGAACAAATAAATCAGTCACAACAGATGAATAAGAAGATATGGTGCAAAACTGTGCAAAAACATGCAGCAGTGCTCTCTATCCCAGAAAGGGTGAATGAATTACAATAGATTACAATACAATCCAACCATGTCAATGGCAATTCGAATTGACTAAGTAGGCATTCGAATCACTGAAATGGAGTAGCTTGACTCAATCTAGGAGTCCTCATCAATCATCGGTGTTGCTCATCAATCACAACAAACAGTCATCCAGGTGTCAAGCTGAGTCTAACTGATCATAATAAATGTAACTGAAGTGTGTAGCACTGATATAGGATCTGGAGGCTCAGTGGGGGCGCATGGGAGGCTAACTGGAGTCAGAGCAAGTCACCTAATCGAACTGGAGGTCAATCGGAGGTGAAACAGTCAGTCAGGAGTGAAATCGGAGTGAAATCAATCAGAATCGGAGCTAACTGAATGTAACTGGAGTGAATCTGCAGTGGTAGGTGAGCAAGTGCGCCCTTCTCAGTCAGTAGGTGAGAAGAGGGCGCCTTTCAGCTTAGGAGGGCTAAAACTCTGTGGAAAGTGGCTCCCGGGTGCTAGAAGAAGGTGGATAAGGTGCTGGAGGCATCAAACTGGTGACTGGACTACATATCCTGAAATAGATCATGCAAGATCCTGAAGTAGATATGTATCCCGAAATAGATGATCCTAAAATAGATATGTATCCCGAAATAGATGATGGATATCCGAACACCCCCCCTCAAGCTAGACTATGATGTGCCAACTAAAATAATGTGGGGCCCTGGTAACTAAGACCAAAGGTCACCCCAATACAATAATCCAAAAAATGCTGAAAAAATAAACTAAGTGAGGGAAGAGGGAAAACCCAGTGGGAAGAAAGCCCCCCCTCAAGTCTAAAGCATAATAATGAATCAATCTGTCTCCACCATGATGGAACTCACCCCCAACAGTGAACGGAGGTAAGAGAACTTCTTCTCAGTGAAGCTCTTGGTGAAGATGTCTGCAATTTGCTCATCGGTAGGGCAATATTGCAGAATGATGGTGCGGTCATGCACCAACTGTCGAATGTAATGCATATGAATCTCAATGTGCTTGGTCCTCTGCCGCTGAACTGGATCTGTGGAGATCTTGATAGCACTTTGATTGTCACAAAATAGGACAGTCGAAGTAGTGCCACCAAAACCAAACTCGGAAAGAATACCCTGCAACCAAACTGCCTGAATGCAGGCATTGACTGCCCCTCGATACTCTGCCTCTGCTGAAGAAAGTGCAATGGCTGCTTGCTTTTTGCTGGACCAGCAAATAGCACCATGACCAATCATGAAAACATAACCGGAAGTGGACTTCCGATCAATGCTATCACCTGCCCAATCTGAATCAGTAAAACCAATGAAATCTAGCTCAGAATCTGCAGCATAATGTATGCCAAACTGTCTCGTACCTTGCACATACTGCAAGATCCGCTTGGCTGCTCGCCAATGAAGCTCATGTGGCTGCTGCATATATCTTGACACGGCACTCACGGCATATGAGATGTCAGGCCTAGAGTGTGTCAAATAAAGTAGTGAACCAATCAACTGTCGATACATACTGCAATCTGCAAGCGGTGTGGAATCTCCCTCCTCAAGACTGATTCCTGAGAGGAATGGGAACGGGGCTGCCTTACATTCAGCCATATTAAACTTCAATAACAGGTCGGAAGCATATTTTTGCTGAGATATAGTGATCCCATCGAAATTTTGAGCTATCTCCAAGCCCAAAAAGTGACTCAGCAAGCCCAAATCGCTCATGTCAAAAGCTAGATTTAAGGCAGTTTTTAGCTTGTTTATTGAAGTAAGTGTGCTACCAGTAATAAGCAGATCATCAACATAAAGTACAATAACCAACAAATTACCTTTAACTCGCTGAAGATAGACATTCGGATCAGATTTGCATCTTTGGAAATTCTGAGAAAGAAGGAAGAAGTCCATCTTTGCGTACCAAGCTCTTGGGGCCTGTTTTAACCCGTACAAAGACTTCTTCAATCTGCAAACCAATGATGGATCTGATGTATAACCCTCTGGCTGCTGCATATAGACCTCTTCAGCAAGGTCTCCATGTAAAAATGCACTCTTCACATCCATGTGATGCACCTCCCAGTGCTTGGATGCGGCAATAGCTAAAACAAGGCGGATGGAATCCATCTTTGCAACCGGTGCAAAGGTCTCTGTGTAGTCCACTCCTTGGACTTGGGAAAAACCTTTTGCCACCAACCTTGCTTTATATTTGCTGATAGTGCCATCAGCAGCAACTTTAGTACGGTAGACCCATTTACACTTCACTAATTTTCTTCCAGGTGGAAGAGAAACTAGCTCCCATGTATTGTTCTTTTGAAGAGAACTGTACTCTTCATCCATGGCATCTTTCCATCTCGGATCTCGATGGGCTGAATAATATGATTGGGGATCTGAACCAGCCATCAAATAACAAATCTCAGGAAGAAATGGATCAGCAATAGAAAGAGCCATACCTGCCCTTTGAAAGTCTCCTCTTGTTCGTCTCGGATCAGCAGGATTTCCAAGACTAGAACCAGCAGATTGTAGAGTATTTTGGGCCCACTTTGGTAACTGAGGGAGATCTGAATGGTCGGATTCCGAACCTGATATGTCATGATCATCATATGCTGCTACAATATCAGAAATATCAGAACTCATACCTTCATTATCGCTGCTCGAATCTTCTTCTGGTGAAGGCGGTGAATCGGCAGTTTTCTCCTCAACTAGTTGCAATTCTTGAAGCGGTTCTTCAAACTGCACACTGCGCTCTATGAATATCTTTTTAGATCTGATATCCATGAGTTTATATGCTTTTGATTCTTCCCCATATCCTATCAATATGCACTCGATACTTTGTGGATCCAAAGCTCGTCTCTTCTCAGGAGGAATTCTAGCCCATGCAGTAGAGCCAAAAACTCTCAAATTTGACACATCCGGTTTGTGACCAAAGAATGCTTCGAAAGGAGTCATACCTTTCACGGATGAATGTGGAACTCGGTTCTGTATATATGCAGCAACATTGATTGCTTCAGCCCAAAGATTTGCAGCCAAACCTTTTGATTCAATCATGCATGTAGCCATCTCTTTCAGTGACCGGTTTTTCCTTTCCGCTACACCGTTCTGCTGGGGTGTGTAGGGAACTGTATGTTGGATCTTGATTCCGCTTTGGGCACAAAGTTGCAGCAACTCGGACTTGATATATTCCCCACCATTATCAGATCTAAGAGCTTTGATCTTGCTCTCAGTGGTGGTCTCAACAGAAGCCTTAAAATCCTTGAATTTTCCAAGCACTTCTGACTTGTTTTTGAGAAAGAATACCCATGTAAAGCGAGAATAATCATCAATAAATGTCAAAACATACCTTGAACCATTTAATGACATATGGGGCAGCGGACCGCTGATATCAGAATGGATCAATCCCAAAATAGTAGAGGCTCTGCTAGCCTTGCCGCGGTCGAATCTGTGCTCGGGGTGCTTCCCAATAATGCAACCGGTGCATATTCCCTTCGAGGAACGGAGTTGTGGCAGCCCATCAACCATGGATTTATTTGATAGCAGCAGCAAATACTTATAATTTAGATGTCCAAATCTTTCATGCCAAAGCCTACTAACCTCATTACCATGTGTGCGAAGAGCAGTGGGCTTTGCAAGCGGAATAAAGTGCGAAAACTCATAACATTTTGCAGTGTGGTTTGCCTTTCCAACCGCAACTAGTCTTCCACTTTTGATATCAGAAATTTCAACTGTATTAGGGCTGAATGTGACTTTCTTTGGATCACCAGTATGTGTCATTTGATAAACAGAAAGGAGATTCGAAGCTAAGGAAGGCACATAGAGAACATTCTGAAAGCATCCATGATCTACATGAATCGTACCTTTGCCCTTTGAAGAAATTTTTGAGTCATCTCCCAAATGGATGGGGATGGAGCTGTTTGGATCGAATGAGGAAAAAGAATCAATATTTGCAGCCATATGATTTGATGCACCCGAATCTATCAAGAGAGTGGGCTTCGAAACCGTTGCCATGAGTGCTTGTCCTCTTTCATGATCGTCATTCCGATCCTTCTTCCTTGCACCGTCAGGAAGGGTTATGTTGTTCTTTTCCAAAAGGAGGGCCATTTGATCTATAGTCTTCTTCATACATGAACTTTCGGGATGAAAGCCACGGTTACAATAAGTACATTTAGATTTTTGGTTACCTTCTTTGCCCTTTTGCTTGGATTTCGAACTGGATGGTGCATCCGTTTGCTTGCCTTTGTCTTTTTGCTTGTGAGGCTCGAATTTGGGCTTCTCCTTCTTTAGCTTTCCTTTACCATTCGAAATCTTGGGTCCTTGAACAAATAGGGCTGAATCTTTGGAGCTTATGGACCCCATTTGAATCAACTTGTCATGCTCTTTCGTAACGGACTCAATGAAGGCATTCAAGGTAGGCATCTTCCAATTCGGGGTAGTTAGCCGACCGGAATTGAAAGTGGAGACAAATACCGAATAATCTTTCCCAAGCTTGCTTAGAATGGAGAGGATCAACTGCTTATCCTCTTTGATAACACCACTGTTCTTCAATTGCAAGTTCAAGTTCTTGAATTTTGTGAAGAATTCATTGATGGTCTCGAAATTTTCAGGATTAAGGCCAATCAATTCATTCTCTAATTGAAAAGCCCTAAGCTCATCCTGCTTGCCGAATAGTGTCTCAAGTTGCTCCCATATGGCCTTTGGAGTCTTCAATCCGCTTAGATGGAAGTGAAGATCTTTGGAGATGGAGAGACAAAGTAGACCGTAAGCTTCATCAAGCTTATTGTAGTGTTTGGTTCTTTCTGCCACATTGTTTGGCTCCAATTCAAGACCAAGAGTGACTCGGTAGTATCCTTTTGAACGTAATATGATCTCCATATCATCTTTCCAATCAAAATAATTGAATGGGGTGAGGATAGGCTTTGAAGAAGAGTATTCCATTGCTAGGAGCGAGTCAAATGATGAAGAAGAAACTTGCTTGCAAACTATAGCGAATGGAAATGCTGTAGGGAAGCTTGCATGCAGAATGTAGCGAGTGCACTTGGAGGAGATAATTAACCTGCAAATCACATAAGAACAATCACAATAAGGTCGAACAATCCACCCTTTGAGAGTTGCATCACACCTGGGATTGGATTTCAAGCAATGTTGAATGGGTCCAATGTATCAAATCCAGGAATTATGTGGTAACTCAAGCTTCTGGAGTGGTATTGGAATAATTTTCAAGCTTTGCATGCACATGAGCGAATGCCCTTGAGATATCTCATGCCAAACTTTTTGCAATTTTTAGCAATTCAGTCAAATCTTCTTGTATAAACACCTGTAGAAAAGAGATCTTGTCCCTGCAATGGCTCTGATACCATGTAAAGTTAGTCACAGCAGATCTAATGAACAAATAAATCAGTCACAACAGATGAATAAGAAGATATGGTGCAAAACTGTGCAAAAACATGCAGCAGTGCTCTCTATCCCAGAAAGGGTGAATGAATTACAATAGATTACAATACAATCCAACCATGTCAATGGCAATTCGAATTGACTAAGTAGGCATTCGAATCACTGAAATGGAGTAGCTTGACTCAATCTAGGAGTCCTCATCAATCATCGGTGTTGCTCATCAATCACAACAAACAGTCATCCAGGTGTCAAGCTGAGTCTAACTGATCATAATAAATGTAACTGAAGTGTGTAGCACTGATATAGGATCTGGAGGCTCAGTGGGGGCGCATGGGAGGCTAACTGGAGTCAGAGCAAGTCACCTAATCGAACTGGAGGTCAATCGGAGGTGAAACAGTCAGTCAGGAGTGAAATCGGAGTGAAATCAATCAGAATCGGAGCTAACTGAATGTAACTGGAGTGAATCTGCAGTGGTAGGTGAGCAAGTGCGCCCTTCTCAGTCAGTAGGTGAGAAGAGGGCGCCTTTCAGCTTAGGAGGGCTAAAACTCTGTGGAAAGTGGCTCCCGGGTGCTAGAAGAAGGTGGATAAGGTGCTGGAGGCATCAAACTGGTGACTGGACTACATATCCTGAAATAGATCATGCAAGATCCTGAAGTAGATATGTATCCCGAAATAGATGATCCTAAAATAGATATGTATCCCGAAATAGATGATGGATATCCGAACAACAACACCTCACGTGCACTCACACGATCACTTAATTGAACTAAGCCTTAAAACGTACCTTAATTTGAACACACTTTTAACCCCACTTGGGGAACACTAAAAGAATTCTTGTAGCTAGATAGTATTGGGGGGATAGGTGTTCCAATAACACCCCTCAGTTCATACATCTGAGACATAGAAGTTGTCCAATTAGGGAGCTAAAATCTCTTAGTACTTTTTGGCGCGGTCACAACCGGTTTGTGGGAAGGCCTCTCCCTTAGGAGGGTTGAAGTCGCGAGGATGGTTCCGGAATCCTGAGTGGGATACCGAAACCCATTCAGTAACCGAAGGGCTACCATTCGCAGTTCTCGGGATATCCCTGTATTGGGATATTGCGATCAAAGGACCAAACGGCAGATTTACCTTTTCTCGACGCGTCATGAACGGAGTATCCTAGTAGCCTGTCTTTTTAGGATTGATTACCCGGTGTCCCTCCCGGTAGGGGGATATCTAGCCGTTGTCTCAACATTCATATTGTCTGACTTGGATTTCATCACCTTGCAGAGGATATCGTCTGTTTGAGTCACAATACTTTTAGATTAGGTGTTTGCATGATCTTTACCACCTTTTGAGTCTAGTTACACCTATTTTTTCTAGGAGCCGCTTGCATGTTGGTATTCTGACCAGTTGTTGCATTCCTCCACTTATTGTAGCACAACTGCTAGAATAAGTGCATTTTTTGAGGATTGATTTTTTGGCCTGTGAGCCTTCTTTTTTCACTCCCCTTCTTGCACCCTTGGTTGCATTAGGGTTTTGAGTCTTTTACATATATATCACCACCTGATATTTAAAACACATTTTTTACATACAAAAACATATTCTCACCATTGAGAATTCTAGACGTTCTCGTCGTCTACAGGGCGAACTCCCAGAGTTTAGTCCACTTGGCTCTCCACGTCACGGACGCAGAGCATTGTCCCTTGATTCGACACATCGTCAATCAATTAGACGGTCATCCGATTCTGACATACCCCACTTCACCTTTGATTTGGAGGTAGAATCCGAAAACCCCACCGAGTTACCACCAACCACAAATATGTCTGAAACACCAGTTGATCCACAATTTACATTAACCATAGGTCAGACATCCGCAGACCCTTCTGCGGCAGTACCATCCACGGCAACAACCACCCCCTTGGGTATGCCCAATATGGGTAACACTCCACATTCAAGAATGCCTAGCACAGGACCACCACCTGTCATGGGCATGCCCAATATGGGGGTCATACCCCCTTCAGTTTCCACAAACCCTATGCCAGGAATCCCCAGTGCAATTCCTAACCCAAGTGTAACTCATGTTGCACTTGGCAGTTCTATACCAGGTGTTGGCTGCTTTTCTGGGCAGACCCGGGTTTTAATGAAGCGCAGCAACAAAACCCCTTGGCGCACTGGCCCTCTCGGCAACGAGCTGCGCGGCAGCTCGAGGTCTCACCCGAAGTGGCTATGGGGGGGTTAAGGAATCAGGTTTCCTTAACCGGGGTGACGCGGAGATGGCTCTTCCTTGAATGGTTCCTGTGAAATCGGCGGTCGGACCTTCCCGCAGGCCGCTCGCCGCAGCTGCGTGGGTCCCTTCCTTGGCAGGTCTACTGCGCAGTTTCTTCTCTCTAACGCAGCAGGCAACTATCCCTTGGGTCGACGCGCTGAACACTTCCTCGCCCTTCACATCTAGCGCAGTAACGCAGTCTGCTCTCGCCGCAGCGACCGTGCGTTACTACCTCTTTAGTACTTAAGACACTTCTAGTTATCAAAGGATCTTTCCAACTTGCTCAAACAGTCACAAGGATAAGACAGAAGTCTTGCATACACAAATAATGAACTCTAAATAGTTATCATTCACGCAAACATTATAACAAGAAGACATAAGTGAAGCTCATCCCCTCGAGGAAAACCACATCCACGGGAGCGTTATATTAACCAGAAAATGATAGAGTCATACAATATGCTGCGCACACAGCTGCAGCCTTAGATCTTACAGGAAACTCCACGCACACAGCTGGGAGCCCTTCTCTCAAGCTTGTCTCCTCTCTATGGAGATTACAAAGGCACAGACGTCGACTCAGACTGTCTGGCAACTCAGGGATTAGCTCCTCGGCTATCCGATTTCCTCTCTCTAGTTCTACACACCGGGTAGAAATTACAGTGAAGGATAATCAACACATGATCTATCCTTTAGACTGGCTCTCTAACAGTCTAGTGTCCAACTCTCTAACTCTCCAAAAGGAAGGAACTGAAGGAAGGGAGGAAGAACCCTCTACCCATTACAATGATTCATCTATATAGGTAGCCATGACGGTCACACCTTTACAAAACTGTGGGCCTTTCCCAACAGTGATTCCCAAAAACCCTAACCACGCACATGGCTAGGTGTACTGTAGGCGCCGCTTGCAGTCACGTCGCCGCTTCCTGCAGGCTCCGTGAATTCCGGCGCAGATTGTGGGTATGGGCGATCGTCCTTCGCCTTCAATTCTCTGGTCCGTTGCTCCTCCTTGATCCGAGCAACCATAACTTCTGTACTAAGCCTTTAAATGAGGGTAGCTAAGCCCTCTACTCCATCGCCTTTATTTATTATGGTAGCTGAGCCACCTTCATTCTTTGATGACGTGCGCGCGATCTCCGCAATTTCCGGTCCATGATCTGCGCTGAGATCATCCATCTGGCACCGTACTGCGCACCGTCTCCTTCTTACCCAAAACTTAGTGCTTGTCCCAAAATTAGCACTTTCCTTCCATACTCGTGATTTTTCCCAAAATTCGCAGCTTTTACTATAGCTGCGACCTTGGCCCCAACACCAGGAATCCCTGGTGCGATTCCTAACCCAAGTGTAACCCAAGTTGCACTTGGGAGCGCTAACCCATATTATGCCACACCTTTTGGAGGGCACATACCCTCCATACCTAGCATACCTATAGGCGCTACTGGACCCCTACACCATACCACAATGGCTAGGCAGGTCCCGGTTCCGGTCACCACATCCGCTAGTCTACCATACATGGCAAGTCTCAACCTGCCAGATTTAGCTAGGCTCACAAATGACCCCATCAGACATGATCCTGCTTGGCCCCATATGCCCACTAAGCTTCCCTCTGACATCCCTAAGTTCGAGGGTAAGGCTGGAGAAGACCCCCAAAATCACATCATGTCCTTCCATTTATGGTGTTCCTCAAACTCCATAGTGGATGACTCAATCCGCCTACGGCTTTTACAACGCACCTTCACTGGCTCCGCAGCCAAATGGTATATCGAGCAACCCCATGGGACGCATTCCACATTTACCTCCCTTGCCTCGACCTTTCTACAATTCTTCCAGCTACCTGTACGCTACGATGCGGGCGTCGAGATCCTACTGTCTTGCAGACAGAACACGGCCACGCATATCACTGACCATATTCATGATTGGCGTCGGCGCCGAAGCCTATGCAAGATCAAATTAGATGACCGAATCTTTTTAGACTGGTTCCTTAAATCCCTCCTTCCTCTCATTGCGAAGGATGTAGCATCTGAAAGACCCCAGTCTGAGGAGGAGGCCATCCTTAAGGCCCAACAGTTTGATCTTATCTATGCCCAGTCAGGTTACCTATACACGATCATACCTGATGCCCCACGAGGTGACTCTGCACGCGGTGACACACCGGGGGCATCACATGCCGCTGATGGCATTATTGGCCAAATTACACCGCAAGCAAAACCTTTCAGTATGGTGAGCACCATGCCCGCCCCAGACCTTTCTAGGGCTACATCTAGTTCCGGGGCGACAACTTCTTATGCTCCAACAAACCAGACCCATCACGTTCATGGACCCTCTTGTCCACAACATTGTTATGGCCAAGCGCCATCGGCATATGTACCCCCTACATACTATGCTCAACCTACGGTACAAAACCCCATGCAGTTCCAACAACAGCCCATGCATTACCCACAACCGGTTGCACCGGCTAACCTCACACCTCCACCAGCTCAGGGGTACCTACAACCCCAGCAGGCAACTGGACCACCTCCAGCTCCACCTGCATACTATCCACCGCAACCTGCTCCCGCACCTGCGGCTCCTCAGAATCCCCCTAATGCTCAAGGGCATGTGTACGCACAACAACATCAGCCCCAATATCAAAATAACCAACGCAACCAGGGTGGGCAACCAAACCACGGAAGAGGACGCAACCGTGGAAACAATCAAAACCGTAACCAAGCTCCACAACCTACCCATCCTCCAGAAGACAATAACGCGGCGCCCGCTCATCAGAATCCTGATCGGCCACCTAAGCAACCCAAAAATGCTAATTTACGAACAAACCATCCTTGTTCCATTTGCGATGTCTATGGCCACTATACCCACGCTTGCCCACATCTGGAGCGAGCTCGACAATTATGGAAAAATGACGCCCATCGTCAAGGGCAGGCGGCTCCTCAGCCACCACCCAACCCCCCACCACCCCCACAACAACCTTTGGTACTCCAAAACCCTTTTCCAACACAGGGAGTGGTAAACACTCAGCCGTTAGCCCCCCAACATGGCAACGTGCAACCACAACAAATAACTTACACAGCTCCTGATCAACCCATGTTTGATTCAGGCACCCACCACTTATTGATGATGTCCACCGCTGACGTCAATATCCAAACCCGTCGGAATCAATACGGACCGACTTCTGAAGCCCCCCCCGCTGAAAAGGATACTAATGCTAATCCCACTGATCAGACATTGCGTATACCTCAGGTTCCACTCGATGGTGCTTCTAAAGCACCTCGCTTCCCCCTTCGCCGAATCAACAACAACCCCAATGCACGGGCTGCGTCCAATTACAACATTGTCGATGACTTAGCCCAATCCCCCGCAGCCATGTCTGCGTTAGAAGTCTTAAAAACCTGTCCTACTCAGCGCAAGACTTTACTTTCCGCTATTGGGGCGATTGACCCAAATGATTCGAAATTGATGACCTTTGATTTAGACCAATCTGAACCACGGCTGCCTTCTACCATAGCAGTCCAAGTTTCCGTTTCTATTCGGAATCTTGTCATCCATCGATGTATCATCGACGAGGGTGCCTCCACATGCGTCATGTCCACTTTTGTTTGGCAGAAGTTGGGATCCCCTGCTCTCCAGCAATCCACCACTGCATTGCGGGCCTACGACGGCCGGTCAGCTCAACTTCAAGGTTTATTACCCAAGGTGCCCGTCCAATTAGGTGGGAAAACTGTGCTCATCGACATAGAGGTCATTAACGCCCAGCTCGACTATAACCTTTTACTTGGCCGCAGTTACATGTACGCCATGAAAGCGGTCGCCTCCTCCGTCTTCCGCACCATGATGTTCCCCCACGAGGGACGCGTGGTCAAAATTGACCAACTCACCGACTATGATCCCAACGCCCCTGCAGCACCCGAGAATGTTCTTCCCATGGTTGAACAACCCGCTTCTAGTGCAGTTACCTCCTTTGTGTCTTCCGTGGCACCCGGACTTTATTCCGATACACCAATGACCTCTACATTTCAGGCCATTCCACCACCGTCACCGGAGACCCAAGTCGCAAACCTCTGTACTCTTTCGCAGAATACGCAAACGTCCGGTGGTCAACCACCATTGATCCCCAGTCACATTGGTTTACACCCATCCACACCATCCCCTTCCTATTTCCTCCTTCGGGTGTAGTAAGCGCCCCGGTTATGGCTACCCTTAGCCTACCCGGGCTAACATTGGGATTACCCGTGTGGTATATTCCGCCTCCCGTTCGACCACCCACACCCGACGTCATCCTCCAACCGGTACAACCTATCGTTACCACAAATCAGCCTCCTCCTGGTGTTGCAATCTCTTCGTCGTCAACGAAACCTCCTCCTGGTCTCACGATTGCTTCGACGTCAAGAGATCCCCCTCTTCTTGCTAAGCCCACTGGGGGCAGAGGTCCACAACCATACACTGCTATACCACCTCCGAAGGCAGTTAAACCCCCACCAGTGTTTCGAGCTCCCCCCAAATGTTCATTATGCGATGAAATTGGCCATCCAACTCATCAATGCCCACATTTACCGGCACTCCAAGAGCATATGAATATGTTGGACGATGACATCGGCATCCCAGTAGTCAGATTAGAACCACCTCTACAGCCTCGTGACAAATCACTGCGCACTAACCATCCTTGTGCTATATGCAGTGTTTACGGCCACTACTCTCACCATTGCCCTGATCTACCTGACTATAGAGCAGCGTTGTATGAGTTAAACAATGCCGACTTAGAGATATCTCCTCCCCTCATCGAGGAGATCCACCCCCCACCATCATCCTCGTCAGAAGAAGTCAATACGATATATATGATTTCAACAACCTTCAAACCAGAACCCCTTGATTTATGGTCTGATTACTTCAATACTGATGAGCAGATTTTGGAGACACTCACTACACCTGACTACCCTTGGGATGATATGCTTCATCGCTCGTACTTCCTCCCGGAAGCATCTACCTCCACCGCATCCAACCAGCTATCAGTCGAGTCGAAAGACTTCATACCCGCTAAGGTCGATTGGTTAAAGGACCCCATCCCAGCACCGGATGCCTTTGAAGAAGGGAACATGTCAAACATTTCCCCCACTATACAGATAGACATTTCCACAACACCAGGGAAACCTGAGCTCATCTCGCTGGGCGCATCTTGCACTCAAGCAGAAACTCAGGCATACAAAAAGCTCTTTCAAGAGTTCCGTGATGTCTTCGCCTGGTCCTATACCGAGATGCCTGGTCTCGACGCCGCCATTATTGAACACCACATCGATACATGGCCGGAAGTACCCCCTGTTCGTCAGAAACAGCGACCTATTCACCCTGCCAAGCTCCCCGCTGTTAAGGCTGAAGTCGAGAAACTTCGAAAAGCAGGGTTCATCTACCCTATTCCGTACACCACATGGGTGTCGAACCCTGTTCCTGTCAACAAAAAGCAAGGTACCCTTAGAGTATGCACTGATTTCCGCGATCTAAACCACGCTTGTCCAAAAGACAATTTCCCCACGCCATTCATTGACCAACTCATTGATGAGTGTGCGGGCCATGAGGTCCTATCCTTCATGGACGGGTTTTCCGGATATAACCAGATTCACATCCGCAAGGAGGATCAATACAAGACTGCCTTTACAACCCCATGGGGCACCTTTGCCTATCGCGTCATGCCATTTGGCCTTAAAAATGCTAGTGCCACTTTCCAGCGAGCCATGACCTATTGCTTTCACGACTTGGTCCATATCCTACGAGTCTATCTTGACGACCTCACAGCTCGTTCCCGAAAACGATCAGACCACCTTAACGACCTCTGGCAAGTTTTCCTGCGTTGTCGCAAATATAAAATCCGCTTGAACCCACACAAGTGTGTCTTTTGCGTCCCGGCGGGCCGGTTGTTGGGTTTCATTGTTTCCCAAGATGGAATCACTGTCGATCCCCTGAAAGTCAAAGCCATTTTAGAACTTCCCCCTCCTCGCACGCTTCGACAGCTTCAGAGCTTGCAAGGGCGGTCCAATTTTCTTAGGCGCTTCGTCCCTGATTATGCCACCAAAGTCCACGGGTTCTTACGCTTACTTCGTACCCACATACCCTTTGTTTGGGACGAGCAAGCAGACACGGCATTCGAAGCCCTCAAGAAAGCTCTCACACAAGCCCCCTTGATATCCCCACCGGATTTCTCCCAAGACTTCACCCTTTACGTCTCGGCATCTGAACATGCCGTGTCCGGAGTTTTGGTACAAGAAGATGCTTCCCACAAAGAGCATGTGATTTATTACGTCAGCCAGACCTTATCTGGCCCACCTCTACGTTACCCATACGAGGAAAGATTAGCACTAGCTGTAGTCTTTTCCGTACAAAAACTGCGACACTATATTTTACTTAGTCATACCACGGTTGTCGCCGACTCCAACCCCATGGTCTACCTCCTCACCCGGCGACTCCTACAGGGTCGTGTCGCTAAATGGGTCATTATCCTCCAGGAATATGACCTTACTTTCAAGACTCCCAAAAGCACCAAAGCCCTCGCGCTTGCTCACCTCATTACAGATCTCCCATCCTCTTCAACATCACCCGTCATCCAAACGGACCTGATTGACGAGCAGATCTTCGTCATTTCGTCTGACGACCCTTGGTACGGAGACATTTTGACCTACCTTCGTACGCAAAAATTCCGACCACACATCGATCGTGATGGACGCCGTTGCATACGACACCACGCCCCCCGATACCTACTTATTGGGGATGTACTTTATCGACGCGGCGTTGATACTATCTTACGCCGCTGCCTATCCCATAGTGAGGCAGAACAAGTCCTCAATGATTGTCATAGCGGTGCCTGTGGAGGCCATTTCTCCGGCATGGCTACCGCCCAAAAAATCATTTGGGCCGGTTATTTTTGGCCATCATTGTTTACTGATTGCATCACCGCAGTCAAGCATTGCCAGAACTGCCAGCTATTTGCCCCCAAAGCAAGAACCCCCCCTGCCCCCCTTCACCCAGTCATCACTGTTGGACCATTCTGCAAATGGGCCATAGACTTCCTCGACTGCAACCCCCCGTCAGCCGGCGGTCACAAACACATCATTGTGGCCGTAGATTATTTCACCAAGTGGGCAGAAGCCATGCCGACCTATAATTGCAAAGCCGACACTGCGGCACGGTTTTTCTTCAACCATGTTATCGCTCGTTTCGGAGTACCACAGCAGTTAGTCTCTGACCACGGCTCTCACTTCGAAGATGCCGTCTGGAAGGAGTTATCAACCATGTTGAAATTCGAACACCATTTCTCTTCCGCTTACTATCCCCAAGGAAACGGCCAAGTCGAAGCGATCAATAAAATCTTGAAGACCATTCTCCAACGCACTGTCGACAAGCACAAGTCCAATTGGCATCACATGCTTTTCCCGGCACTATGGGCCTACCGCACATCAACCAAAACCGCCACCGGTTTTACCCCTTTCCATTTAGTTCACGGTGTTGAATCGGTCCTCCCTATTGAGTGCCAGATCCCAGCTTTACACATCGCCGTGGAACTTCTACCGGAGACTTCCCCAATCGAGCAACGTTTACTACTCCTAGAGCAGGCCGATGAAGATCGGCGCACAGCCATTCAAAACATGGAAGCAGCTAAACAACGATCGAAACTAAGTTACGACAAACGCGTCCACCCAAGAACCTTTTCTGAGGGAGACCTTGTCCTTGCTTACGATCAAGCTCATGATAAAACCGGAAAGGGAAAATTCGTGTCCATGTGGCAAGGCCCCTACATCATACACACCTGCCTCGGGCAGGGGGCATACATTCTGACCGATTCAGAAGGCAACACCCTACGCAACCCACGCAACGGGTTGTACCTTAAACGATTTTACCCATAGAAAATCCGATGGACACCATCGTCCATTTTAGTATAGGCATACATTGTTCATTTCACAAAAAATTTCAAAAAAAAAAAACCTAAATATTTGTTTTTCTCTGCATGACCACAGATGGAGCCTCTTCCACTTTGCCATATCGGTTTCGCTGATGGTGCAAGCCGTTGGTCTCCCAATCTCGCCTCCGCAGCTTGGGTAATTTACTCCCCTTCACATGAGTTAATTCACATTGATGGAGTATGTTTAGGTGCCGCCACCAATAATCAAGCTGAATACGATGCCGTGACCGGTCTCCTGGCCGCTGCTCTCCAGATGAGCATACGTCACCTCAACGTTTTCTTGGACTCACAGCTCCTAGTTTCCCAGCTCAACAATGATTACCAGGTACGCGATCCCTGCCTTTTCAGAAAATTCCTGCGCACTAAACAAATGGTTAGACAGTTTGAATCCATTACATTCACACATGTCCCAAGACACCTCAATAGTGTAGCAGACCATATGGCCAACAGTGTCCTCGACTGGCACACCAATCACATCATGTCATATCCATAAACAAAAATGCATCCATGTGCAAAACATGTGCCTCCACGGGCATATACAAAAAACCAATATTGCATCCACGTGCATAACATGTGCCTCCACGGGAATAAAACAAACAAACCAAAATGATGCATCCATGTGCATAACATGTGCCTCCACGGGCATATATAAATCTACAAACACACTGCATCCACGTGCATAACATGTGCCTCCATGGGCATATACAAAATACAAATGTGCATCCACGTGCATACACGACAATATATCCAAAATATATATCCACATATATATACAAATCAAATAGTCAAACATGTCATACGTGCCCCCAGCACTCAATATACAAAAAATACAACTGTCATACAAAAAATGCTTCCCCATATGCTCATGAGCATTTGGGGGCAAGTACAATGTCATCTACTCATCTGGATCCTCAGGATCCTCGGGCTCCTCCTCCGGCTCCTCCTCCGACTCCACCTCCGCCGGCCCAGCCGGGTCAGGACGACCTCGAAGAAAAAACAGCATAAAAAAGAGGCGTAACAAAACTCGCCTCCCTCTCTCACGGCCTTGTCCAGATCTCTCCGGACACCGGCCAAGAACATCTGCGCCCAGGCGTAATACGTACCCCGTAGAACGGAATCCACCATCATCGTCTGCCCCCCAGACATACGATGTGGTGCAGCAGCACCCAAAATCCTCAGAACACAGGCACCAACAACCCGCATATCCCACTCACGTAGGAACTTCAGACTAATAGAGCTGTTTACCAAAACAGCGTCATCCACACAGAAGGTCTGTAAGAGGTCCTCCATATCCACACCCGGAGGCAACCTCGGAGAAATATCACCCACCTCACCCAAGCGAGGCAAACCGGTCAAAAAATATACATCAGTGAGAGTAATCTCTAACCTCTCACCACCGATAATGAAGGCACCCTCTCCCGGCACCCACCACAGCACGAGCTTGTTCAGGAGTCTCCTCACTGAACGGATAGGAGGAATCTGAGCGAACTTTAAGAGTCCACTCATGGCTAGGGTCTGTCTCACCCCTCCATCAGTCGCAATCCTCAACATGATCTCGGCATCAATCTCTCTCTCCCGCCACACGGACTGAGCTCTCCGCAACATCCTGCCAAGAAAACACAGGAAATTTTTAGCCCCAGCATAAAAATTTTAAAAAAAAATCCCATCGCGGCTTTTACACAAAAAGCCGCGATGCCCATCGCGGCTTTTCCACAAAAAGCCGAGATGACCATCGCGGGATCCATGCAAAAACCCGCGATGAACATCGCGAGTTTTGACCATACAGTCGCGATGAACATCGCGACTGTCACCCATGAACACGCGATGAACATCGCGGGTTCCGACCTCACAGTCGCGATGAACATCGCGACTGTGAGCCTGAAACCCGCGCGGTTCATCGCGGGTTCAGCCCCGAAACCCGCGCGGTTCCACGTTGGAGAGTCAACGTGGAGTTTCGCGGCCTTCGGGGGGCCCACCGCCAAACAAAAAGACATAATCGACAAGGTTAAGGCGAATAGAGTTACCTGCAACTCGCTAAATCGAAAACCAACTGTGAAATCTCCCGGAAATCAAGAAAAAGCTCTGACAGCTCTATCAACCTCGCACGTAACAATGACAAGTCATATTGGGCCCCACGTCCTATTTATAGAAATTCCACAAATTTCAAACAACCATTGCGGTGTCATACGACGTCCATTTCTCAAACCGTTGGTACCGTTGGGATCAGCACAGCGGGAACTTCATAGAGGTTCCTTCCGTTTCCCGTTTTCACGGGGTCCATTTTTTGACCATGTTTTAACCTCTCTCATGGCCTCGGTTTGTGTGCCACATCGGCCGTTCTCCGTTTTAGACGTGCCTTATATAGCCGGGTCCAGTTTTCCGCGCTCGTGATGATGCTTGAGATCATTTCTCGCTCTCACCTTTAGATTTTTCGGGCATTTTTTCCACGCCCCCTCGTCGCCTCGGTTTGCGTGCCCCATCGGCCGTGCTCCGTTTTCGATGTGTCTTATATGGCCGGATTCAGTTTTCCGCGCTCGTAATGATGCTTGAGATCATTTCTCGCTCTCACCTTTATATTTTTCGGGCATTTTTTTTTTTCCACGCCCCCTCGTCGCCTCGGTTTGCGTGCCCCATCGGCTGTGCTCCGTTTTCGATGTGTCTTATGTCACCGGATCCAGTTTTCCGCACAGATGACGGTGCTTGAAACCTTTTCTCGCCCTCATCAATCCATTTTTTGTTCGATATAATTTTATCCCTTTTTCGGGTCGAGCAACCCCTTTTACGAAAAAGGCACTTAGGGAGTTTCCGTTAAGCTCTTTTCTGACTCCTAAAACAATGAAAAGATTGCCGAGCAATCTTGCTTCCTTTCATGCTCGATAAACGTATCTGAAAGGGCGTCTACCTGGTATAAGTTTACCCATTTTCCGGACCTTGTAGACTAATTACGAAAAAGGTATACTCTAGTCACATCGGCTAGAAGAGTTCTCCATCCGCATCATTTTATGCTTTTTCGGGCCTTGGAGACTAAACTTACGAAAAAGAAACACCAATAGAGTCCACTTACCGTTTTCAGACTCTCTAAACATGAAAGCAACCATGAGCATGCGCCGTCCTGGGCTCACAAAATCCACAGGACCGTACCATTTCAGAGCATACTTTTATCCCTTCTTGGAGCTCATTAAAACCACGAAGAAGGAATCAATGGTGCCTCTTGGCGCTACAACACATCACGTCTACTCACATAGCAGCTTCCCCATTTTGGTCGCCTTTGTTCAGAGTATTCTGCAGTATGTCACCTTGACAATTCCTCGACGGCACCTATCAGCTCGTCCTCCCCCCCCAGAGTAAGTACATACCCTTCAGTCCCTAAAAGATGATCCCCACACCTACAAGTCAGTCCCCTACGCTGCCAGGTCAACCATGTCATCATGCTCTGAACAAAGGAAGTTTGAGTCTACCCATTTTTTGACCCAGTTATTTCCCATCCCCACAAGTATGTCAGTCCTACCAGCAGTACTCCATCACTTCAGTTATACACCTCGTGCTCCTATCAAGGAAACATCATTGCCTTGTTAGTTGTTGGTCTCCCTCTGTCGACGACAACTACATTGATTCCAGAGGATAGACCTAGAGGTCCCTGTGTCTTGGACTCATCACCATTTATGATGAGTGCCTACGAATCATTTCGAGAGGAATCCTCAGTGCCTCTCCGAATGGTTGTTTCTCACATGCTCGACTTCAGCACCTTGATCGCATCATTGAGACTCGCACAGGGTATTGGTCCGTTCAGTTATTAGTCGAAGACCCCGGATACCACCTGACTCCTCCCCATTTGAGAGTCTACCTATGGATACAACCAGTTACATTTTTTCTATAGATATCCGGGTTGCGTATGGCGACAATATCCCAGATGGCTCACAGTCATCAAGTACATACAAATGTTGGACACCTTCAGTTTCAGCAGTTCAACAGTTATTCCAGTGTATCAGTTATTGAGATCAGCCATGATCATGAGTATATCCCACCATAATGTCCCCTCTGGACCATTATGATGTACCAGTATATTCCTTTACGTATTAGATCCCCCTTCTTGGGACTAATTGTTTTGTATATGTCTTGATACGAGCATGGGAATGCCCGCCTCGTCCTTTATCAGAGATTATACCTCATTCATATTGAGGCCATGTAATATTTTTTGTTTTTGCAGCTTCCAAGGGCCGTGGCTCCAGTCTCCAACCGGTCTCTTCTCTCCCCTAAACCCCAGAAAAAAGGACAAAAGAACTATGATGTCTATCGGCCATACGATGAGCTCCTGCCCTCACACATCAGGGGGCAATCTGTTAACACCTAAAAAGTGCTCACTAGCTCATTCCCTTACTCACATGACCCATTTGTCCACTTTTCCACCATCTGAGCCTCTGAAACCAACAAAAGGTCACCAAAAGACCTTAGTACACCCCTTTTTCCATTAAAAAAGATTATTTTTCCAAGAAAATCATAAAAAACCCTCAAAAAGGGTCCAAATTCCCAAAAATATTAAAAAGGGAATTAAAATATTATTTTTATTCAAAAAAGGAAAAAGGAGGGAAAAGTACCTAAACCATGTTGGTCAATACCATTTGGTTTCCACAAAACCACAAATGGTATCTCCCACCACCAAAACCTATAAAAAGGTGGTAGGGGCTCCTCATTTCACATCCTTCCATTATCTCATCCTTATGCTGCTGAAATCTCCCCTGAGCACTTTTAGCCATTGAAGCAACCTTGGAGAAAGAGACCTATTGGAGTTTGGAGCTACTCATCTTGGGAGTTGCTCAACATCAACCTTCACCATTGAAGGTAATATCGCAAGCACTTGCTTGCCCCCCACTTTTCAATACAAAAAATTATTTATTATGTTTCTTGTTCTTGATTTTGAAATGTTTACATTATTTGCTTAGATTCTTGTTTAGATCCATGAAAAGTATTGTTTATTTAGTTTATTGTTTTTATTTCTATTGAAACTGCTGCTACTAGTTAGCAGGTGCCCATAGCACTAAGCCTGGTTGCAAAACCGGGCCAACACCCATCACTTTTTTCACCATTTTTCCTGCATTTTTCCATGCCTGGGAACTTGTTTCTGTTTTGCACAATGGCTGGGAGAGGAGGACCACGATTTGGGGCTGTTATGGAGGTCGTTTTTGGCCCAGAATGTCCATGGATGTTTTTCTGAAAACGGATTTGGTTTCCCAGGGTTGATCCCCATCTTCCATTTTCGTTTTTGGTTTTCCCACGTTTTTATGAAGCTAATGAAAACCCCATCTTTGGGCATCTCACTGTAAAAACGTTTCTTCATGCCCAACACTTATACTTTTGCTATTATGTGCATCCCTGTTTTGGTTTGAACCTATGAGCAAGAAATTGGGAATGGTAGTGGACAGAATTGGCTTGATAAACCTAGCAGTGAAAATAACCTCTCAAGAAGATCAAGAGGGCTTTGGCTACTTTACTATGCACACCCTGAGAGCACTAGAAAGGAAGGTATGGCTTGAGGGACTGTGTAGCAGTGAAGAGAATGCTTCCTTGTGTTGGGTGTGTAGGTATTGTGGGTGCCAAGTTAGATAGATCTTGTAGAGGTACCCATGGCTCTGTGCTTGAGCTCACTAACTTAGCAATTCTTCCTTTTCCATCACCTAGCAGCCTAATAAACCCAATTGCTGATTGGCTTGGCTGATTTTGGTATAATTTGGCTATGTGTGAGTCTGTTGTTCCCTTCTTCCTGGTAGAAATCATGCCCAACTCGGGGGTGGCAGTTGTATCAAGAGATTGATAAGCACAACTGGCCTATGGTTGGGTGGAACGTTGCATATGCATAGCTGGTTGCTCAGGGACTACATTGTTTTAAGATAAGTACTCTCCTGTGCTAATTCTGTATTGTTTTAATTGATGAATGGCATGAATATCTTGAATGTATGATGGATGTGTAATAGAATTCAATTCTGCTTTGTTTTACTCAAATATTTATGCATTGCATATGTCCATCTACATTTTATATGAATTTTTGTTTACTAAGTATGGGGCTAGATGTCTGGAATTAGAGTGATGTTCTCTCCCTTGGTTGGTCTGATGGGAGGGGACGTTAAAGAATGGTATCAGAGCCATAGGATACAACATTGGGCCTCTATGGGCCAATTATGATCACAGTTACAAGGGAAGATCCCCTTCTAAACACCACAGATTGTCATGTTGGGGCTTTCATAGAGATGTAAATCATTGTGTGTATATGTATGTAGTATTTGAAATTAAAATGAATTAGAGAAACCTGAAGATCTCATGGATTCTATTGATTAGAATGGGAAATCATTTCCATGACTGTTATGGGGATTCTTGCAAAACTATTGCATTAATTTCATGCTATGAAAGTGAGGAAGGAGGGAGAAAATCTATTTTCAGAGGTGCAAGTTCTTGGCATCCTTTCACTGTTCTGCTATATGCAAACCAGGATCTGTAAGTAGCTCACCTATGTAAGGAAACGAAGGACATATTTCAAGAAAAGAGTTCTAACTGTCTTAAAAATTTGCAAATTTTTTTTTAACTGTTTTCTGAGTATTTTTCCTAAGGGTTGTGGTGGTGGCAAAAGTTAAGCCAACTTTCTGCGTGCGCAGCGGCAAACATTAGGCTAACTTTCTGCGAGTGCGACGGCGAAAGTTAGATTAATTTTCTGTGCGCGCGGTGACGAAAATTGAGTTGGAGAAATAGTTGTTAATTCAACGCTGAAAGATAGAATTTTTTTTTCAAAATTTTTCCTAAGGGCTATGGTGGCGGCGAAAGTTAAGCCAACTTTCTACGCGTGTGGCGGTGAAAGTTAGGCTAAGTTTCTGCGCACGCGGTGGCGAAAGTCAGACTAATTTTTTGCACGTGCGGCGGCGAAATAGCTGTTAAACTCTGCGCCGAAGGGAAGCTGTCGATGGTCGCAGGGTTGGCGGTCGGAGATTTTAATGATAAATTTGTGCAACGATTGGCGGAGATGTTGTTAATTCTACATCGAAAGGGAAGAGAAAATCCTAAATATTTTTCTAAGTGTTTCAAAATTCTTTCCTAAAGGTTGTGTCGGCGATGTTAAGGTTAAACGTCTACGTGCACGGTGGCATAATTAACGTTGATATCTGCGATGTGTGAAGCGACAACTTGGCGATGGGAGCCACGCCACCCGCGACAATTTTAAGGATAAAATCTACGTCATGCGCGGCGATGAAAATAACCTCAATTTCCGTGCAATGGTGGCCATTTTAACCTTAATAACTACGCCAAACGGGGAAATTCTATGATTGGACAAAGTTGTCAATATGGGATTTTTCACACACATGCAAATAATTTATAGCATTATAATGCAGCTAACAGTTGTGTTTATAAACATATTTTGCAGAATTATAGTCACATCAAAGCGACATTCCAGATAAGTGTAGTTGGAAAGTTTTGGTCTTGGTTGGGCCAAGAATATCAACATCATGGATGATGCACAGGATCGCTATGAGCCTGAGACAGATGCCATGGGGGGGAATATACATGTTGAGAATGCTGAAACAGAATCCAATGGGAGAAGGAATCAGGAGACTCCCCCAGGTATTGCAGCCACCATGAGGAGCCTAAGGGTGGACTTGCAAAGTTGCAGAGAAGATAATGAGAGGATGATTAAAGCTCAGGAAGAACAAAATTAGTTAAATGCATCCATGCTGCAGAGTTTGACAGACATCCAAAGGAAAATAAAATCTGGGCATCAAACATCAAATCTAGAAGGGAGTCGAAGTAGTTCAAAGATAAATCCCCACAAGAGGTCCAATATCTTAAGAAGAGTTTCTAGAGAAAGAACCTATACTCCAGAAATCTCTTCTAGTGGATCATCTGACTCTGAAGGATCCATTGAGGGTTCAAGCTCTTCATCTCACAAGAGTAAGAGAAAGAGGCATTACAAGAACAATTCACATGGGGAATTTAAAAAGGAAAAACCTCCTACATTTGATGGAGAGGTAAATTCTGGTCAAGAAGCTGAAGCTTGGCTTCTTGGGATGAGAAAGTATTTCCAAGTCCAAGACTACTCTAGAAATATGAAGGCAAGGGTCGCCATCTTCAACTTGAATGGAAGAGCATCTATATGGTGGGAACACATCAGGCAAGTGAAGAAGGTTAATGAAAGAAAGTTTGGTTGGAAGCAGTTCAAGAAATACTTCAAGCAAAAGTACCTCTCTGATAGGTATTGTGATGACAAGATCAAAGAGTTCCATGAGCTGAGATTGGGACAATTGACCATGGAAGAGTATGCAAACAATTTTTTGGATATGCTGAGGTATGTCAGGTATATTCGAGATGATAAGGTGAAAATTGAGCATTTTCTAAGTGGGCTACCTTAGTCACATAAAGATAGAATTGAATTTGATGAGCCTCGAACTCTAGAGGAGGCAATAAGGAAGGCCAAGTATTGTTATGATCAAAACAAAAGAAAACTTGATTTCCATAAGGCAAGGAAGGACAAGAAAAATGAGAAGTTTGACCAAAGGAATAAAGGTTTCAAACCTCCTCATACCAGAAATCAGCAAAGGAAACCATCATAGGTTGTGACTAAGCCAACTAGGATGATCGGAGACAAGCCAAGAGATCCAAAGGAGCCAAGAGAACCACTTCAATGTTGGGGTTGTGGAGGAGACCACATGCTTAGGAACTGTCCACATCGGAATGGGAATGTAAATCAAGTTCACAACATCCAAGGAGCTGAAACTGTGGGTCAAGTGGGGAGGACAATCCCTAGAATCTATGCAACACAAGATGACCGCTAGGCATATCATCAATCGACTGTTGCTGAAGTTGAAGGTAAGATTGCTAAGCAATCTGTTTCTATTTTGATTGATATTGGATCTACTCACAGCTATATCACTCCTAAAACTGTTGAGATTTGTGCTTTTAAGAAGTCAAAGCATAGTAAATCATGGTTAGTTCAACTAGCTACTGGAACCAAGAGAAAAGTTAGTGAAATTGTAGAGAAATTTCCCTTAGAGATGGATGGGCTATTCACTTATGCATATCTAAATGTTTTGCCACTGGGTTCCTATGATATTCTCATTGGAATGGATTGGTTAGAAGCGCACAGGGTTAAACTCAACTGCTACAATAAAAATTTTGAATGCATGGACGAAGAAGGAAACCCAAGGGTTGTAAAAGGCATTCCAAAGCTGACTTCTATTAGGCAGGTTTCAGCCATGCAACTGAAGAAATTCTATAGAAAGGGTTTTCAATCGTACGCAGCCCATGTTTTGGAGGCAACGGAAAATGAAACTCTTAAGTTGGAGGACTATCATGTATTGCAGGAATTCAAGGATGTTTTTCCTGATGAGATTCCGGGACTTCCTCCAAAGAGAGACATTGATTTTACAATTGAACTTGTGCCAGGAGTAGCACCAGTGTCTAAGACACCATATAGGATGAGTACATTGGAATTGCTAGAATTGAAAATGCAATTACAAGAATTGTTGGAAAAGAAATATATCAGGCCAAGTGTGTCTCCATAGGGAGCACCTGTTCTATTTGTGAAAAAGAACGATGGAACACTCCGATTATGTATTGACTACAGGCAGTTGAACAAGGTCACTGTGAAGAACAAATACCCATTGCCCCGAATTGATGACCTTTTTGATCAAATGAGAGGAGCAAAGGTATTTTCAAAGATCGACTTGAGGTCTGGCTACCATCATGTAAGAATCAAAGAGAAATATATTCATAAGACAACCTTTAGAACAAGGTATGGACACTATGAGTTTGTAGTAGTACCATTTGGTCTCACAAATGCACCAGCTACATTCATGTGTGTCATGAATAGTGTTTTTAGCAAGTATTTGGACAAGTTCGTTCTTGTATTTCTAGACGACATTCTCATCTATTCTAAGAATGAAGAAGAACATGAAGAACATTTGAGAATGACATTGCAATTGCTAAGGGAGCATAAGCTGTATGCAAAGTTAAGCAAATAAGAATTTTATAAAGATAAAATTCATTATTTGGGTCACATTATCTCAGACGAAGGAATATCTGTGGACCTTGAGAAGATTGAAGCCATTATGAATTGGCCAACTCCAAAGAATGTGACAGATGTGAGATCTTTTATGGGCCTTGTTGGTTACTATAGGAGGTTTATTGAAGAATTATCCAAGATCGCAAACCCGATCACTTCTTTGCAAAAGAAGGGAATACAGTTTGAATGGTCACCAAGATGTGAGGAAAGTTTCCAACGATTACATATTCTTCTTACAACTGCACCAATTTTGAAGATTGCAGACCCAGAAAAAGACTTTGTGGTGTGTACTGATGCATGCAACCAAGGACTTGGAGGAGTTCTTATGCAAGACAACCACGTGGTATGCTATGAGTTGAGGAAGTTGAAGGAGCACGAGAAAAACTATGCTACTCATGATTTAGAACTTGCAACCATAGTACATGCTTTAAAGATGTGGAGGCATTACTTAATGGGTAGGAAATTTGAGCTAAGGACAGACCATTGTGGTCTGAAATACTTGTTTAATCAGCCAACTTTAAATGCTAGGCAAGCTAGATGGTTAGATTTTTTTTGTGAATTTTATTTTGAGATCAAACACATAAAAGGAAAAGAAAATAAGGTAGTAGATGCACTCAACAGGAAAGTACATGAAATGCATGTGGCAACGCTTAGCACTTGCCAACCAGATTTGAGGCAGTAGATTGTTAACCATATTGTTGAGGACGAAGTGTATGTGCAGATAAAGGACAAATTGCAGCAGCAAAACCCTGAAAAGAAGTATGAAGGCTATCATTTGGAAGAAGATGGACTTATTACCTATAAGAATGGAGCCTATATTCCAAATGTGGCAAATTTGAGGATGACTGTTATGTCCATAAAGATCCATACTCTGGTCACCCAGGATATCAGAAAACAATTGCTACAGCAAGAAAATATTATTTCTAGCCAGGAATGAAGAAGGATCGCTGAATACATTTCTAGGTGCATGAAATGTCAGTAAGTGAAGGTTGAACACCAACACCCAGCAGGTTTATTGCATCCATTGCCAATCCTAGAATGGAAATGGGAAGTAATTTCCATGGATTTTATTACAGGATTGCCAATGACTGTGAGACAACATGATTCCATCATGGTGGTGGAGGACAAGTTAACAAAGGCAACACATTTTATACCGGTTAATTCTACACATAAAGCCGATGCCATTGCAAATATTTTCATGAAGGAAATTTTCAGATTACATGGATTGCCTAAGGAAATAATTTCTGACAGGGATACCAAGTTCACTTCCAATTTTTGGAAAGGTCTCTTTGCAGATTTGGGTACGCAGTTGAAATTTAGTACTGCGTACCATCTTCAAACAGATGGGCAAATAGAAAGAGTAAATCGGGTGCTTGAAGACATGCTTCGCATGTATGTAATGGACAAACCATCCAGGTGGGAGGATTATTTACACCTGGTAGAGTTTGCATATAACAATGGGCAGCAAGAATCATTGGGAATGAGTCCATATGAGGTTCTATATGGCAGAAGGTGTAGGACACCAGTGACTTGGGACAATCCAGTGAACAGAATTGTACTTGGGCCAGAATTGCATAAGGAAATGGAACAAGAGGTTGCAAAGATCAGGCAGAATTTAAAAGCAGCCCAGGATAGACAGAAACGCTATGCAGATAAGCATAGGGTACTTAGGGAATTCAGTGTTAGGAATTATGTGTATCTTAGAGTGAAGTCAAGGAAGAGTTCCTTGAATCTTGGGAGTTGCGCCAAGCTATCACCTAGATATTGTGGGCCATTTGAAGTGCTTGAAAGAATAGGGCTAGTTGCATATAGACTTGCATTGCCTGCTAGCACTAGAGCTCATAATGTGTTTCATGTCTCTTTGCTTAAGAAATATGTACATGATCCTAACCATGTGATTAATTGGGATGTGATCCAGGTGGAACCCGAGGGAGAGTTCCAAACTGATCCATTGTGCATCCTAGACAAGAAGGTAACATTGCTCCAGAATAGAGCCATCGGACAGGTAAAGGTGCAATGGAAACACTACAGTCCCGATGAGGCTACATGGGAGATGGAGGATGCCATGAGAGTGGCATATCCATTTTTGTTCAATTTTGATGAGCACTAAGGACAATGCTAATGTAAGGGGAGGGGAATGTAATGTCCCCATTTTGACTGTAATGCATTAAAATTGCAAATGATGTAAATATTGTTATCTAATCATGGTGAAGAGCTCAAGGCCAAGGCCTCGCCATTGATTTAGCATTTTTATGTATCGGCAATTAAAAATATATGCCTATGGTTCTTGTGCTGGACAGACACAATGTAAATTAAGACATCATGTAAATACAAATTTTAATGAAATACCCACAACTAGCTATGCAATGCAACAAAGAGATGGGAGCATGGTTTTTATAAGGAACAGGGAGAGAAATTATTCAAACCCTTGAGCCAATGGTGTTACTCCATGTGTCAATGAGAAAACCCATAAACCCTCAACTACCCATTTTCGCTTATGCACCCAATCATTAAATTCTTCCAAGAGTTGGTTGAGGCAGTTAATTCCTTGGGAGTGGAGAGGTATGGCAGCCAATTTCGTGCATGGGCAAGCCATCAACCTAGGAATTTGTATGTTTGCTTTTTGGGAAAGAAAACACCCACGAAATGGTGCCCAAAGCCATCTTTCACCCATGGCCTTTTCCCTCTCACGTAGTATGAGCTAGCTGGGTTTTCCCCATCATGTTTTTCACCTATTTTCTTGCACTTTTCCATGCCTGGGAACTCGTTTATGTTTTGCACAATGGCCGGGAGAGGAGGACCATGATTTGGGGCTATTATGGAGGTTGTTTTTGGCCCATAATGTCCATGGACGTTTTCCTGAAAACGGATTTGGCTTCCCAGGTTTGTTCCCCATCTTCTATTTTCGTTTTTGGTTTTCCCACGTTTTTCTGAAGCTAATGAAAATCCCATCTTTGGGCATCTCACTGTAAAAACGTTTCTTCATGCCCAACACTTATAATTTTGTTGTTATGTGCATCCCTGTTTTGGTTTGAACCTGTGAGCAAGAAATTGGGAATGGTAGTGGACAGAATTGTTTCGGTAAACCTAGTAGCGAAAATAACCTCTCAAGAAGATCAAGAGGGCTTTGGCTACTTTTTTATGCACACCCTGAGAGCACTAGAAAGGAAGGTATGGCTTGAGGGACTGTGTAGCAGTGAAGAAAATGCTTCCTTGTGTTGGGTGTGTAGGTATTGTGGGTGCCAAGTTAGATAGATCTTGTAGAGGTATCCATGGCTCTGTGCTTGAGCTCACTAGCTTAGCAATTCTTCCTTTTCCATCTCCTCGCAACCTGATAAACCCAACTGCTCATTGGCTTGGCTGATTTTGGTATATTTTGGCTATGTGTGAGTCTGTTGTTTCCTTCTTCCTGGTAAAAATCATGCCCAGCTCGGGGGTGGCAGTTGTATCAAGAGATTGATAAGCACAACTGGCCTATGGTTGGGTGGAACGTTGCAGATGCATAGCTGGTTGCTGAGGGACTACATTGTTTTAAGATAAGTACTCTCCTGTGCTAATTCTGTATTGTTTTAATTGATGAATGACATGAATATCTTGAATGTATGATGGATGTGTAATAGAATTCAATTCTGTTGTGTTTTACTCAAATTTTTATGCATTGCATATGTCCATCTACATTTTATATGAATGTTTGTTTACTAAGTATGGGGCTAGATGTCCGGAATTAGAGTGATGTTCTCTCCCTTGCTTGGTCTGATGGGAGGGTATGTTACAACAAATATTTCCCCAAGTCTACAATATTGAGTTTTAGTAGTGCCCAAACAATTAGGCTAGATCATTTCTAGATCCCTATGATAAACACCTTTTGGGATCCTTTCCCTAGGTTATCCTAGAATCAACCTCATGCCTTAAAAATGTTTATGGAATCAACCTTAGAAACAATTAATGTTCATCAAATTGAATTCCCTGTAAAATATGGAAATGAACACATACATTCTAAATCATTTCATCTAGATGTGGTAGATAAAAAACCCCTTTGAAGTCGACCTTATGGGAAACCCGTGCTTTCTTAATCATAGGAAACCCTATATCTATATCTCTTTGTTGTTTTCCATGTATAGTATCGACTATCCCAATAATTATCCCTTCATTATTAAAAACAATCCACCAAGATTCAAACATTTTTATGAATTTTCTCAATATTAATCTAAAGATGGCTTAATACCTTTCCATCATCAAGAATCACAAGGGATGTATTGAGAAGAGAGTAACTTGTGTACACACAAACCTCCATGGTGTTATTGGCATTAATTAACATCAACAAGAATCCCAACAATTGATTCTCATGTGCATGAGTCATGAGGTTCTTGTCAAAATGCCCACTATCAATTCCTGGATTTTTCACACCATGAAAACTACCTACACAAGCATACAACCCCTTTATATTTGAGAAATATGGAGGCATGGATACAGATCGATAGGAAATTTGACTGGAAAGAGTAATTTCAGGATATCAACTATAACCAATGAAGGAACAAGAAGATTGTGGTTCCTTAGAGTTCCTAGCAGTCTAGTTTCTTCATCAATGTTCCTATTGGCCATAGTTCTTATTGATCAAAGTTCCCATCGATTAGAGCTTCATTGTTAATGTTATCACAATTTGAATAAGAAGGAACATGATGATCATTGTTCATCGAATTTCCTATGGGTTATAGTTCCTTCGTCAATGTTGTAACTGGGCATAGTTCCTGCGAGTCAAATTTTCTATCAATTTGAGTTCCTTCATCCATGTTCTATTACTCATAGTTCTTATTTGTCACAATTCTTATTAGTTAAATTTTCTATCAAATTTTTTTTATTTCAGTCAGTGTTCCCTCATCAAATTTCATGTTGATCAAATTTATTTTTATTCATATTAACCATTGGTGATAATTCCTTTTGGTCATGGTTTCTATCAATCAAAGGTCTTGTTAATCAAAGTTCTAGTCAATCAAAATTCCTCTCAATAAAATTTATTATTGATCATAGTTACTATCGATCATAGTTCATGTCTTGATTAGAGTTATTATCGAGCAAAGTTATTATAAGCCATAGTTCCTTTGTCAAATTTCATGTCAATCAAAATTTTGTAGATCATGGTTCCTATTGGTCAAATTTCTTATTGATCAAAGTTCATGTCAGTCATGGTTCCTGTCTAATTTCCAGTATGTTAATTCTAGGGAAAATTTTAAGGATCCATAATTTTCATAGTGTAGAAACCTTGGTTATTCGCTAATTATCAAATGTCCAGACACTTAAAATGTTTAGCGATATTTTTACAAAAATATTCAAATTTCTAAGGGGTTTATATAATATTTGGACAATTTTGATGATTTTTAGAGTACAAAATTTTAATCCTGTGGAATTTGGGTGAATCATGATTAGAAAAAAATGGAAAATGATGAATATTTTTTGGGAAAAAAACATTGAAAATTATCCCATGGGCTAAATTCCGCCCCTAAAATATTCCCAGGTTAAGTCCCTCATAGTTAATGTTCCTATTTGAGAAAATTCCCCTAGGACTACGATTGACTGAAACTCTTACTAACATGACAAACATTAGGAACTTTAAGTGTCATAATTCCTTCTGCAAAGTTCCTTTTGGTCAACATTAGGAACTATGACTGAGAAGATCAACATCAAGGAAATAATGCAGATTGACAAGGGAAGAAGAGGGTAAGAGTTCCTATCAGTAGAAGCCATTTTAATGAGTGACTTGTTAAAGTTTCTATCAGCCAAAGGTTGTATCAAAGTTATTTCCGATTGGATTTCCTTTGTCAAATTTCATGTCACTCATAATTCATTTTTCAAATTTCTTGTCAATCATAGTTCATGTTGGCCTAAGGTCTTGATGGTCCTTGTTCAGGTCAAAGTTCCCATCGGTAGACCTCCTTTTCAAAAATCATGACTTCTAAGAAAAATTCCATTATTTCTTAAAAATAACGACTCTTTTTAAAAATGGACCATTTATTTAATAAATGGAATCAACAAAGTATGCACGTTCTATGTGATCACACCTTTTTATAGGTTGCGCATGAAATGGATAAGAGGAAGAGCTTATTACTCATTTTTAAGAATCAAGACATCTAAGAAAAATTCCATTATTTCTTAAAAGATACGACATTAAAAACATGTAATTTATCTAATAAATGGAATCAACAAAGTATGAACAATATATGTGATCACATCTTTTTATAGGTTGCAAATGCAATTGGTAAGAGGAACAACTTAATACCCCTCATTTTTAAAATTCATGACTTTTAAGAAAAAATCCACTATTTCTTAAAAGGCATGACTTTTCAAAAAATGTCATTGCACCGAGATGATCGAGGTGATCTACAACCCAGTATTGGGGAGATGTTGTCACATATGTAACGTAAAACTACATTACCAAAAATAAAAATAATTAAAAAATAGTTTTTGATTCCTAAAATAAAAATATAAAAGATTATGAAAATTAATTTAAAAAATCTACATCAGCCTATATATATAACTTAAACCTGAATATATCAAGTAAGAGAGGGATCAAATTTCTTGATTTTAAAATTTAAAAAAATTACACCTCAAGAAATTGGATCCCTCTTGGTGCTTGATAGATACAGATTTAAGATGGATCTATGCTGGTTTATTTAATAAATGGAATCAACAAAGTATGCACATTCTACATGATTGTGCATGTTATTATATGTAGCGCATGGGATGGGTAAGAGGAAGAGATTAGTACCCCTCATTTCTTAGAATCACGACATCTAAGAAAAAATTCATTATTTCTTAAAAACACGACATTTAAAAAAATGTAATTTAGTAATGCCCATCTTTGACCGATTTTGACTGACTAGATTTTTAGGGCAGTTGTTTTGAAGTGACCTAGTTAAATGAATTTGAAAAATGTGCTATGTTTTTTTATCTGAATAAAAATTACTAACTAACAAGAAAATTATGATTATGCTTGATTGGTTGAGAAAAATGAATTAAAGTTCATGTCATAATAAATGAAAGAAATGATGCTTTTTATTCCATAGATGTGAATACATGCCACTTGTTTAGCTAGAAATGGATAAAGATGAATAATAATGCATGATGATACACTTTATATGGTGCAACACTACTAATGTTTGCTTTGAGTGTGTGCGGTGGCAACTAAAATGAATTACCAACTGATTCTCAATTGGAATAAAATGGGGTCATAAAGAATGGGAAACATACATAGGGATACAACGATAGACTATCATATTTGAAATAACATTCCATGCACGGGTTGGTGTTGGAATATTCTCACCATATAATTTTTTTTTTGCATGCATCCATGCATTAGCAGTTGAGTCTCCTAGCACCTAGTCCTTACTTTGGGCCCCCCAGATCTTGTTTTTGGCCATCATTATCCCTCCTATCCACTAAGAGCACCTTGGTTACATCAATTAAGTTCAAATTCTCCATCATGCATGATTTTAGGAGTTAGCACAGTCAATTCCATGATTTAGGGAACCTTGTCTCCTTGATTGCCTAGTTAACTTACTATTACACCTAGTTTCATTGCTACTGAGTGTAGGAGCACCTATTTGACCACTACAAGTCAGTATTTACCCCCCTTGGAGTCTCCTCCCTTATTTTGGGGCCCACATGATTCAGGTATGCTCAGTTCTACCTTATTTAACTGATTATTCATCATCGGTGGCCACTGAACCTTATCAGGAGATGGTTCCAATGCAAACTAAGCCTATACTTGAGGTGAATTCGAATCATCCTAGGAGTATCGAATTCATTCTATTGTAACACTTTTTGATTTCCAACTTATATCTGATGAATGTATCAACAATAGTTTTTCATATATGTGTTTCATTTTTATGAGTGAATTTATCCATGTTTTTGTCTAATTCTTCTCAGTAATGACAATGTGAAATTGTGAGGCTTATTCCAGCTCAATGATCTACCCCAGTTGAATTTCACATGGTATTAGAGCTTGTCAGATATTTTTATTGCATCAATTGTAGCAATAGCAGCAGTTCCAATAGTAGATTAGGCATCTCCTTTCAGTAGTGCACATGAAGCCTTTGGATTTCCACAACAAATCATGTTGCCATTGCATTGAATTCACTGTAGAAATACTTTGAGGTCTGTCTAGGTGTGAAGGATCCAGATAAAAGTGACTACTATCCTAAAGCAGTGTTCAATAGATTCATTAACAATCCTCCATATATTTTTCATTGTTTTTGCAAGTATTCTACAACAACTTCCATGAATCTGAAATCAATTCATCCTCTCTCTCCATTCAACTATTATGAGTGGAAACCAAATATGATAGCATATCTGAAGATACAAGGTCCTTTTGATATGTGTATTGGTGTTATGAGATATTTTTCTTCCTATGAAGAAGAGAATGATTCGCTAAATGAATGTGATAGAGCCTTTGGAGAAATGTGTATTGCTATGTCTCCTAGTATGTTCTTCCTCATGGAAACTACTAAATATCCAAGTGATCTATGGGCCCAATTGGAAAAGGCATTTGGAAAGCAGATTGAAGAGATTGCTGAAAATTATTTGGATAACAATCCCATTGATACCTCCTTAAGTGTTCTCTCTAGTTATGTCTCGGCCTCAATCATCTCTCATGATGAAGTTGTTCAAGATGAAGAAGAAGCTGCAGATTCAACACATAAAGTTCATGTTGAAGACATTCCTTCCTCTGTTACTCTAGAAGTTGAAGATAGTTTCAAATTGTCCCCTTCCCATGCAGCTGATGCAGATGAAAGTGATACAACTAATGAAGTTGATCCTTTTGTAGAGATTATAGATTCCTCAATCATGTTCTGAATGTCTTCTATTTCGAATTCTGAGCAAGATAAGCCAGTTCATGCTCTAGAATTTGAAGAGGTTCTCAAATCCTCTCTTTCAAATGAGTCTGCTGGTGTGTATAATGATGATCTATTGAATGTTTTGGAGGCTAAATCAGAGTTTGGAGGTGATACATTCACCCTCCTTGATCACATGCTTCCTATGAAATTCTATTTGATCATTGGCACATGCTCTCAGATTTTCATCAAAGATGGACGACAATACCATTCGCTTGGGTTAAAGGTTCACACACATTTTGTTGATTTTGGTTTTGATCTCACCCCTACTGGTTCAAAGGAGGCCAGAAGAAACCATCTATCAATTATTAGAGCTGATTTAACTTCCATTGGTCAAAAGTTCAAGTTTCAAGAGAAATTAGATCTGATTGGAGCTAATCCTACCTCAGTTGGTTCGACTTATAGGTTCCATGATGATCTTCATATTTTTGGATTTGTTCTTACCATGTTTGGTTTGAAGAGAAAGTTTAGAAAGTGTTAGACAAAAATCTTCCACCCTGTGAGCATCAACATTGTTTGGCCTATAGGATCCATTTCAGTGACTCAGATCCATTTATATCCTCCAATGATACCAGTTTGCCCTGTTTTTATTCCTACCCGCCTGTTGCATCCTTATAGCAGGCGTACTCATGAGTTGCATCCCTATAGCCTATGGGTAGCATGTAAAATGGTAAAAACCACTATTAATTACTTTTTACTCCCAGAAAGCGGTCATTGGGTGACCTTTGGCTCTCCATCTTCCCAAGTAATGCCTCATTGTGTCCTTTCACTTACCTTTGAGAGCACTATATATTGAGCACATATGGATTATGGATGGGAGGAAGAGGAGAATCGTAAGAGAACTCTAGTGGATTTTTGCCATATCTTGAGTCTGCACTCATTGATCCTTGTAGTTGTGAACCATTTATGTTCACCTTCCAAACTCCTTTCTTGTTTGAGTTTGCCATTCATGGAGGATTGAAGTGGTGGAGGCACAAGTGGATTGATCTAGATCTTGGTTCAGATTGGTTGCCGACAAGAGGTCGTATCACCTTGTACTTCTTCTTGTTCATTAATAGAAATACTCATATTCTCATCCATTCATGGTGTGAATGTCATTTATTATACATTGGGTTACATTTGCTTATGATATTATGGACCATTGTTATTGATAATGTTAATGCCATTTATATATTATATGTACTTGTTGCATATTGGCTGTCAAGACTAATTTGCAGATTACAAGTGCGTGGATTGAAATCTCCAACGGGGATCTACATCAAACATTGGATCGAGGTTGGTTACATTTCTCCATTATCTTAACATTGCCATTTATAATAGCATTGCTTTGAGAATTGAGTAGATTTGTGGTAGTCATCTATCTGTTGTGGTATTCCCAAGCCATAGTGAGTTTTCTCTAATATAGAAATGGCGACTCCGCTGGGGAAAACATCCATGTTTGGGAAATTTTTGGAGCATTAGTCCATAATTAGAGTTGTTGTTTATCGAAGCTCTGTGTCACTGATTGGCCGTTAAGATACACCATAGAAAAATTGCTTTTTTTGAGCCTCTGGACTCTTTAATTTCCCATTTTCCTTTCCTCACCCACAGTCTAGCTTAGTTCTGCCCGCGTCTACCCGCCTCTATTTACTCTACTGCTCGCAGGTATTCCTTTGACACTAGCGTGTAACTCCGGCTTTTGTTGGTTTATGGCTATTGGTTGTTGCTGGGTGAGTTTGGTTGGTTTCTGAGTCTTTGTTGGCATCTTTCTTAACTATTTCATGCCTTGGTTGTGACGAGATCTCTTCGTTTCTCTTGGTTGAGCCTTCTTGGCTTTTTACCAATCTTTGGTTTTAGCCTCTTGGTTTTTTCCTTTTGAGCTCATTCCTTTGGCTGAGTCTTGCTGTTTAGGATCTACTGGGTTGTCTTAGTGATCTTCTCAGCACTTCAGTGACTGAATAGTAGGATTTTCCTTGCATTCTTTCATTCCATTTATATTGAAAGAATACAAAAATATTCATTTAGTTTTTTGCATTTTCCTTCTTGTTTATAAGAGAAAATACAAAAATATTTTACTTTCATGTACTGCATCTTGCATTGAGTGCTTGTTGCCTTCATTTTAGGTTCTGCTTGTGCATTGAAAAGATAAAATATTGCATCTTTATTTCAGAATTGTTGGTTGATTTTGCATATTAGTGACATTGTTTTATTGGATAGATGAGTCTAGGTTTGGACGATTTTGCATACTATTGAGTCTACACATCACTAGTTTCATGATCATATCCCTTGAGTAACCACAGCCAATAAAATTAATGCTTAATCATAAAATTGATTAGACTAATTTTATTTATAGGGTACACCAACTAGCGTAGGTTTAGAGTATTGGAATAGATCATTGTGAGTTAACAATCCAAGACTACTAGATGAAACATTAGGTGTATGACCAGGGAGTGGAGGAATCCATGGTATAGATCAGTGTTCTCAGGAAGCTCTACTCAATCCAGAGTTAAGCACGAGGTCACGGGAGGTTGGTTGAGGAGATGTCCCTCTGATGTCGGCTGAACATGGGAGATATATCCAGGATTTGTTCATATTTGGGGGTACTAGAAGTTCATCCACTTGTGCTTTGGGCTCAGCTGCCATGCCCATACGATGGGTCCCACCTGCGACTGTCCCCCTGAGCATTTTTTATATCGCGGTGAACATAGTTTCCTTACCTAGGTACTGAACAGGGTACTTGCAGTGGTTATGCTATTTGTGTCCTGAATCAGATAAGGATTGGACAGTACAGTTGTGTTTGTGCACTGGACTTGACCCTGTCGACGTAGTGAAGCCTGGGTGTCTCTATAACTGATTCTATTACCTTCGGCTATAGTTTGGGAGTCTCAAGCCTCTCCTAGGCGACATATATCGGGTCTAGTGTCGAGAGCTCATTTAGCCACTCTGTTTGTTTGGTCTTGGCTGTAGTTTCTCTAGGTGTGTGCTTTTGATTTACTGTTTTTGATCGATAGTTCACCTCTAGGGGACATTGTGATTCTCTCCGGAGATATCGTGGCGCAAAGCCCTACTCTCTGCCAGTCCCATTGGTTGGCTGGTTTAAAGCCAGCTTTGGTTACATGCCGTATTGCTAGAGGACGCTGAAGGGATCCCTTCGAGTCTTCAGATTCTTACGTGACTTACGTTGAATACTACATGACTGCACATCCCAATATCGGGAAAGACCCTTCTAATCCTTCGGGTAGAGTTGAACATACTTCCAATCCCCATGCTCCACTTGACCTAGATCCATTTGATCCTTCAAATCTGGATAATTATCTTTATGGGATGCCCAACTTACCCAAGGAGGAAGAACAGGACGAGCCTTTCGCTCCTTCGTGTCCACGCGATTATAGATATGGGAGGCCTGAGACTCATGATGATACTGGCCCTATGATCAACCCCACTGCACTATCTTTTGGTATGCTTAGTCATACTACTGTCGAACCTTCCACTACGGTTGGTACTCACACTGGCACTAGTCAAAGTGTTAGCCATACTATACCCACTGGGGGCACTACCCTCTCTGGGGGAACTACGTTGTCCACCCACTCACATAGTATGGGGACTGGTCAGATTCCTAACAATGCTAATGTTTGAACATGACCACCTCCTAGGAATACCCAACCTAACTGGAATGTTGTTTGGGATACAACTTGCCATCCAGAACCTAATACACGCATCGTTACTCGTCAACCCAGGACTACTTTTGCACATGATACTGTTCCTCCCAACCATACGGGTGGACACATACCGCATACTTTTGCATCCACTACCGCCACTAGTAATGCTAATGTAGGGGGTGGGAATATTTCCTATCCATATGGACATCACACCACCAACCCTGTTACTAGTCACAGCCATATTGGAGCTGGGAATGCTTCTCATGCTTCTGGTCACCACACGACTGCTCAAGCTAATCCTAATGTTGGGGGTGGGAACATACCATACCATTACGGTCATTACAACACAGTTACCACTATGAATAGTACATACATGCTCCATACTCATGGTGGCAACCCTTACTACAACATAGTCGGTGCTAGCCACCAGTATCACCCACCACCCCAATATGGTGCTCAAAACGCGCATATACCTGCTTACTCTCAAATGGGTCTGGTAGGGGGTGGTTATCAATATTATGGCCATGGGAAAGCTTACTGGCCGTCAAGTCCTCATTATCAGCAATTTAATCCTCATGGTCAAGCTTTTGGTCCATCTTATAACACAGTTCCATTTAACCAACCTTTTATGGGAGCTTATAATCAATATTTCTAGCCTCATCTCCTATTCCTTGCACGTTTGAATCTCCCATATCTTTTGAAGCTCACGAATTATCTGGTGTGTCACAAACCTACTTGGCCCTCGGTCCCTACCAAGCTCCCTTTGGACATTCCGAAGTTTGAGGGGAAAGGTGGTGAGGACCCGGGAGATCATGTCACGACGTTTCACCTTCGGTGCTCCTCCAACTCTTTGAATCATGATTCCATTTGATTACAACTATTTCAATGCACCCTCACAGGGGCAGCCACGAAGTGGTATGTGAAGTTTCATGGAAACACCTATAGGGGATTCAACGAGATTGCTTTGGTTTTCTTAGACCATTTCCAGTTACCGGTTCGTTATGATACTGGTACTGAGTTGTTGTCCACCTTCCGTCAGAATAAGGCCACACATATTTCTGACCACATTCAAGAGTGGTGTCAATGGAAGAGATTAGTGAAAGCCAACATTCCTCCAGAGTTCTTGTTGGAATGGTTTCTCAAGTATTTACTTCCATACATTGCTAAGGATATTTTGATGTCCGACATTGTGATTGAGGAACAAGCTATCTTGAAAGTCCAGCAGTTAGATCTACTTTATTCTTAGTCTAGCATTTTGTATGACATTATTCCTGATGCACCAAGAATAAGACATGAGCCTACGTCAGTTCCTAGACCACATGCCGATGGCATCGTGGGGTCTGCATGCACTCGCCCTGTAGACTTGGTAGCTAATCAAATGAAAAATTTGTAGATAAACGAGTCTGCTGTCAGACAGGTTCACACCTTGTCCACTTCCACTCCATCATCTGATGTACACAATGTGCAATCAACGAAACCGTCGGGTAACCAGCAACCTGGTGGTAAGAAAAATGGGAGAAATAATCGTAGGGGTGGAAACAATGGAAGTAATAACAATAGAAATCATAATACTCCTCGTAAAGAGAATGCCAACCCTCCTCCGGAAGGCGGTAATGCTGGCGAGGATCGTAAACCTAGGCGTAAGGTGAAATTCCCTTGCAAGCTTTGTGGGGAGGATCATCTTACTCACTTATGTCCTCGAATTGAAGAAGCATCGAAGCATTTGGCACAGATCCCAGCTGTGTTGAAGGATCCCCTTCCTCATCATAAAAACACAGCTTCGCATGCTCCCACCACTGGTTATGGTACTAATGAAACGACTTCTTCCAATACTAGTGGTTATGGATGTGTGAATATGGTTCAGTCTGAGGTTTGTGTTGCTACTCGTCAACGCGATTATGGTGCACCACATCTGAATTTGGGGAATGAGCCTCCCCCTCCTCCTGACAATTCCTTGCATATTGAGAAGCCTTCCATTATGTTGCAGATACCGAAAGATGTTCTCAAGCACTCCACGCATAATCCTAATGCTCGAGCCACCCAGAACTACTCCATCGTAGAAGATTTGGGCCAAACTCCATGTGCCATGTCGGCTCTTGAAGTTTTGCAAGCCTATCCTTCTTAGAAGCATGCTCTTTTGAGTGCATTAGGAGTTTAGGATGGGGGAAATCCTAGGGTTATCAAGTTCGATACTACTGATGTCCATCCTCGCTTACCTTACCACGTGGTTTTTCAAATCCAGGTGGTTTGCCTTAAGAGCTTCATCAAACGTACTATGGTTGATGAAGGTACCTCTGCGTCAGCAATGTCGTTAGCTTGTTGGAAAGCTCTTGGCTCTCCTCCTCTACTCGCATCTAGAACTACACTCACTACATTCGATGGTAGATCTTTTACGCCGCATGGAATTATCCCTTCCCTTGTTGTCTCCTTGGGAAGTAATTATGTGCCTATTGAAGTCAAAGTGGTTGATGCGCCCATCGACTACAACCTTTTACTGGGTCGGAACTGGATGTACGCTATGAAGGATGTCGCATCTACTATATTTTGAGTTATTTTCTTTCCCCATGAAGGCACTATTGTGACGATCGATCAGCTGGATTTTGTTGGTACTCCTTCCACAGCATCCTTGGGATATATAGTCCCACAAGTTTCTGATTCTCAACCGGCAACTAGGAACATACGTGTTGGAATGTACCCCTCATTGATGGGAACTTATCATCTTTCTGCACCTGTGAAATTTATTGGAACCATTTCCGACAATGCATCTCCTCCTTCGAATTATATGTTATTCTGGACCTCCTATTCAAATGATCCATGGATTTTACCGTCCACGAGTTCCACGTTTGGAGACATTGCGCACGTCGGGATTCCTATGCCTTTATCTATAGAGGAGCTCACTTACGATCATATCCAACAAACCACTGTAGATCCAGATCTCTCTTCTTCCCAGATAGTTGAAGAAGATCCCGTTACGCTGCCAGTTTGGGAAGCCAACTCATCTTGCTCTCACGATTGCCTTGATTATACTTTACCATCTAATGAAGCTATCCTCGAAGCCATGTGTGGTAGTGAGAGGCCTTGGGAAGATATGCACTATCACTCTTATTTCCTTCCCAACCTTGAGCTCATTGAGTAAGAGGTGTTTAGGATGACTCTAGCTGAGATGGTTGGTCACCATGTGGCTCTTTTGCAGTCACATGATGTTTTTGCGGAGGGGAATATGGCCAATATTTCCCCAACCACTTCGATCAACATCTCCCGCATTCCCGAAAATATTGAGAATGTTTACGTTAGTGCCGATTGCACTCCTGAGGAGATTGCTATTTACACATACTTGTTTATCGAACTCCAGGAAGCTTTCACCTAGTCATTTGAGGAGATGCCAGGATTAGACCCCCACATTGTTGAACATGAGATTAGAACGTATCCTGATGCTAAACTGGTTCGACAACACTTACGTGCTATGAACCCTAGGAAGGTAGTTGCTATTAAGACAGAGGTAGAGAAACTGCTCAAAGTTGGTTTCATATACCCCGTTCCCCTTACCGAATGGGTGTCAAATCCTGTTCCTGTGGATAAGAAGCAGGGAAGGATCCGTGTATGCACTGATTTAAAAGATTTGAACCCTGCATGTCCGAAAGACAACTTCCCCACGCCATTCATTGATCAAATATTGGATGCTTGTGCGGGGAGTGATATTTTTTCATTCATGGATGGATTCTCGGGTTATAATCATATTCAAATCAAACCCGTAGACCAACATAAGACGACATTTATTTGTCCATGGGGAACATTTGTGTACCGTAAAATGCCCCTTCAGCCTCAAAAATGCCGGAGCTACTTTTCAGTGAGCCATGACCTATGCCTTTCACGATCTTAAGATGATTATGGAAGTTTTCTTGGATGATCTTGCTGGCCATTCTCGCAAGAGAGTGGACCACCCCAAGCACCTCCATATGATTCTCAAACGATGTATCCACTACAAAATTCGATTGAATCCAAACAAATGCATCTTTGTTATTAGGACAGGTCACCTTCTAGGATTCATAGTTTCGAGGGAGGGTATTAGAGTCGATCCTCTTAAAGTTGAGGCAATACCTCAATTGCCTCCTCCACCTAATCTGTTACAACTTCAGAGCCTCCAAGCGAGAGCTACTTTTCTGCGTCGGTTTATAGCTAACTATGCCAGTATTACTAAAGGTTTCGCACGCCTATTGAAGAAAGACACACCTTTTATTTGGGATGAGTGAGCCCAACAGTCTTTTGATGCCCTTAAGAAAGCTTTGGTATTGGCCCCTGTGCTTAGTCCACTGGACTTTACACAAGATTTCATTCTTTATGTGGCTACGTCTCAAGAGACTATTGGCATCATCCTGGTTCAGGTAGATGATGCGCTCGTCGAGCATGTTATCTATTATCTTAGTCGAAATTTAGTAGACGCTGAGCTAAGGTACACCCACGTAGAAAAGCTGGCACTTGCGATTGTCCACGTAGTCCAGCGGTTATAGCATTACATTTTGCTTCGAACAACCATCGTTTTAGCTCACATCAATCCGTTTCAGTTCATGCTATCACGATGCCTTATCGGGTGTAAGTATAATAAATGGATTGTGATCCTTCAGGAATTTGATCTCGATTTTTCTTCAGCAAAATCGATGAAATCACTGGTGTTCACTGAGCTTATGTTGGAACTTCCACGGCTTGATGAGGATGTCATTTGTGAAGATTCCTTTGTGGATGAACACTTATTTCTTATCTCGACCGAGGACCCTTGGTATGGGGATGCCATTGTATATCTCAAAACTTTGAAGTTTCCTCCGCATTATTCATGATATGAGTGACGGCGTGTGAAACATCATGCTAAAGATTATAATATCATCGGTGACACTTTGTATCACCGAGGAAAGGATTCCATTCTCCGTCGTTGCTTGACTCATGAAGAAGCAGAACGGGTACTTAATGATTGCCATGCGGGGGCATGTGCCAATCACTTATATGGGCTTGTTACAGCCCAGCATATCATGCGAGCTGGTTATTTTTGGCCTACCATCTTTAAAGATTGTATTAACATTGTGAAGAGATGTCACCCTTGCTAGGTGTTTTCTTGGAATGTACACTCGCATCCAGCGCCCCTCCATCCGGTCGTCACTGTCGGTCCCTTCACTAAGTGGGGGGTAGATATCATGGATTGCAAACCAGCTTAGGCTGGGGGGCATCACCATATTATCGTGGCTGTGGATTATTTTTCCGAATGGGATGAGGCCATGCCTATTGTAAAAGCTGACATTGCCACTGTAGCCCATTTCGTGTTCAACCAGATTATCACTCGATTCAGTATCCCAAAGGAGATTGTCACTGACCATGGCAGTCACTTTCAAAACAAGATGATGGAGGATTTGTCTCTTAAGCATGGGTTTCATTAGGAACGCTTGTCTTCCTACTATCCTCAAGTGAATGGCTAGGTTGAAGCATTAAATAAGTCTTTGAAGACCATTCTCCAATGTACCATCCAACAAAGAAAGACCAATTGGCATATCATGTTTTATCCTACTTTGTGGGCATATCGAACCGCAGTTAAGACTGCCACTGGGTTCTCACCATTCCAGTTAGTTCATGGTGTAGACTCACTTTTATCGATGGAATGTGAAATCCCTTCACTCAAGCTAGCCATAGAGCTCCTCCCTGATACGACGGAGATTGAGCAACATTTAGTACACCTCGAGCAACTTGATGAGCACCGTCGAGATGCCGCTGTGGCCATTGATGTTAACAAGCGTCATGTCAAGGTTCAATATGATAGGTCTGTTCATCCTCAGCAATATGCTGAAGGTGACTTGGTTCTCTTGTATGACCAAGCTAAAGAACCCCTGGGGGCTGGCAAGTTCAATCCCATGTGGCACGGTCCTTACATTGTGAAGCATGTCCTAGAAAAAGGAGCTTATGAGTTATAGAATTATGAGGGAGTTTCCTTGAAGGAGCCTAGAAATGGGCTCTACCTCAAGCAGTATTACACCTTTAGTTTTTCTGTACATAGTTTAGATTGCCTTTTGGTTGTCATGTCTGCTGATTAGCCTTTGTTTGATTGACAGATGTCAATTAGATTTCCTACATTCTTAGGTTTCACGGATGGTGCTAGACGACATATGCGGTAGCTTGCTTTTGCTGCCTAGGTTATCTTCTCACCTGATCACCTAGTTGTGTCTTCAGGAGGTGCTTGTCTCGGTCCTACATCTAATATTGTGGCTAAGTATAGTGCCGTTGTTGAGTTACTTCAGGATGCCATTTCACATGACATCCACTCTTTAGAAGTCCGCCTGGATTCACAACTAGTTGTGTCTCAGCTGAATGGGCAGTACCGTGTACGAGACCCTACATTACTATGGATATTCCTTAAGGCATGACTCTTGGAGAGACATTTTGTTTCCATTACATATATTCATATTCTGAGAAGTCATAATTATATATCTGATGCATATGCTAACTATGTATTAGATTGGCATTTATCACATTCATCATAAGCACATAAATACAAAGACATTCATACATTTGTAACATACACACATGTAGTAGAACTAAGAACCAAAGTTGTATATATATATAAAAATGTCCAAAAATGGTAGTGTCATACAAAACTGGAGCCCGTAGCCCTAAAAAATATACATATCGATACAAAAAACAATGAGACCCTAGGATATCTATTCCCTCCGAGGAGGTCTAGCTACTGCCTCGACGGGATGTGTCTCATAGTAGCACTATACTGCATTGGCCATCCGCTGCAGTAGCCGCACCCACTCACCAGGAACACCCACTACCTGGCGCTGCATACCCTCAGGTAGTCGGGCTACCTCTATATGTGGTACTAGGGAAACCATCCATGATATGTTGCACCGCAACGTCTGGAGTGTGCACCCTGCTATAGTATCTGCTGCCACCTCATCTCTACCGCAACGACCATGTCTCGAGAAGCCCTCGTGTCTCACTGGGCCTTTGTCTGTGAGCAAACAGTCACCCATTAGCACATGACGTTACCACCAAAAAGATTTTTTGCATTTCAACCATAATAAAAAAATCCATAAAAATTTAATAAACACAAAACCAAAAGAGTACTCACCGATGTCTCTGAAAGCTGCGCCTGGTGGGAGTGACATGTTATGGTCCTATCTGAATTCTATCCCCGCATAGGGATAGTCTTCTATCGTGATCACCTGCCGATTCCACCAGTGGAAGAACTCCTCAGTATATGGTGACACCAGATGGCCACCACCTTGTCGTGTCAAAATCTAAGGCTACCGGGTCAGGGCTAGATCATAGATACTGTGAGGAGGGACATCCACCCTCAGGCTAAGTCTCGGAACCCTCTCAAAGAAGAAACTGCAGAGGATGCTACCATACCCAAATTTTTTGTCCTTACCCTCTTTGCATTCCGCTAGTTGTGTCTTCATAGACACCAGCAGAGTAGTACACCAGTCGAATATAGTAGGCTGCAAGCATTGTGATGCGTAGAACATCACCGATCTGGATGCCTGATGCAGTTCTTTGGATCCTGTGATCCATACTAGAGTAGCCACAATGATCTTTGTACTCATATCCATTATGGCATTAACTGGAACTTGGCTTCCCACTGCTCGTGTGTTGGCGGGACAATACCGCGCTATGTAATCTTGCATAGTGATCCCGCCACTCACGGTCCATGACCGAAGACTAGCCACCTCCCCTCTATGGTACAAACTGGTAATGAAATAGATATCCTCTACTTCCAGTGTCAGTGTTTTCCCATTGAGCATGAAGTGTTGAGCATCCACATCACAGTAGTTGATCAGATGACAAAGTAATAGGTTTTGGGCCCTTAAACCCTCTATACTCCAGTATTTATATAAGCCACATGCTTGCAATGCTTGTTGTGCTTGCAAATCGTTGCACACGGCCTCATCAACCTGGTCATGCTCTATTTCCCTCCACTCTAGAACCATCGTGCAGTGCAAAACAAGTGAATTTTGGTCAATTTCATGACTAAAACTTTCTTCATGGTTGTACCCACGAGCACAACTACAGACAGTGGCGGGTAGACGTGGGAAGTCAGTTTTTCGACTGCGCGTTTGGTGCCCTACCCGCTACCCGCATACTTATAGCTCGCAGGTAGTGTCGAAGCCATCTAGGGCTTGGCCAAACAAAAAATCCCACCGACCAAAACTGAAATAAAAACATTAAAATGAAAGGTATGAGAGTAACCACTAACCTGCTCTGGACGGTTCGCTAAACAGTCGCTTGTAGCTCCCACGATCGGCGTTTGAAGTTTCAGGTGAAAACTACCCAAATAACTCCAAATTGCTGAATAGTGCAAATGAATTGTAATTTGGAAAATTTTTTACTATTTATAATTTTCTGGACCCACCTTTCTATAGTTTTTTCCATTTTGAGCTGTTATGAACTAATATCGTGTCATGGAGTACTGTTTTTTCAACAGATTTCCTCGGCGAGAGTTGTTCTGAACCATTTCACACCTACGACAGGTACATTTCACACCTGGCATATAGGTTAGATTCCATTTTCATATGCATTATGCATTTGACCTGTTGACCATTTTCATAAACCCTAGGTGCAACCCCGCATCGTGATTGACACAGAACCTTCACACTACTATAGAAGTGTCGTTATGTGGCGGTAGGACTTTCTCAAACATGGGTACCCTAGTTAGAACCCCTTTATGCATTCTGGTTCCCATGCCATTGTTTGTCCTTAGGATTGGGAGTCTTTTGTAGTCATGCCATGATGTTGCGATAAAGACTCATACTCTACTTTGTCTTATGCTGGCCATCTCCCTTAAGGACTCCCCTCAGTTATATCATGTTGTGATTGCATTGCATAATCCTGCTTTCTACTTTAGCCTTGTGCCGACTCCCACTTACTCAATTGTTAGCCTGGTGCCTGAGCACTTTTCCCCTGTCGAGCCCTGCAGAGCTTATATTTTCCCTTCACAATTTGATGACCTTTTGACCCTAAGGGAACACACCCTCAAGTGTCCACATCCTGCATGCACTTCCTTGCATTGAGCACAGGTATGATCCACTGCTTGGGACTAGTCTGCTAGTTATTTGACACTTGTTCCCTCACTTGTTGTACTATAAGCAATTTTATTCTTTTTCAAGCTTTTCCCAAATATGAAAAAGACCAAAAAAATCAAATATTCCAAAATGTCGGATAGGATTATGGTCACTATTTCTTGTTGGCATCTATTGTGTTGCCTTTGAACAGAGCATTCATTCCACTACGTACATTATGAGTCGGGACTATAGTTGGGCCTTGGGAGTTGTACTTGTTGCTCAGTTTTCTCCACCGATTGGTTAAGCTTCCAGCCATTATGGAGCCCTCGGTAATGCCTCCTGCATTACACAGTTTATGTCAAGTCTATGCTGCCTGAGTCTATCCATCTGCTCATGCTCTTGTTCAAAGGAAGTCCTGAAACTAGTGTCGGCCACTCCTCCGATCTCTTGACTATTGCATGTGGACCATCCTTATTGAGTCAGTCCGTTTCACCTGAGATCTTCCAAATCTTTCAGCATTACTGGTACCTCGTGGTGGTTGATGGGGGGTGCCTTAATGCCCTCCTTCTAGCAAGTCTCGTTCCATCGACTTCAACTCATTTATTACGGGACTTGAGGCTTGCAGTCATTAGTGGTAGGTTCTCTCGCCATTGACAGTTTTAGGAATACATCAATGTCTCCTAATCGATGGATTCATCTCAGTGTTTGACCTCAACCCATTTATTCACACTCTGATGATTGTGCTCTGTGCGTTGATGCCCATTTTGATTATTGGTGGGTCATCTCATGTTTGTTAACGATATACATCATTGACTTGTAATCAAATGATGTCTCATTAGGTTCGACCCCAACTCCTTTATTCACTTGATGGGACTTGCACCGTTGAAAACTTGTGTAGAAGACCCCAGGTGATTGTGGAATTCAGTATGCTACATATGACTTTGACTTTACATCTGAGATATCACCTCTCAGATTTCAGTAGTTTGTACCTCCAGTTTTGCACCAATTGTATTCTTTTCAGCAGAAGACCGTATCTTACTGTAGAGGGATCATGGCTATGATCGCTTTCCATTATGTACTGCCTATTCATGGCTATTGTATCAGATTGTTGTACTATACCGACATGTATTCATAGATACTATTGTATTATGATGAGTGAGCTTCTCTTTCCACTTGTGTCTCCATCACTCCACTTCTCAGTTTTATAATGTATTTCGGCCATTGTAGCACTTTCAGTCTCTGACCTCACACATTAGGGGGCATCTATTGCATAGAAATCTTCCACCTTGTGAGCATCAACATTGTTTGGCCTGTAGGATCCATTTCAGTGACTCAGATCCATTTATATCCTTTAGTGATACCAGTTTTCCCTATTTTTATTCCTACCCTCCTGTTGCATCCTTATAGCAGGCGTACCCACAAGTTGCATCCCTAGAGCCTGCGGGTACCATGTAAAATGGTAAAAACCACTATTAATTACTTTTTACTCCCAAAAAGTGGTCATTGGGTGACCTTTGGCTCTCCATATTCCCAAGTGATGCCTCGATGTGTCCTTTCACTTAACTTTGAGAGGACTATATATTGAGCACATATGGCTTATGGACGGGAGGAAGAGGAGAATCGTAAGAGAACTCTAGTGGATTTTTGCCCTATCTTGAGTTTGCACTCATTGATACTTGTAGTTGTGAACCATTTATGTTCACCTTTCGAACTCCTTTCTAGTTTTAGTTTTCCATTCATGGAGGATTGAAGTGGTGGAGGCACAAGTGGATTGATCTAGATATTGGTTCAGATTGGTTGCCAACAAGAGGTCGTATCACTTTGTACTTCTTCTTGTTCATTAATAGAAATACTCATATTCTCATCCATTCATGGTGTGAATGTCATTTATTATACATTGGGTTACATTTGCTTATGATATTATGGACCATTGTTATTGATGATGTTAATGCCATTTATATATTATATGTACTTGTTGGATATTGGTTGCCAAGACTAATTTGCAGATTACAAGTGTGTGGATTGAAAGCTACAACGGGGATCTACATCAAATGTTGGATCGAGGTTGGTTACATTTCTCCATTATATTAACATTGTTATTTATAATAGCATTGCTTTGAGAATTGAGTAGATTTCTAGTAGTCATCTGTCTGTTGTGGTATTCCCAAGCCATAGTGAGTTTTCTCCAATATAGAAAGCCTCCAGATTCGCTTACATCGACTAAAACAGAATTCAAGCACATGTTTTTGGAGCATGATCCACTTCTTCCCAAGAGGAAGATACCTCCAGACATTGAATCAAGCATCACACCTACTTGAGTCTTGAGCAACAATGTTTTGGTGTGTTTGAGTCTATCTTGAGGTGGGGGTGTTAATTTTTCAGAATTTACTTCAATATGATCTAGGGTCTTAACTGAGAGAACAACATGTACAGCATATCTATAGCATATCAATCATGGACACAATAATGCAAGCACACAAGAGACATAGAGTTTACTCGGGGAAAACCATAAAGGTGAAAAACCCCAATAACTTCCTCAAAGATAGATAGAGCAAAGATACAACCCAATCATAAGAGATAGACATCTCCTAGAAGCAGCTTCTCCTCCTCCACAAGCGTACCACTCTCCCGAGAGTGTGCAAGAGAATAGAATTATGAAATAGAGTGCCTCCCACACTCTATTTATACCTGACTTGACTTGCCTAATAACCTTTACTAGGTCAGCCTTAACTTAAGCACATAATATAATGCTGACTGGGCCGACACCCAATAGGGTGGTCTAATAACCCTTTGACCCACATGGCCGACCCCCAATAGGGTGGTCTAACAACCCTTCGAACCACATGACTTATACAAGGCGACCCCAACAAGGTGGTCTAATAACCCATCAAGTATAAGTTACGACACTTACAATTTAAATGATGACACTTCCGTATAGAGGAATAATAACATCTCTATAGGAATACAAACACTTATGTATAGAGGAATAATACCATCTCTATAGGAGTACAATATACATATATGAAATACATTCCAAAGTTACATATACATCAACACTACCTCTTAACTAGGAAGGTATTTCTCGACATAGGTCTTCTAGCACAAGTCTTCTTCTTTGGATCATCGTCACTGAATAATCGTCATCGAGTCATCGTCATCATCACTGCTGCTGCTATCTCAATCAATCTGTGAATCTACTTGTCATAGGAAGTTCTATAGAGCCAGTCCTTTTTCATAATGGATGTAGGCCCACCACCTGCAGGTCTACATCATCGCTGGCCATACTGTGGAATCCTCGGGACTTATTATGTGCATCACAAAACCTTAAAAGAGTCTTTTGACTAACAAGAACCCTAAAGAGATCTGAGGCCTTTTTCATCCTGTCCATATCTCCAGGACTTATTACATGTGACTGTCAAAAAACCTTAAAAGAGTGTCCCAGAAACGTTTATGTGCATAGCACGACCGAAAAGAACTCTAAAGAGCATCCTAGGAACATTTATGTTATGTGCCTAAGCATGACCGACAAGATCTCTAGGGATGATTACATGTGACCTCTGCTACAAACCCTCGAAAGAGCATCCCAGGGCTTATTACAGGCACACAGCCCAACCTATCGGATCTCCCAGGTCTTACATGTAGCAGCCCACCACAAACCCTCAAAAGAGCATCCCAGGACTTATTACAGGCACACATCCCAACCTATCAGAATTACCAGGTCTTACATGTGTCCCACTATCACAAACCCTCGAAAGAGCATCCCATGACTTATTACGGGTAGACAACCCAACCTATTGGATCTCCTAGGTCTTACATGTGATACATAGTGCCAGTCCTTTTTCATACTGGATGTGACCTAGAACAAATCTAGGATTTCCTTTGCACAACCTGTCCATGGCCAGAGAGTATCAACCTGATACTCACCATACATCATCCTGATGTACACATGATCATCCTGATCATCATCACTGCATCATCTTGATGCAAGTCATCTGGAGCAACATCCTGAAGCTCGTCATCCATGATCATCCTAATCATACAATGCATCCACCTGATGCATACCAAGTATTTACCTGATATATATCACCATACATGATCCACCTGATACATACATAGATACATGATCCACACAATGTATCCACCTGATACATACATAGATACATGATCCACACAATGTATCCACCTGATACATATACAGATACATGGTCCAAGCATCCAACATGATGCATATACAAATACATATAAATGATCCAACTGATCATATCCAACATCCAAGATGATGCGTACATACAAATACATATAAATGATCCAACTGATCATATCCAGCATCCAACATGGTGCATATACATATAAGTAATTGGAGCATCGTCCTGATGCTCATCATCCAACGCTTACATCCACAGCCATGTGAAGGATCCTCCTTCCAACATGCTTGGAATGGCTTCAGCAAATGTGTCCATCACTTCTTCCTCAAAGTGTCGTCAATATGAAGAATTCCAAGCCTCTCACTGAGGTACTCAAACTTCACTTTGACTAGTGGCTTCGTTAGTACATCTGCAATCTACTCATCCGTCGCAACATATAGGAGCTTCACTGCTCCTCTCTCTACCATATCCTTGATATAGTTTATTTGATCTCTATGTGTTTCGACCTGTTGTGGAACACCGGGTTCTCAGACAGCTTCACAAAACTCTAGTTGTCCCAAAAGATACCAGTAGCCTCCAGCGAGAGATCAAATAACTATGGTAGTAGCTTCCACAGCCATACTGCATAACAACTAGCCGAACAAGCTGCAACATACTCTGCTTCGGCTGTACCCAATGCTACACAGGATTGCTTCCTGCTAAACCAAGAGATCACACCTGATCCCATACTGAAGCAACACCCAGAAGTGCTCTTCCTATCTGCAACACTTCCTGCCCAATCTGAATCAACATAACCCTATAGGTTAAACTTTTGATTCGCATCATACTTGAGCCCATAATCAATTGTACCCTTTAGGTACCTCAGAATATGCTTTACAACAACTAGGTGAATACTCCTCGGATCCGTCAGGAACTGGCTCAATGTGTTCACCGCAAAGCAAATATATGGTCTCGTGTTCGTTAGGGACATCAAGGACCCAATCATCTGATGATACATAGTGATATCAACTGGCTCAGATGAAGCATCACACAGAAGCTTCAGGTTTGATTCCATAGGTGTGTCCATAGCCTTGCAGTCCTTGATCCCGAACCTCTTCAGGATATCTACTGCATACTTCCCTTGTCCAAGGAAGATTCCATCTGCACTCTGCCACACCTTCATACCAAGAAAGTAGTGCACCATACCCAAGTTCTTCATCTTGAACTCGGAAGCAAGCTTCCACTGCGTGTCGGCAATCAATCTATCCTCTCCTGTTACAAACAGGTCATCCACATAGAATAAGAGTATCACTGGATTGCCTTCCTCAACCTTGTAGTAAAGGTTGGAATCCGCTTTACTCTTGGTAAAGCCCAAACTAGATAGAAAGCTGTCTATCCCTCCATACCAACTTCTACACATATATGACTTCTCATCATGTGTCTCAAACTTGAGTGGCTGCTCCACATACACTTCCTCTTCGACTACACCATTCAAGAAAGCTGTCTTGACATCCATCTGGTGTATCTTCCATTTCATCATTGCAGCCAGAGCAAGTACTGATCTGATGGAAGTGGATCTGGCTACAGGAGCAAAAGTCTCTATGCTGCCACCTGCAGCATGCTTGATCTTATAGATCCATTTGGAAGTCACAACAGACTTCCCTTCAGGTCTTGGGACTGCATCCCAAACATCTTCATGATCGACTGGTACTCCTTGATCATGGCATTCTTCCCAGATCCTCGGAACTTCAATATCTTCAATATTTTCAATAGATAACTTTGTTGCTGAACAAATGTTGTAGTCCTTCTTTTGTAGGTGATAGTATACGATCTTTCCTACACAACAAGTTAAATTGCATGATTAGAAAACATCTCATAGTTTTTAGAACAAATTCTTACACATAAAGAAATATGTCATACATTCATGCAATTATCTTAGCCAATGCTTCAATGCAACATTTATCCATATCCCGTAACTTTCTAGATGCCTTCCAATCTCTACCAGAACATTGTTAAGAGTGTGCACAACTCCCAACATGTCAGCAAAGAATTTTTATTCTAGATAAGTAGCAATGGAATGTTGTATAGTGCCATAGGCCACTTACCCATGTATATTAGTAGTATATTGTTCATCAATGCAACTATTCTAATATGCATAATACACAACCTAATTCTAGGAACATGAGTATATACATTATTGAACAGTATTATTTAAACAATAAAATATGCAAGGAATGATAATTCAAATACTTATCTTTTTTTGTTTGTTGGGTTGAATCCCTCTCAGTCTTTGCTTCTTTTCTGTAACTCCATTCTGATGTGGATTGTGAGAAGTGGTCAACTCCCTCTGAATATCTGCATCCTTGCAGAAACTACTGAAGTGTGCTCCTTCTTGATCTTTGCTTCCTTGCAGGAACAATTGGAGTGTGCTCCCTCTTGATCTTTACTTCCTTGTAGGCCTCCCTCTTGATCTTTGCTTCCATGCAGGAACAATTGGAGTGTGGTCCCTCTTGATCTTTGCTTCCTAGATTACTTGTCCTTGAACTTATATCCATCACTATGCATGCTTATTAGTATCATCATTGTGTTATCCTCGAGGTCTCACACATACTCACATATTCATTAGTATAATCTTAATACTATCAAAACACAATAATCTTAAACATGTATAGTCATGATCATTTCAAACACAGATAATAAACATTAGTATTCAAGGTTTCATAGAAGTCTTCTTTTACTCATGCATATTCTTATTTGATCATTGGACTCTTTTGGTTAGTTAAATCATCAATCAAGATAAGAAACATAATATGCATACACCCATGATTATTCAAACCTATGAATAATCATTATCAATCATGCCATGTATACTTATATAAGAGATCCTAACATAAGGTAGGATTTTAACTTGATATAGGAAAAACATACATGGATTGGTATATTAGCTAGTTATGTCTAACATACCCACATGATGTCTTCTTGTTCTCTTCAATGACTTGTGCTAGTAACCTGCATATCTCATAGGTTAACCATTATAGAACCAAGTTATACATACCTCATAAATAGATCTTCTAAGTGATCCATGACAATGGATGAATCTTTGTCTTCATGTCATCATGATCATATGTTCTTGAACTAGAACATGATTTATCTTTCTTGGTGTACCTCTCATGTTAGCGGACAACATAAACCGCATACAACACCATAATGCATTAGTACAATCATAAGTGTCAACACCCTAATCAATGAATATCTTCTATCATGCATTCATCATTTTATTAAGGTGATACGACAAGTCTAAATTTAATCAAGATTGTACTAACTGTAATAACATGAAGACAAACATACCATAAACTTAATCATGAACAAATCTCGAAACATACCTGAATAAGTCATACCTGTAGAGATTTCTTGTAATCTTCTTATGTAAGGCCTTAGCCTTATCTCCCTCTGAAACAGGAACTTCTTCACTTATGCAGGTGACCAATCCATTCTCTTCTAGGATTAACCCAATCCACTTGATTTGCAGGAACTAGATCTAGCGCTGCATTAGGGTTTGTCAGAGAAACCCTAAAAATTCAAAATTTTAACTTCAAACTTCTGAAATGATAGAAATATGTGCCTTGATGAGCTGATCAAGCTGGTATACTCATAATTTTAAAATTGCAAAGTTTCACCCCTCAAATTTGCATTTGAAACTTCCAGATTCACTAGACATGACCCCGAACTAGGGTTTGATAAAGCCCACCATTTTTCCCAATCAAAAGGTTCGATCCAAAGCTCTAAGCTTTGATTTTTCTGAGGAGCTTCCAGCCGTGGTCACAGATTTAAAAAATTTCCATTTTTGCAGGCCCTAATTTTCCACTTTTCCGATCAAAGTCCCGAACTTGGGTCTGATCAAGCCCAGCCTTCTTCTCAACCAAAAATTCTGATCTTGGTCTCTAAATTTTGATTTTGATGACTATCATTCAGCTGTAGTCTCCGATTACAAAAATTCCAACTTTCTCCGAAAACCTAAATTCCAGAAGTCATGAATGAAGGTGCTAAAAAATAATTATGTTTTGATAGAAATATGTACCTAGTTGTTTCTAGTGTAACTCCAAACTTTTCAATCCACAGGGTCTAAAAACGTTTCTTGTGATAGCCCGACCTTCCATATTTCCAATCCCATAGGTCTGACCTCAAATGGATTCTCTGAGAGAGATTTATGCCAAGTGTCGCAACGTGACCTGTTTATGGGATAAAATAGGAGAGTGAAATTTTATGGCATGCCATGTGTCACTAGTTCCATTTCGGCCTCTGAAAAATTTACCTGAGAAATTAAAGTCTATGCACTACTTGTCACATTTTACAAAATTTCATTTTGAGCTTCCTAGCCAAAGCTATGACCTTTTTTCCAAGGTCACCTGTTTATGACTGAGATCTGGAAGAGGGAGAAACCCTATATTGTACAGATCATAAATCACAAAGTACAATGAATTAGAGGTTTTCCTTTGGACACAACATACATGTGGATCTTATCTTCTCCCTATACGATGTTTAGACCCTAAAACCTTGCCAAAATTTATTTATAGAGAAAGTTCTACAATGACTAGGTTTTTCTATATCAAGCCCTAGCTTCGCAATTGCAACAAGTGTCATACATGCCATACCATGCCTTCTTTCAGGCTAGCTCTAATACCATGTTAATTTTTCAGAATTTACTTCAATCTAATCTAGGATCTTAACTAAGAGAACAACATGTACAACATATCTACATCATATCGATCATGGACACAATAATGCAACCACACAAGAGACATAGATTTTACTTGGGGAAAACCATAAATCTTAAAAACCCCAATAACTTCCTCAGAGATAGATAGAGCAATGATACAACCCAAGCATAAGAGATAGACATATCCTAGCAGTAGCTTCTCCTCCTCCACAAGTGCGCCACTCTCCCGAGAGTGTGTGAGAGAATTGAATGATGAAATAGAGTGCCTCCCGCACTCTATTTATACTTGACTTGACTTGCCTAATAACCTTTACTAGGTTGGCCTTAACTTAACCACATAACATAATGCTGACTGGGCCGACACCCAATAGGGTGTTCTAATAACCCTTTGACCCACATGGCCGACCCCCAATAGGGTTGTCTAATAACCCTTCGACCCACATGACTTATACAGGGCCGACTCCAACAAGGTTGTCTAATAACCCATCAAGTATAAGTTACGACACTTACAATATAAATGACGACACTTCCATATAGAGGAATAATAACATCTCTATAGGAATACAAACACTTACGTATAGAGGAATAATACCATCTCTATAGAAGTACAATATACATATATGAAATACATTCCGAAGTTACATATACATCAACAGGGGGGGGCGTTCCCACTTCGTTTTCCTTCTTTCCTCATTTTTTTTAGGTTGTTGTATGGGGTGAACTTTGGTCTCAGTAACCAGGGCCCTAATTTCCATTTATTTTTCCTCATAGTCCGACTTAAGAGGGGTGTTGGAATATTTTTACCATCTCATTTTTCTCTTGCATGCTTTGCATGCATCCATGCATTCCATGCATTAGTAGTTGAGTCTCCTAGCACCTAGTCCTTACTTTGGCCCCCCGGAGCTTGTTTTTGGCCATCATTATCCCTCCTATCCACTCAGAGTGCCTTGGTTACATCACTGAACTCCAAATTCTCCCTCATGCATGATTTTAGGAGTTAGCACAACTAGCTCCATGATTGAGGGCACATTGTCCCCTTGATTACATAGTTAAATGACTGTTACACCTAGTTTCACTGCTACTAAGTGTATGAGCACCTTTTTTTACCACTACAAGTCAGTATCCCCCCCCTTGGAGTCTCATCCCCTATTTTGGTGCCCACATGATTAAGTTATGCTCAGTTCTACCTTAGGTAACTAATTATTCATCATCGGTGGCCACTGAACCTTATCGGGCGATGGTTCGAACGCAAACTAAGCCTATACTTGAGGTGAATTTGAATCCTCTCAGGAGTATCGAATTCATTCTATTGTAACACTTTTTGATTGCCATCTTATAGTTGATTAATATATCAACAACATTTTTTCCTGTGTTTCAGTTTTATGAGTGAATTGATCCATGTTTCTGTCTAATTCTTCTCAGTAATAACAATGTGAAATTGTGAGGTTTTTTCAAGCTCAGTGATCTACCCTTGTGGAAGTTCATAGTCGGAATCCCTATCATCTCACTCGGGTAGCATGTACCATACAGGCAAGGCCATAATGATTTGGTCACGTATGATGTGTTGATGGGCATGCAATAAGGACGATCTTATTCCTCAATCACCATTAGTCTCCATAGAAATGTAATCAGACGATTACGGTAACGATTCCTAATCGCTACATCGCACTCCCCAAACAAGTATGAGGACAATAAAGTTGTCGGAAGGACCCATAGATGTGGTATCTAGACAATGATAAGAAATGGAATTACTTGCATACTTGCACTAAAACATTTAGACACATTGAATTATGCATATGGTAAAGTTAAATTTGAGAATAATTAAATGAAAAAGTATTTAAATTTGAGCAAATTTTAGGGGGGGGTATTTTGATGTAGACTTGATGTGCAGCCACTAATTTAGGAATACATGCATTGAATAAATATAAAAAATAAATAAATAAAAGATATTTTATTTTGGAGAAAATCTAGATTGGTAGATATTCTTGAGTTTCACTCCACATGCAGCCACTGATTTAGGGATTGGGATTTTAGACTAAAGAGAAAACTAAGAGAAATTTTTTGAACTTATGTGCACCTTCATGTTAAGGTGACACATGGTTTCATGAGAATGAATATTAGAAAACTAGTAAATTAATCAATATTGCATGAGATGACACATGTTGACAAATTTCTTTCTATTTAAGAAGGAAGGAATGAAGAGGAAAGGACCTCTTGGTCCTTAATTCTAGATGGATTCCGTAATATAAATTTGAGAATAGTGTGATCTATGTGACTTTGGTTGAGAATTACTTTGGGGATTGGGAGATCTCTTCTGAGTTTTTGGGCTTGTATGTTCTTTGCGACCCCTATTTGCTTGGGGGATTGGGATGAAGAAGACTACTCCTAGTGTGGTAGGGAATTGAAACGAGGAGTCCTTCGGTAAATTTTTGAAATATTGGATTGGATTTATAGTGTAAACCCTTTTAGTGACTTCTTCAGCTGCTGGATCAAATGTCATGGATAGGTTTTTATTGTCTTTAAGTTTTATTTTGTATTGAAATCTATGCAGTAATTTTATTGGGTTTAGTGAAGTGGGTGATCTGCATTTGTTGTTTACATTAAAATTGTAAGATGTACTGAATCTAGATCTAATTTAATGTGCAAACCTTCATTTGAAAATATTAAGTTGCGCGAAGTAAGTATTAGCTTTCTTTTATAACAAAATGCACAGTTTGATTCTACAATTTATATTGAGAATTGGTAAATGGTTAAATGTTAAGTATAATTTAGATATGGCTTTGGGAGGAGCTCTACATTTGGTATTAGACTGAGGTTCCACTCTTGGATGTGTGATCACTACATTAATTGATGTTGTATGTTACCATGGGGTAATTAAATTAACTTGATATTTTCTCGTTCCTGTAAACTTCTCGTCTGTATTCTAGAGTTTGAAAAGAAACTTAGGTGTTGTTAGAACAGTAATCCACCTCTTAGTACCTTGGTTCTTAGCCTTAGTCAATTTTATTTTCTATTATGCATTATTACACTATGGTTTGGACTTAGGTAGCTTTAATTGGGAAAATATCCACTTAACTGGAAGTGTTCACACCTATTTGAGCAATCCAGCTCAGTCAAACTCTACATGTGTCCACAAGTGCACCCTCATTTAATACTAGAGCAGTCCCCTTCCTTGAAATGGGGAATTTTTGTTGACTTGGAGCGCTTGGGTGGATTTGGCCCAATTTTGGCATGATTTGAATCATTTAATGCCTCTTAGGACCTCCCACTCACCTTATTTTGCTCACCCACGCATGCCTATGACCCATTATTGTTCTAGCATGCCTCAGCCACATTCACACCACAATTCTTGACCATTTGGGCTAAGTTGGAGCAAGTTGGACCCACCTAGGCGGATTGAGGCCAATTTGGCCAATTCGACATGTACACTCATTTTTGGCTTCTTAAGCCTCAAGAATTTCTCCAAATGTAATATAAACCTATTCTAAACATATGTACATGTTAGACAGTAAGATAATATCAAGTTTATGTTCACATTGTGTCTATAAATTTGTCTTCTTTCAAGATTTGTTGCTGATTTTTGCAAGTAATTCGATTTGTGAAGTTCTCTAAGGCTCCTAGATCTTGTTATAGATCATAATTATCACATGGTATCAAATCCAAGTGGATTTTAGTGAGTTGCAGATCAATCTTGAGTGTTTTGAGCTGCATTATTGAGAGAATTTCCAGATAAAATTGAGTGTTTTTTGCAGTACTTTCAGCAGGTTTCTCACCATCAACACAAGTAGAAATGGAAGGAAACCACCTCTTGCGTACTCCTTTCAATTTCTTCGATTGAAAGGCTGAAATGGTCATTCCACTAAGATCTAAGGGTCTCTATAAAGTTACCATGGGCATAGAAGTGGAGCTAAAATCTGCTGTGGAGAAATCCAAGTACTACAATCGACTTGAGGGAGCATATGGATTGCTATGCTTGAGTATTTCGAGGGAACTCTTGTTTCATACATACATTTTGACAACCCCAAATGAAGTCTAGGTTAAGCTAGAATCACTTTTTGGGAAAATTGATGAATTGAGAGGCCATCAACTTGAAAACGAGCTCATCAACTTGAGCCCGACGCATTTTGAAACTATCTAGGAGTTCTTCACTAAGTTCAACTCTCTAGTGCTTCAGCTACATCAATGTGGAATTGTTAAGAAAGAAGAACAATTGATATTATCCATCCTTTCGAAGCTAGGGCCAGAATGTTCAGTGTTTGTAAGCACCTTCCATTTTGCCAAGATGACACTTTGAAATTGGCAAATGGCAACACTAACAAACTTCATGGAATGTCTTACTCAAGGGAAAGATAAGCTCATTCAAATGGGTACCATGAAATCTAAATATCAAGCTTTGGCCATAGGTGTTTCGAATGCCTCCAAGGGAAAGCAAAAGGCAAAGAATTCGAAGCAGCTAGAGAAGAGGAAGTTTGAAAAACCCAAATCCACTGATGGGGGTTCAAATCCTTCCAAGGAGAAGGAAAAGAAAGGGAAAGAGAAGACCAAATTCACCTATTTCCACAAGGGATTACATCTAAAGAGATCCTGCATGAAGAAAACCATTGATACCATGGCACAGCTGCTGGAGAGAAACAACATCCCTGTCCCTGATGGCGCAAGGAAGAATGATGGCACCTCCAATTCTGAAAACAAGGAGAAATGTCATGCCTTGGTAGCAGGTATTTTAAATTCCTTATCCTTCATTATTGATTCAGGGGCTTCTAGGCACATGGTTCATCTAGAGATCTCTTCTCATCTATGCATTCGAATAGTGGCCCAACAGTTCGAATGGGAGATGGCTTTGAAATCCAGACCAAAGGGATTGGTAGGATTGATTTGGAGCATGGTTATTTCAGTTATGTGCTCTATGTACCATATTTGGCTACAAATTTTCTATTAGTATATCAAATGACCCATACAGGAGAATCCAACATAGTAACATTTACTCCTAACTTGGTAGAGATTTCAGAAATTTCATCAAACCAAGTTGTGGCAGTTGGGTATGCAGATCACCAAGAGAGGATGTACAAATTCTTGAATTTTCTTCCCAATTCTAGTGACCAAGCTCTCCTCTCTCATGCCAATGAGACCTCCAAGATATGGCATGAAATATTTGGCCACATGAACTACAATTATCTCCAAGCATTGCACAAACATGAGATGGTGGAAGGGCTTCCTGAAATCAAATCTTCAAATGGAGCTTGCATTGGATGTGTAGTTGGGAAGCATCCAGAACGCAACTATGAGAAGGGGATGGGAAGAAGAGCCACCCAACCAATTGGATTGGTACATTCATACCTCATTGTTCCTCTACCCACTCCATCCTATGGTGGATCAAGGTATGTACTCACTTTCATTGATGACTACTCTCGATTTTGCTGGGTATTCTTCGTAAAATTAAAATCTGAAGTGTTTGAGCAATTGAAGATTTGGAAGGCCTTAGTGGAAAATCAGAGTGGGCATAAGATAAAAATACTTAGGACTGATAATGGGAAGGAATATGTAAAAAAAAATCTGTAGCATCTTTGTGAGGAATGTGGCATTCAAATGCAACATTCAATCCCCTACACACCACAACAAAATGGTGTGGCAGAGAGGAAAAATAGATCACTGAAAGAGATGGAAACATGCATGATTGAAGCAAGGGATCTAAGCCCTAAGCTATGGGGTGAAGCTATCAATTGTTCTACACATATTCAGAACATGGCATTCCAAAAATCATTCAAAAAAAAACCCCCTACGAGGCATGGTTTGGCCAAAAACCAAATGTCTCAAATTTCAGGATTTTGGGATCTAGAGCATGGGCTCGAATTCCATCAGAAAAGAGGAAGTATTTCCAGAAACAAAGCAGGGAATGTATCATGGTTGGATATGGTGAAGATACAAATGTTTATAATCTCTTTGACACATCCACACTCAAAAATTTCATTGAGAGAAGTGTGCAATTCGAAGAGGGGCCAATATCAGATTTTGAGCTTGCACCGGGGGAATGCTCTTCTCCTCCACACCTTGATGAAGTAAGTAATGATTCAAGATCCGTATTTTCTAATAATTATGATAATGACATGGTTGAAGATGACATTTCTGTAGATGATTCACCATCAAGGCCCAATTGGGCTGAACAAATCATACAAGCTGCAGGTGAATTGGAAGGCAATCCCCAAGAGCCTAGGAATACTAGATCTCAAACAAACAATGCTTCCTTTGCAAGTGAAAGTGCTCTTGCTGATCACTATTATATGATGATTGGATCTGATCCAAAATCATATTAGGAAGCGTATCATGATCCAAAATGGAGATCATCAATGGAAGAAGAATTCCATTCTCTCCAAGAGAATGAAACATGGGATTTGGTCCCCCTTCCTCCCAAGAGGAAGCTTGTGCAATGTAAGTGGGTTTTTCGAACCAAACTTGCTGCTGATGGTTCTGATATGAAGTATAAGGCCAGATGAGTGGCTAAGGGCTACTCTCAAATCCAAGGTGTGTATTATACCAAGACCTTTGCACCGGTTACAAAGATGGATTCAATTAGACTAGCTCTAGCCATTGCAGCTAGTAAGGGTTGGCAAGTGCACCATATGTATGTTAAAAGTGAATTATTACATGGTGAGATACAGGAAGAGATCTACATGCAGAAAACTAAAGGTTTCAAAGAGGATCCTTCACTTGTTTACAGGTTGAATAAATCACTCTATGGACTCAAGCAAGCCCCCAGGACTTGGTATGCTAAAATGGATGTTTTTTGCTCTCAATTGGTTTCATTCGATGCAATTCTGATCCAAATGTGTATTTGTAGAAATGTGATGATATTTTGCAGGTCATTGTACTGTATGCTGATGATCGTTTAATTAGAATGAGCTGCAACAAACAAATTGGTTCAATTAAGGAATCTCTACACAGTAAATTTGCCATGACCGATCGAGGATTGCTAAGGCAATTTTTGGGTTTGGAAATTGAGAAATCTGAAAGAGGAATCATGCTGAGTCAAGAAAAGTATGTTTCAGACCTACTATTGAAGTTTAAAATGGCCGATTATAAGGAAGCCAAGTGCCCATTCGTTTCAGTCATAAAACTAGGTGAATTTGGTGATTCTCTTTTGGTAGATTGCACACTCTATAGGCAGCTAGTTGGTAGTTTGTTGTACCTTACACATATAAGACCTGATTTGTATTATGTTGTAAGTGCTATAGAAAGATATATGTAGCAGCATCATGATATCCATTGGAAGGCAGCCAAAAATATCCTCCAGTATGTCCAAGGAACAAAGAATTTTGGGGTACATTATGCAGCTAGTTCTTCACTACAACTAGTTGGATTTTCTGATTCGGATTGAGCTGGAGATACAATTGATAGAAAGTCCACTTCAGGTTTTGTTTTCATGTTTTTTGAAGGTCCTATTTTCTGGTCAAATAAGAAACAACATACTATTTCCCTTTCATCAGCATAGGCCGAGTGTAGGGCAGCAGTGAATGCAGCCACAGAGTGTGTTTGGTTGCAAGGAATTCTTCAGGAATTTGGTGTTGAAGTTGATTCTCCAACCAACATTTGGGTGGACAATCAAAGTGCCATCAATATATCTACTGGTCCAGTTCAGAGGAAGAGAAAAAATCACATAGAGATCCATATGCACTACATCCGGGGCTTAGTGCACGGCAGAGTGATTTCCTTGCAGTATTGCCCATCCACCGAGCAAACTGCTGATATTTTCACCAAGTGTTTCATTGAGAAGACCTTCACTCACTTGAGAGATTTTCTTGGAGTGATTGATGGATGGTGATTGCTGCAATTTTATTGCAGTTTCAACCCCATGTCCATTTTGGAGGGAAGGTTTTATCCCATGAGGTTTTTCTTCTTGTCCTCAATTTACATGCACAATAAAAATTTTGTTTTGTATGAGGTGACTTGAGCCTTTGTTTCCAAGGCCCCCCACTTTAATTTCATGAGATGTACTAATTTTTGGTTAAGGGGGGGTGTTAGAACAATAATCCACCTCTTAGTACCTTGGTTTATAGCCTTAGTCAATTTTATTGTCTATTATGCATTATTACACTATGGTTTGGAGTTAGGTAGCTTTAATTGGGAAAATATCCACTTAACTGGAAGTGTTGACACCTATTTGAGAAATCTAGCTCAGTCAAACTCCACATGTGTCCACAAGTGCGCCCTCATTTAATGCTAGAGTGCTCCCCTTCCTTGAAATGGGAAATTGTTGTTGACTTGGAGCGCTTGGGTGGATTTGACCCAATTTTTGCATGATTTGGAGCATTTAATGCCTCCTAGGACCTCCCACTCACCTTATTTGCTCACCCATGCATTCCTATGACCCATTATTGTTCCAGCATGCCTCATCCACATTCACACAACAATTTGTGACCATTTGGGATGAGTTGGAGCAAGTTGGACCCACCTAGGGGGGATTGAGGCTAATTTGGCCAATTAGACATGTACACTCATTTTGGGCTTCCTAATCCTCACGAATTTCTCCAAATGTAATATAAAACTGTTCTAAGCATATTTAAATGTTAGATAGTCAGATAATATCAAGTTTATGTTCCCATTGTGTCTGTAAATTTGTGTTCTTTCAAGTTTTTTTGCTGGTTTTTGCAAGTAATTCGATTTGTGAGGTTCTCTAAGCCTCCTAGATCTTGTTGCAGGTCATAATTATCACAAGTTCCAAATCGTTCTGTGACCTTCGGAATTTTGTAACCATTCGATGCTATTGTATTTAGTTGGAATAAATTACATTCTAAAATTTACTCATTACTCCTTGATTTCTTGAATGGATGGAAGGAATAGTATAGTTGTTAAGTTACCCCTTAAATGAGTAGATAGTAGCTTTGTCTAAGCCGGTATAGATCTGTTTTTATCCATGGGCTTGTCATACTAGAGAAGATGTGCATGCAGAACTTGGACCGCTTCCACTAATTTTAGTACCTTGCAACGAAAAGCTATAGATAAGAAGTGCATGTGATTTCTAGATTCTTGTTTTGATCAAGTTATTAGATCTATTTATCAAGAAGAGTAGAAACTTTGTAGATCTAACAATTAAAACTTAAACACGAGCATACCGACCTTTTGATTCAGTTATTGAAATTATTTTAGTTATGTGAATTCCATTTCAAATTATATTAGATTTGTTGATTCAACTAGGGAGAGTATTTTAGTTTTGTTGTTTCGGTTATAAAACAGATTTTAGAACTATAGATTCCATTGAAATATTTTAGAGCTGTTGAGTTAATGATTTAGAGTAATTTAATCTTTCTATCTTAGTTAATAAGAATCATTGTAAACTCTACCAAGCAATGTCGCATTCTAGTTGTTGTTCATACATAGAAGCCAGTTAGCGATAACTCAATTATGAAACTTAAAATTGGTAGAATTGTAACGTTGTCATTAGTTTTGAAATTTTGTAAGGTTGTATTGAAACCGTGAGTATTCAAGTTGATACCTTCCATTAGATCCAGATACAAAGAAAAACTTGATACTATATAAACATACCTTAGCATCGATTCAGTAATATTCTCTCCTTAGATATGTGAGGGTTTTCCATTTGTGAGCATGGCCAGATCGGCTGTGGATCACTCTCCGCGAGGTCTAAAAGATATTCATTGAAACGTTGTAGTTTAAACCCTTGTGCAATCATGGATTGGGTAGTCTGTTAATCATGGTGGAAAGTATCAAGAGAATGTTCTATGGGGGGGGGACCTATGGTATGTTAGGTATGAGTTCACTGTATGATTGGTTATTGATGTTTCCATTCTTGATAGCCCTATGTTCACACCCTCTAGAGCTTTTCCTTACGAGACAAAGGATGTGATTGGCTATGGGTTGTGTAACATCCCCAAAATTTACATAAAATTTAAGTTTTTCTATGCAGTAATTAAAGCTATTATTTGTTATGTGGAAAGTATGATAATGATAATTTAATTCTTTCAATAACAATTCAACTATGTATATGACGACACATACTTAGTCACCAACAATCGTCAGTTTGTTTAACGTGTCGAATTGTCGTAATACTGTAATCTTGTGTTATGTTGTAACTACTTCAAGTTCTATGCATCTATCTTCGTTGTCTGAATATTTGCTTAAACAAAACATTTATCATTTTAAATTTCGTAATCAGAAATGAAGTGATTCTATAGCTATATTTATAAATAGGATTTCTAATACTTTTCTTTATTTGGAATGCAGGGGTCCTAAGGGTACCCCGTGGCTTACTTAGCTATGTCTAGCTAATGCATGGATTAATTCTATACAGCATTTGCAGGTAAGAATTATTCTATTCCAGTTTTAAGAGTTGATGATCGAATAATTAAGTGGTATACAACATTCTGTCTTTAATTTCTTATGTTAAAATCCTCACTGTTGGCATGCACGTAAAGTTACTAGCTTAATGCTTAGAAGCATACCCTAGTCGTGCTATTAAATATGATAACGTGATGATTATAACTATGTCCCTTTTTCCTGAGAAATAAATAGGTTTTTAAGGCATTAATATCTCTTCTTTCATGTTAGAGTAGGCATACTTAAATTTGTTTTTATAAGGGTTTGATATACCATATCATAACACTTGTTTAGTTTGTTGTTTAATTAAGTACATAACCCATATCGAAACCCTTTGTAAATTACACGATGGTGTTTAAAAATACACACCCTATCCATTATTAAAATTATGGATTCGAACTTTGATTAATGAAATCATGTATGAAAAGATTGGTAACCAAAATCAGTTCTTGACTATAGGCAAAGGCACAAGATTTATACCATGGTGGAATGCGATGTTGGAAGAAGTATTGAATCTCGACAGAGTAAGAATTAAAAGTAATTTAATGTGAGTTCTTAATGGGATGCATCATGGAAAATCCTATGATGTTTGTTCACGTGATGGTATGGGGTTTTGTGTAAAATCCTAATTACACATTGAAAGATCACTTTCAATGCTTAATCGATTCATTTACAAAGTTAGTTGAAGGAGACGATAGGATCTCGATTTTACCGGAGTTTTGAAAAATGTTTTAACCCTTACAGGGTTTCGATGGTGAATCTCCTAACCTGCATTCTAGGGTTTTGATAGCTGTAAGCATAACCACATAGTTCGATGGGGAAGTTCTTGGTGCTGCTCTAGGTGTGATACTAAGAACCGAAGGTAAGCCACATTCGAGTTTGAGTTGACAGGGTTTCGAATGGTAAAAATTGTTTATATTTTCATTTATATTTTTAAATATTTTAACTGGTTGTTTGTATTAATATGCTGTGTCAGGTTAGTCCCTCGTCGACATTGAAGTTGTGAAGAGTGAAATGGTTGCTTCTATGGATATGTTAAACTTATGGCCCGGGTAAGCCTCGGTGATTCTCTTGGACACCCTATTCATAACTCTTGATATGAATGGTGAAGTTAGGGCATTGATGCTAGTCTATGTGACTTCGCCGAGATGCCATTTTCGACTTGTATTTTGTCTTACTATTTTATTAATCCATTTAGCCACTCTGTAAAAGAAAGTGAAGGGTATTTTACCCTCGAGCTACGACTCTCAAGAATCTGGTTTGCAAAATAATTTATTAATTAAAATTGAGTTTTAGTTGTTCATTTCTTGTGTATGTATGAATCTATGAGGCATTCAAGGTTGAACCCTTCATTCATCGTTTTAGTTGTAATTAAAATATGGGCAGGAATATGACCCATTTGGGAATCTCTGCGTTTTTAAATTGTAATAATTTTGGGCAGAGCCCCTTCTGTTATTTTTATTTTAAACAAATATCTTAAAGCTATTATGGCCCTATTGGATCTCGACCTATGTTCAAATGAATTTTTAACATATATTGTTAAGTTAATGAGCTGAGCTCATAATTGAAACATAAGTTGTAAAGAAGAAATTTGGGCATTGCCCTACACGTGAATATGCTGTGAGTAATGGTAAATTTTCTGTTTATTTTTAAAAGCTTAAACTTACGAGCTTTAGTCTAAACCCAGCTGGTGTCGAACCCTTCACATTTTATTTCGTTTCGATTCTTTAGGGATTACATTGTAATAAGGAAATTTGTTAAACCCTAAATTCCTATTTGTATTATTAATATAAATGATAAGTCGATAGTGACTTAGTGAACTGTTGGTTTTAAGAAAAGTTCTTTTAATTCTTTCATCCTTGTGACTAAAATAGATGTGATGATTAAATGTCTAGGGTTTGTGTTTGCATTTATAATCATTCCTTTATAGAATTCAGATACTGAGTAAATTGTTTAATTTTCCAGATTGTATTTAAGACCTATTTATTTGATTTATAAAGGAAGTTATTATAATGTTTTGTTTTAAAAGAATAATGTTTAGCAGGTCTAAATTCAATACTCTACATTTTATTCGATACTGTATATTAACTTGAGCTATGTATGTTTCATAAATGGTTTTGCACAGAACAACCCTAAAGAGAACATTATTTATGCATTTGTTTTTAAACAATGTTGTTGAGAGATATGTTTAAATCCTATACTTCTAAAATTCTTCTATAGAGGAGATAAGAGCTCTGTTTTGGTTTATATAATAGAGATTGTAATTTATTTGTTATATATATATTTACCTATCTGCTTATACAGTAATTATCCTGTTCAGAAAATGACTAATAAGTCTATATTAATTTGTTCTATGAACATATACTTAGTACTAAAATTGACTGCGTAATATTGGGAATATGTGTTAAAATTTTAAATACTATAGTTCTGAAATCAATATGAACTTTCTAATAGAACCACTGAAATTGTATATTCTGAGTATTTTTTAGTATTTTTTTACATTCATATCTAAAACGTATTTCAAAAAGATCATAAATTGATTCAGAATCATTCATTCTATCACTAAAGGATCATTTGAATCTATTCTCACATCATTGTAAGTGGAAAAATACAGAAAGAATTTCTATTCAATCTTTTTAGCACTCATTCAGAAATAACTATCATTTCAATATTTCTAACCTAACAGATAAATAGGATACTTTTCAGAGATAGATAACAGTCCAAAATTAAAACATCTAGATTAGCTAACAGATACCTAAGGAATAATGGAAAACTTATAACACATTTACACACTGTCATTCATGAAATAGATCAACAGTAGAGGGTGACAAACAACCAAAGGATCCCGTTCCACCCAACCTTCTCCTGAAGACAGCCAATATCACTTTCCTTAAGAACCCCGAGCCTGTTCAGTGAACCACTAGGATAAAGGTGCTGTGTGGAGGCAAGTACTTAAACTTTTTGCAACTCATCAGCAATGCTTTCAACACCCAAATAGAACCTATGCATTCAGCAGTATTGAACTCTGCACTCAACAATACATGTTCAGAGATGCAGACTTAGTTCTATCAATCACTTCCTAGCCTTCCCCTCATCGAATATCTTGTGCACTTCTCATTCCTTTCATTTCTGAATTGTCACAAGTAAATCTTAGTGAGCCTCCTTCTCAATTCAATGGGTGTTTTTAGCATGCCTAGGTCTTTGGTTAGTTTCTTAATTATTGAGCCACCTACTCAGTTCCACTTTCTTGGGGAACATGACCATAAAAATAGGGAATTTGCCCCCTGCAACAACTAGAAGTGAATGATGATGCTGCCAAGTTTCAATTTGCTCTCCACCCGAGTTCATTCCTCCTAGTGGGTCAGTGAACACTCTTTCAACAGTCTCCTTTGGATATTTGTCTCCTCTTTTATTTATTAGTAATAAAAATATTAGAGTAATTAATTACAGTCATCCTTGACTTCACTTGGTCAATAACTCATAAAAGATTTACAATAGCTTATAACATAATGTTTTTCTCACAACATAAAATGTTCAGATTTTGGGTATGTGAAAAACACCCCCTCTTAAATTCAACATCATCCTTGATGTTGCTTTACTCATCATCTTCTGAGTCTTCCTGGAACAGAATTGGATATGTCACTTGCATATTGCTTTCCAATTTCTAGGTTGCTTCATCTAGAGTAAGGTGCTTCCATTGCACCTTTACCTGTCCAATGGTAAGATTCTGAAGCAAAATTTCCCTCTTGTCGTGGATACAACCCGGTTCCACCAGAAAATCTCCTTCGAGTTCCACCTGTACATCATTCCAATTAATCACATGAGTATCATCATGCATGTAATTTTTCAAAATAGAAATATGGAAGACATTATGTACTTTAAGATTTGTTATTAAGGCCAATTGATATGCCATTGGTCCAACCCTAGATAGTATTTCAAAAGGACCACAATACCTTGGCGCTAGCTTAGCACAACTTCCTAATTTTAAGGAGCTCTTTTTGGGTTTTACCTTGATGAAAACATGCCCACCAACCTGAAACTGTTTCTGAGTTCTTTTGAGATCTGCAAGACTTTTCTGTCTATCTTGTGCAATTTTCAAATTGCCTTGTACCTGTTTCACTGTTAGTTCCATTTCTTTCAATAACTCAGGTCCTCACATCAACTTGTCAACTGGATTACTCCATTAAATATGTGTATTACACTTTGTACCATACAAAATTTCAAATGGACTGATTTTTGATAAATCTTGATAATGATTATTATAAGCGAATTCAACTAAGTACATATAATCTTCCCATTTACCTAGTTGATCTCTAACATACATTCTTAACATATCTTCAAGAATCTTATTTACTCTTTCTATTTGCCCATCTGTTTGTGGATGAAATGATGTACTGAAATTTAAAGTAGTATCCAAACCTTTAAACAAAGATTTCCAGAAATTTCCCGTAAATTTAGAGTCTCTATCAGAAATTATGACTTTAGGAATTCCATGCAAACGAAATATTTGTTTCATAAAAATTTCAGCAATGTTAGCATCCTTGTAAGTTGTTTTAACAGGTATGAAATGGGTTGCTTTACTAAGCTTGTCCACAACTACGATTATAGAATCATTATGTTTCTGATATTTAGGTAAACCAATTATAAAATCAATGTTGATTATTTCCCACTTCCAATCTAGAATTGGAAATGGCTGTAATAAACCATCTGGGTGTTGATGCTTAGCCTTTATTTGCTGACATTCAATACACCTAGCAATGTATTCAACTACCTCATTTTTCATATTTGTCCAAAAGTAATCTTTCCTTAGCATTGTTATCATCTTTTGGTAACCAGGATGTCCTGAATAAGGACTTTTATGTATTTCATTTAAAATCAACAACTTAATTCCAGAAACATTGGGTACGTAAAGTCTATTTTTACACAACGTTAATCCTCTTTCATCAAATCTGAAATCTGTTATTAAATTTTCAGAATTATCTTCAACAACTTTTTCTTGTAACTTCTGATTCTTTTCATCCAGTTTTATTCCTTCTTTAATCTGATTTTCCAAATCTGTTTTATAAGTATTGATTGCTGCCACAAAATTTAGTCTTGCATTTCTACTCAATGCATCAACCACCTTATTTTCTTTACCCTTTATATGGTGGATCTCAAAATCATATTCGCTAAGGAAAGCTAACCACCTAGCTCCTATTGTTAAGATTTGGTTGATCCAACAAATATTTTAAAACTTTGTTATCTATCATTAATGTAAATTTTCTTCTGATTAAGTGATGGCACCACATCTTTAATGCATGTATCATGACATCCAACTCTGAGTCGTAAGTTCCGTATTTATTTTCATGACTTTTTAACCTTAATGACTCACACGCTATTACATGACCTTCTTGTGTTAGAAATCCGCAAAATCCATTATTGCATGCATCTGTCCATACAACAAAGTCCTTGTTTAGGTCCGCTATTTTTAAAATAGGTGCAGTTGCTAATAGTTCTTTCAATTTCTTAAAAATTTCTTCACACTTTTGATCCCAAACAAATTTCTTACCCTTCTTTTGTAAAGAGGTTACAGGATTCGCGATTCGTGAGAATCCTTCTATAAATTTATGGTAGTAACCTGTAATTCCCATGAAAGATCATACACCGGTTATGTCTTTAGGGGCACGCCATTCATTAATTTATTTTATTTTATTCGGGTCTACTGCGATTCCATCCTTGGATATCACATGCCCTAGATATTGTATTTTATCTTTGAAGAAATCACATGCTGAATTTAGCGTAAAGTTGGTGTTCTCCTAACACTTGTAAAATTATCTTTAAGTGTTCATCTTGTTCTTCTTTAGTCTTTGAATAAATTAAAATGTCATCAATGAATACCACTACAAATTTATCCAAATAATTATGTAAAACATTATTTATTAGACACATGAAAATTGCTAGAGCGTTGGTTATCCCAAAAGGCATAACCACAAACTCGTAATGCTTGTAGAGGGTTCTGAAAGCAGTTTTAAAGATGTCCTCATCTTTAATCCTAACTTGATGATACCCATACCTCAAGTCTATTTTAGAGAATATCGTTGCACCACGTAATTGATCAAACAAATCGTCAATGCGGGGCAAGGGATATATGTTCTTAATGGTAATTTTATTTAAATGACGGTAGTCTATGCATAAACACAAGGTACTGTCCTTCTTTTTAACAAAAATAACAGGTGCTCGCCATGGAGACACACTTGGTCTTATGTAATATTTATCAACTAATTCTTTTAGTTGAGATTTTAATTCGTTGAGCTGTAGGATGTTCATCATGTAAGGATATTTAGAGTTTGGTACCACCCCTGTTACTAGCTCAATGGTGAAGTCCAATTCTCTTTTAAGAGGTAATCCTGGAATTTCTTCCGGGAATACATCTGAAAAGTCTCTTAGAATTGGTATGTCTTCAAGTTTTAACTTATCTTCTTTAGTTGTGTGTTCGTCATTAATTACGTTTACAACAAACGACTTACATCCTTTACCAACAACCCTTTTAACTTGCAAAGTAGAAATCTATCTAATTGAAGTTTTTCTAGGAATTCCTTTTACTGTTACAGTTTCACATTTATCATTCAAACAAGTAAAGGTCTTTTCAAAACAATTTAACACTACCCTATGTTTTTCCATCCAATCCATTCCAATTAGAACACTGTATGAACCTAATGGTAATACATTCAGCTTAACATGAGTCCTAAATTGATTCATCAATAATTCACAATCTTTTACATAATCAATTACTTTTATTTTAGTTCCGGTAGCTAATTGAACCAATAATGACTTTTCAAACTTGTCTATTCTCAGATTACAACCTTTTACTAAATCAGGTGACACATAGCTAAGACTATCTCCTGGATCAATTAAAATAGAAATGGGTTTACCTTTCAGCATACCTTCTACTGCAACCATTGAATTTTGATGGTCAACTTGTCTGTTTTCCAAGGCTGCATTGAGCCTAGGCATTTCCCTTGCTAAGTCACCAACAATAGCCTCCTCCTACATTGTATGTATGTTGTTGATGGTTCTCTTCCTGAGTGGACAGTTTGATGCATAGTGAGGCCCCTGACAGTCCCAACATTTAATAGGTTCTTACTGTTCGTTGTTTTAACATAATTTCTAGGTGGATCTCTGTTCCTTGCAACTGTAAAATTTGGCTATACATTGCCTCTTAAATTATTTCCTTGAAGTTTTTTGTTAGAAGAATTATGAGAATTATTGTTTCCAAAGTTTTGATTAAATGTATAATGCTTCTTTATTTGTTCAAAATTATTAGGCCTCTTTTCCTTCCAGCTTGGTATGCTTTCCCTTTTCCTGTTCTATTCATAACCAATATTTTCCTTTCTCATGGCCTCTTCAAGGGTCTTAGGGTCATCATACTCAATTCTGTCCTTTATATGGAGGGTAAACAACTCAGAAATCTCTATACCTTGTGTTTTTCATCAATAATGTAAGGCACGTACCTAAATAAACTTAAAAACTTGTTGCTTAATTCCTTCATATTCATGGAACCCAATTTTAAATTGTAGAATTCTTTACCTCGTTCTTCAAAATATTGTTATGACAGAAATTTCTTTTGAAAATATTTTTTAAAAATGCTCCAATTTACATGTTTCTCTTTTAAGCCTTTTACTCACTTTAGATCTTACCACTAGATGTCGGCTTTCCCAGTCAAATTATAAATTGCCATTTTAGTTTTTAACTGACTTGAATAGTTATAAATTTGGAAATATTTATGCATATCGGATAGCCATGCTTCGACTTCCTCCCCTTTTTCTATTTCTCGATTAAAAGTTGGGGGTTTTATTTTCTTTAACTCCCTTGAAATTTCTTCGTCAGGTCTATACTTCTTCTTTTTAGTATAGCAATCGCTTTCACTACTATCGCTAGAATACTTGTGCTTCTTCCTGTGCGATTTAACATTAATTTCATAAGAAGAGCTAGTTTCATAATTAATAAGTTTTAACTTTTATCTTTACGTTGATAGGACATGGTTCCAGATTCACAATTATTTTTTGTTCTTTTATCCTTTTCGTTATTATGGAATTTATCCAACAGGATTGGATTCAGCTCCTCCTGAGATTTTAGAATTTGTTCATTCTCCTCCTTAACAGTTTTTATTTCTTTTTTAAATCTCTAACTGTTCTCACTAATTCAGATGAATTATCATTTAATTCAACAAATATATTTTCTGCATTAATATGTTCTTGTACATTATTATTTTGATCATTAAGATCGGACATGTCCTCAGTTGAATCTTTTGGTCCTTTCATACCTGCAAACTAAAGATAAAATGTGCTAAACAAAAAACATAAATTAAACAAAAATTAGTAGTTGTATTTTCTATTTTAATTTTAATTGCGCGAGTTGAGCCACTTGCACTCTGATACCACAAGTAACATCTCCAAAATTTACCTAAAATTTAAAATTTTCTATACAGTAACTAATGCTATTATTTGTTATGAGGAAAGTATGATAAAGATAACTTAATTCTTTCAATAACAATTCAACTATGTATATAATGACACATACTTAGTCACCAGCAATCGTCAGTTTGTTTAGCGCGTCGAATTGTCGTAATACTGTAATCTTGTGCTATGTCGTAACGAATTCAAGTTCTATGCATCTATATTCATTGTCTGAATGTTTGCTTACACAAAACATTTATCACTTTAAATTTTGTAGCCAGAAATGAAGTGATTCTATAGTTGTATTTATGAATAGGATTTCTAATACTTTTCTTTTTTTGGAATGAAGGGGTCCTAATGGTAGCCCGTGGCTTACTTAGCTATGTCTAGCTAACACATTGATTAATTCTATATAGCATTTGCAGGTAAAAATTATGTTATTCCAGTTTTAAGAGTTGACGATCGAATAATTAAGTGGTATACGACATTCTGTCTTTGATTTCTTATGTTAAAATCCTCACCGTTAGCATGCATGTAAAGTTACTAGCTTAATGCTTAGAAGCATACCCTAGTCATGCTATTAAATATGATAATGTGATGATTATAACTATGTCCCTTTTTCCTGAGAAATAAATAGGATAATAAGGCATTAATATCTCTTCTTTCATGTTAGAGTAGGGATACTTAAATTTGTTTTTATAAGGGTTTGATATACCATATCATAACACTTGTTTAGTTTGATGTTTAATTAAGTACATAACCCATATCGAAACCCTTTGTAAATTACACGATGGTGTTTAAAAATAAACACCCTATCCATCAGTAAAACTATGGATTCAAACTTTGATTAATCAAATCATGTATGAAAAGATTGGTAAACAAACTGGTTCTTGACTGTAGGACAAGGCACAAGATTTAGACCATGGTTGAATGCACAACCTTGATAGAGCAAGACTTAAATGTAATTTAATGTGAGTTTTTAATGGGATGCATTGTGGAAAATCCCGTGGTGTTTGTTCATGTGATGGTATGGGGTTTTGTGTAAAACCCTAACTACGCATTGAAAGACCACTTTCAATGTTTAATCGATTCATTTGCAAAGTTGGTTGAAGGAGCCGACATGCTCTCGATTTTACCAGAGTTTTGAAAAATGTTTTAACCCTTACAGGGTTTCGATGGTGAATCTCCTAACGTTCGTTCCAGGGTTTTTTATAGCTGTAAGCATAACCACAGAGTTTGATGGTGAAGTTCTTCGCGCTGCTTGAGGTGTGATACTAACAACCGAAGGTAAGCGACATTCGAGTTTGAGTTGACAGGGTTTCGAATGGTAAACATTGTTTATATTTTCATTTAGATTTTTAAATATTCTAACCGGTTGTTTGTATTGATATGCTGTGTCAGGTTAGTTCCTTGTCGATGTTGAAGTTGTGAAGAGTGAAATGGTTACTTCTATGGATATGTTTAAACTTACGGCCCAGGTAAGCCTCGATGATTCTCTTGGACACCCTATTCGTGTCTCTTGATATGAATGGTGAAGTTAAGGCATTGATGCCGGTCTGCGTGACTTCGTCGAGATGCAGTTTTCGACTTGTATTTTGTTTTACTGTTTTCTTAAGCCATTTTCCCACTCTGTAAAAGAAAGTGAAGGGTATTTTACCCTCGAGCTACGACTCTTAGGAATATGGTTTGGAAAATACTTTAGTAATTAAAATTGAGTTTTGGTTGTTCATTTCTTGTGTATGTATGAATCTTTGAGGCATTCAAGGTTGAACCCTGCATTCGTCCCTTTAGTTGTAATTAAAATCTGGGCAGGAATATGACCCATTTGGGAATCTCTGCATTTTTAAATTGTAATAATTTTGGGCAGAGCCCCCTCTGTTATTTTTATTTTAAGCAAACAACTTAAATCTATTACAGCCCTATTGGATCTTGACCTATGTTCAAATGAATTTTTAACATATATTGTTAAGTTAATGAGTTGAACTCGTAATTGAAACATAAGTTGTGAAGAAGAAATTTGGGCATTGCCCTACGTGTGAATACGTTGTGAGTAATGGTAAATTTTCTGTTTATTTTTAAAAGCTTAAACTTATAAGCTTCAGGGTGAACCTAGCTGGTGTCAAACCCTTGAGTTTTTCTTTCATTTGGATTCTTTAGGGATTACATTGTAATAAGGAAATTTGTTAAGCCCTGAATTCCTATTTGTATTATTAATATAATTGATAAGTCGATAGCGACTTAGTGAATTGTCGATTTTAAGAAAAGTTCTTTTAATTCTTTCAGCCCTGTGACTAAAATAGATGTGATGACTAAATGTCTAGGCTTTGTGTTTGCATTTATAATAATGCCTTTATAGAATTCGGTCAATAAGTAACTTTTTTAATTTTCTAGATTATATTTAAGACCTATTTATTTGATTTATAAAGGGAGTTATTATAATGTTTTGTTTTAAAAGAATAATGTTTAGTAGGTCTAAATTCGATACTCTGTATTTTATTTGATATTGTATATTAACTTGAGCTATGTATGTTTCATACATGGTTTTCCTGAGAACAACCCTAAAGAGAACATTATTTATGCGATTGTTTTTAAATAATGTTGTTGAGAGATATGTTTAAATTCTATACTTCTAAAATTCTACTATAGAGGAGATAAGAGCTTTGTTTTGGTTTATATAATAGAGATTCTGATTTATTTGTTATATATATATATTTACCTATCTGTTTATATAGTAATTATCCTATTCAGAAAATGACTAATAAATATATATTAATTTGTTCTATGAACATATACTTAGTACTAAAGTTGACTGTGTAATATTGGGAATATGTGTTAACATTTTAAATACTATAGTTCTGAAATCAATATGAACTTTCTAATAGAACCACTGAAATTGTATATTATGAGTGTTTTTCAGTATTGTTTTACATTCATATCTAAAAATTATTTCAGAAAGATAATAAATTGATTTAGAATCATTCATTATATCACTAAAGGATATTCGATTCTATTCTCTTAAATAGATCTTTCTGTACTAGAGTACGTCACATTATTGTGAGTGGAAAAATACAGAAAGATTTTCTATTCAATCTTTTTAGCATTCATTCTGAAATAACTATCATTTCAATATTTATAACCTAACAGATAAATAGGATACTTTTCAGAGATAGATAACAACCCAAAATTAAAACATTCTTATTAGCTAACAGATACCTAAGGAATAATGGAAAACTTATAACACATTTACACACTGTCATTCAGGAAATAGATCAACCGTAAGTAAATAAGATAACACAATTAGAACCTGTTAACTGTAGATGGTGACAAAAAACCAAAGGAGCCCGTTCCACCCAACTTTCTCCTAAAGACAGCCAATATCACTTGCCTTAGGACCCTCGAGCCTATTCACTAAACCACCAAAATGAAGATGCTGTGTGGAGGCAAGTACTTAAAATTTCTGCAACTCAGCAACAATGCTTTTGACACTCAAATAGAACCTCTTCATTCATCAGCATTGAACTTTGCACTCAACAGTACTAGTTCAGAGATGTAGACTTAGTTTTATCAGTCACTTCCTAGCCTTCCCCTCATCGAATCTCTTGTGCATTTCTCATTCCTTTCATTTTAGAATTGTCACAAGGAAATCTTAGTGAGCCTCGTCCTCAATTCGATGGGTGTTATTAGCGTGCCTAGTTCTTTGTTCAATTTCTTGATTATTGAGCCACTTGCTCAGTTCCACTTTCTTGGAGAACATGACCATAAAAATAGGGAAGTTGCCCCCTGCAACAGCTAGAAGTGAATGATGATGCTGCCAACTGTCAATTTGCTCTCCACCCTAGTTCATTCCTCCTAGTGGATCAATGAACACTCTTTATATAGTCTCCTTTGGATATTTGTCTCCTCTTTTATTTATTAATAATAAAAATATTAGAGTAATTAATTACAGTCATCCTTGACCCCACTTGGTCAATAATTCATAAAATCTTTACAATAGCTTATAACATAATGTTTTTCTCACAACATAAAATGTTCAGATTTTGGGTATGTGATAGGTGGAGTTATTTGTTGGATTATCGTTGATTGATGAGGGATAGAGAACAACACTTACTTTGATATGCCAATCAAGCAAGAGTTCCAATTATGATTACGCCCTAATGAATTAAGTGTCACATCCCCAAATTTTACCAATATTTTTTTTTCTCTAACTCATTTATTTTTTATTTTTCAAAAGTATAACTTAATTCTGAAAATTATTTAGAATCCAAAATCCTTCTTTGCAAACTAATTATTTAAAAACTATGGCTGAACTTGGATAGAAAAATGATGAGAAAGGATAAGGGAATATTTGTAATTATGTGCATCATCCCAAAATAAATATATTGAAAACATCTTGAGATTATAATTTTAGTAAATATACTTCTCACTGCATACTAACCCTAGGCTTACTAGTTTGTATGCCTAGAGACACATGGATGGAGTCTTTGGATCTTGGGATTCAGATCTTAACAAGGTATGTATACCTTACTAGTCTTTTTACTATGCTAAGGATCTTAACATAACTATGTATTGAGACGTTTAGGTACTCTTATAGTATAAGGCATGACCTAAGGTTTTCACCTTAGTCCTTTTAAACAAAAGAGGTTTATTCTATGTAGAAGTTGAAGTTATGGTTTAAGTTTCCTTATCGAACTCTAAATTTTTGACCTAAGCATGAAAGGATACTTACGTTATGTAGCACCAAAAGGCATGACTAAGGTTGTATGAAATATCTTACATTGTCAAAAGTCATAGTTCTTGTTCTAAGCCTGATCTATGAAATTGGACAGCGCGTCCATAGTTTAACATGCGACCAAGGTTGTAAATGCAGCCAAGGTTTTAAATATGGCCATGTGCTGTACCAACTCTTTTCCAAATGTTGATTTCGTTAGTGTCATGCCATCCTTCCATCTGGACATCGACCTCACCTGGGACCGTTGGATTAAAACGTTTTGGGAGTTGGTTCAACTTGAAAATTTTGATCAATTAATACACTGTCTCTTCAGACCAAGTTTGATACTATGAGTCTTTATTACAATTTAGTTCCATTTCATGGTTATATATCCCAGTATGCCGAGGGTCTGCTTCTGGTATTACAACAGAGTATGCCAAACCCTAACAATGGAAAACAAACCTCAATCGTGCTTTGTGTGTTAAATTTTGAGCATTAATTCACAATACTCTAGGATCTTCACTGAGAGAATAACATATATAGTATATCAATCCATAACAATCACAATAAGCATGACAAGCATCACAAGAATCAAAAGCATGAGAGACAAGAGACATATAGTTTTCGTGGGGAGAACCCTAAGGTGAAAAACCCCACAACTTCCTCAGAGATAGAGAGAGCAATGGCTCAACCAAAGTACAACCAAAATACACTGAGATAGTCTCCTAGTAGTAGATGATCCTCCTCCTCACTAGTGCGCCACTTTCTGAGTGAGAGAAGTGTGAGTTTCTGAGTGATCAAAATAGAGATCTCCCGATCTCTATTTATACTAACCTGTTTTCCCAGTTACACTATGGGGCCGACTTGTCTAGCTAGGTACATCCACAATATAATATATATTTCAGGGCCGACCCCACACATGGTGGTCTAATAACCCATCGCCAAGTACACACACTTGCGACACTTGTCAATACAAATGATGACACTTCCTTATAGAGGAATAACACATCTCTTATAAGGGTACAATAAATATATATGAAATACATTCCGAAGTTACATATACATAAACACTCCCTCTTAACTAGGAAGGTATTTCTCGACACAGTTCTGCTAGACAAGTCTTATTCTCGGGATCATCGTCATCATCATCATCACTGTTGCTGCTATCTCAACCAATCTATGACTCTACTCATCATAGGAAGTTCTACAGATCCAGTCCCTTTTCATACTGTATGTAGGCCCACCACCTGCAGGTCTTCATCATCACTGGCCATACTGTGGAATCCTCAGGACTAATTACGTGAGTCAACAAAACCTCGAAAGAGCATCCCAGGACTGATTACGAGCACACAGCTCAACCTATCGGATCTCCCAAGATCTTTTACATGTTACTGCACAACTTGTCCACGGCCACAGAGTATCATGAAGTATAACCAAGATGCAAGCACATAGCACTTACACTCAACGACATGGGAGGACCAACCTACCAACATTCTTGAAGGGCTCACAGCACTTACATCAATGACCATGGGAGAACACATCTGCCACCATGTCGGAAAGGACCTGCACTTACATCAACGCACATGGGAGAACACATCTACCACCATGTCGGAAAGGCTCTGCACTTACATCAACGCACATGGGAGAACGCATCTACCACCATGTCGGAAAGGCTCTGCACTTACATCAACGCAGATGGGAGAACGCATCTACCACCATGTCGGAGAGGCTCTGCACTTACATCAATGCACATGGGAGAACGCATATAGCACCATGTCATAAAGGCTTTGCACTTACATCAATGCACATGGGAGAACGCATCTACCACCATGTTGGAAAGGCTCTGCACTTACATCAATGCACATGGGAGAACGCATCTACCACCATGTCGGAAAGGCATTGTGCATCTGTGTCTTCGGAACTCATCACACATAATCCAACTGATTATGTACTATATCCACTTGATACATATGATCATCCTGATCATCATCACTGTACCAACTTGGTACATATCATCTAGAGCAACATTCTGAAGCTCGTCATCATGATCATCCTGATCATACAATGCATCTACCTGATGCATACCAAGTATCTACCTGATACATATCATCATACATCATCCACCTGATCATACAGTGTATCCACCTGATACAAATACAAATACATGATACATATCACCATACATGATCCACCTGATCATACAATATATCCACCTGATACATATACAGATACATCGTCCAAGCATCCAGCATGATGCATATACAAAAATACATACAAATGATCCAACTGATCATATACAACATCCAACATGATGCGTACATACATATACATATAAATGATCCAACTGATCATATCCATCATCCAACATGATGCGTACATACATATATAAATGCTCCAACTGATCATACAAAGCAGAAACCAGAAAATCATCATGATGTTCATCATCCAGCGCTTACATCCACAACCATGTGAAGGATCCTCCTTCCAACATGATTGGAATGGCTTCAGCAAATGTGTCCATCACTTCTTCCTCGAAGTGTCCTTGATCTGAAGAACACCCAACCTTTCCCTGAAGTACTCGAACTTCACCCTGGCTAGTGGCTTCGTCAACAAATCTGCAATCTGCTCGTCCATCACAACATACAGGAGCTTCATAGCTCCTCTCTGCACCATATACTTGATATAGTGATATTCGGCCTCTATGTGTTTCGACCTGTCATGAAACACTGGGTTCTCAGACAGCTTCACACAACTATGGTTATCACAGATGATACCAGTAGCATCACACGGGAGATCAAATAACTTAGACAGTAGCTTCCGTAGCCATACTGCCCCACAACTAGCTGAATAGGCTACAACATACTCTACCTCAGCTATACTCAGTACTACACAGGACTCCTTCCTGCTAAACTAAGAGATCACACCTGATCTCATACTGAAGCAGCACCCAGATGTGCTCTTCCTATCTGTAGCACTGCCTGCCCAATCTGAATCAACATAACCTTGCAGGTTAAACTTTTGATTCTCTTCATACTTGAGCACATAATCCACTATACCCTTTAGCTACCTCAGAACATGATTTACAGCAACCAGGTGAACACTCCTCAAATCTGTCAGGAACTGACTCAATTTGTTCACAGCAAAGGAAATATCTAGTCTCGTGTTCGTCAGGTAGATCAAAGACCCAATCATCTGACGATACATAGAGATATCAACTGGCTCAGATGAAGTATCACATAGAAGCTTCAGGTTCGATGCCATGGGTGTGGCCATGGCCTTGCAATCCATCATCCTGAATCTCTTTAGGATATCTACTGTGTACTTCCCTTGACGAACGAAGATCCCACCTGCATTCTCCCACACCTCCATACCTAGGAAATAATGCATCATTTCCAAATCTTTAATATCAAACTCAGCAGCAAGCTTCCTCTTAGTATCTGCAATCAATCTGTCATCTCCTGTTACAAATAAGTCATCCACGTACAGAAGTAGAATCACAGGATTTCCTTCCTCAACCTTTTAGTAAATGTTGGAATCTGCTTTACTCTTGGTAAAGCCCAAACTAGATAGGAAACTGTCCATCCTACCATACCAAGCTCTAGGAGCTTGCTTCAAGCCATACAAGGCTTTCTTCAATCTACACACATATGAATCCCTGTCATGTATTTCAAAACCGAGTGGCTGCTCCACATATACTTCCTCTTCAACTATACCATTCAAGAAGGCAGTCTTGACATCCATCTGGTGTATTTTCCATTTCATTGCTGTAGCCAGGGAAAGTACTATTCTGATGGAAGTATACCTCGATACAGGTGCAAAATTTTCTTCATAATATACTCCCTCTTTTTGAGAGAAGCCACAAGCTACAAATCTTGGCTTGTATTTCTCTACACTGCCATATGCAACATGCTTGATTTTGTAGATCCATTTGGAAGTCACAACAGACTTCTCTTTAGGTCTTGGGACAACATCCCAAACGTCATTCTTCATTATTGATTGGTATTCCTCAACCATGGCATCCTTCCATTCTTTCTTTTCCACTGCTTCTTCATAACGGGAAGGTTCTTTGTTCATAATGTCACAGAGTAAAGCAACATAGCTGGTATGTGATATGGTTCTCTTCTTTGCTATGTGTTCTTCTTCTGGAATGCCAAATATTTCTGCATCTTGAATGAGCTCTCTAGCCCATGTAGATTTCCTCTTGTGAGAGTTATCCTCATGGGGTGGATCTACAGGTTCTTGCGAATCTTCAAACTCACGAACAACTTCTGGAATTGCTTCAGTCATGGTAGTGTCTCGAAATCTAGTTTCCTTAGGTTCTTCATAAACTTCGATAGGTGCCTTCTTTGATTTGATGAATGCTAAGTTTTCATCAAATGTTACATCCCTGTTGACATCAATCTTCTTGAACCCTGGAAAGTATATTCTGTAAGCCTTCGAGCTTTCACTGTAACCCACAAAGATACCCTTCTTTGCTAAAGGATCTAGTTTAGTCCTCTTTTCCTTTGGGACATGAGTGTATACTGGACAACCAAATATTCTAAGAGGGCTGACTTCAAGTTTCTTACTAGAAAAGACCTCTTCTGGTGTCTTGTTGTCCAATATCTTGTGGGGTGTTCTGTTCTGCACATATACAGTTGTTATAGTTGCTTCTGCCCATAGATGCATAGGTAGATTCTGGTCATGCAGCATTTCCCTTGCTGCTTCCATGATTGTTCTGTTCTTCCTTTCTGCAACTCCATTCTATTGAGGATTATAAGGAGTAGTCAACTCCCTCTTAATACCTAAATCACTGCAAAGCTTCTTGAAGTCACCTGAGGTGAATTCTCCACCATTGTCAGATCTAAATGTTTTGATCTTCTTGATAGTTTGATTCTCCATCAAGGTTTTGAATTCCTTGAACTTATCAAACACCTCATCTTTGTTCTTCAAGAAGTATACCCAAGTCTTCCTGGAGAAGTCATCAATAAATGAGACATAGTAAACACAACCACTTAGAGAACTGGATGAAATAGGACCACATACATCTGAGTGGATGATTTCCAGGATATCCCATTCGTTTGTTGTCATTGCTTGGGAAAGCCTTCTTAATGTTCTTACCTTTTGCACATGCTTTGCAAACACCTTCATGTTTGGTCTTGATTTTAGGAAGACCCTCTACAGCCTTGCTTGCAATTGGAAGTGCCCTATAGTGCATATGAGCAAGTCTTCTATGCAAAAGTTCACTTGGCTCCATGGATTCATGCACCATGGCATGTTTAGTTTGTCCCTTCAGTTTATACAAACCTCCCTCTTGCTCTCCAATAACTTTTGCATCATGTATGGTCTTTCCCTTTGGCCACATTAAGACTTGGCCATCCACAAATGCATCCCTCATACCTTTTGCATCCAATGCAGATATGGAGAGTAAGTTCTTCTTGAGCCCGGGTACATAAAGGACTTCTTTCATATTCAAAGATTTTCCAGAATATAGGTTGTAGGAGGCTTTACCAATTCCTTTGATTGGGTATTGATAATCATCCCCAAGTTTCACCTTATGGGGTGATTCATGTTTAGATAGATTCACAAAATATTCCTTAAACCCAGTCATGTGTTTGGAAGCCCCACTGTCAATTAACCAATCATTACAACCATGGGAGATAGTACCTGTGAGAGCAGAGATTAGAACATATTCTTCTTCACTTGATGAGTCATCATCACTATCATCACTTTCTTCCCTAGCCTTCTTCTTGGGTGGTTCATCATCTTCAGCAGCATGAGCATGATATCTTTTCCTACTTCCCTTCTTATTCTTTGTGTTGTTGTTCCTTTTGTTCTTGGGACATTCTGAAGCAAAATGACCTTTCTCATTACATGTGAAGCATTTGAGATCTTTCTTATCTTTATGTTGGTGATAGTGTGAATATTTCTTGGTATGAGAGTGCTCTCTCTTTGACCTTCCTTTCTTGGTGTGTACTGTGAGAGCTTGATCTTCACTTCCCATCTTTTCTTCTCGGGCCACGAGCCTTTCTTCTTCTTGAGAACATTCTTCCCTCAATCTGTTGAAGGAGATCAATTTCTTCCTTGCACAAATTCCTTGAATAAAGAAATCCCATGACCTGGGTAGGCCATTTAGAGTGGCATGACAACTTCACCATTCTCCACCATTTCATCTACTGCTTCCAGTTGTTCCTTAATCTGGGAGACCGTAGAAAAATAAGATTAAATGGTTTCTCCATTCTGAAACTTTACTCCTTTCAATTGGTTCTGCAGGGTCATCTTCTGATTTATGTTCTTCCCTTCAAATAGCTTGGTCAAAGAGTCAAACATCTCCTTGGGTGTCTTTAGAGAAGACACATGGGGTATGAGATGGTATTTGATAGAATCAAAAATGATTCTCTTTTCCTTGACCAAGTTCTTCTTATGCAATACTTTAGCTTCTTCATCCTCTAGGATAGGGATGTCTTCTTTTACATATGAGTCCAACTCATTCTCTTCCAGGATTAACCCAACCCTATACTTCCAAGCTCGGAAGTTATCAGCCCCTTCAAGCTTATCCTCAAGCTTGGTGTGGTGAGACATCTTAAAGAGTACTTCAAATGGAAATAGAAAATATTTAGGTCTTACCACTTGAAAAGCTAAAAACTGGATCTGGTCTCGAATTAGGGTTTGTCAAAAAAACCGTACAAATTCAAAATGTGAATTTCAACTTTCTGAAAGGATAGAAAGATCCGCCTTGATGAGCTGATCAATCTGGTGAATTTAGAATTTGAGATCAACAAAGCTTTACCCTTCAGAATTGCCTTTTTGTCTTCCTGGGTTCACTAAGGAGAGCCCTGAATTAGGGTTTGTGTTTCCTGGAGATATACCCAGCCAAAAATCTCGATCCAAAGCTCTAAACTTCGATTTTTGCAAGGTGCTTCCATCTATGTCTTCAGATTTTAGAAATTCTTATTTTTGTGGAAACCCTAATTTTTAGTGCCAAATCTGAAAATGCTCAGAATTGAATTCTGATTGGATAGATAGATTCTCCTTGATGAGTAGAGTCAATCTACTATACTGATTTTCCAAACACTATGGAGAGAAACCCAATAAACAAGAAACTCAAGTTTTCGTTACTGCAAAATGTCTTCTTCTCAGGTTAGCTCTGATACCATGTTAAATTTTGAGCATTAATTCACAATACTCTAGGATCTTCACTGAGAGAATAACATATATAGTATATCAATGCATAACAATCACAATAAGCATCACAAGAATCAAAAGCATGAGAGATAAGAGACAGCGAGTTTCCGTGGGGAAAACCCTAAGGTGAAAAACCCCACAACTTCCTCAGAGATAGAGAGAGCAATGGCTCAACCAAAGTACAACCAAAATACACTGAGATAGTCTCCTATTAGCAGATGATCCTTCTCCTCACTAGTGCACCACTTTCTGAGTGAGAGAAGTGTGAGTCTCTGAGTGATCAAAATAGAGATCTCTCGATCTCTATTTATACTAACCTGTTTGCCTAGTTACACTATGGGGGCGACTTGTCTAGCTAGGTACATCCACAATATAATATATATTTCAGGGACGACCCCACACATGGTGGTCTAATAACCCGTCGCCAAGTACACACACTTGCGACACTTGTCAATACACATGACGACACTTCCTTATAGAGGAATAACACATCTCTTATAAGGGTACAATAAATATATATGAAATACATAGATAAAATACATTCCGAAGTTACATATACATCAACCCTGCGTAGAAGCGATGGAGAAAAAGGTTACAGAACTAAGTTCTGTTACGACTTGATCTACATTGTAAATAAGCTTCCTGCTCGAACTATAGCAGTTGGGGGAAGCTACGGCCCTGGAAAACCTATTCTGCGTAAAGGAAGGTGCAAGGAGGAGGCATAAACTTCTAGTAATTCCACCTTACTCACACTTGCATTCATAATATTCATTTTTCACTTACAGAGGATAACATTGCATATACTTTTTTTACACAGGTTCCCAAAGTTGGTGGTGTTATTACACTAGTAAATACTCAGAGATTTCTCATTCATCGTTTTAGCGGTGCTTTGGGGTTGGTTTTCTTTTACAGAGAGTTAAGATACTAAACCAATCGTATCCATTGATAAAAGACTCGGACAATAGAAATTGTCAAAAGAAAGCATCTAAATAAATGCTGATAGCATGGGAATGAAGAACAAACCAATACATTTTTCTAATTTTGTTACGATCCTGTGGAGTCGTATTTAGAGGTATCCAAAAGATGGGACTAATAATGAACTCCATATTATGGCCTCAGGAGAGTGGTCAAGAAATCTAGTCCAAGCTGCCCTATTTTCCAAAATGAATGACCAATATGATTCAAGAAATATCCCCTCCCTGCATAAAAATTTAGCCTTTTCAAATCCTAGTAAAATGATAAGGGCACAATTTTACAATCAGAATTAATAACATACAAGCAATTGTGATCGTAAAACAGGTTTGTTCAGAGATCTCTGTTCACCAGCTAGTCACTAATTGTTGCAGCTACAACCTGATCCCCAAACTTTTTGTACAATTGGGGCCCTCGTTTGATATTACTCATATTTTGTCTCATCTTACTCTTGACACTTAGATTTTATTGAATAAACAAAAAAATAAAAGGCATTTCTGCACTTCCGCATTCTTGAGTTCCGCAACACGCCTTTTCCACAATGCCACATGTCCAATGTCAGATTGCGGATTGCAGATTGTATCTCCAACCGTTTGAAACTGTATCTGCAATCCCGCAAGTCTGCAATCCAGAATTTCCTCCTTCCCATGGTTCTAATTATGGATTGCGGATTGCAGATTGATTTTTTGATTTGATTGAATTGTATTCCACATTTCTGCAATCTGCATGCCCACTTTTCTGCATTCCACATCCCCACACCTCAGCGTTCCTGCATTCCCGATTGTGGATTGCGGACTGCATTTCTGACTTTGGAATTGCTTTCCTCCTTTCTGCATTCCGCATGTCCACATTTCCGCGTTCCTGCATCTCTCTTTTCTGCATCCCACAGTTTCACACTTCTGTAGTTCCGATTGCAAATTTCGGATTGCAGATTGCGTTTTGAAGTTTCTAAGTTTTTCTTCTTCATTCCTGCATTCCCGCACTCTTGTAATCCCATAGTTCTGCATCTCGCATTGTAGATTGCAGATTGTGTGTGGAATTTTGGACTTTATGAAATTGTCTCCCGCATTCCCGCATTCCCGCAATCCCGCAGTTCCGCATCCTGGATTGCGGATTGTAGATGGAAGTTTTTGATCAGTTGAAATTGTCTCCCACAATTCCACATTCCTGCAGGCCCGCATTGCCGATTTCGGATTGTGGAATGTGGAAGGCTGATTTTGGTCATTCTCATGGGCCCTTTCTGACTTTCTGACTCTGCGTTAGTTATCTTTTTAAGGCCAAAATAAGATCATGGAAGCTTCAATCTTCTGATTTGTAAACAATATTGACACATATCTCTGCAATTTATATTATGATCATTATCACTTCGTTTGGAATTATTATGTGGGCAATGAATGATTCTTATACATTGATTTTGGGTGTTTTCTCAGGACACGTGGAAGCTGAAAATATGTGAGCAGAAGAAGCGCAGGCACAAGAGAAAAATTGGGCGATCCAAAGGACACAGAGTAAGCTGAAAGGTTATAGGCAGAATAAGTGCATCCACAAGAGACAAATTGGGCAATCCAAAGGATGCAGAGGAAGCTGAATTGATTAGTAATTTAAGACAAATTCACTTGTAATATAAATATTGGGGAAGGGTGCTAGACTAAAGGAATTTTGATAGTGAATTAGATACTAGACACATTGTGTGAGAGAACTATTTCTCTGCTCATGAGGAAAGACCTATTCGTTGGGAAAATCTTGCACGGATGTTCTCCTAGGATGTGTGACTCATAGATCAGAACTATTTCTTTTATGTTTATGTTCATGCTGTGAGATATTTCTACTTTATTCAACTACTTTGATGGTGATGAATGATTTCCTTATCTATGCAAATATCTATGTTTTAACATAGTCATAAATTTTTTTAATTATAATCAAAGCTATATTTGGTAATTTTCTATTGTGAATGTGCATACTTTATCTTAATAGCTATTTGTTGGAATTGTATGAGCATTTTCAAATTATTACTCTTAGTTAAACTTGCTCCTTGCAAGGATACATTAGCTTAGTGTATAATAGGGTTAGATAATTGATAAGGTAGTAGTAAAAAGATGGGAGGTAAGAAGCTATTCATCACTTGTTGAGGCTTCTGCCTGTCAATTTTAGGCTAGATGCATTAGTTAGATTAGATGCACTTGCATATTCATAATTAAAACATAAAATATAAACGATGCATGGGGACGCAGCCAGTAAATAAATCAAACAAACACACCTATGGTAGTTAGACCATTAACCGGATGGATTCCCCATGCCAAACAGTGAGTGATCTAATTGGGATTATTCATTGGGGAGAATCCCTATTGTTGATGCTAGGATTTTCTGGGAATCAAATGGATATATGTCTATTGCCTCGACCTCTGCATCTCTTTGACTTTTCTACAGTGTCAGTCCTTGACTTAACTTTTTGACTTCACTTGGTCTCTACGGTTGCCATCTGCCCCATCCTCCATGCTTGGCCTTTGTCGCTTTCCCATCGATGTCACTACTCGACCAACTTGTCGAAATTCGACTTCGTCGAATCTTTCTCCTATCGATCACACTTCGACAAATTTCTATTCGACTTTCTAGCTTCGACTGACAGTCTTCCTGCACCAGTGGTCATTGGAAATTCCCCTGGTCCACCTTTTCTTGTCAATCATATTCGACCATTTCTCCTATGCTCTGATGGCCCTACATCCATATCCCTAGGTGAAAAAGAACTTGACTAATCTGTCGGTCTCTTATACTCCTCCTCTGGAATCCATGTGGCTTCTTTAAACTCATTGTTCCTCCATCGAACTAAGTATTCTTTCTTCTGCAAACTCCTTGTGTTTCTGAATTCACACTCATCCATCACTTTGACGATTTCTTCCTTCTCTCAATCTGGAATCTACTCCATCTAGTCAATGTTCGACACTTCCACTCTGCTGCTCATTGAACCTTCTTCGAACTTGTATATATTCGATACATTGAATGTAGACGAAATGCTCAACTCTTTCACTAGATCCAACACATAATAATTGTCCGAAATATTATGCAAAATATTACATGGTCCAATTGTTTTCAACTTCATCTTTTTGTATGTTCATATTAGTAAACTCTCTTTCCTTAAGTGTGCATAGACTAATTCTCCCTCGCTGAACAATTGTAGCCTCTTCTTCCCATAGGCTCTTAACTTGTATGTTGCATTACTCTTTTCAACATGTTTGTGTACATTTTTGTGTAATTCCTTCATGTTCTCTACAAATGTCTTTGCATCTGCACTCTTCTTGGTCTCTTTTGGTACTTCGACCAAATCCACCGCACCATGTGGGATTCAACCTTAAACAATATGGAATGGAGTCATAGTTTTCAATCGATTCACAAAATTGTTGTATGCGAACTCTACTTGCGCCAACACGTTCTCCCACTTCTTGGGTCCATCGGCCACCAAACATCTCAAAATGTTTCCAAAATTTTTGTTTACTACCTCGATCTTTCCATCAGTCTGCAGATGGTATGCCGAGCTAAACTGCAATTTCATGTCCATTTTCTTCCATAGGTTTCTCCATAAATGACCCATAAACTTGGTATCCCTCTCCGACGATATACTCTTCGGCAACCCATGTAGTCTAAATATCTCCTTGAAGAATAGTACAACAATGATTGTGGCATCACATGTCTCCTAACACAGAATAAAGTGTGTTATCTTTGAAAATTTATCGACTACCACAAATATGGAGTTGCTACGTTGTTGTTTCTTCGAAAATCCTAGCACAAAATCCGTGCTCAGGTGCTCCAATGGGACATTTGGAACTGTTAATGGTGCATACAGCCCCATGTTCTAACTTAGACCCTTTTCTAAATGGAAAACCCGACACTGTCAGACCCACTTACCGACATTCGTTGTCATCCTGGGCCAATAGTATTTCTCCTCAACAAACGACTTGGTCTTATTGATGCCAAAATGGCTTGCTAATACACCACTATGTAGCTCTCGGATTTGGTTTTCTCTCACAAATCCTCTCAGAATACATAATTTTTGTCCCTTGAATATGTATCCTTCTTGGATTAAATAATCCAAGTATGGAGTTCTATCAATACTCCATGGTTCGTGACTATCCTTCCAGGATTTCGCAAAATCCTCGTTGGTTTCATACTCTATCTTCCCCGACTCTATTCCTTTCGCTTGAACTGTTGTCGTGTTCAGTAATGCAACTCTTTGATTCGGCACGTTGGAAACCTTGTTCGACTTTCGTGACTTATGTCACAATAGGAAGGTATATCCTTGCAATAATTCTACCCACTTCATGCCTCACTAATTCAACTTCGACTAAGTGTTCAAGTACCTTAGTGCTTGATGGTCTGTGTATAACACAAATTCCTTGGGAAGCAAATAATGCCTCCACTTCTTCAATGCTTGCACAATAGCATAGAACTCTTGATCATACATTGAATACTTTTGTTTGGCTTCATCCAATGTTTCGCTAAAGAATGCAATTTGTCGGCCCTCTTGGCTCAACACTATGCCAATTTCCATTTCACTCGCATCGCAGTCGACTTGGAAAACCTTGTCAAAATAAAAGAGAGCTAACATTGGGATCTCTATCACATTTTTCTTGAACTTGTCGAAGGCTTTCTGTGTAGCTTCAGTCCACTTGAACTCCCCTTTCTTCACGCACTCTGTCAAACGTCCACATATTTGATTGAATCCCCTTACGAACTTCTGGTAAAAAACTAGCAAGTCCATGAGAACTCCACACTCCCGTCGTTCTTGTCCGTTCTGGAAACTCCAATATAGCCTTTACCTTTTCTGGGTCCATCACCAACCCTTTACCCGAGATTACAAATCCCAAGTACACAAATTCTTCCTTCATGAAGAAACATTTCTATAGATTCACCATCAACTTCTCTTCTTGCAGCTTCTGCAACACTTGTCTAATGTGCTCCTCATGTTCGGCCTTGTTTTAACTGAATATCAAGATGTCGTCGCGATACACCACGACGAAATTCCCCAAGAACGACTTCAGTACCTCATTCATCAGCCTCATGAACGTATTGGGTGCATTAGTCAATCTAAAGAGCATGATGAACCACTCATATAGCCCTTCCTTTATCTTGAAGGTTGTCTTCCATTCATCGCCTTCTCTTACCCTAATCTGGTGGTATCCACTCTTCAGGTCGATCTTGGTGAAATATCTTGATCCACTCAAATAGTCCATCAAGTCTTCCATCCTTGGCAATGGAAATATGTACTTGATCGTGATCTTGCTGATGGATCTGGAGTCTATACACATCCTCCATTCTCCTCCTTTCTTTGGCACTAGTATAGTTGGTACTACACATGAGATCATATTTTATCTAATCAATCCTTTGTCCAACAACTTTTAGACTTGTCGATTGAGCTCTCCACTTTCTGTCAGAGTCATTCTATGTGGTGCCTTATTTGGAAAACTCGACCCTAGAATCAAGTCGATCTGATGGGATATACTTCTCGTTGATGGCAATCTTGTTGGTGTCTCATCAACCATGATGCTCTCAAAATCATCCAGCATCTCCTCGACTTTGACCAGAATTCTCTCTGTCTTCAACCATTTGACACTTGGTACTTTCGCAATGATGGAAAAACATCCCGATCGTTTCTCCTCTTCTGTGAGGAATTCCTTCTTTGAGCACAACAACACTCTCTTCTCACAATAGTTTATCTTGCCCTTCTTGCAATTGGATATATCCTCTTTCTTTGGCTTCAATAATCTATGTGAGCCATTTTTCCACACTATGACTATGTTGGCTCGACCATCATAGATCATCTTTTAATCATATTGCCATGGTTTTTCTCACAACAGATGACAAGCATCCATTAGGATTACGTCGCATAGTACACAATCTTAAGTTTCCAAACCTTAAAGTTGATCATGCACTATCTGGTTACCTTCACATGATGTCCTTTCTGTAACTAGGATATCTTGTATGGATTTGGGTGAAGTTGACATCTGAAACCCAACTTGTCGATGATCTCCGTCGACACTAGGTGTCAAGTCCCCTCCCATGGACCTAATGCAAGGATGGGAACATGATGCCAATCTTTGGGGCTTTTACATAAACACATCCCATTCATTATTTTCACAACCATAAAATAAATGTGTGCAGATGCAAATCAATTAAACATGCATAGCGGAATAAGAACATCATCCACACACATCTTTCATATGCATTCAGTATATCAATAATAATCATCAAATTAAAACATTGCAGAAGTAAAATACACATAGAGAATACTTATCTTCATTGTGCAATTGTCCCAAGCAACTAACTATGTTGCTACAACGTTGCACCCAGCCATAGGCCAGTTGTGTTCATCAATCTCTCAACACAACTACCACCCCCGAGATGGGCATGATTCTTACAAGGAAAAGGGGACATTCAAGCTCATGCTCAGTCAAAGCAATAGATACCCATAATCTGCACCCCAACATACTCGTTTCTCACAAGGCAAGCACAACCATTGGGCGTGGATGCACATTTCCAACAATGGGATTTACAAATAGGATGGCATGGGTTTTCCCCAAATTGTGGGAACACCAAAATGGACTGTGGAAAGGAGGATTCGACCACAGGGAGCAAACCCAATTTATCCCATAGGTTATGAGCGTTTCAAATTGCCAAAACGACCTCATTGAAACCCCAAACCGAGCTCCCTCTTCTTCCAACAGCTCTACAACACAAAAATGCTCTCTTCCCAGCTAAAAGCAAGGAAACACAGAAAAAACATGGAGGGAAAACACCCAGGGAATACTCGAATTTGGATAGCCATACCTCCCATTCCCCAAGGCATTAACTACCTCAACCAACTCTTGGGAGAAATGACTGATTGGGTACAAAAGTCAACATGGGTAGTTGAAGGTTTTATGGGTTCTCTCATTAACACTTGGCTTGACTTGATTGGTTCAAGGGTTTGAATATTTCCCTTTCAATTCCTTGTAAAATCATGCCCCCATCTCTTGTTGCATTGCATAGCTAGTTGTGGGTATTTTATTAAAATGCATATTTACATGATATTTGAAATTCCAATGTGCCTAGTTAGCACATAAACCATATGCATCAATAAATCGATGGAAGGGCCTTGGCATTGAGCTCCTCACAACGATTTAATAACAATATTACATCATGTACATTTTAATGCAATGGGTCAAAATCGGGACCTTACACTAGGTTATCTATACTACCTCCATCGACAATGGTTTTACAGTATCTGTCGGCGATCAACACTTTGGTCCTGAAAATGGCCTTTCGTTGTGACGACTCCTTCTCTTCTCGTTTATCCTTCTGAACCAACGCCCTTCTGGTCATGTAGTTTCAACTCTTTTCTCGGTCATCTCCACTGCTGTTAGATGTTGAACTTGACCTCTCATCTCCCCTGCCATATTGTTGGCATATGGGTTTCAAATATTCTTCCATGTGTATATTCTCTAGGTATTCATAAGCTTTGTGTCCCATTCCTTGACACTTATAAAAAACTATAGTTGATTTTTCAGCTCCTGTCCTTTTTGTTGGACCACTTCGACCAAACGAACCTAGACCGTGGGTCTCTCGACCATCCTGTCGGTTTTCTTTACCTTTTATCTAGTCGATGTCCCTTCTCTACGTCGGTTATCTTCGATGGCTTCTCTCCTAGTCCCACTACTTTTTCCTTTTGTGGGAGCAGTCTTCGCACCTCGACTAGTCATCCTCCCTCTGGTCGATGTTTTTCTTCTCGACATCTATTCCTCAGCCTTCAAGGCTAGCTAGTAGGCTTCACCAACCATTTTGAACTTTGACAGGCTCAACTCATCCTGTATGACATACTTCAGACTGCTTACATATCTTGCGACTGCCTCTTCACCTTCAACGGTTCGACCGGATCTAATCGATAGCATGTAGAACTCTTCCGTGTATTCCTTCATGGTCATCTCTTTCTACTGAAATTTTTGCAACCTCCTGAACAAGGAAATCACATAGTCATTTAGCAAGAAATTCCCCTTCATCTTGGCTACCATTCTGTCCCAAGACTTGATCTTTTCCTTTCCTTTCTTGACTCTATCTTCCTGCACACTGTCCCACGACAATGAACCCTTCAACTTCAAACATGCTTTTTTAACCCTCTTAGGATCCTCTAGATGATCTATGTCAAAGTATTTCTCCATCTCTATGAACTAGTCTATCAGGTCTTCTGGATCTAGACCTCCTGAGTAGGTAGGTACATCCATTTTTGTCTTACCCCTCATCTCTGTCAGTAGTTTGATGAATCTATCTTCTGGTTTCCTTCTTCTGCTTCCCGAGCTTCCACTTCCTCAACATCTTTGTCACTATGGTCAAGTGCATTGGGAAAGTATCCATGTCTATGGGCTTTTTGATTACTGCGACCTCATTGGCTAGAATTTTCATTGTTTGCATCCACTCGTAGAACATGTCACGGTCTACTTGTTGAGTATGATTTTCATTAATGTCAAAAGAATTTCATTAATGACAAAGGATAACAAAAGAGATGATGGTAGGGAAAACTTAGTGAATGGTAAAAGAGTAAACAAAGGAATAACAAAGGAAGTGATGACATGGAATGTATGGTGATGTGGTATGTTTGATGAGGTTGAGAAGAAATATGATAGTTTTCTAGTGCTATCATGAATTCATTGTTACAATATGACATCATTCTGTAAAAATATGGCATGCTGGTGAAAATATGGAAATTGACTAACTATTGGAAAACTTGTTTAAGTGGTCTTAGGAAAATGCCCGCCATATCTCATAAGTGAATGATAAAAATTATATGAAAGTATTAGGCTATATCTTGTTGAAGAGGCTATCTGACCATGGTCTCAGTTCTCTAAAAGGGTGTTTTATGACAAAGTTATAGGTCTTCCAAAACAGGGTTTCAGGTTGTTTTGCACCAGTGCTGGTAAAACGGCCTAAGTGGCCTCAGGGAAATGCACGTCACAATTTGTGTTTTATGAATGAAATGATTATGAGCACATAGGGACCTATATTGCTGATTGGCGCATATGACCATATGATTATTTTTTCCAAAAGGTCTATAAGGGTAAAGTTATCAGTTTGCCAAAAGTGCCTTCTGGTTTGATTTGCACTGTTCCAGTAAAATGCTCACCGAGGAGAGAGAATGAGTTTTCAGAGGATGAAATTGGCATGGATGGAATCAAAATGTTGTCCCACATGATTTGGATGCTTCATATTTCCAATATTGGTAAAAGAAAAAATCACCTTAGTAAATCTAGGTTTGATAAAATTGTGTAAGTGTTAAAACCAGTTACAAAAGGCCATTTACAAATGCCCACCAAATCTTGTCTTTATGTCAATAAAATCATCTAATGGCATGAGTGTATTACTTGGTGATATATATATATCTATCCATGGTTTTATTTTCCCATATGGTGGTCACATGTGTGAGATATAAACTTGCCAAATTGAGAAAAATTATGTTTTCCTATTAAAAATAAATAAAATTTGTCCAAGTATTAGATACAGGAAATCTGAAAGGCCATTTGGAAATTCACGCCAGAGGCTATATTTGCTCTAGCAAATTCATTCAATGGCATGATTATGTTCTCTAGTGATCTTTCCATCCATTCTTGGTCTTAATTACACATTTGGTGATCACATGTGTGAGATATAAAATGGCCAAATTGAAAAAAAAAATGAAAGGCAAGATAATTCAGGCATTTCCAAAAAACTCCATCATGCATAATAAAAGGAAGAAACCTGTAACTGCAAATGAAAATATGAAGATGGAGTAGGTTGAATGTTTTATATATGTTGAAGGGATTATTTAGTAATGAATCTTAAGAATGAAAACATTCTTATTTGAAGATTTATGATTAATAAGAAAAGGCATCATTGTATAAATTATAAACTGAGGTATAAACAAGAATTCTGAGAAACACCATGTTTATTATAAAAAAGAATTAAAAATCATGAAGCAGATATAAACAGAAGTATATTATTCTTAAGAAGAGTATTCTTAATAAAAAAGAGTATAAACATAAATATATTATTCCTAAAGCAGAGTAAATTATTATTAATTAAACAGAGAAGGATAAATAAGCTACAGGATTAATTAAACAAAGAAGTATTTTATAGGATTACTTAAAACAGAGAAGGATTGATAAACAAAGTATGTTAATTAAACAAAGAAGCAAAGGGATGCATTTCAATGAAAGGCACGTTTCCAGAATGAAGAGATGCATTTGGTGAAAAACTTTTAATGAAGGGACAAAATTATGAAAAGACGTTGTTAGTCCCAGAGAAGTTCTAAGGTTGTCTTTAGAACTGTTCCTGGGAATGAATAAGATCTTCTAAATTCTTTACTTGTACCATAAAATGATGCAAATATCCAATCTTGAATAATATGGGCAGTATTTCAATGTACCAGAAACCAAACTTTGAGTATCGATGTAAAATGAAATGGCATAAAATAAAGGTACTGCAGAGAGTAAATATTTATTCTATGTTAAAGAATGACATACTGACCCTAGGAGAGGAATTCAACAGTATTAACAAAATGATCAAAGAACCACAACTGAATAATATGAAGATATTATCTCCAGACAAATTAACATGAAAACTTCATGTGCTAACCATCTTAGAAGCAATAATTCAAGCTTACAGCACTCATATTAAATTCAGAAACAGATTCATAAATCATGCATAATATGAAAGAGATGAATAACAGGATAAAATACTAACTGTACACATTAAAGTTTTGAATCCATAAAAAATTCAAGATCAGGAAAATGGTAATCTTGTTTCTGTATTGATCGGACTTCCAAATATTAGAAGTAATACTTCTTACAAATGAGAGCCGACCTTTGGATATTGTTGATTCTACTATATATAGCCTTTCAGGCATTTACAAAAATGAATTGTCGCAAATAGTTTGTCACAGCCCAACGGCTTATGAAATTCTATTTGTGATTTACAACAAATTTTTTTTACAAAAGAAACAACCTTAAGGACTAAGGTTGACTAGTACGCTGCTAATATTGGGACCCGCTTGCTTACTGAGGAAGGATACCATGTTGAATGGAAGAGGCTTCTATTGTGGGTTGCGTGGTTGAAGCTACGACTATTGCTTGATTCCTGGTGAACTGCTCTGACTACTTGACTATGATAAACCTTTCAAAAAGCCTTCCAATTCTTACCCATAGGGTAGCTATAGAACTTGAGCTCTCTAAGGGCTGAGTCCAACTCGGTACAGTGCTCAAAAGAGGCCTTAGGTAGGCCTTTGAAGATGACCTGGAGCCATTTAAGTATTTTAAAATTGGAACGTAGCCTGTCCACAACTTCCTTCCCACTGAGCTCTTGCAAGGTATCCATCAAACCGATCTCGGTGTTTCTTGCCTCTACCATTAGGGAGATGTAATCCTTCTCTGGGTAAAGATACCCATTTCCATCCCAGAAGGATGGGAGACCAAGGAAGAAAATTTTCTTGAATAGCTCCTTAAAAGCATGCACGTCCTGCTTTAGCTGAGCTGCCATGTCTGCAACATTTTGAGCCAATGCTCCCTTAGTAATCACCTTATTTGCTTCCATCACTGTATTAGTACGATCCTGGATGGAATAATTTTGAAGCTCTTCAAATGTTTTCTCATTCAAGAATTCAATCACTTCTCGGGCGATCTCATCCTTTTTACCTATACTGCTTTCCATGGCCCGTGCATCTTGTGTGGCAGTTCTAGAAATATCAAATTCCTCTTGAGCTATGCTGAAATGAATCCACCATGAGCTTATCAAAACTTCCACTTGTTCCCATATCGCGACCTTGGCACATTTAATCAAAGGCTTACCAATGAGCTTCCTAGATAGTTCTTGAATCACAGCATGAATTTCAACATTAGATTGTTGTATCTCTGAGATGAATTGATCTCTCTTGACAATCTTTTCATTCATATTAAAAATTTCATCACACTTGGCCCTTAGCTAGTCTTGAACCTAGTTCAGCTTGCAATCCTTAATGCTCATTTTGGCTATCGCTTGAACCAACTTGTCAGCAGGATTTGAAACTGAGGAGGCTTGGAGGGATGTTGCTTTCTATTGGAGAATCTCCCGATTCTTTCTTCTTGCGTCCTCCAATTCACCTTCTAATGAGACAATACTTTCCCTGAGTGCTTGGCTGTTAGTTACTAAACTTTCTAGCTCTGACGGTTGTTACGTTTTGAGCATTAATTCACAATACTCTAGGATCTTCACTGAGAGAATAACATATACAGTATATCAATGCATAACAATCACAATAAGCATGACAAGGATCACAAGAATCAAAATCATGAGAGACAAGAGACACAGAGTTTTCGTGGGGAAAACCCTAAGCTGAAAAACCCCACAACTTCCTCAGAGATAGAGAGAGCAATGGCTCAACCAAAGTACAACCAAAATACACTGAGATAGTCTCCTAATAGCAAATGATCCTCCTCCTCAATAGTGCGCCACTTTCTAAGTGAGAGAAGTGTGACTTTCTGAATGATCAAAATAGAGATCTCCCGATCTCTATTTATACTAACTTGTTTGCCCAGTTACACTATGGGGCCGACTTGTCTATATAGATACATCCACAATATAATATATATTTCAGGGCTAACCCCACACATGGTGGTCTAATAACCCATCGACAAGTACACACACTTGCGACACTTGTCAATGCACATGACGACACTTCCTTATAGAGGAATACCACATCTCTTATAAGGGTACAATAAATATATATATGAAAGACATAGATGAAATACATTCCAAAGTTACATATACATCAACACTCCCTCTTAACTAGGAAGGTATTTCTCAAAACAGTTTTGCTAGACAAGTCTTCTTCTCAGGATCATCGTCACTAGATAAGTGTCATCGAGTCATCATCATCGTCACTACTGCTGATATCTCAATCAATCTAGGAATCTACTCATCATACGAAGTTCTATAGAGCCATTCCTTTTTCATACTGGATGTAGGCCCACCACCTACAGGTCTTCGTCATCACTGGCCATTCTGTGGAATCCTTAGGACTTATTATGTGCATCACAAAACCTCGAAAGAGCATCCCAGGCTGTTACGAGCACCCAGCTCTACCTATAGGATCTCCTAGGGCCATATTATATGTGACCTCACCAAAAAACCTCGCAAGAGCATCCCAGGCTGTTACGAGCACACAACTTTACCTATAGGATATCCCACGGACAGATTATATGTGGTACCACAAAACCTCACAAGATCATCCCAGGCTGTTACGAGCACACAGCTCTACCTATAGGATCGCCCAGGAACAGATTATATGTGCTCATGGAAAAACCTCGCAAGAGCATCCCAGGACTTATTACGGGCACACAGCCTAACCTATCGGATCTCCCAGGGACATATTATATGCCATAGGAAAAAACCTCGAAAGAGCATCTGCCAGATATCCCAAGGCCAGATTATATGCCATAGGAAAAACCTCGAAAGACTATCTGCAGAACTCCCAAGTCCAAATTATATGTCCTCCCAGAGCAAAACCTCGAAAGAGCATTTGCCATATATCCCAGGGCCAAATTATATGCCATAGGAAAAACCTCGAAAGACTATCTGCAAATCTCCCAGGGACAAATTATATGCTCATCTGCACAACCTGATCCACGGCCATAGAGTATCAACCTGATACTCACCATACATCATCCTGATATATACATGATCATCCTGATCATCATCACTGCAACATCCTGCTGCAACTCATCTGGAGCAACATCCTGAAGCTCATCATCCACGATCGTCCTGATCATATCATGCATCTACCTTATGCATACCAAGTGTCTACCTGATACATATCATCATACATGATCCACATGATCATACATGATACATATCAACATACATGATCTACCTGATCATACAATGTATCCACCTGATACATATACAGATACATGATCCACTTGATCATACATGATACATATCAACATACATGATCTATCTGATCATACAATGTATCCACCTGATACATATACAGATACATGGTCCAAGCATCCAACATGATGCATATACAAAATACATACAAATGATCCAATCGATCATATCCAACATCCAACTGCATGATGCGTACATACATAAATGATCCAACTGATCATATCCAGCATCCAACATGATGCATACATACATATACATATAAATGATCCAACTGATCATATCCAGGATCATCCTGATGCATATACAGAGCAGTAACTGGAGCATCGTCCTGATGCTCATCATCCAACACTTACATCCCAAGCCATGTGAATGATCCTCCTTCCAACATGCTTGGAATGGATTCTACAAATGTGTCCATCACTTCTTCCTCAAAGTGTCATCAATCCGAAGAACACCAAGCCTCTCTCTAAAGTACTCGAACTTCACTCTGGCTAGTGGTTTCGTCATCACATTTGCAATATGCTCGTCCGTCGCAATGTACAGGAGCTTCACAGCTCCTCTCTGCACCATATCCCTAATATAGTGATATTTGATCTCTATGTGTTTCGACCTGTCATGAAACACTGAGTTCTTGGACAGATTCACACAACTCTGGTTATCACAAAAGATACCAGTAGCATCCAATGGGAGATCAAATAACTCATACAGTAGCTTCCGTAGCCATACTGCCTCACAACTAGCTGAACAGGTTGCAAAATACTCTGCCTCAGCTGTACTCAGTGATATGTAGGACTGCTTCCTACTAAACCAAGAGATCACACCTGATCCCATACTAAAGCAACATCCAGATGTGCTCTTCCTATCTGTAGCACTGCCATCCCAATCTGAATCAACATAACCCTGCAGGTTAAACTTTTGATTTGCTTCATACTTGAGCCCATAATCCACTGTACGCTCAGGTACCTCAGAACATGCTTTACTGCAACCAGGTGAACACTCCTCGTATCCATCAGGAACTGGCTCAATGTGTTCACAACAAAGCAAATATCCAGTCTCATGTTTGTCAGGTACATCAAGGACCCAATCATCTGACGATACATAGAGACATCAACCGGCTCAAATGAAGCATCACATAGAAGCTTCAGATTCGATGCCATAGGTGTGGCCATGGCCTTGCAATCCATCATCCCGAATCTCTTCAGGATATCTACTATGTACTTCCCTTGACCAAGGAAGATCCCACCTGCACTCTGTCGCACCTCCATACCTAGGAAATAATGCATCATTCACAAATCTTTCATATCAAACACAGCAGCAAGCTTCCTCTTAGTATCTGCAATCAATCTGTCATCTCCTATTACAAATAAGTCATCCACATACAGGAGTAGAATCATAGGATTCCCTTCTTCAACCTTGTAGTAAAGGTTGGAATCCGCTTTACTCTTAGTAAATCCCAAACAAGATAGGAAACTATCCATCCTACCATACCAAGTTCTGGGAGCTTGTTTCAAGCCATACAAGGCTTTCTTCAATCTGCACACATATGACTCCCTGTCATGTATTTCGAAACCGAGTGGCTACTCCACATATACTTATTCTTCAACTACACCATTCAAGAAGGCAGTCTTGACATCCATCTGGTGTATTTTCCATTTCATTACTGCAGCCAGGGAAAGTACTGTTCTGATGGGAATATACTTGGCTACAGGTGCAAAGATTTCTTCATAATCTATTCCCTCTTTTTGAGAGAAGCCGCGAGCTACGAATCTTGCTTTGTATTTCTCTACAGTGCCATCTGCAGCATGCTTGATTTTGTAGATCCATTTGGAAGTCACAACAGACTTCTCTTTAGGTCTTGGGACAACATCCCAAACATCATTCTTCACTATTGATTGGTATTCCTCAACCATGGCATCCTTCCATTCTTTCTTTTCCGTTGCTTCTTCATAAATGGAAGGTTCTTTGTTCATAATATCACAGAGTAAAGCAACATAGCTGGTATGTGATCTGGTTCTCTTCTTTGCTCTGTATTCTTCTTCTGGAATGCCAAATCTTTCTGCATCTTGAATGAGCTCTCTAGCCCATGCAGGTTTCCTCTTGTGAGAGTTATCCTCACGAGGTGGATCTACAGGTTCTTGCGGATCTTCAAACTCATGAACAACTTCTGGAATTTCTTCAGTCATGGTAGTGTCTTGAAATCTAGTTTCCTTAGGTTCTTCACAAACTTCGATAGGTGCCTTCGTTGATTTGATGAATGATGAGTTTTCATCAGATGTCACATCCCTGCTGACATCAATCTTCTTGAACCCTGGAAATTATATTCTGTAAGCCTTCGAGCTTTCACTTTCACCCACAAAGATACCCTTCTTTTCTGAAGGATCTAGTTTGGTCCTCTTTTCCTTTGGGACAAGAGTGAATACTTGACAACCAAATATTCTGAGATGGATAACTTCAGTTTTCTTACCAGAAAAGACCTCTTATGGTGTCTTGTTGTCCAACATCTTGTGGGGTGTTCTGTTCTGCACATATACAACTATTCTAGCTACTTCTGCCCATAGATGCATAGGCAGATCCTGGTCATGTAGCATTGCTCTTGCTGCTTCCATGATTGTTCTATTCTTCCTTTCTGTAACTCCATTCTTTTGTTGATTGTACGGAGGAGTCAACTCCCTCTTAATCCCTAAATCACTGCAAAGCTTGTTGAAGTCACCTGAGGTGAATTCTCCACCATTATCGGATCTGAATTTTTTTGATCTTCTTGTCAGTTTGATTCTTCATCAAGGTTTTGAATTCCTTAAACTTATCAAACACCTCATCTTTGTTCTTCAAGAAGTGTACCCAAGTCTTCCTGGAGAAGTCACCAATAAATGAGACATAGTAAACATACCCACTTAGAGAACTGGATGACATAGGATCACATACATCTGAGTGGATGATTTCCAGGATATCCTTTGCCTTGCTTTCACTGCTTGGGAAAGCCTTCTTAATGTTCTTACCTTTTGCACATCCGTTGCAAACACTTTCATGTTTGGTCTTGATTTCAGGAAGACCCTCTACAGCCTTGCTTGCAATTGGAAGTGCCCTATAGTGCATATTAGCAAGTCTTCTATGCCAAAGTTTACTTGGCTCCATGGATTCATGCACCATGGCATGTTCAGGTTGTCCCTTCAATTTATACAAACCTCCCTCTTGCTCTCCAATCACTACTGCATCATCTATGGTCTTTCCGTTTGGCCACATTAGGACTTGGCCATCCACAAATGCAACCCTCATACCTTTTGCATCCAATGCAGAGATGGAGAGTAAGTTCTTCTTGAGCCTAGGTACATAAAGGACTTCTTTCATCTTCAAAGATTTTCCAAAATCTAGGTTGTAGGAGGCTTCACCACTTCCTTTGATTGGGTATTGAAAATCATCCCCAAGTTTCACCTTATGGGGTGATTCATGTTCAGATAGGTTCACAAAAGATTCCTTAAACCTAGTCATGTGTTTGGAAGCCCCACTATCAATTAACCAATCATTACAACCATGGGAGATAGTACCTGTGAGATGAGAGATCAGAATATACTCTTCTTCACTTGATGAGTCATCATTACTATCATCACTTTTTGTCCTAGCCTTCTTCTTGGGTGGTTCATCATCCTTGGCAGCATGAGCATGAAACCTTCTTTTGTTGCCCTTCTTCTTCTTGTTGAAGTTGTTGTTGTCCTTCTTGTTCTTGGGACAATTTATGGCAATATGTCCTTTCTCATTACAGGTGAAGCATATTCTTCTTTCTTTGAAGTGATGTGAAGATTTCTTGGAGTGAGATGGCTCTCTCTTGGAATTCCCTTTCTTGGTGTGAGCTGTGAGAGGTTGATCTTCATTCCCCATCTTTTTTTCTTATGCCACAAACCTTACTTCTTCTTGTGAGCATTCTTCCCGTAGTCTACTAAAGGAAATCAACTTCTTTCTTTCACAGATTCCCTTAATGAAGGAGTCCCATGACCTAGGTAAGCCATTCAGAGTGGTCATGACAACTTCACCATTCTCCACCATTTCATCCACTGCTTCTAGTTGTTCCTTGATCTAGGAGACCCTTGAAAAATAAGATTGAATGGTTTCTCCATTCTGAAACTTTACTCATTTCAATTGGTTCCGCAGGGTCATCTTCCGATTATGTTTTTCCCTTCAAATAGCTTGGTCAAAGAGTCAAACATCTCTTTGGGTGTCTTTAGAGAAGACACATGGGGTATGAGATGGTCTTTGATAGAATCAGCAATGACTCTCTTTGCCTTGACTAAGTTCTTCTTATGCAATACTTTAGCCTCTTCATCCTCTGGGATAGGGATGTCTTCTTTTATATATGAGTCCAACTAATTCTCTTCCAGGATTAACCCAATGCTATACTTCCAAGCTCGGAAGTTATCATCCCCTTCAAGCTTATCCTCAAGCTTGGTGTGGTGAGACATTTTAAAGAGTACTTCAAATGGAAATAGAAAAGATTTAGGTCTTACCACTTGAAATGCTGAAAACTGGATCTGGTCCCTGATTAGGGTTTGTTAGAAAAACCCTAAAAATTCAAAATATTAATTTCAACTTTCTAAAAGGATAGAAAGATGCGCCTTGATGAGCTAATCAGCCTGATGCATTCATAATTTGAGATCAACAAAGTTTTACCCTTCAGATTTGACTTTTTGTCCTCCCGAGTTCACTAGGAGAGCCCTGAATTAGGGTTTGAATTTCCTAGAGATCTACCCAGCCAACAATCTCGATCTAAAGCTCTAAACTTTTATTTTTGCAAGGAACTTCCAGCTATGTCTTCGTATTTCAGAAATTTCTATTTTTGTGGAAACCCTAATTTTTAGGGCCAAATCTGAAAATGCTCAGAATTGAATTCTGATTGGACAGATGGATTGTCCTTGATGAGTAGAGTCAATCTATTATACTTCTTTTCCAAAATCTGTGGAGAGAAACCCAATAAGCAAGAAACTCAAGTTTCTGTCACTGCAAAATGTCTTCTTCTCAGGTTAGCTCTGATAACATGTTAAATTTTGAGCATTAATTCACAATACTCTAGGATCTTCACTGAGAGAATAACATATACAGTATATCAATGCATAACAATCACAATAAGTATGATAGATAAGAGACACAGAGTTTCTGTGGGGAAAACCCTAAGGTGAAAAACCCCACAACTTCCTCAGAGATAGAGAGAGCAACGGCTCAATCAAAGTACAACCAAAATACACTAAGATAGTCTCCTAGTAGCAGATGATCCTCCTCCTCACTAGTGCGCCACTTTCTGAGTGAGAGAAATGTGACTTTCTGAATGATCAAAATAGAGATCTCCCATTCTCTATTTATACTAACCTGTTTTCCTAGTTACACTATGGGGCCAACTTGTCTATCTAGATACATCCACAATATAATATATATTTCAGGGCCGACCCCACACATGGTGGTCTAATAACCAATCGGCAAGTACACACACTTGCGACACTTGTTAATCCACATGATGATACTTCCTTATAGAGGAATAACACATCTCTTATAAGGGTACAATAAATATATATATGAAATACATACTAGGTGAAATACATTCCGAAGTTACATATACATCAACAACAGTATCGTGACAAATTCCGCAGTCTGCAAATACTCAGTCGTGGGAATGCTGAGATTTTTCTTTAGGGATGCAACCTTTTTATCCTTTTCTTTTAGCGTGGCCTCTAATAGATCCCTATCGCTCGGATTTTGTACCATTTTAATGATTTGCTACTCCAAGTCATCTATTTTCAACTACTTAGCTTTATTTGAAGACTTCTCATTCTTTAACTACTTCTCTAGTTTTTTCACTGTGTCCTGTAGCCTATGAGTGCTCATGGTGAACTTACATACATCTCTGTATACTCCCTCTCTTGTCTGTCGATGCAACTCCATGATGTCTTTAGACGTGACCTTATCCATCTTTATGGTTATATGGGTGGCTTTGAAATTGGAGGGTGCTTTCTTCCCTCCTGGCACAATCTGCTCTAGGATAGCCATCTTCAAGGCTCCTACCTTCAAATCCAGTGCTGATAACATCCTGAATTTCTTTCCTGCATCAAGCTCCTTCTTCGAGAATTGTTACAACGTATTTTTCCACCTTGTGCGCATCAACACTCATTGGCCTTCGGTATCCATTTTATTGACTCAAATCAGTTATTTTTCCTCCAGGAACCATTGTTCCCTATTTTTGTTCTTGTGTGCTAGCTGTTCAACTATAACTACCGTATACGTAGGCTGTACCAATCTAGCCTGCATACATCGAGTTATATGGTAAAAAGTAGTAAAAACTCTATTTTTACTCCCAAAAAGCGGTCTTACAGTGACCTTTGGCCCTCCATGCACCCCAAAACGACTAGATTCGACCTTTCACCTACCTTTGGAGGGTTATATATTGATCTCTTATGGTGTATGGAAGAGAGGAGAAAGAGAGAACACCGTAACACTATTGGATTTTTTCCGTGACTTGAGTCTACATCCATTGATCCTTCTTGTTGTGAACTTCTTATGTTCATCTACCAAACTCCTTCATAGTTTGATTTTTCCATTGCATGGGGGATTGAAGTGGTGGAGGCACAAGTGGAGGGACCTAGTTCTTGGTTCAGATGGGTTGCCAGCAAGAGGTTGTATCATGCACTTCTTGTGATCGTTAATGGAATACTCATTTTATCGTCCAATTGATCTTGTAAATGTTGTTTAAATTACATTGGGTTATATTTGCTTATTATATCATGGAAAATGCTATTGATTATGCTAATGTATTTCACATATTATATGCACTTGCTTGTATTTGTTGTTGAGACTAAGCTGTAGGGTCAAATGTAGAGATTGAAAGCTCAACGGGGATCTACTTCGAACATCCGGTTGAAGGTTGGTCTTATTCTCCATATCTTAGCATTTTCATTTATATATCATTGTTTTGAGAATTGAGTAGATTTCTTGCAGCCATCTATATCTGTTGTGGTCTGCCCAATACCATAGGAAGTTTTTCTCCATAACAGGAATAGAGACTTTTCCAAATCTATGTTATCTTCTTTAATCTGTGAATAGAGCCCAAACATGCCTTCTTTGATGGGCGATGTGGTGACCAAAGCTCCTTCCATAGACTGAGCATCCTGACTTTGTGGCCATGTTGCAGATGGGAAGCTTTCCAGGATGACATGTGTCACAGGAGTAGGTGTTGGCATACTCTTTGAGGTCACGTTGGACATACCCTCTAGCTTCACCCTCTTTGTCTTCGATCCCACACTTCCTGATCCTTCGTCCTGGTTGAGGACGTAGGTTCCAACGTGTCTCTCTTCCCTAATGTATCCATTTTAAGGGGTGTTGGAATAATTGATGTTTCTGTAGCTTTGCCAAGATTCAGTGTAGCTTGACATTCTTCCCAACTATTCAAGTTGAACATTTTGTCCAACAAGGGATGTGGCACGTGGAGATAAGCAACGGAATGGACTGTGCGACTTTTATGAGAAATGATCCCCTGGGATCATAATTGTACTTCATGCTTACAAGGAAGTTGTATGAAGCTAGCAACTCCTCAGTCTCCTTCTGAGTGGATCTACTTATCACTTTGAAAGGCCCTGCTTCATTAGGGACTTTAAAAGTCCTGGCGTTGTTCCCCTTCATAATATGTATGTCGTCATAGTTAAATATCTAACGAATGTACTCTAATTCAAATATCTGAGGAGTCAAGAATACGGGTAACTTGTATGGAACCAATTCTTCCCCATACACTCAAATTTCTATATGCTTTTCAAAACAAAACCAATCACCCACAGGTTCGTTTGGATTAAGTTGGAGTAGCTACTTGCTTTCCGGAAAGATTCTCGGTGGGGAAGCATCAAAGAGTAAAGTATAAACAATGCAAACCATGATATCCACAAACAGGGCGAAATCTTTATGTGGGGGAGCCATAAGTACAGACTTATCAAGATCACTTTTGGTGAAATAGTTCTTGTTGCTGAAAATAATCATGTACAAGAGAAAAGAGCAGAAACGAAACAACATTTTTGATGAAAAGTTCTTCAGTTGGAGATGAATTGACTGGGCGAGAAAAGTCGACCAATCTAGCTTGAAAGGGGTCTCTTGCTGGGAAAGTTTCATCATAAAAATCAAGCCCAACACAGCGTCATCTATCACAATGTCATTATTGTACCCAAGGAAAACACATAACATTAACAGTACTGGATTAACAGGGTTTGCAAATGTTTCCAAGCTAAACAGGGAAAGGGTGCCTGACAAGTTACCCTCAGATGGAAACAAAAACTAGATGAAGGCATCCCTACTTTCTGTTCGGATATCCACATCATCTATTTCGGGATACATCATCTATTTCAGGATCTTGCATGATCTATTTCAGGATTTTGCATGCATAGGCATGCATCCCAGTCACCAGTTTGATGCCTCCAGCACCTTATCCACCTTCTTCTAGCACCCGGGAGCCACTTACCACAGAGTTTTAGCCCTCCTACGCTGAAAGGCACCCTCTTCTCACCTATTGCCAGAGAAGGGCGCACTTGTTCACCTACCACTGCAGATTCACTCCAGTTACATTCAGTTAGCTCCGATTCTCCCTGATTTGAGGCTAGTTTCACTCCCGACTGACTGTATCACTTCCGTTTGACCTCTAGTTTGATTAGGTGACTTGTTCTGACTTCAGTTAGCCTCCCATGCGCCCCCACTGAGCCTCCAGATCCTATATCAGTGCTACACACTTCAGTTACATTTATTACACTCAGTTAGACTCAGTTTGACACCTGGATGACTGGTTATTGTGATTGATGAGCACCACCGATGATTGATGAGGACTCCTAGATAGAGTCAAGCTACTCCATTCAGTGATTAGAATGACCTCCTTAGGAAATTCGAATTGCTCAGTCATTGTGACAGTTTGTATTGTAATTCATTCACCCTTTCTGGGATAGAGAGCACTGCTGCATGTTTTGCACAATTTTGCACCATATTTTCTATGTTCATCTGTTGTGATTGATTTACTTGTTCATTAGATCTGCTGTGACTAATTTTACATGGTATCAGAGCCATTGCAGGGACAAGATCTCTTTTCTACAGGTGTTTATACAAGAATATTTGACTGAATTGCTAAAAATTGCAAAAAGTTTGGCATGAGATATCTCAAGGGCATTCGCTCCTGTGCATGCAAAGCTTGAAAAATATTCCAATACCACTCCAGAAGCTTGAGTTACCACATAATTCCTGGATCTGATACATTGGACCTATTCAACATTGCTTGAAATCCAATCCCAGGTGTGATGCAACTCTCAAAGGGTGGATTGTTTGACCTTATTGTGGTTGTTTTGATGTGATTTGCAGGTTTATTGTCTCCTCCAATTGCACTCGCTACCTTCTGCATGCAAGCCTTTCTACAGCAATTGCATTCGCTATAGTCTGCATGCAAGCTTCCTCTTCATCAGTTGACTCAATCCTTGCAATGGAATACTCTTGTTCAAAGCCTATCCTCACCCCATTCAATTATTTTGATTGGAAAGATGATATGGAGATCATATTACGTTCAAAAGGTTACTACCGAGTCACTCTTGGTCTTGAATTGGAGCCAAACAATGTAGCAGAAAGAACCAAACACTACAACAAGCTTGATGAAGCTTACGGTCTTCTTTGTCTCTCCATCTCCAAGGATCTTCACTTCCATCTCAGCGGATTGAAGACTCCAAAAGCCATATGGGAGCAACTTGAAACACTATTCGGCAAGCAGGATGAGCTTAGGGCTTTTCAATTAGAGAATGAATTGATTGGCCTTAATCCTGAGAATTTCGAGACCATCAATGAATTCTTCACAAAATTCAAGAACTTGAACTTGCAATTGAAGAACAGTGGTGTTATCAAAGAGGATAAACAGTTGATCCTCTCCATTCTAAGCAAGCTTGGGAAAGATTATTCGGTATTTGTCTCCACTTTCAATTCCGGTCGGCTAACTACCCCGAATTGGAAGATGCCTACCTTGAATGCCTTCATTGAGTCCGTTACGAAAGAGCATGACAAGTTGATTCAAATGGGGTCCATAAGCTCCAAAGATTCAGCCCTATTTGTTCAAGGACCCAAGATCTCGAATGGTAAAGGAAAGCTAAAGAAGGAGAAGCCCAAATTCGAGCCTCACAAGCAAAAAGACAAAGGCAAGCAAACGGATGCACCATCCAGTTCGAAATCCAAGCAAAAGGGCAAAGAAGGTAACCAAAAATCTAAATGTACTTATTGTAACTGTGGCTTTCATCCCGAAAGTTCATGTATGAAGAATACTATAGATCAAATGGCCCTCCTTTTGGAAAAGAACAACATAACCCTTCCTGACGGTGCAAGGAAGAAGGATCGGAATGACGATCATGAAAGAGGACAAGCACTCATGGCAACGGTTTCGAAGCCCACTCTCTTGATAGATTCGGGTGCATCAAATCATATGGCTGCAAATATTGATTCTTTTTCCTCATTCGATCCAAACAGCTCCATCCCCATCCATTTGGGAGATGACTCAAAAATTTCTTCAAAGGGCAAAGGTACGATTCATGTAGAACATGGATGCTTTCAGAATGTTCTCTATGTGCCTTCCTTAGCTTCGAATCTCCTTTCTGTGTATCAAATGACACATACTGGTGATCCAAAGAAAGTCACATTCAGCCCTAATACAGTTGAAATTTCTGATATCAAAAGTGGAAGACTAGTTGCGGTTGGGAAGGCAAACCACACTGCAAAATGTTATGAGTTTTCGCACTTTATACCACTTGCAAAGCCCACCGCTCTTCGCACACATGGTAATGAGGTTAGTAGGCTTTGGCATGAAAGATTTGGACATCTAAATTATAAGTATTTGCTGCTGCTATCAAATAAATCCATGGTAGATGGGCTTCCACAACTCCGTTCCTCGAAGGGAATATGCACCGGTTGCATTATTGGGAAGCACCCCGAGCACAGATTCGACCGCGGCAAGGCTAGCAGAGCCTCTACTATTTTGAGATTGATCCATTCTGATATCAGTGGTCCACTGCCCCATATGTCATTAAATGGTTCAAGGTATGTTTTGACATTTATTGACGATTTTTCCCGCTTTACATGGGTATTCTTTCTCAAAAACAAGTCAGAAGTGCTTGGAAAATTCAAGGATTTTAAGGCTTCTGTTGAGACCACCACTGAGAGCAAGATCAAAGCTCTTAGATCTGATAATGGTGGGGAATATATCAAGTCCGAGTTGCTGCAACTTTGTGCCCAAAGAGGAATCAAGATCCAACATATAGTTCCCTACACACCCCAGCAGAACGGTGTAGCGGAAAGGAAAAACCGGTCACTGAAAGAGATGGCTACAGGCATGATTGAATCAAAAGGTTTGGCTGCAAATATTTGGGCTGAAGCAATCAATGTTGCTGCATATATACAGAACCGTGTTCCACATTCATCCGTGAAAGGTATGACTCCTTTCGAAGCATTCTTTGGTCACAAACCGGATGTGTCAAATTTGAGAGTTTTTGGCTCTACTGCATGGGCTAGAATTCCTTCTGAGAAGAGACGAGCTTTGGATCCACAAAGTATCGAGTGCATATTGATAGGATATGGGGAAGAATCAAAAGCATATAAACTCATGGATATCAGATCTAAAAAGATATTCATAGAGCGCAGTGTGCAGTTTGAAGAACCGCTTCAAGAATTGCAACTAGTTGAGGAGAAAACTGCCGATTCACCGCCTTCACCAGAAGAAGATTCGAGCAGCGATAATGAAGGTATGAGTTCTGATATTTCTGATATTGTAGCAGCATATGATGATCATGAAATATCAGGTTCGGAATCCGACCATTCAGATCCCCCTCAGTTACCAAAGTGGGCCCAAAACACTCTACAATCTGCTGGTTCTAGTCTTGGAAATCCTGCTGATCCGAGACGAACAAGAGGAGACTTTCAAAGGGCAGGTATGGCTCTTTCTATTGCTGATCCATTTCTTCCTGAGATTTTTTATTTGATGGCTGGTTCAGATCCCCAATCATACTATTCATCCCATCGAGATCCGAGATGGAAAAGTGCCATGGATGAAGAGTACAGTTCTCTTCAAAAGAACAATACATGGGAGCTAGTTTCTCTTCCACCTGGAAGAAAATTAGTGAAGTGTAAATGGGTCTACCGTACTAAAGTTGCTGCTGATGGCACTATCAGCAAATATAAAGCAAGGTTGGTGGCAAAAGGTTTTTCCCAAGTCCAAGGAGTGGACTACACAGAGACCTTTGCACCGGTTGCAAAGATGGATTCCATCCGCCTTGTTTTAGCTATTGCCGCATCCAAGCACTTGGAAGTGCACCATATGTTAAATTTTCAGAATTTACTTCAATCTGATCTAGGATCTTAACTGAGAGAACAACATGTACAGCATATCTACAGCATATCAATCATGGAGACAATAATGCAAGCACACAAGAGACACAAAGATTTACTTGGGGAAAAAAATAAAGGTGAAAAACCCCAATAACTTCCTCAGAGATAGAGAGAGCAATGATACAACCAACCAAGAGAGATAGCCATAACCTAGCAGCAGATCCTCCTCCTCCATAAGTGCGCCACTCCTCCTTGAGTGCATGTGTGAGAAGTGAGTGAGCAAATAGAGTGCCTCCCGCACTCTATTTATACTTGACTTGACTTGCCTTTTTACCTAACTCATGTAGGCTCGAACTTAACCACATAACATAATGCTGACTGGGCCGACCCCCAATAGGGTGGTCTAATAACCCTTTGACCCACATGGCCGACCCCCAATAGGGTGGTCTAATAACCCTTCGACCCACATGACTTATACAGGGCCGACCCCAACAAGGTGGTCTAATAACCCATCAAGTATAAGTTACGACATTTACAATATAAATGACGACACTTCCTTATAGAGGAATAATACCATCTCTATAGGAATACAATATACATATATGTGAAATACATTCCGAAGTTACATATACATCAACACTCCCTCTTAACTAGGAAGGTATTTCTCAGCACAGTTCTTCTAGCACAAGTCATATTCTCTGGATCATCGTCACTGGATAATCGTCATCGAGTCATCATCATCATCGTCACTGCTGCTGCTATCTCAATCAATCTCTGAATCTACTCGTCATAGGAAGTTCTACAGAGCCAGTCCTTTTTCATACTGGATGTAGGCCCACCACCTGCAGGTCTTCATCATCACTAGCCATACTGTGGAATCCTCAGGACTTATTACGTGCGTCACAAAACCTCGAAAGAGCATCCCAGGCTGTTACGAGCACACGGCTCTACCTATAGGATCTCCCAGGGCACAAATTACATGTGACCTCACCACAAAACCTCGAAAGAGAATCCCAGGACTGATTACGAGCACAAGGCTCAACCTATCGGATCTCCCAGGGCACAAATTACATGTGGTCACCATAAAACCTCGAAAGAGCATCCCAGGACTGATTACGAGCACACAGCTCAACCTATCGGATCTCCCAGGGCACAAATTACATGTGGTCATGGCAAAACCTCGAAAGAGAATCTCAGGATGTTACGGGTACACAACTCCGACCTGAAATCTCCCAGGGCACAAATTACATGCCATAGGACAAAACCTCGAAAGAGCATCTGCCAGATATCCCAGGGCACAAATTACATGCCATAGGCAAAACCTCGAAAGACTATCTGCAGATCTCCCAGGGCACAAATTATATGTCCTCCCAAGCAAAACCTTGAAAGAGCATTTGCCAGATGTCCCAGGGCACCGAATTACATGCCATAGGCAAAACCTCGAAAGACCATCTGCAAATCTCCCAGGGCACAAATTACATGCTTATCTGCACAACCTGTTCCACGGCCACAGAGTATCAAACTGATACTCACCATACATCATCCTGATGTATCCATGATCATCCTGATCATCCTCACTGCAACGTCCTGTTGCATGTCATCTGGAGAAGCTCGTCATCCACAATCATCCTGATCATACAATGCATCCATCTGATGCACACATAGATACATGATCCACACAATGTATCCATCAATCATACATGATCTACCTGATCATACAAAGATACATGATCCACACAATGTACCCATCAACATACATGATCTACCTGATCATACAAAGATACATGATCCACACAATGTATCCATCAGCATCCATGATCTACCTGATCATACAAAGATACATGATCCACACAATGTATCCAACAGCATCCATGATCTACCTGATCATACAAAGATACATACACATGATCCAACCGATCATATCCAGCATCCAACATGATGCGTACATACATAAATGATCCAACTGATCATATCCAGCATCCAACATGATGCGTACATACATAAATGATCCAACTGATCATATCCAAGCAGAAACCAGAACATCATCCTGATGCCCATTATCCGGCGCTTACATCCACAGCCATGTGAAGGATCCTCCTTCCAACATGCTTGGAATGGCTTCAGCAAATGTGTCCGTCACTTCTTCCTCGAAGTGTCCTCGATCTAAAGAACGCCAAGCCTCTCTCTGAAGTACTCGAACTTCACTCTGGCTAGTGGCTTCATCAGCACATCTGCAATCTGCTCGTCCGTCGCAACATACAGAAGCTTCACAGCTCCTCTCTACACCATATCCCTGATATAGTGATATTTGATCTCTATGTGTTTCGACCTGTCATGAAACACTGGGTTCTCAGATAGCTTCACACAACTCTGGTTATCACAGAAGATACCAGTAGCATCCAGCGGGAGATCAAATAACTCAGACAGTAGCTTCCGTAGCCATACTGCCTCACAACTAGCTGAACAGGCTGCAGCATACTCAGCCTCTGTTGTACTCAGTGCTACGCAGGACTTCTTCCTGCTAAACCAAGAGATCACACCTGATCCCATACTGAAGCAACACCCAGATGTGCTCTTCCTATCTGCAGCACTGCCAGCCCAATCTGAATCAACATAACCCTGCAGGTTAAACTTTTGATTCTCCTCATACCTGAGCCCATAATCCACTATACCCTTCAGGTACCTCAGAACATGCTTTACAGCAACCAGGTGAACACTCCTCGGATCCGTCAGGAACTGGCTCAATGTGTTCACAGCAAAGCAAATGTCTGGTCTCGTGTTCATCAGGTACATCAAGGACCCAATCATCTGACGATACAAAGAGACATCAACCGGCTCAGATGAAGCATCACATAGAAGCTTCAGATTCGATGCCATAGGTGTGGCCATATCCTTGCAGTCCATCATCCCGAACCTCTTCAGGATCTCTACTACATACTTCCCTTGTCCAAGGAAGATTCCATATGCACTCTGCCACACCTCCATGCCAAAAACAAATAGTGCATCATCCCCAAGTTCTTCATCTCGAACTTGGCAGAAAGCTTTCGCTGCGTGTCGGCAATCAATCTATCTTTACCTGTAACAAACAGGTTATCTGCATACAAAAGTAGTATCACTGGATTGCCTTCTTCAACCTTGTAGAAAAGGTTGGAATCCGCATTACTCTTGGTAACGCCCAAACTGGATAGAAAGCTGTCTATCCTACCATACCAAGTTCTGCACACATATATGACTACACCATGCTGTCTTGAGATCCATCTGGTACATCTTCTATTTCATCACTTTTATATTTCTCAATGCTGCCATCTGCAACATGCTTGATCTGATAGTTCCATTTGGAAGTCATAGCAAACTTCCCTTCATGTCTTGGGATTACATCCCAAACATCATTCTTCATGATCGACGGATCATGGCATTTCATTTCTTCATCCCAGATCCTGGGAACTTCAATATCTTCAATATCTTCAATAGATATCTTTGTTGCTGGAACAAAATGTTGTAGTTCTTCTTTTGTAGGAGATGGCATACGATCTTTCCTACACAACAAGTTAAATTGCATGATTAGAAAACATCTCATAGTTTTCAGAACAAATTCTTACACATAAAGAAATATGCCATACAGTCATGCAATTATCTTAGCCAATGCTTCCAATACAACATTTATCCATATTCCGTAACTTTCTAGATGCCTTCCAATCTCTACCAGAACATTGTTAAGAGTGTGCACAACTCCCAACATGTCAGCAAAGAGGTTTCATTCTAGATAAGTAGCAATGGAATGTTGTACAGTGCCATAGGCCACTTACCCATGCATATTAGGAGTATACTGTTCATCAATGCAATTATTCTAATATGCATAATACACAACCTAATTCTAGGAACATCAGTATATACATTATTGAACAGTATTATTTAAGAAATGACAATTCAAATACTTATCTTTGTTTGTTCGTTGGGTGGACTCCCTCTGAGTCTTCGCTTCCTTGCAGGAGCTGCTGGAGTCCTAATCTGAAGTAGCTTCTTCTATACCTTTCTGTTGTGGGATGTAGAGAGATGGTCAACTCCCTCTGAATATCTGCATCCTTGCATAAACCACTGGAGTGTACTCCCTCTTGATCTTTGCTTCCTGGATTACCTGTTCTTGAATCTCATATTCATCCTTGGTCCCTATGCATGCTTATTAGTATCATGAATGTGTTATCCTTGTGATCTCATATAAAATCATACATTCATTAGTATACTATTAAAACACAATAATCTCAAGCATGTATAGTCATGATCATTTCAAACAGAAATAATAAGCATTAGCATTCAAGGGTTTATGTAGGATTCTTATGGTTAGTCAAATCATAAGAAACATAACATGTCTAAACCTGTAATTACTCAAACCTATGACTCTTCAGGTTAGTTGAATCATCAATCAAGATAAGAGATATAAAATGCATAAAACCCTATACCATCATGATTCTTCTGGTTAGTCATATCATCAATTATGGTAAGAAACATAATATGCATACAATCATGATTATTCAAACCTATGACTTCATGAATAATCATTATCAACAATAGTATAAGATCCTAACACAAGGTAGGATTCTATCTTGATATAGGAAAAACATACCTGGATTAGCATGCTAGCTATTTATGTCTAACATACTCACATGATGTCTTCTTGTTCTTCTTCAATGACTTGTGCTAGTAACCTGTATATCTCATAGGTTAACTATTACAAAACCAAGTTATACATACCTCGTAAATGGATCTTCTATGAGATCCATGACAATGGATGAATCTTTGTCCTCATGTTATCATGATTGTTAGAACATTTTTCCACCTATGTACATTAATCATTTATTAATGATGATTAATTAGCCCAAGTGATTAATGATTACATCCCTAAGTTGATTAGTTGGTAAATGGTCAAATTATCATGAACTGGTTAGCAATGTGAACAAGTGCTGAGTCAAACCAGCTTTGTGGAGCGCTCCCCAGGACAATTAATGCACTCAGCATGCCTAGAGCGCCCTCCTCAGGTCATTTAATGCACTCAGCATGCTTCTCTTCTACCTAGGGCGCATTTGCTCACTTTGTGGACAATCTTGCCTTGTTTTGTCATATTTTTGACCATTTTTAGACTCCAAACCTCTAACCAACCAGTTTCTTCACATGTGTGAGGTCACATGGGCCTGTCCAGTCATTCCCAGCATTCACACAGCAGATTCGAACCAGTTTGGGATGGTTTGGGATATTTTGGTCAACCTAGGGGGGTTTGAGCTATTTCTAAGCTAGATCAGTGTGAACACTCCAGATGGATTCGAATTCTTCCAGATTTGTATATATGGGTGTTATTAACCTTTGTTAAGGTTGGACAGTTAATAATATTGACATTATTCACCAATTCATGTGTATTGTTCTTCATTCATTTAAATTTTTTATGCTAATTCTTGCAAATGTTGTGCAATCTTTCACCAGTGAGGAATCCACAGTAGCTAGATTCAACTGTGCTTGAGATTTTACATGGTATCAGAGCTCTTGGAGCTAGAATTCGAACCAGCAAGACTGTTGTAGTGGATTGCCAGAAGCAGTGGAGAAACCACATAATTCCTGAGGCCATTGCCTTGAGCTTACTGGAGAAATCTAGTGGCTCCTCTCAGGTGTGATGCTCTCCCGAATGCACCCACTATCCATACAGGGTTCGAATCTGTTAGTGTAGATCCCTCCAGAGTGATTTGAGAGTTGTTTGCAGGTGTTGAAGATCAGCATTGTCAGCAAGTGCGAATTGCAGCAGAGGAGAATGGAGCCATCTCACCCAAACGTGCTCACTCCCTTCAACTATTTCGATTGGAAGGAAGAAATGGTGATTTTGCTGAGATCCAAGGGTCTCTACAGAATCACGATGGGCACTGAGGTTGAGCCAAACTCAGCTGTGGAGAAATCCAAGTTTTTTAACAGAATGGATGAGGCATTTGGCCTCCTTTGTCTCAGCATTTCGAGAGACCTCCTGTTTCATGTAGAAAGTCTAGCAACTCCAAATGAAGTGTGGCTCAAGCTTGAGACACTGTTTGGAAAGACTGATGAGATGAGAGACCACCAGCTCGAAAATGAGCTTGTCTCACTGAGCCCAGGGAATTTCGATTCCATCCAGGACTTCTTCACCAAGTTCAAGAACTTGGTCTTGCAGATCAGACAATGTGGCATAGAAAAGAAAGAAGAACAGTTGGTGTTGTCCATTCTCTCCAAATTGGGTTCTGAATACTCAGTTTTTGTGTCTTCCTTCAACTCCACAAGGCTCACAGTTAGAGGTTGGAAGATGCCATCTTTGGATGACTTCATGGAGATGCTAACTCAAGAGCAAGACAAGCTGGTCTTGATGGGATCCATCAAGCAAAAAGACCAAGTTCTTGCAGCTGGAGATTCGAAATATGGAAGAGGCAAGCAAAAACCAAAGGGGCCGAAACCTCAAGAGAAGAAGATGAAGGAGAAGAAGCATTCAAGTGATGAAAGCTCAAGTTCAAGTGATGAAGATTCAAAAGTCAAGAAGATGAAGAGCAAGAAAGAGAAGCCCAAATGTGGTTATTGCAGAGGTTCTCACAATGAAAAATCATGTTTCAGAAAGAAGATAGACATTCTAACCAAGCTACTTGAAGAACATAACATTGATGTTCCAGATTTTGCAAGAAGAGAAGAAGCCAAGCTCTCTTTGGAACAAGATCATTGCCTCTATGCCACATGCAAAGGTAAAAAGCTCTATGATTTGGGTGAAAGAGCCAAATATTTTTCTGATATCTCTGTTTCTGATTTACATTCTGATATATCAGATTCAGAAAAATCAGTCTCTTCCCTGAAAGAATCTCCATCCAGTTCACCGAAGCTTTCTCCCAATACTAGTAATTTTTCACTAGTTTTTGACATGCCTTCTGAAAGCTCTTTCCCACTTCAATCAGATCTTTCATATTCTGATATGGAAGATAATATGCAGGCTGATATACAGGTTATGACAGCCATCAAACCATTTCCCCAACCATCGGATGCCCAAAAGACCACACAAACCCCAAGTTCTACAGTTGGAAAATCTCACAATTTTATTGTTTCCAAAACTGTGTCACTGATCTATCTTGGTTTTATGTCTTGCATATCATTCCTTGGTTGGACAGCCATGTCATTGGCTATCATGGGACTGCTGTTCCACATGTCTGGACCTGATCTTACCACCTATGGTTCAAAACTCAAGTCTCCAGACCCTTCAAGTTTGCTCAACTGTCAGTGTGATCCAGTTACACACACTTCTCTTACTGTAAAACCATTCGATCATGGAGACATTATACCTCTAGTTTTTGCTGCTCCATATAGCTCCTATTCTGATATATCAGAGCCACATGATCTCTATTACAGATTTGGGAAGGTGCTACATCAGTTCGGAAGGAAGATTCATGGTTTGATTTGCCATGTGGAAGCTCCTCAAAATGCAGATTTTGTTGAGATTTTTGATGTTCTTTGGGAAGGATTTTGCAGAGATATCTTTTCCATTATTGATCATGTATTCATATCAGAGTATGTATGCAGCAAGAAGCATTCTTATAATGCTCCCCCATCATCAAATGATGAGATTCAAGGAGCCTTCCAACATGTTTTTTTCCTACAAAACATTGAAGAATTGGTGCATGATCATGACATCCACAACATCTTCACCAAGTATTTCAGCAAGAAGTTGTTCATTCAACTCATTCAAGTGAAGAACAAGACCTGTTGAAGACCTTTTGATCATCTCTGTATCATGTCCATTCTTGAGGGAGGATTTTTCCCATGTGGTTTTGCCTCTTTCCTCATTTTACATGGACAAATAAATTTTATGATGTAAAAGGTGACTTGAGCCTAGTTGCCAAGGCCTTAATTTTTGATATTTCACTAAGTCTAGCTTAAGGGGGGGTGTTAGAACATTTTTCCACCTATGTACATTAATCATTTATTAATGATGATTAATTAGCCCAAGTGATTAATGATTACATCCCTAAGTTGATTAGTTGGTAAATGGTCAAATTATCATGAACTGGTTAGCAATGTGAACAAGTGCTGAGTCAAACCAGCTTTGTGGAGCGCTCCCCAGGACAATTAATGCACTCAGCATGCCTAGAGAGCCCTCCTCAGGTCATTTAATGCACTCAGCATGCTTCTCTTCTACCTAGGGCGCATTTGCTCACTTTGTGGACAATCTTGCCTTGTTTTGTCATATTTTTGACCATTTTTAGACTCCAAACCTCTAACCAACCAGTTTCTTCACATGTGTGAGGTCACATGGGCCTGTCCAGTCATTCCCAGCATTCACACAGCAGATTCGAACCAGTTTGGGATGGTTTGGGATATTTTGGTCAACCTAGGGGGGTTTGAGCTATTTCTAAGCTAGATCAGTGTGAACACTCCAGATGGATTCGAATTCTTCCAGATTTGTATATATGGGTGTTCTTAACCTTTGTTAAGGTTGGACAGTTAATAATATTGACATTATTCACCAATTCATGTGTATTGTTCTTCATTCATTTAAATTTTTTATGCTAATTCTTGCAAATGTTGTGCAATCTTTCACCAGTGAGGAATCCACAGTAGCTAGATTCAACTGTGCTTGAGATTTTACAATGATCATATGTTCTTGGACCAGAACATGATTTGTCTTTCTTGGTGTACCTTTTATGTTAGGAGACAACATAAACTCGATGCAACACCATAATGCATTAGTACAATCATAAGTGTCAACACCTTAACCAATGAATATCTTCTATTATGCATTCATAATTTTGTTAAGGTGATATGACAAATCTAAAATCAAAATTGTACTAACCGTAATAACATGAAGACGAACATACCATAGACTTAATCATGGAAAAATATCGAAACATACCTCGATGAGTCATACCTGTCGAGATCGCTTGTAATCTTCTTATATAAGGCCTTAGCCTCATCTCCCTCTGAAACAGGAACTTCTTCACTCATGCAGATGATCAATCCATCTTCTTCTAGGATTAACCCAATCCACTTGACTTGCAAGAATTGGACCTTGAGCTGGATATGGGTTTGTCAGATAAACCCCAAAAATTCAAACTTTGAATTTCAAACTTCTGACAGGATAGAAATATGTGCCTTGATGAGCTGATCAAGTTGGTATAGTCAGAATTTGAAAACTGCAAAGTTTCACTCCTCAATTTTGCCTTTGAAACTTCCGAATTCACTGGACGTGACCCTGAACTGGGGTTTGATGAAGCCCACTCTTTTTCCCCATCAAAAGGTTTGATCCAAAGCTCTAAGCTTGTATTTTTTTGAGGAGCTTCCAGCCGTGGTCACAGATTGCAAAAATTCCCATTTTTACAGAAGCCCTAATTTTCCACTTTTCTGATCAAAGTCCCGAACTAGGGTCTAATCAAGCCCGGCTTTCTGCCCAACCAAAAATTCTGATCTTGGTCTCTAAATTTCTATTTTGATGAGTAGCATCCAGCCGTGGTCTCCAATTACAAAAATTCCAACTTTCTCCAAAGCCCTAAATTCCGGAAGCCATGAATGAAGGTACCAAAAAATAATTCTGTTTTGACAGAAATATGTACCTGATTGTTTCTGGTGTAACTCTGAAATTTTTGATCCACAGGGTCTGAAAAAGTTTCCTAACATAGCCTGACCTGTTATCTTTCCATCCTGACAGGTTTGACCTCAATTGGATTCTCTGAGAGAGAGTTATGCCAAATGTCGCAACGTGACCTGTTTTGGGATAAAACAGGAGAGCGAACTTGTACGGCATGCCACGTGTCACTGTTTTAACTTCGGCCTCTAAAAACGTTTTCTGAGATAGCTTGTTCTGTTATCTTTCCATATTGACAGGTCTGACCTCAATTGGACTCTCTGAGAGAGAGTTATGCCAAATGTCGCAATATGACCTGTTTATGGGATAATACAGGAGAGCGCACTTGTACGGAGTGCCACGTGTCACTGGTTCAACTTCGGCCTCTGAAAACGTTTTCTGAGATAGTACAGTCTGTGTACTACCTGTAAATTTTCACGAAATTTCATTTGGAGCTTCCTAGCCCAAGTTATGATCTTTTTCCCAAGGTCACCTGATTTTGACTCAGATCTGGAAGAGGCAGAAACCCTATATTGTACAGATCATAAATCACAAAGTACAATGAATTAGAGGTTGTCCTTTGGACACAAGGTACCTGGAGATCTTAGCTTCGGCCTGTAACAATTTCAGATCCGAAAAATTCGCCAAAACGGATTTATAGCGAAAGTGCTACGATGACTGGTTTTTTCTATATCAAGCCCTAGCATCGTAAGTGCAACAAGTGTCATACATGCCATATCATGCCTTCTTTCAGGCTAGCTCTGATACCATGTTAAATTTTCAGAATTTACTTCAATCTGATCTAGGATCTTAACTGAGAGAACAACATGTACAGCATATCTACAGCATATCAATCATGGAGACAATAATGCAAGCAAACAAGAGACACAAAGATTTACTTGGGGAAAACAATAAAGGTGAAAAACCCCAATAACTTCCTCAGAGATAGATAGAGCAATGATACAACCAACCAAGAGAGATAGCCATAACCTAGCAGCAGATCCTCTTCCTCCATAAGTGCGCCACTCCTCCTTGAGTGCATGTGTGAGAAGTGAGTGAGCAAATAGAGTGCCTCCCGCACTCTATTTATACTTGACTTGACTTGCCTTTTTACCTAACTCATGTAGGCTCGAACTTAACCACATAACATAATGCTGACTGGGCCGACCCCCAATAGGGTGGTCTAATAACCCTTTGACCCACATGGCCGACCCCCAATAGGGTGGTCTAATAACCCTTCGACCCACATGACTTATACAGGGCCGACCCCAACAAGGTGGTCTAATAACCCATCAAGTATAAGTTACGACATTTACAATATAAATGACGACACTTCCTTATAGAGGAATAATACCATCTCTATAGGAATACAATATACATATATGTGAAATACATTCTGAAGTTACATATTCATCAACACCATATGGATGTGAAGAGTGCATTTTTACATGGAGACCTTGCTGAAGAGGTCTATATGCAGTAGCCAGAGGGTTATACATCAGATCCATCATTGGTTTGTAGATTGAAGAAGTCTTTGTACGGGTTAAAACAGGCCCCAAGAGCTTGGTACGCAAAGATGGACTCCTTCCTTCTTTCTCAGAATTTCCAAAGATGCAAATCTGATCCGAATGTCTATCTTCAACGAGTTAAAGGTAATTTGTTGGTTATTGTACTTTATGTTGATGATCTGCTTATTACTGGTAGCACACTTACTTCAATAAACAAGCTAAAATCTGCCTTAAATCTAGCTTTTGACATGAGCGATTTGGGCTTGCTGAGTCACTTTTTGGGCTTGGAGATAGCTCAAAATTTCGATGGGATCACTATATCTCAGCAAAAATATGCTTTCGACCTGTTATTGAAGTTTAATATGGCTGAATGTAAGGCAGCCCCGTTCCCATTCCTCTCAGGAATCAGTCTTGAGGAGGGAGATTCCACACCGCTTGCAGATTGCAGTATGTATCGACAGTTCATTGGTTCACTACTTTATTTGACACATTCACGGCCTGATATCTCATATGCCGTGAGTGCCGTGTCAAGATATATGCAGCAGCCACATGAGCTTCATTGGCGAGCAGCCAAGCGGATCTTGCAGTATGTGCAAGGTACGAGATAGTTTGGCATACATTATGCTGCAGATTCTGAGCTAGATTTCATTGGTTTTACTGATTCAGATTGGGCAGGTGATAGCATTGATCGGAAGTCCACTTCCGGTTATGTTTTCATGATTGGTCATGGTGCTATTTGCTGGTCCAGCAAAAAGCAAGCAGCCATTGCACTTTCTTCAGCAGAGGCAGAGTATCGAGGGGCAGTCAATGCCTGCATTCAGGCAGTTTGGTTGCAGGGTATTCTTTCCGAGTTTGGTTTTGGTGGCACTACTTCGACTGTCCTATTTTGTGACAATCAAAGTGCTATCAAGATCTCCACAGATCCAGTTCAGCGGCAGAGGACCAAACACATTGAGATTCATATGCATTACATTCGACAGTTGGTGCATGACCGCACCATCATTCTGCAATATTGCCCTACTGATGAGCAAATTGCAGACATCTTCACCAAGAGCTTCACTGAGAAGAAGTTCTCTTACCTCCGTTCACTGTTGGGGGTGAGTTCCATCATGGTGGAGACAGATTGATTCATTATTATGCTTTAGCTTGAGGGGGGGTTTTCTTCCCACTGGGTTTTCCCTCTTTCCTCACTTAGTTTATTTTCAACATTTTTTGGATTATTGTATTGGGGTGACCTTTGGTCTTAGTTACCAGGGCCCCACATTATTTTAGTTGGCACATCATAGTCTAGCTTGAGGGGGGGTGTTCGGATATCCACATCATCTATTTCGGGATACATCATCTATTTCAGGATCTTGCATGATCTATTTCAGGATATGATCTATTTCAGGATTTTGCATGCATAGGCATGCATCCCAGTCACCAGTTTGATGCCTCCAGCACCTTATCCACCTTCTTCTAGCACCCGGGAGCCACTTACCACAGAGTTTTAGCCCTCCTAAGCTGAAAGGCGCCCTCTTCTCACCTACTGCCAGAGAAGGGCGCACTTGTTCACCTACCACTGCAGATTCACTCCAGTTACATTCAGTTAGCTTCGATTCTCCCTGATTTGAGGCTAGTTTCACTCCCGACTGACTGTATCACTTCCGTTTGACCTCCAGTTTGATTAGGTGACTTGTTCTGACTTCAGTTAGCCTCCCATGCGCCCCCACTGAGCCTCCAGATCCTATATCAGTGCTACACACTTCAGTTACATTTATTACACTCAGTTAGACTCAGTTTGACACCTGGATGACTGGTTATTGTGATTGATGAGCACCACCGATGATTGATGAGGACTCCTAGATAGAGTCAAGCTACTCCATTCAGTGATTAGAATGACCTCCTTAGGCAATTCGAATTGCTCAGTCATTGTGACAGTTTGTATTGTAATTCATTCACCCTTTCTGGGATAGAGAGCACTGCTGCATGTTTTGCACAGTTTTGCACCATATTTTCTATGTTCATCTGTTGTGATTGATTTACTTGTTCATTAGATCTGCTGTGACTAATTTTACACTTTCCGTGGAGAGCTCCCGCATCTTATTCATTAGGACCTCCTCATCAAACTGAAAACTTGGGGCATCTTCGTGGGTTTCCGTCAATTCCATGATGAGCTCTTTACTTATAGGGAAGACTACATTTCCTTGTCAGGAAACAATGGCCTTCCTCTCCGATACGTAGCACTCTGCACACCACTGTATCACTTCCGAAAAAGGTCTGGTTACTGGGAGAATCATTTTAACTAGTCCGGAAGTTGATGGATTAAAAAGATTATTCCCGCTCTTTGCTTGTTATCCGACATCATGGGATATTTGTTGTAGGTTGGGGAAAGCAGAGATGGGGTCATGAACATTAAAGAACTCGTCACTAAGGTGGTCGTCTCGACTGTTGGTAAAGGACATGGAAGTGACCTTAAGGGCGAGTTCAGAGGCCATGTTAACGCAGGGGTATGGAGGGGATTTGGACTATGAATTGCTTCAGGAGCCTCAGAGCAGACAAGTGCAGAGGATGATTACTGGAGAGCTTTAGAGATGGAGGAAGAGTGCACAATTGCTTCTCTGGGAAGGTATTTATAGGGAAATATTTGAAAAGGGCGGAAATAAATGCAGGAACTACGTGGAGAGCTGAGATTAGCTTGTTGGTTAAGGGGTATATGGCTTCTTAAATGTTGGGGCACTTACTTGCAAATGACGATGGTAATGACCGTTTAAGTATGACTTAAGGTAAGGCAAGGGGGGAGGAATATGATGCATTGGAATGTGGTGAGATGTAAACAAAAAGTGGTTTCAGCGTCAAGATAAAACAATTTAAGGAAACCGCTTTGTGGGTCTTGACTCAAAGAAAGGCTGCCACCTGTAGATAGCGGTCTTCGTTCAGTAGTGACCTCGGGGTGCTAAGGTTCGAGCAACTTGGGTATCCTAAAGAAATGATTTTCGTTGATCCTGCATCCTGATCTACATGGGATGAGCGTGCTTGTTAGTGTGCTTTTTGTGTGTGGATCCCACTTCCATCGTCGGTCAACTACCCAGCGGCTTGTGATTAGGGAATCCACTATAGATGATTCTTGTGGTTTCAGGGGATCAAAAAATATGGTTTGGGAAAACCATTTTTCACCCCCTGAATGATTAGAGGGATGACATGCGTCACTAGCGGTTTTCCCTCAGGGGCTCCTTAAGAGTGTCAAACCTTAGGCTCTTTCCGCATCTTGAATGGATCATGTCTGTCGACGTCTTCCCTTTGATTTTTCGAGATACCCGCCAGCTCGTGAAGTTTTATGAGGGAGAGTCCATATGTCATGTAGAATTTCTTGCTCAGTGGTGGCGATATCGTTTTACGGTGCAACGGGGATTCCCATGACTACTTCCGCTGATGATAATTGTACTAATAGATACAATGGTTCAAAAGACATGGTGAAAGCAGTATTTAAACAGAAGTTCGAAGTGGAAGAAAGACGAATATGTAGTCTAGATTGATGTAGCTTCAAGAAAAACATAGACCAAGGAAATAAAGAAGATCCAGTAACAAACTTGAAGGAACATGAATATCTGAAGTTGTACAAAGACCAAAGAAATAAAAGGAAGAACAAAGGATGTTAGATGAGTGTTTAATATGAATATTTGATGCAGTACAGAAGTCAGAGAATGTAATAAAAGAGTAGAGGACAGAGAACAGAGAACAAAAGATATTGTAATAAGTTATTGAAGTTATGGAAAACAAAGAATAGGGAGGTAGGGTGGTTCTAGGTCAGGCTACAGTCCTGCAAGGGGGTTGTAGCCTCCTTCCAGTGGTTGATGGGGTGTCGAAGCATCCTTTCAATAGTAGTTGATAGATGAGGGGATCATAGCCTCCTTCCAGTGGTAGTTGGTAAATAGGGTGTTGAAGCATCCTTTCAATAGAAGCTAATAAACTAGGGGGTCGTAGCCTCCTTCCAGTAGTAGGAAGCGTGTTTCGTACGAGCGAGGCCACAACAATTTTGTCACGTATGATATGTTTAGGGGTGAAAAATAAGGAATATATTATTCGTCAATAGCCATTAGTCTCCATGGAAGTGTAGTCGAAAGATCACGGTAATGATTCATGATCGCTACACATTACTCCCCACGCAAGGAAAAGGAAGTTGTCGGAAGGACTCATAGAAGTGGTACCTAGACAATGACAAGAAAGGAATTATGTACATTATTGCATTTAAACATTTAGGCACATAAGTTAAATATTGCATATGGAAATTTAGAACAATTGAATGAAAGAGCATATTAAATTAAGAGATATTAGAAAAAGGGATATCTGGGGTAGAATTCATGTACACTCATTAATCCATGATATATATGCATTGGATTAAATATAAATAATATTGAAAATAATTAATTATGGAACAAATCTAGATTCAAAAATATCTAGAGATCAACCCCACATGGACCCACTAATATAGGGATTGGAATTTTAGACTAGGGAAACGACAAAGAGAGAATAAAGGGATTTAGGTGCACCAATGTGTGAGAGTGACACTTGTTTCATGAGAATGAATAATAAAGAATTAATAAATTAAAATTTAGTTATGCATGCGAGGACACATGTCATGAAATACGTTTTCTATTTAAGAAAGGGAGAATGAAGAGAGAGGGATCTCTTTCTCCCTAATGTCGGATGTAATTCGTAATAGAACTTTGCATTTGAGTGTGGTCCATAGGAGTTTGGTTGATAACCAATCTGGGGATTGGGAGGTCGCTTCTGAGGATTGAAGCTTGTGTATGTTCTTACAACCCCTAATTGTTCGGGGGATTGGGACGAAGGAGAGTACTCTCGGTAAGGTAGGGAGTTCAACTGAGGGGTCATCTGGTAATAACGTCGAGATTTGATTGGATCGTGCAACAACTACTCCAACCGAGGAGTCCTTCGGTCATTCGTGGAGAATCCTAGAGTGGTTTAGCAGTAGCAAGATCAACATCTTCGATTTTTTGCATGATCAAACATCTAAATGGTTATCATAATTACTCTTGCTACCTTGAATATCCATCCTAAATTATTATTGAGATATTTCCTTGTATATAGTAATCGAAGTAAATTATAATATGTATTGGGGCTTATTAAACTAGTGATAGGACCGACTATGGTAATCCTGGTTTCAGAAGTACATTGTTGTAAAATTATGAAATTATGTTTGAATTGTGAACTAAGGCTATCGATTTATTAGCTAAAGAATAGATTGATTAGGTGGGATCTAAGTAGTATGTTTGGTAGTCTTATTTTAAAGCAAGTGTTGTTCTCCTCATAGTTCGATCCAATATGAATCGACTATGTAAAAAAGAAAGGAGGAATATCCTGTGTAACCATTAGAAGGAAAGATAATATCAACTTCATCGAATTTGCACAGGTTGAGGACTGACCATAAATTTCGATATATGTTACAGTTATGTTGATATTACTCGTTGTATTGTGATCAAGATTCTATCGATATATATATATATATATATATATATATACACAATATATATCCTTAAGATCCGTAACAGAGTTAGCCCTCTATTTATCCTACATACTGATATTTTATGTATGTGTGCGATATGGTATGATGAACGTTGGCTACGGCCAAGGGTTTAGTATTATTGTTGTGATTATTCGAAGTATTGAAGCACCAAAACAGTCTAGTTTAATCTGTAATTATTGCTTTAATTTGTAGAAAATTCTATGCACAGACCGAATGGTCTTTAGCAAACAATCTAGTTTACTTTGTAATTATTGGTTTAATTTGTAGAAACATTTATGCATAGAAAAAATGGTATTTGGAGAACAATCTAGTTACTCTGTAAACTTTGTTTAAATTGCAAAAATAATTTTTTGCACAGACTATGTGATCGACCGCAAAGATTGAAATTTTCTTTATGGTTTATCTTGAATAGACTATATCGAAACTTATGTTTGAAATATAGTTGCAAGGAAACCATTTGTCTATGCTTCTGTGAAGAAGAAGTTACTATAGTTTCCATGCATAAAATCTAATTCAATACTCAACACTCTCCAGGTGTACAATAGTATCTCTTATTTCGGTCATTACCAGAATTTGGAAAATTTTAAATTATTTGATGTCATGTTGAATCCCTGAGGAACCTGCAACAATTAATTGATAAAATGCACAATATATGAGATCACAGAATATTTTTATTGATCATGGGCCACTTTGAGGGGGAAACCTCCTTTGAGAAATCTCAATACAAATAACTTAACGGTGCCTTCATTGGCCTCAATGCACACTTATATACTAAGTCTATGCCCAATACTATGGGTCAATACCATGGAACATATAATACTACGGGATGACTTACAAAGCATATGCGTCCAATACTATGGGTCAATATCATGGGCTAATACAAACTATGGATCAACAATTACTACGGGATGACTTACAAAGCATATGCGTCCAACAAAAATATACTAACAAAGTAAAGAGAAGGGTTGACACGGGTTCCTAACATCCACTCTCCCTTAGAAAAATCTTTGTCCTCAAAGCTTTATATGTAGAAATTGATATGAAATATGAAGGATTGGTTCCCCTGTAGCATCCTCGGGTTGCAGTCCGTGCCATTGAATTAATACCTCTGTGATAGATTGATAGAGAAGCTAACACCATTTGAGTTTCAGGGAGGATTGCTTGGAAGGCTGTAGACGAAGAAGAACCATATCACCTGCTTGAAAAGTGTACTCAGAACGGTGTTGATTGTCTTGTTGTTTCATTCAAATTCTTGCCATGTGAAGATTGTCCTACAAAATGAGAAGAATCTGATCGCGGTTTTGAAGAACCGAGTCAATTTCCTGAACTGGGGAACTACTGAGGGTGTATGGAAGAAGAGCCGGTGGTGTCGGTCTATAGATTGTTTCATGTGGTGTCATTTTAGATGTGGTATTGTTCCACCAGAGCGCTTCAAGGAAATCCATAGAAATAGTTGTCCAAATCTTTGTAGGGATGGAAAAGGATTTGAGAAGTCCCCAAAGGAGTATCATTTCACCCTTGTTGACTTTCCAAGTATCACAGTCAGTCACCATCTGTTGAATTGTCATTTTCATTCCTTGCCAAAAGAAGTTACACTATTCCCGGTCATACGTTTTGAGGAACACAGAGTTCCCTACCGATGGATAAGCATGGAGTTCATAGAAGACATAGCCATGTTGAACAGATTGCATACAATTTGGAACAAATAGAGAAATAGCTGAAAGAGAAACTGGGTCATCAAATGTGCGAGAAGGAGAATATGCCACCAAATTGTCCTTAACCTTCTTGTAAGTGATCACATAGGAATAACCCATGAGTTGGATAACCCATTTCAAGTGTGCTGGGGAGGAGACCCGTTGTTCCAGGAAATTTTCCAGACACTGGTGATCAGTCTTGATGCAGAAATAATTCCCTAATAGGTATGGATTCCACTTATGTACTGCATGTAAGAAAGCCACCATTTCCTTCTCATATGTAGATGCAGCTAAATTGTAATATCTCTTTTTCAAATTTTATTAAAATGCCCAATTTTCCACTTTTTTTTCCAATTTCGACCTTTGACTAGTTTTACTGTTTTGACCTCCAAATCAACCCAAATGCTCCCAAATATTCTGTAGGAGTGTATGAATGGTATTTAAACTTGAATATAAGGTTTAGGGATGTTTTATGGCCCTCCAAATACTGCTTCAAACTTGATTTGTATTCTGATCAATATATGTAATTTTGACTAGTAATTTGTGCATCAAATCCCCCTCGGGTAACACTGCAAATGGCCTTCCAAATGCCTCCAAAATCCCACAAATTTATGAAAATAGGTATATAATGTGTTAAGTATGTGATTAAGGTCTCATATGCACCATTAATTGATTTTTAATACTGTTCTAACTCTCTCACATTCAACAGCAAAAACCCTCAATTCGACCCTTGGGGAAATGGCACTATTTCACCTCCCAATACAACTAAACTGAGTAAAAATGCTTCAAATGCTCAAGTACAATACATGAAACTTGTATAAGACATCCATGGAAGTATATTTATCACAAATTTATCATAGAATCATCCATCCATTCGAAATAATCAACATTATAGTGTCATACATCAATGCATTGGGGAAATGGACATTGTTTGCTCATTAATCAATAGTTTTGCATACAACTAGTGGGTATTTCGACCTGAGAATTTCTGAATATGAATAAAAGAGGATATGAAGCTATTACAATCATAAATATGTAATGAGAATCTCTCTCAAGAAGCACAAGTGCTCACCAAAAACACCCTCCCTCAAGGAGCACGAATATGCCTTCTAAAACTAGAAACGGTGGAGAGAAAGTGCTGCACTAAACCAAACAATGAAACTTTCTGTAGCTGATACCTGCAAATACAAACTCCATTAAAGCACCATGAAATACCTGAGTGGCCTCTCCAAACACCAACTTGGATGGGAATCTTTCACCCTCGAAATTGGCTAAGGCAAGAAACTAGTCATCCACTAGCTCTCTCTTCACAAATGCAATTTTTCTCAAATCATCAAAAGCCATTCCCATACTTGATTTCTACATTTTATAACCAACATTAGCCTTCAAGGGGTCGAAATCCTCTCAATAGATTCAATAATTTTCCATTTAGAAAATATTCCTCATTTGCCACTTGTCTCCTAGTTCCAACCTTCCATCTTCTCCCAAATTCGAATTTGAGTCTCTTTAGATTCCTCCAACTCCATGAGCTCCTTCTTGAGCCTATTTTTGGGGATGACATGTCATAATGGTCAGGAGTAAGAAGTCAGGTCTGAATTTTGTCATAAAATGTCATAGATGCTTCATTATTGTTGTCATAAAACTAGGGAATCTAGCCCATGTGTCCACTAGTCTCCAATTTGACTCTTCCTCTCCCATGGAGGTTACTATTCCTTCCCATTTCGACCTAATATGCTCAATTCCATGTGTTATGACTTACCAACTTACCCAAGAGTGTTCACCTTCCCATGAATTCGAATTGGCAAGAGAGAGCGGCCATGTGTCATTGAAAAATCAAGCTAGTGTGGGTCCCACCACCTCCATATGTCTCCAAAACCACTTGCCACCTAGAATTTCTCTTGAATTTATTTATTCATCATATTTATTAAATGCTTGAACCCTTCTAATGTCTAAATATCACTTATTAGTTTCCTTATTACCATCCCACATGTTCCCATCCAACCTAAAAAACTAGTAGGATTGACGGGATTGTCTTACTATGCCCTTATTTGAATGGGGACATTACATAAATTCTTACCGAAAAGATCTCTTGAAGGTGGCAAGCCCACTGGTTCAGCAAACATAACTACATATCTATATAAGGAATTAGTGGAGACTGTTGATGGGTGCATCTGAATGGAATGGAGCTGAGTGATGACACCATGTGAATTCTTCTTAAGGATCTTTTCTAGGATATGTGAACTGATGATGCAGAGAGACCCTGGTCGTAAGCCCGTAAACCTGTGTTGTTTCGCATTGACTAAAAACTGCATCCAAAGTTCAGAAAAATCCCACAAGATGGGGCCAAGTGTGTGTAACTGTTGAACGCCCAAAACCATATCACATCCTCCTAAGGATAAGGAAAACATGTCAGAGCGCAAGTTATAATCTTCCAAAGAGATGACACTTCCCCTTGCAAGGAAAGGTGCCCTCATTGGCAATCATGAATTCAAAGTTGGAGCAAGGATGGACAAAACAATCAGCTTGTTTGGCGATCCAATGGTCAATGAAATTATGAGTGCTACCAAAATCAATGAGTATTGTAAGAGGGATCTTCTTGAAGTAACCCATGACCCGCATTGTTTGTGGGGTGGTGACTCCGGCTAAAGCATGGAGACATATCCTTCGGTGGTCATCCGGAGACACAGAGTCAATAAGCAGCTGTTGAATGTCGACCTGATCATCCAGTGTTTCTGGAGCTTCTGCACCAAGTTCAGAGGCAAGAGGAGAATACACATCTAAGAGATAGAGTTGTTGCTCAATACATATATGTCACCGAGTGAATTTCTCATCACAATTATAACAAAGCCCTTTTTCTCTACGTGACATCATCTCTGCTTCAGACAAATGCTTGATATAATTAGTGCGAGGAGCTGGCGTAATGGGAGTGTTGTAGGTACAACAGATCCCATGTTTTCAATATGCAAAGGTAATGTTTAAATTCCTTGTTTACTTTGGGGTTTTTCATCATACTAAGCATGATTTTATGTCCTTGTCATGATTTGATTCAGTTATTAATTTTCTCTTTGAAAATTCATTTGATTTTTGTGTGTTTTTTCCAGTTGCGGAAAGCAATGATTTTCCCAAAAACCTCACCCTTTCCGCAATCTGCAATCCGCAATGCAAATTGCAGAAGCTTGATTTGTTAGATTTGAAACTTTTCATTTCCGCAACCCGCAATCCGGAATACAGATTGTGGATCCGGAAATAATTTTCAATAAATTTGGTTTTTCTCTTCTGCAACCCACAATTGTGGATGTGGGAAGAGTCTCAAAAATAAATTTGTACTTCGTGTTTCCGCAACCCGCAACCCACAATTGCGGATTATGGATTGCGTAAAGTATTTGAAGAATAAATCTGCTTTTTGTTTTTCTGCAACCCGCAACATGTGGATTGCGGATTGCAGAAATATTGTTATTTTAAATTTTTTGTTTGCATCTTTGCAACCCGCAACTTGCATTGCGGATTGTGGAAATTTTTTGTTTGTTTACTTTTAGAGTCACGCCTCCGCAACCTGCAACCCATATTGCGGATTGCGAAAAGAATATACATATTTTCAATAATAAACTTCCACAACTCTCCTCCCGCATCTCGCATGTTATATCTTAACCATTGATTTGTCTTGATCCCATGGATGAGATTACGCTGAATGATTTGAATAAAAATTTAGTTTATCCATTTTTCCTCTACCATTTTCAAATTGCAATTAGGTTCCAGATTGCGAATTTCACTATCGACCAAAATATGAATCCATAATCATTGATTTGACTAATTCATAATGATCGAGTGTTTAGATTTGACATCAAATCATACGCTTTATAATGAAAATCTTTTCTCGTCTTAATCCAAATTTTGTTGACACATGCTATGTGTTATTTCATTTGCAGCCGTGATAATTGAAATTCTCAGACCGTAAGGTTTTAATCATGGAAATTCATTACAAATAGTCATTATGGAATCTTTATTGTTCCTTGGAAATACAAAGATTAATATGAGCAATTCTTTAGTCGTTAGTATTTCATAGAAAGTCTTGTTAGTCAATTTCCATAGATTTCCTTCTAATAGTTACTATGAACAAGATGTAGGAAAATCACAAATCTTTAGTCAAATTATGTGACAAGAAATAATTTCAGCCTCTTGAATATCGTGAACCTGTGTCGCCACCTTTTAAAGCAGATGTTCTGGATGACAGCACTGATAGTGAAAAAGAAGACTATGAGATTCAATCCGTGTATATAAGACTCCCTTAGAGGAAGAGAAGGAAGATCACTGAAAAATTTGTTGATAAAGGAAATATGATTATCTGGGATTTGATAATAAATGCAGCACATGTAACTCCACCAATTCCTCTGAAGGAAGGTCAAGTGGCCGATTTTTCAGTTTTTGACGATATTTTTAATCATCATGAATCTTCTAAGAAAGATATTTCAATTCCCTCACCTCTCATTACAGATAGCTAGTAGATTGTCAGTATTTTCTGCATTTTATTATGGGATACTTCCTTGAAAATATGTGATGAAATATTTTGGGAATTTTGTGAAATGCTCAGTATCAATCACTCTTGAAGAGGCTTTAGTGGGGGAAGCAATATTTTGGTAAATCCCTATTTTATGGGAAGTCTATCCGTTGTATTTGTTTTGTAATTATTATTTAAAGGGTAGAGCTCTCATGAGGGAGGGGGGAGAAAATCAACAAAAGAATACTGGAGATACTCTGATTAATGAGCAGGTTGTAATTTTTTGCAACCTTGAAGTAATACAATTAGTTTTTCTCTTGATTCCTCTTTTGTTAATTTATCAAATTTGTTTGATGAATGTTGGTTTTCACTCCAGCTTATGAAAGTATACTATTTTAATTTTGCATCCATAATTTATACACTGATCTACAATTCGGATTTCTCTTTACCTATGATTTATGTGTCCTTTATGTTTTAAGTGAATTTATTTATTGAAAACATTTATCTATTTCTGCAAATGATTAACAGACATTAATAAATTAATGCTCATTTTTCAATTAGCATTTCATACACAGGATAATCTTGCATATGCTTAAACCATTAAGTTACTATCACTTGATTTTCATTTTCTCGTTGTACCTTAAGGTGATAAGTAATCATCCACTTTACATTTATGTCAAACTGGTGAAGATACTTATTAAAATTGAGATCAAGTTATCGTGCACCTTAAAATTCACCCTTTTAAATTAGATCTAACTTAGTTTAGGTTTCCTTTAAAAACAAACTTACTCTTAGAGATAGAACACTTTGATCTTCCCTCACAAGAAGTCAGATCCTTTTAGGATCAACCCACATAAGTGCCAATAGAGGCCTAATAACTGTGGGAGTTAACTACACCAAACAGTCTGGGGATAGAACTACTATTGCGTAGATCTTTTTGAAGCCTTTTAGATTGGGTTTTCACCCTCTGTTGCTAGCCTTCTACAACATTCCAACAATCTACATACCCGAGGCTTTAATAGGGAGGTTGTTGGGAAAATTTCTGAATGGAACAAAAGTGGATTTGGAGTGTTGTTGGGTTGTGATCTTTTCCTCCGCCAACTAAGCCAACCCTAGGACTTCCATCATTGTGTTGGGACAGAAAATTTTAACCTCTGAGCCGATTTCATCCTTAAGACCACTGATAAAACAACTCCTATAGAATTCATCAGACAATCCTTCTGTGTGATTGGCCAGTTTCTCAAGTTTTGTCCGATACTCTCTCACAGTGCCAAATTGGTGAGGTTTAGTGCGTGCTCCTGTGAACTCATCAAAAGCATTAGGACCAATGAACTAGATTTTATGAGAAGAACAAAATGAATATAGATTATTATTAGATGCTTAACACAAAATAACATAGTTACAGTAAAACTGGTTTTCTATTCAATAAGGAAATAGCCTAAAACTAAAAAATGCAGCGAAAAACAAGCTTGCTGGAATGGTGGCGGCTTATCTCTGGGAAGAGATGTGATGGCTGCGCTCATTCCAAACAAGATGGTTATAATGAGGCTCTGAAGGCCTTTTACAATAAACAAGAATGTCAAAAACCCTATACATCCAAAAACCTAACCCTAGGAGACGAAGCACCAAAAGTCATGTGGGCCCCGTTTGGGTAAGTTAGTACATCAACTTTCCAAGGTCTTAACTCTTGCATACGATCTCCATTTGGGGCACACAATAGCCAGTTGGAAAGGTGGGTGGACACTGATATCCACCTAGATCAATCCTCCCTCCTTAGGAAGCAATAGTCTCCATTGCGTTGAGTTCCCCCATCAGATGAGGAAATTTCTGTTGAATTTGGCCCCAGGTGAGCGACTTGCCCTGGTGCAAGAGTTGCCCTGCTTTGACAACTCGATAAAGTTGGATCATTTGATGTTGAGTTCCCTGGATCTGTGTGTCTGAAATATGATCACTGGATGCCTATTGCAGATAGTCAGGGATGAGCTCTATTGGTGTCAACTTCTCTGCTATCTCTGAGGTGTCTAATAATGGTGGGAAATATGGCCGAAGGAGAGCCAGGTTGAAGACTGAATGCAGACCAAGGGGGGAATGTTGAGCTCAAAAGCATTGTCACCCACTGCCTTGGTGATGGTGTATGACCCATAATGGAGTGGGAAAAGCTTCCGATGGGACCTTGTAAGGTGTTCTTTCTGCAAATGCAACCAAACTTTGTCGTCCACCTGAAACTTATGTGGCACCCGATGTTGATCATGGAGATGCTTGTACTTGGCATTAGAATTTTGTAGAATATCTTGAACTAGTTGGCGGATATGCTGGATCCATTCAATGAACTGGGTGGCTTTGTCAGCTTCTGGGGACGAGTCAGACGAGGTGGTTTCCATGGGAAGTGCAACATCCATGGGGCCCAATGGTTGGAATCCCAACCCCACCTAAAAGGGGATGTCACCAGTTGAGTTGTGCAGGGCTCAGTTGTAGCTATGCTGGACATAGAGAAGATTCTCATCCCATGTGCGGGGGTCTGTTGAATTGTACATGCGTAGGATATGTACGACCATCATCTAGTTGACTAAATCAGTTCGGTCGTCTGTCTGGGGGTGGAAGCAGTGGATTTGGTGAGCTTGGTATCTAGTAGTGACCAGAGGCTTGATCAGAATGAGATGAGGAACCGACTGTCACAGTCTCAGATAATGGTCTGTGGAATCCCAAAATGTACCTAGACTCGTTCAAAGAAGAGCTTGGCAGTGGCTTCTGCCGTGATGTTATTTTTGCAGGTGGCTAGAATCGCCATCTAGGAAAAGTGATCAACCACCAAAAAAACATAGTCATTCCCCCTCTTGGTGGAAGGGAGACCCAACATGTAGTACATTGAGATGGATTCCCACGGCTTGTCAGGAGTAGGCAGAGTGGTGTATAGGCCTTGTTTCTTAGTGGTCAGTTTGTCAATAGCGCAAGCGGTGCAGGACCTAATATACTTGCCTACATCTTGTCAAAGTTTGAGCCAGTAGAAATATTTCTGGAGCATTGGGACTGTCTTTTCGACGTGAAAGTGTCCTACCACCTGACTATAGTGAGATTCTCAAATCATCTTTGTGCGCTTGCTTGATGGAACGCACAGATGGCATAGACGGCACAACAACCCATCCTGAAGATGGAAATTAGCGACCATTGAGTTGGTTCCCAACATTTGGTAGGTGGTGGTGAAATCAAGGTCTGTTTCGTAGAGGTGGGGCCATCCAGAGGTCGCAAGAGTCTAGCATTATGGTGAGTTCCATGACTGGAGGTCGACTGAGCCAGTCAACAACTTGGTTGGTACTCCCTTTTTTATATTTGATGTTGAGGTGGAACTACTGTAAGTATGTTAACCACTTCTGATGGCGGTCATTCTGCAACTTTCCATGGGTCTGCATGAACTGTAGTGGTTTGTGATCCATGTGGATGATTGTCTCCTTCCCAAGAATTTAATGTCTCCACTGCCAGCAAGCTTGCACAATGGAGTACATTTCTTTGTCATAAGTAGGGTACTTATAGACAACATCTAATAGTGTCTCACTATGATATGCCACGGGGTGGCCGTGTTGAGTGAAAACGACGCCCACAGCATAATCTAAAGCATTTGTCTCGATCTCAAAGGGATGTTGCAGGTCTGGTAATGAGAGTACCGGCGATGAGCACAAACACTTCTTCAATTCATCGAATGCTTGTTGTTGGGGTAGGCCCCACACAAATTCTTCCTTACTGCCACCCCTAGTTACTTGGATGAGGGCCCATGCGATATGAGAGAATCCCAGCATGAACCGATGATAGAAATTGGCGAGGCCCAAGAAGCTTCAAAGTTCAGTGAGTGTGGTTGGGGATGGCCAGTCATAGATGACCTAGATCTTGGCTGGATTCACATGCACACCATGTCGATCAACGATGTAGCCTAAGTAGTGGACCCTATCCATGCTGGAGGAGCATTTTTTCAAGTTTGCATATACTTTGTGTCGCTGCAGGGTGTGCAGAACCTGTTGAATATGCTGCAAGTGTTCTGCCCAAGTCTTTCTGTAGATGAGGATGTCATCTAGATACACCACTACAAAAGTATTGGTTAAAGGTCGTACGATATCGTCCATCATCCTCATAAACGTTGCTGGACCATTTTTCAAACCAAAGGGCATGACTAGCCATTCAAAAAGACCTTCTTTTGACTTGAAGGCAGTCTTCCATACATCGGTCTGTTCTATTGGGACCTGATGGTAGCCAGACTTTAGATCAATATTACTAAAGTATTTGGCCCCTATGAGCTGATCAAGGAGGTCGTCGATTCGGGGAATTGGGTACCCGTTGTGTACTGTGATTTTATTCAGGGCCTGGTAATCAATGCAGAGTCACCAGGTCCCATCTTTCTTCTACACCAGGACGATTGGGCCCCCACAAGGTGATGAGATGGGATGGATGTGCCTCTTATGGAGCAATTCTTGGATCTACCTCTTGATCTCCTCATTTTCCAATAGAGAGCGTCGATAGACTAGCCCATTGGGTAGTAGTGCGCCTGGGATCAGATCGATGGGATGCTTGACCTCGCAGTGCAGAGGTACCCCGGTAGGAGAGGAGAAGATATATGAGTATTCTTCCACCACCTTATCCACTTGCTTCTGTTGTGTAGAAAGATTGGTTGCGGAGGCCCTGGATGTGGCTGCGATCTTTCTCTCACTCTGAGAGTGAATCACGAAGAAGACAAATTTCCTGGTCTAAGAGATGACCTTCCTGCATTGCTTGGCAAAGATCAAGGAAATAGCACTAGGAGGGACTGCCTCACATATCCTTTACAATTTCATGTTCAAATAAATAATAACACTATGAGGCCTAGACTCATATACAACATGACATTTCCATAAATAAGGTTGCCCCAAAAGAACATCTGAAACTTTGAGAGGAGCAACATCACACAATACCTCGTCCTTGAAGGGCTTGATGCCATACGACAGTCGACACTATTGGTTGACGCGAAGATCGCTTCCTTTGCGGAGCCATCCAATGTTGTAGGGTTGTGGGTGCGACATTGTCAGAAGGGCCAGGCGCTTGACGACTCTGCTGAGATGAGGTTCTTCTGGCCACCGCTATCAACGATGAAGTGCAGTGGGGTGCCTTTTACCAACATTTGTGAATGGAAGAGGTGTTCTCCTTCTTCTAGCTCGTCTGGTTCATTAGGTTGGAGCTTGGTGGTAGCAATGGTGGCACTGGGTTTCATGTCAATGATCCATCATCTCCTTTCTAGTTCGGACTCAGATTCAAAATCCGCATCTAATTCAAATGCTTTCACTTTGGCCACTAGTGACTGCTTTGAGCTACAGTCAGCAGTGTTATGCCAAGGGATCTTATGGAAGTCGCACCACTTCCTAGTATCTTTCTTTGTCTTTCCAGTGTCCTTCTTTGCTTGCGACTTGGACTGGTTGTCCTGATACTGTCCATCTTTGCTCCGTCCTTTATTTTGTGGGTTGGGCCACCCTTTCCTGTCTTTTGCTGTGAGGGGTTCCCAGGCCCAAATTGCTGCATCTTTTGTTTGAGCTTCTGCTTGATTTTGATGGCATATTGGTAGGTCGCGCCTAAGGAAGAGATGTCTAGAAATTCCATTTCGGTTTGGATGTATCTATGCAAACCACCGTGATACTTGAGAACTAGATGTCACTTTGAATCTTTGATACCTCGCTTGGTGCGCAAGGTATGGAAGATACTTGTGAACTCTAGCACTGCTTGGTCTCTTTCTTGTCGTAGTGTAGTCCATTTGGTATACAAATCGTGATAACTTCCAACAGGGTAGTATTGTTCCTTAATAGCATCCTTGAAGGATTCCCAGGTGGCCATGACTAAAAATAATGAGTGTTAATATGTGTCCTTTTGTTCACAGAAAGTTTTCCACCAATATTTGACACGGGGAATGGCTATGAGGAGTGCAAAAGTAATATTTTCTCTATTCGAGAAGTTATGGACAAACAAATACCCTTCTAGTAGATTCAACCACTTATCTACAGCATCTGCGTCTATTTGGCCTTCAAATATAGGAATATCGAAGTTAATTTGTACCTTGAATGGGGCGGTGCCTCTGCTCGAGGAAGATGCATCGCTTGTTGGTAGTCTCCGAAGGATTTGTGTGAAACTATCCATCATCTCATTCCTCTGTTGCATGAGGGATTCCTCAAGAAACATTTTGAAAGTATCTCCTATCCCATCATATTTCTTTTCTCCTGCCATGAGAGGTCGCTTGGGCATGCGAGAGCTTTTGTCCTCAAGAGAAAATAGCTCGAGACCCTATTCTTTGTAGCCTGACCTCATTGGGGACATGCATTAAGAGGACAAGGAGCAGACCGCTCTGATACCACTGATACAGATCTTATGAGCAGAACGAAATGAATACAGATTATTATCAGATGTCTAACACAAAATAATAGAGTTATAGTAAAACTTGTTTTCTATTCAATAAGGAAATAAGCTAAAACTATAAAATGCAGCAGAAAACAAGCTTACTGGAATGGTGGCGACTTATCTCTAGGAAGAGATGTGATGGTTGCACTCATTCGGAACAAGATGGTTACAATGAGGCTCTGAAGGCCTTTTACAATAAACAGGAATGTCAAAAACCCTAGACATCCAAAAACCTAACCCTAGGAGACGAAGTGCCAAAAGTCATGTGGGCCCCATTTGGGTAAGTTAGTACATCAACTTCCTGTGGTCGTAACTCTTGCATACAATCTCCGTTTGGGGTGCACAATAGCTTGTTGGAAATATCTATTCAATGATTACAAAAAGGGTCATCAAATCCCGAGTCCGGCACACAGAATGGGTAGGCGCGCAATATTAACATTTTCCCGAGAATTCGATGCTGAAAAAACGTCGTTTAGGGCCTCAAAATGGCTCCGGAAGTTCAGGACCCGAAAAACTGCTAAAAGTAGTATATTACCGAAATTGCCAGAAAACTGTTTTGAGCCAATTGGAATGGTGGGTGGCCACCGATATCCACCTGGATCAACCAAATCGTTGCAAAAGGAGTTGGAAAAAATATGTCCATTTTGGCTCGTCATGATCCTTGAGGTACCAATTGTACCATTGAAGGGCTTCCTGTTCCAAATGAAAGGATGCAATTGGAACTTTTTGGACATCAAAAGTATTATGCAAACTGAAATATTGTTTTTCCCATTATAACCATCCAATCAGATCATTACCATTGAAGCGAGGAAAATCAAGCTTCGTCCCACGAAAATTGTTGGAAGAAGAGAACTCAGTGTTCATGGTTGAATGCTGAAGATGGAGGCTGAGAAATGTTTCATCCAAATCTTGGAGTTTGGTTTTGAGGGATGCAAGTTCTTCCACCATGATTTGTGCTCCTTCATGGGTGACAACCATAACCAGGAGTTTTTTTTTGTGAATGGGTAGAAAAACACAAACATAAGCTTATGTAGTAAAGGGAAATTTGGATTTGGGAAAAACTCTGATGGGTAATTGGCATTTGACTAGGTTTTGGACACTTTTGAATGGAAAGGGAAGCAAAAAATGACGATTTCAGAAGTGGGGTGAAAGAATGAGAAAATTTTTCATAGAGGGGCAAAGAAGCAGAAATAGGGAATGAACACGGTGGCAATATTTGAACGCGATTGGGTGAAAATCGAAGAAGTTATGGCAATCCCTAAAAATAGAGAAATGTGGATTTTTTGTTTTGTGAAGTGGAATTTGGGATAGGGTCCTCAGGAATGAAATATGCAGAATGGGATTGCAGGGGTGTCAGTGAAGTTTCAGGGGAAACAAAGTTAAAACAAAGGAGATATGCAAGTGTTTTTTATTTTTTTAGAATGGAGCTGAAAGGACTTTCAGAATGGATCTGAAACGACTCAGAATGGATTGAAAACGGTTGGATATGAAGCGACTTTCAGAATGGATCTGGATCGGATTTCAGAATGGATATGAATCAGTTGTATATGAAATGGATTTCATAATGGATCTGAAATTACTGGATATGAAACGACTTTCGGAATGGATCTAAAATGGCTGGATCTGTAATGGCATGGAAGTGATCGATAACAGTTCAGTTGAAAATAGATATGGACCCCAGGTATGCTCGGCTTCCTAACAGTTTAGGGGTTTCATTCAGCCACGAATGTTGTCTGACGGATTGCGCATTTGGGCAATACCCCTCACTCCATGGCTCAGGTAAAACTGATAACTGCTTTGCCACAAAATACAGCTCTTGGTTTACCTCACAGGTGAAAACTAGTCAATCAGGTAGGGGTCGTTGCCCTTTTCACTAGCAGGTCCTCTCAATGGAACAACTACTTCAGGGTTCCTGTGGTACTCCTCACAATGAGTTTTAGGGATTATTCCAAAGTACTTCCATAGTTAAGCGGATAGGATTATTCCGAGATCCAAACCTGCAACAGATGTGAAAAAAAACATTTGGCAGAAATTCCACCCAACGAGCCCAAGAAAGTGCTCTGATACTAGATGTGAAGAACTTGCAATAATTAATTGATAAAATGCACAATATATGAGATCACAGAATAGTTTTGATTGATCGTGGGCCACTTCGAGGGGGAAACCTCTTTTGAGCAGGCTCAATACAAATAACTTCATGGTGCCTTCATTGGCCTCAACACACACTTATATACTAAGTCTATTCCCAATACTATGGGTCAATGCCATGGAACATATAATACTATGGGACGACTTACAAAGAATATGTATCCAATACTATGGGTCGATACCATGGGATAATACAAACTATGGATCGACAATTACTACAGGACGACATATAAAGCATATGCATCCAACAACAATATACCAACAAAGTAAAGAGAAGGGTTGACACGGGTTCCTAACAGAATCTAAGATTTAAATTAGTTGACCCATTTCTATTTACTCTTGAAGCGAATGATACATTATTATGCTGTGATTGTTCTTTTTTCTAGTCAAATTCTCTAGTTATGCCATGCTTGAGAATTGTTCTAGTTAGCGATAATGTCATGGTTCATTCAAAGTGTTTGTTTGACTATTGAATGAGTATTGGAGTACCATAGTCTTGGTAGATTGTCAAGAGTATAAAACTCTACGATCATGAAATTGCTAATGTGTAGTTCCATCTTACTAAGCATTTGACTGTCGGGAGATAAGTTTAGATTATACTATCTGAAGTCCACCTTGTATTATGTTATTGACTTGGCCATGATTGGGTGGCATATTAATGCTAGCCAAATTATGTTCCCTTTGAACTTAGAATGCTACCCTTAGCCATGTATTCCCCAATCTATCTCTTCATGACAAAATCATTGTTAGCATAAGACTCATGTCACTTCAAGTGAGGTGTGGTATTTACGATTGCATTGATTTCAATTATCGACCACATGTTTAGGAAGGATTTGTGGAATTTTAGTTCTAAACCTTAGTTGAACAAATACACATTTTTAGTTTCCCAATACACCAGGGCCCATTTCCGGTGTTAACTTGGACCATTCCACAGGAAGTTTCGTTGTATATTCCTGATTTCCTTCAGGATTGATTTCGGAGCTGTCACAGAAAAGAACAGGTAAACGGGCATAGCTTGCAAAATGTATTTTACCAAGACAAGCTTGCTTGCAAAATATAGAGGCCTAAAGGTCCAATTTGAAATTTTTTCCTCATTTTGTCCAACAATTCCAACCATGAACCTGTACGCACCTTCGAATCAACCAAAGGGGTTTCTAGGTATTTTGATGGAAGGGATCTCTCTTGGCATCCCATGATTCAACAAATGTTGCATCTAGTAATCCTTAGGGTATTAAAGAATAATAACTAGTATTTTGTTCATTAACTTCCAGACCTGAAGCTTTACCAAAGTTGGCTAAACACATTTTGATCTTCTTGGCCTCTTGTATTGAAGGGTGCGCCATCAGCATTCTATCATCAATGAACTTATGGTGCATTTGGCAATCCTATCTCGAATGGATAAGAAGCCCCTCCATTTCTTGATTACCTTACATAGCCTTGATTGTTCTTCCTAGTCCTTCCTCCATTATTATGAATAAGAAGGGGGATAAAGGATCTCCCTGTCTAATACCCTTTGTTGGTTTCATTAGACCTGTCGACACTCCATTAAGAAGAATGGATAAGAAGGAAGTAGAGATGAGATTCATAATCCATTTGATCCAATGGTCTGCAAAGTCGAAGGATCTGAGCATGGCACTAATGAAATTCCAGTTGAGTTTGTCATAGGATTTTTCTATGCCAAGTTTCAACATCATCCTTAGTATCTTCTCTTTCTTGAGGGAATGGAGAACTTCATGAACAAGGATAATTCCATCCATGATTTGCCTCCCTTCAACAAAACTTGATTTCTTAGGGGAGATGAGAGAGGGGAGGATGGGTTTGAGACGATTGGCTATTACCTTGGTAACAATTTTGCAGATAACATTGCAGAGGGAAATGGATCGAAATTTACCTAGAGAATATTCCCCATCACCCTTTGGGATAAGAGTTAAAAAGGTGGCATTGAAAACAAGAAGAATTTTCTTGGAGAGTCTAGAATTTTCCACAATTTGCTAAACTTTTGTCTTGATGAGGTCCCAGAAGTGATGAAAGAGGTTGGTAGTAAATCCATCCGGCCTTGGTGTTTTTCCACCAGCCATTTGGTTCACTGCTTCTTCAAATTCAAGGAGGGTTACTGGTTTCATTAAAATTTCATTTAGATCTTCCGACACCAGAGCAGGGACATGTTGTGTTATTTGATCGATGTCCTTACCCTGGTCCTAGAGAGGTTTAGTCATAATATCCTGAAAGTGTTTCCCAAGTTCCTCCATAATATCCTCCCTAGTTTCCAATCTTTCTCCATTGTTATTTTTTATTGTGACAATTATATTTTGCGACCGGTTTTGGAGGACTGATCTGTGGAAGAATTTTGTGTTTCTTCCCCCATATTTTAGTCAATTAACTCTAGATTTCTAGTGCCATAGAATATCCTCCTGTCGTTCCCTCTCCTGAAGCCTATTACACACACTTGCTTCTTCTTTCGGAAGCTTGATAGTGTATCCTGCATTTATGCCTTTTTCTGTATTTCCTCCAACCTGGTTTCTAGGGATTTTTGCGAAGATATTTCCAAACTCTTCCTAGTTGTTCCATTTATTTATATTTAATTTTAGTCCTTTCAGTTTTTTTTGGAATTTATACATACATTATCCCTCCCCTTTGCTTAGATCATCCCACCACTGCTCTAGTTTTTATTTGAAATATGGATGGCCTGACCAGAATTGTTCAAATCGGAAGGGATTTTTGAATTGTGAACCCCACCCACTCCACCACAAATCCACTGGCAAGTGGTATGAACCAACAGCCTGGAGAACGAAAGTTGATATTTCACTACCTGATTCCATAATTGATTCAAAGAGAAGAAATCAGTCCAAGCGAGAGGCAATGTGATGATATCCCCTTCATTTTTTGTTCCACGTGAACTGACCTTGCCCTGGGATAACATCCACCAGCCTCAAATACTCAATAGTATCTCTAAAACGACCACATTCTTCCTCCAAAACTCATCTTCCACCTTTCTTTTCCTCTAAGGAGGTTATGAGATTGAAGTCTCCTCCCAAAATCCAATGCTTCCCCTTGGTCCATTCGAACATACACTGAAGGAATTCAATGAAATACAGTTTTTCCTGGGTTGTACGAGGGCCATAAAAATTGGTTAATATTCCAGTAACCAGGAAACCTATTAGTCTAAATTTTCCTGAGAGGACCCAATGATTCCCATAGAATCCAAACAGACTTACTTTGCTCTGATCCTATAAAATTCCCAAGATTCCTTCCATCCCTTTAGCATCCATGCCCATTTCTTCACTCCCTTTCTATATCTTCTTACATGTTTCATGAAGCTAATTCACTGAGCATTTTGTTTCTTGAAGTAAAAAAATGGTCGGATTTGTCTTTTGAATATTTTTTCTTAAATTCTTTGCTTTTTGTGTGCTATTAGTACCTCTTATATTCCAGGATACAATCTTCATTAAAAATCAAAGATATTTATAAACCTAGTGTATCCCTAATGGTAGGGTACTAACATGATTAAATCAACTTTAAACCTGCTGCCGCAATATGCTTCTTATTGGATTTCCTTCCCAGCTTCCTTTTTATTTATTCATGCTTTCTTTTGTAGTCTTTATGGGACCTTTAGTTGATACCTAGATGGTTGGTTTCCCTTTCTTTTATGATAGCCTGCTTTAGTAGAAATACTTTCTCCTGGAGGACATATCCCTTCTTGAGATCTTCGCAGGCTTGTTCAATGCCATCTAGATTTAGATCGTCAATATCCATATCTTCGGTTGCTTCTCCCGTGTCCCTTTCTAGGTCTTCATTGGGGTTTTCTACCATCACATTTTTTGTTTCCTTTGTATTTCCATCCTTCTCTTCTTGTCTATTCGGGTCCTGTTGGCTCTCATTAGGTGATACATTGATGTTTTCCTCTGACTGATCTCCTAAAGCTTCGAATTGATTGGATGTTAAGATCTTCTTGGGGTCGGGTTCCATATTTTCCTGTTTTCCCCCTCCTCTCTTCCGCATAGGAAACCTAGTGAACCCTTGGTCCATATTTTCCTCATCCTTCTTGGGGGGAGATTTTGGAGTGTTCAAAGGGAATTCTCTGAATAGATGTCCATATTCATGACATCTGCGACATCTAAACGAGATTTATTCATAATCTAGGGTTTGCACCCAATCTTCGTCTTCCCATGACATTTTGATGGTTTATGGAAGTTCTTTGGAAAGATCCATATATACACATATCGTTTCATAGGCCATGTATTATTGTGCCTTGGTTTGATCTGATATTTTAATGAAGGATCCCAGATTGTTCTTGATATCTTCCAGAATTTCTGAGTCCCAGGACTCGTTTGGGAGATAGTATAGACGGATCCATACCAGAGCAACTCTCATATTCTCTTTATCCAGGAAAAAATTCTCCTTCCAGGGTCTTAAGAATAGACCTACAGAGTAGAAGAAATAAGTGCCTCCATCCAGCACATTGTTTATGTCTTCCATGCCTAGGAAGGAGGTGGTAAAAAAGCCTTTGGAACCTAGTTGTAGATCATAGTGACCCTGTGGTTTCCAAGTAGAGATTATCCACCAAACTAGGGATTTTTTCAATGGTAGAATTCCCACAAATTTTCCTATAAGCACATGATCTTTCATATATTGGATCCGATCCCTCATCTTGCTTGATTTGATCTGCATTGAGGGTATTGGGGCCGATTTAGGAATGCACTGGCCAAGCTTCCTTCCGATAGGTGTGCCTGCTATTTTTGGAGCTTTAGAACTCGATCCCTATCCTCCCATTACCTACAAATGGATAGGGATGACCATGATATGGATCCCTCCTGAAGCATCAACTGGGGAGGCCTGAAACCCACCCCCATTCTCGCATCCATGGTCGTCGTTAGTCTTTTTGCCTTAAACAAATTGCCAAGATCCACTCTCTCTGATTTGTTTTTTCTGGAAAGCTAACAATCCAACTTTTAATGAGACTTGATCTATCGATATATTGATATCACTTTGATTGTCACAAAAAATGATAGCATAAGTAGTGTTACCAATGTCAATCTCAACTAGAATACCATGCAACCAAACTTCCTGAATGCAAGCATTGATTGCTCCTCAATACTCTTCCTTTGCTAAAGATAAGGAAATGGAAGCCTGATTTTTGCTTGATTAGAAAATAGGCCCTATTCCAATCATGAAAACATATCCATAAGTGGACTTCCTATCAGTACTATCACCTCCCCAATCTGAATCAGTGAATCCAACCAAGTCAAGCTTGGAATCCATGGCATAGTGAATGCCAAAATGTCTCGTACCTTGCACATAATGAGAGATCCTTTTGGATACCTTCCAGTGAATCTCATAGGTTTGATGCATGTACCTTGAAAAAACACTCACATCATAAGAAATATCATGCCCAGAGTGTGTCAGATACAAAAGACTACCAATCAATTGTCGATAAAGTGTAGAATCCACCAACGATGTAGAATCACCATCCGCAAGACTGATTCATGAGAGGAATGCGAATGGTACAACTTTACATTCTACCATATTGAACTTATTTATTAGGTCCAAATCATATTTTTATTGAGAAATCATGATCCCACCAAAATTTTGAGTGATCTCGAGACCAAGAAACTGCTTTAGTGGGCCTAAATCACTCATGTCAAATGCTTGGTGTAAAGCGGTTTTTATGGTGCTGATCGAAGAAAGAATGCTTCCTGTAATCAATAGGTCATCAACATAAATTGAAATGATCAAAAAATTATATTCATTCTGTTTTATATATGCCTTCGGATCTGATTTGCATCTAGCGAAGTTTTGTGACAGGAGAAAGGAATCCATCTTTGCATACCATGCTCTTGCGGCTTGTTTTAAACCATACAAGGATTTCCTTAATATGAAAACAAGTGAAGGATATGATATGTAACCTTCAGTATGATTCATGTATATCTATTCCTAAATATCCCCATGAAGAAAATAACTCTTCACATCCATGTGATGCACCTCCCAGTGTTGGGATGCGGAAATTGCCAAAACTAGCCGAATTGTGTCCATTTTTGCAACCAATGCAAACATTTTTGTGTAGTCCACACCTTGGAATTGTGAGAAAACTTTTCCACCAACCTAGCTTTGTATTTCCATTTTTTGAGCCATCAACAACAACCTTGGTTCAGTAGACCCATTTGCATTGAACCAATTTCCTCCCAGGTGGAAGTGAAACTAGCTCCCATGTTGCATTTTTCTGAAGAGAATTGTACTCTTCATCCATGGAGGTTTTCCATATAGGATCTTAGTGGGAATGGTAGTATGATTTTGGATCTGAACCAACCATCAAAAAACACTTTTCGGAGAACAATGGACCAGCATATGAAAGAGCCATACGTACTTTTTGAAAGTCTACTTGGGTTCTTCTTGGATCGACAGGATTTCCAATGTTAGAACCGACATATGTGAGAGTCTTTTCTGCTTACTTTGGAAATTGAGGGTGACCATTTGGATTTGAATCCAAACCTGATTCTTCATGTTCATTAATATCATACATAATATCAGATATATCAGAACAAAAAAGTTTCAGTATAATCTCTCAAATCTTCTTTCGGAAGAGGAAGCAATTTGGCAATTTCTTCCTCCACTAGTTGTAGATCATGAAGCAGTCATTAGAGGAAATTTGAGGTCTAAAATTGGCCTCCTAATGAAAATAATAAAATAATAGTTCAAATAATAAAATAATATTTATTAATTTTGGAGGAAAAAAGAAAAAAACTATTTTTTTTTTTCGTATTTTCAACATATATCCCTGTGTTGTTACTCAAATTTCGAGCGGGAGCACTCGTTGGATGTGAAATTAAATTCCGCATCCAATGAGTATCCACACTGCATAATTTTGATGGACTCTGCTTCCCTAAAAACAAGAAATACCTGAAAAACGTGATGATAACATCATCATCACATTTTCAAGTATTTCTTGTTTTTGGGGTAGCGGGGTTCGTCAAAAGTATGCAGTGTTTACTTGTTGGATGCGAAATTTAATTATGTATCCAACGAGTGCTCCCGCTCGAAATTTGAGTAACAACACAGGGGGGTATGTTGAAAATACGAACAAAAAAAAGTTTTTATGACAAATATCTCAAGTCAACCATTATGGTTGACTCATTTTATTGAAATTCTATTGGTTCTTGAATTCCAACTCATAAGAAATTATGGTTGGCTCGTTTTCTTATAAGGCCCATTTTAGACCCCAAATTTCCTCTAATGTTCTCTCAATGAATATTCTTTTCGATTTGATATCCATGTTGGAGTCATTTTCCAATAACACATCATTTATTTGGGCTTAACAACCTAATTTACCACATATCCTAAGTATTTTGATTCAAATCTATTCTTACATCATCAACAGATCATCATTTTCAGTCAACTGGGCCTCCTCCTTCATTTGAGGAGCCAACTGGGCCATCAATATCAGTTAATTAGGCCTCCTTCATCATTCATGGAGCCAACTGGGGTGATTTGCATTATTAAAGTGCCCTACTCAATCCAACTGACAAAATTTAATATTATATTCAGCTAACTAAAGTCATAAAGGCACCCTCCTACTCAGCTTGACCTAATTTGGTGTAATTCTGTTAGAAACCCATGTCATCCCTTCTATTTACTTTGTTAGTATATTGTTGTTGGACGCATATGATTTGTAAGTCATCCCATAGTATTTGTTGATCCATTGTTGTGTTATTGTTGTTTGGCGCATATGCTATGTAAGTCACCCATAGTATTGTTGATTGATAGTTTGTATTGGCCCATGGTTTTGACCCATAGTATTGGCGCCTAGACTTAGTATATAAGTGTGTGTTGAGGCCTATGAAGGCACCGTGAAGTTATTTGTATTGAGCTTGCTCAAAGGAGGTTGCCCCCTCGAAGTGGCCTGCGATCAATATAAAATTGATTATGAGTTCTATCATTTATGTTATTTTGCATATTCTTATTAATTAATTGTTGCATGTCCTCCACAAATTCCACCTAAATATTAGTTAATTGAATGCATAAAGGAGCCCTCCCCTAATTTTGGGAAATCAGTTGAGTTCTAGACTCAGTTTGACAGTTTCAGAGTCTATTAGAGTCAATTACAGTTCAGTTAAGTGGTTAACTGATGTGCCGAGTGGTGTTAACTGACATGTAAGCCACTCTCATTCATTCAATTCGAATGAACTCTCTAGGAATCTAATTGCTGGGCTATTATTGTCATTGTTACACATTGTAATCTTATTCTGAGTTAATGATAATGCATGAACTGATGCAAACCTTTTGCATCAGTGTTTTGACACACAATTTTCCGCATGCATCTCTAGTAACTATTGTTTCGGTTTTCTAGATCTGTTGTGCTTGAATTTTACATGGTATCAGAGCCATGGCAGGACAAGGAAACTCTTCTACAGATTTCTTCAGATGAAGATTGAGCAAGTTTGCTCAAAATTATTCCAACACTGCACCAAAAGCAGAACGTTTTCCATAGAAATCCTGGATAATTATGCATCGAGATTATCAAGCTTGGTTGATAGGCTAAGCTAGGTGTGATGCAACTTGAAAAGATCAGGTTGTCGACCTAAAAAAAATTTGTTTAATTTTGACTGCAGGTTTCTCAAAGCCTCCTATTGCATTCTCTATAGCTAAGATGGAATCTTCTTCAAATCATCTTCTTACTCCTTTCAAATATCAATAGTGCAAGGATGATATAGACATAGTATTGCACTCCAAGGGAATCTATAGAGTTACTATGGGCACAGAACCAGAACCTAATGCAGCTATAGAGAAGTCCAAGTTATTAAATAAGCTTGATGAAGCTTATGGTTTCTTATGTCTCAATATTTCAAAATACCTTCCAAATGAAAGGTAGAGACAAACACTGAATAATATCTTCCTAGTTTTGAAGGGATTGAAAGGATCAACTTATCGTCCTTCTTCTCTTCACCACATTGATTCAACGGAAGCACCAAATGCTTGAACTTGGTGAAAAACTCATTAATGGTCTTGAAATTTTCATGATTGAGGAAAATTAATTCATTCTCTAACTGATAATCCCTCATATCATCCTACTTGCCGAAGAGTTTGGCAAGTTTTTCCCATACTTATTTTGGAGTCTTCAATCCTCTAAGATGGAAAAGAAGGTCTTTCGAAATATTGAGACATAAGAAAACATAAGCTTCATCAAGCTTATTTAAGAACTTGGACTTCTCTATACCATACATTAGGCTCTGGTTTTGTGCCCATAGTAACTCTGTAGAGTCCCTTGGAATGCAATACTATCTCTACATCATCATTCCACTGATGATAGTTGAAAATATTAAGAAGATGGTTAGAAGAAGAGGTCATATTAGCTATAGAGAATGCAATAGGAGGCTTTGAGAAACCTGGAGTAAAAAAAAAAACAATTTTTAGGTCGACAACCTACACTTTTCAAGTTGCATCACACCTGGCTTAGCCTATCAAGCAGGCTTGAAAATCCAAATGCACAATTATCTAGGATTTATGTGTGGAAAAAGTTCTGCTTTTGGTGCATTGTTGGAATAATTTTGAGCAATTTTTCTCAAGCTTCATTTGAAAAACTATGTAGAATAGTTTCCTTGTCCTGCCATGGCTTTGATATCATGTAAAATTCAAGCACAACAGATCTAGAAAACAAGAACAATAGTTACTAGAGATGCAAATTGTGTGTCAAAACAATGATGCAAAAGGTTTGCAGCATTCATGCATTATCATTAACTCAGAAGATAGGGAACTGACTTAAGTGCTCCTAAAATGATGCATGCAGGGCACATTAGGTGGCTAATGGTTCCTAGATGGCATCTTCACACCACTGGGGGGAAATAACATCACTAAGTGCTAGAAAATGGTAAATAATGCAAGTGGGACAAGGATGGAATATTCAAATATCCTAACACCCCCCCTTAATCCAAAATTCTGCATCCTAGGCCCTAGTTACTAAGAAAAAAGGTCACCCATACAATAAAATAAATGATGAAAATAAAATAATTGTCCATGAAACAAGGTAATGGGGAAAACCTCATGCAAACCCCCCCCCTCAAAATAGGACAGCGGAACTCTGTGCAAAATATTTGTGAGTGAAATACTTTGTAAACATATTCGAATTATGCTCCTATGTAGGATAGCAATGCAGGTGCTAGATCTGGATCTAGATCTAAATCTTCTCTTCTGATGTACCTCCCATTGTGTTGAATCTATATTTTCCAAAACAATTCTTTCAGAAACCATCTTTGATACAGGAGTGAATGGCACATAGTAGTCCAAATCATGAACCTTTGAGTACCCTTTGTCAACCAACCAATATTTGTACTTGGTTTTCGATCCCCCATTGAAAGTCTCTTCAAGGGATTGTGTATCAAACCCCACCATCATGTAGCACCTCTCTGAGAGAAGTGGATCTACATAACATATTGCAAGGTTTGCATGATACTAAGATCTAGTGGTTCTATGGTCAAATGGATCCACAACTATGTCCCTAGTAGCTACAAGGACTTTGTGAGCCCATATTGGCCTTGGCCATGGATTGGGAGCAAGTGTTGGATGTGGATGTGGATCCACTTGAACTTTATTCTCAACATTAAGATCTTGATCCTCATCTTCATTAGAAGAGATATCACTCTGATCTTCATCAGATGCCAATGGAGCAGGTAGAGAGTATGGAAAAAAGTGAGAGAATTCATATGCCTTTGAGGCATGGTTTGCAAACCCTTTCACTATAATCTTCCCAGAAAAGATCTCTGCAATCTCAACTGTGTTAGGACCAAATACCACTTTCTTTGGTGAACTTGTGTGAGTCATATAATAAACAGACAACATATTTGCTGACAAACATTGGGACTTCACTCAATAAACCACTATCATAGCACGTTCGTTCGTGGCATATGAAACAATACCCCTAATTTCACTAAATATTGGAAAATACCTTCCAAAATTGTTTTTTTAACCCCCTCCCAATATGCCTTCCCAATTTAATAAAACCCCTATTTTCACTAGATATTGTATGTATCAATTTTTTCATTAAGATTTTTAATATCCCTTTATATTTCTACCTAGTATATTGATATGATACCCCTCTTATGACCCCACATGCATTCTACAATGCACCTTGCTTCTTTTGATGTATATTGTGGATGCACATTACTTCACCCACAATGCAATTACTCAACCACATATCATTATTATTTGCAACATCTAATGCTCTAATGAATATATAGGAGATCACTTCTTGTATGTCACTAGAACCAATGCACATAGTACAACATTTAGATTGCATGTTGCAGTTCCCCAATCGCTAACTAAGCCTATTGTGGGATAGGTATCTAAGCCCCCAGGGCCTATAACAAGCTCTAGGAGGCTAACTAAACCTCCCAAATCCTGTAATAGGCATGAGTGGATGGGTATTCAAGCCCCCAAGGCCTATCGAGGGCCTATAATAGGCCCTAGAGGCTTAGAGCCTCCCAAGGCTATTGGTAACAACTGTCTGAGTGCTATTGGTAACAATTGGCTATCAATGACCATTGTCTCTCGACTATGATCGACTGGAAACCCACTTCACCACGAAATTCCTGGCCTCAAGCATGCCTCAAGACGTGATTTCCCTGCATACTAGTAATCCACCTTAACACGATTTCTCATTCGCCATGATCCTGCCATCTCCATTTGGCGGATATTTGTGAGCCCGCCCATATAAAAAAGACCCCAAAGTATTTTTGTATTGTTACATTAAATAAAAAAGCTGTTTGCCCCTTAATATATAAGATATATATTTTTTTAGGTTTTCATGAATATTTAATACCACAATATGAATGAACATGATATTATATTTCCTTCTAATGAATCCCCCGTGCTGACAAATAACCAGCACAAATAGAACATTTTTTAACTTTCCATGCTCCAAATGTACTGTGCGCTTCCCTTCAATAGAGATCTGAGAATTATCTCCCATGTGACTCAATCGGACCATCATTGAGATCTAGAGAATAAAATGATTCTTTGGAGTAAACCATGTGGTTGGAGACTCCTAAATCTATGAGGAAGGGTTGTGATTGAGGAAATTCATCCTTTCGTACATGGCATCTCTCATGACCATCCAAATCACTTCCAGAATCAGTCTCTCTTGTGCCTTCTGGAAGGGAAATGTTGTGTTGTTCAAGAAGTTTTGTCATCTGATCTATCTTCTTCTTCATGCAAGATATCTCTAGATGGTTTCCTTTCTTGCAATAAGAACACTTGGATTTATCAAATCCCTTTTTTTATCCTTCTTGGATATGGAGGCTCCTTCCAATGGATTATAATTTGCATTATTCTTGGTCTCAAATTGCTTCTTCTCTTTTCACTTTTTCTTCCCTTTGGCATTCACACTTTTTGACTCCCCAACTGTAAGAGCTTAATGTTTGGATTCTTGCAAAGCACCCATCTGAATCAGTTTGAATTTTTCTCAGATGAGAGATTCAGTGAATGCATCTAGAGATGGCATTTTCCAACCAGGGATTGACAATCTCCCTAAATGAAAGGTAGAAACAAAGATGGATAACTCAGGAACTAGCTTGCTTAGAATGGATAGCACTAACTGCTCATCCTTCTTCTCAATACCACTTTGCTTTCATTGCATGACTAAGAATTTGAATTTGGAAAAAAATTGTTCGATGGTCTCTAAATTGCTGGGTTGAAAAGAAATCAACTCATTCTCCAGAATATGGCCCCTTAGCTCATCTTGTTTGTTGAAGAGGGTCTCCAAATTCAACCAAACATATTTTGGAATCTTCATTCCATCAAGCTGGAAGAGTATATCTCTAGAAATATGAATACACATGAAAATAAATGCTTCATCCAATCTATTCAGCTACTTTTCCTTCTCGATAGTTGCATGAGCTTCGACCTCCTTTCCCATTGTTGCCCTGTATTGTGACTTGTTGCGCAAGACCATCTAGATATCATCCCTCCAATCAAGGTAATTGAAGGGTATCAAGTGTTGATGTATATGTAACTTCGGAATGTATTTCATCTGTGTATTATATATATATTTATTGTACCCTTATAAGAGATGTGTTATTCCTCTATAAGGAAGTGTCGTCATGTGGATTGACAAGTGTCGCAAGTGTGTGTACTTGCCGATGGGTTATTAGACCACCATATGGGGTCGGCCCTAATTAATATATAATATAATGTGGATGTATCTAAGTAGACAAGTCGGCCCCAGTAGGTCACTGGGCAAAAAGGTGAGTATAAATAGAGATAGGAGATCTCTATTTTAGTCACTCGGAAAAAGTAACTCACTCTCTCTCTGGAAAGTGGTGCACTAGTGAGGAGGAGTACGATCATCTGCTAGGAGACTATCTCAGTGTTATTTGGTTGTATTTTGGTTGAGCCATTGCTCTCTCTATCTCTGAGGAAGTTGTGGGGTTTTTCACCTTAGGGTTTTCCCCACGGAAACTCTGTGTCTCTTGTCTCTATGCTTTTGATTCTTGTGATGCTTGTCATATTATGATTGTCATGCATTGATATACTGTAGATGTTATTCTCTCAGCAAATATCCTAGAGTATAATGAATTAATGCTCAAAAGTTAACATGGTATCAGAGCTTAACTGAGAAGAAGACATTTTGCAGTGACGGAAGCTTGTATCCCTTGATTATTGGGTTTCTCTCCACAGATTTTTGAAATTCAGTATAGTAGATTGGATCTACTCATCAAGGCGCATCTATCTGTCCAATCAGAATTCAGTTCCGAGCATTTTCAGATTTGGCCCTAAAAATTAGGGTTTCCACAAAAATAGGAATTTCTGGAAACTGAAGACACAGCTGGAAGCTCCTTTCAAAAATCGAAGGTTAGAGCTTTGGATCGAGATTTTTGGCTGGAAAGATCTCCGGGAAACTCAAACCCTAATTCAGGGCTCTCCCTAGTAAACCCGGGAGGACAAAAAGGCAATTTGAAGGGCAAGACCTTGCTGATCTCAAATTCTGAATGTACTAGGCTGATCAGCTCTCCAAGGCGCATCTTTCTATCCTTTCAGAATTTTGAAATTCACATTTTGAATTTTTAGCGTTTCTTTGACAAACCCTAATCTCGGACCAAATCCAGTTTTCAGCACTTCAAGTGGTAAGTCCTAAACCTTTTCTATTTCCATTTGAAGTACTCTTAAAGATGTCTCTTCACACCAAGCTTGAGGATAAGCTTGAAGGGGCTGATAACTTCCGAGCCTGGAAGTATAGGATTGGGCTAATCCTGGAAGAGAATGAGTTGGACTCATATGTGAAAGAAGACATCCCTATCCCAGAGGATGAAGAGGCCAAGGCATTGCACAAGAAGAACTTGGTCAAGGCAAAAAGAATCATTGTTGATTCTATCAAAGACCATCTCTTACCCCATGTGTCTTCTCTCAAGACACCCAAGGAGATGTTTGAATCCTTGACCAAGCTATTTGAAGGAAAGAACATAAATCGGAAGATGACCCTGCGGAACCAATTGAAAGCAGTAAAGTTTCAGAATGGAGAAACCATTCAATCTTATTTTTCAAGGGTCTCCCAGATCAAGGAACAACTAGAAGCAGTGGATGAAATGGTGGAGAATGGTGAAGTGGTGATGACCACTCTAAATGGCCTACCCAGGTCATGGGATTCTTTTATTCAAGGAATTTGTGCAAGGAAGAAGTTGATCTCCTTCAATAGACTGAGGGAAGAATGCTCTCAAGAAGAAGCTAGGATTATAGCTCGTGAGGAAAAGATGGGAGGAGAAGATCAAGCTCTTGCAGCTCACACCAAAAGAAGCAAAACCAAGAAGGATCACTCTCACCACAAAAGATCTCATCAAAGGAGTAAGAAGGACCTAAGATGCTTTACATGCAATGAGAAGGGTCACTATGCTTCAGATTGTCCCAAGAACAAAAGGGATAATAACAACAACTTCAGTAAGAAGAAGAAGGGCAGCAAAAGAAGATTTCATGCTCATGCTGCCGAAGATGATGAACCCCCAAAGAAGAAGGCTAGGGCAGAAAGTGATAGTGATGGTGTCTCATCAAGTGAAGAAGAGTATGTTCTGATCTCTGCTCTCACAGGTACAATCTCCCATGGTTGTAATGATTTGTTAATTGATAGTGGGGCATCCAAACACATGATTGGATTCAAAGAATCTTTTGTGAACCTATCTGAACATGAATCACCCCATAAGGTGAAACTTGGGGATGATTATCAATACCCAATCAAAGGAAGTGGTGAAGCCTCCTACAACCTAGACTCTGGAAAATCTCTAAAGATGAAGGAAGTCCTCTATGTACCTGGGGTCAATAAGAACTTACTCTCCATCTCTGCATTGGATGCAAAAGGTATGAGGGTTGCATTTGTAGATGGCCAAGTCCTAATGTGGCCAAAGGGAAAGACAATAGATGATGCAGTAGTGATTGGAGAGCAAGAGGGAGGACTGTATAAATTGAAGGGACAACCTGAACATGCCATGGTGCATGAATCCATGGAGCCAAGTGAACTTTGGCATAGAAGACTTGCTCATATGCACTATAGGGCACTTCCAATTTCAAGCAAGGCAGTAGAGGGTCTTCCTAAAATCAAGACCAAACACGAAGGTGTTTGCAAAGGATGTGCAAAAGGTAAGAACATTAAGAAGGCTTTCCCAAGCAGTGAAAGCAAGGCAAAAGACATTCTGGAAATCATCCACTCAGATGTATGTGGCCCTATGTCATCTAGTTCCCTGAGTGGGTATGTTTACTATGTATCATTTATCGATGACTTCTCCAGGAAGACTTGAGTATACCTCTTGAAGGGAAAAGATGAGGTGCTTGATAAATTCAAGGAATTCAAAACCTTGATGGAGAATCAAACTGACAAGAAAATCAAGATATTCAGATCTGACAATGGTGGGGAATTCACCTCAAGTGACTTCAAGAAGCTTTGCAGTGATTCAGGGATTAAGAGGGGGTTGACTGCTCCTTATAATCCTCAACAGAATGGAGTTGCAGAAAGGAAGAACAGAACTATCATGGAAGCAACAAGGGCAATGTTGCATGACCAGGATCTTCCTATGCATCTATGGGCAGAAGCAGCTAGAACAGCTATATATGTGCAGAACAGAACACCCCACAAGATATTGGACAAGAAGACACCAGAAGAGGTCTTTTCTGGTAAGAAACCTGAAGTCAGCCATCTCAAAATATTTGGTTGTCCAGTATATACTCATGGCCCAAAAGAGAAGAGGACTAAACTAGATCCTTCAGGAACGAAGGGCATCTTTGTGGGTTATAGTGAAAGCTCAAAGGCTTACAGAATATACTTTCCAGGGTTCAAGAAAATTGATGTTAGTAGGGATGTAACATTTGATGAAAACTCAGCATTCATCAAATCAAGAAAGGCACCTACCTAAGGTTATGAAGAACCTAAGGAAACAAGATTTCAGGACACTACCATGACTGAAGTAGTTCCTGAAACTGTTCGTGAGTTTGAAGATCCACAAGAACCTGTAGATCCACCCCGTGAGGATAACTCTCACAAGAGAAAACCTGTATGGGCTAGAGAGCTCATTCACGATGCAAAAAGATTTGGCATTCCAGAAGAAGAACATAGAGCAAAGAAGAGAACCAGATCACACACCAGTTATGTTGCTTTACTCTGTGACATTATGAACAAAGAGCCTTCCAATTATGAAGAGGCAGCAGAAAAGAAAGAATGGAAGGATGCTATGGTTGAGGAATACCAATAAATAATGAAGAATGATGTTTGGGATGTTGTCCCAAGACCTAAAGGGAAGTCTGTTGTGACTTCCAAGTGGATTTACAAAATCAAGCATGCTGCAGATGGCAGTGTAGAAAAATACAAAGCAAGATTCGTAGCTCGTGGTTTCTATCAGAAAGAAGGAATAGATTATGAAGAAACCTTTGCACCTGTAGCCAGGTACACTTCCATCAGAATAGTGCTTGCCCTGGCTGCAGCAATGAAATGGAAAATACACCAGATGGATGTCAAGACAGCTTTCCTGAATGGTGTAGTAGAAGAGGAAGTATATGTGGAACAACCACTCGGTTTTGAAATACATGACAGGGAATCATATGGATGCAGATTGAAGAAAGCTCCCAGAACCTGGTATGGTAGGATGGACAGTTTCCTATCTAGTTTGGGCTTTACCAAGAATAAAGCGGATTCCAACCTTTACTACAAGGTTGAGGAAGGGAATCCTGTGATTCTACTACTGTATGTGGATGACCTATTTGTGACAGGAGATGACAGACTGATTGCAGATACTAAAAGGAAGCTTGCAGCTGAATTCGATATGAAAGATTTGGGAATGATGCACTATTTCCTAGGTATGGAGGTGTGGCAGAATGCAGGTGAGATCTTCCTTGGTCAAGGGAAGTACACAGTAGATATCCTGAAGAGATTTGGAATGATGGATTGCAAGGCCATGGCCACACCTATGGCATCGAATCTAAAGCTTCTATGTGATGCTTCATCTGAGCCGATTGATGTCTCTATGTATCGTCAGATGATTGGGTCCTTGATGTACCTGACGAACACGAGACCAGACATTTGCTTCGCTGTGAACACATTGAGCCAGTTCCTGACGGATCCAAGGAGTGTTCACCTGGTTGCTGTAAAGCATTTTCTGAGGTACCTGAATGGTATAGTGGATTATGGGCTCAAGTATGAAGCGAATCAAAAGTTTAACCTACAGGGTTATGTTGATTCAGATTGGGCTGGCAGTGCTGCAGATAGGAAGAGCACATCTGGGTGCTGCTTTAATATGGGATCAGGTGTGATCTCTTGGTTTAGCAGGAAGCAGTCCTGTGTAGCACTAAGTACAGCTGAGGCAGAGTATGTTGCAGCCTGTTCAGCTAGTTGTGAGGCAGTATGTCTACAGAAGCTACTGTCTGAGCTTTTTGATCTCCCGTTGGAGGCTACTGGTATCTGCTGTGATAACCAGAGTTGTGTGAAGATGTCCGAGAACCCAGTGTTTCATGACAGGTCGAAACACATAGAGATCAAATATCACTATATCAGGGATATGGTGCAGAGAGGAGCTGTGAAGCTCCTATATGTTGCGACAGACGAGCAGATTGCAGATGTGCTAATGAAGCCACTAGCCAGGGTGAAGTTTGATTACTTCAGAGAGAGGCTTGGCGTTCTTCAGATCGAGGACACTTTGAGGAAGAAGTGATGGACACATTTGCTGAAGCCATTCCAAGCATGTTGGAAGGAGGATCCTTCACATGGCTGTGGATGTAAGTGTTGGATGATGAGCATCAGGATGATGTTTTGGTTTCTGCTTGGATATAATCAGTTGGATCATTTTTATATGTATGTACGCATCATGTTGGATGCTAGATATGATCAGTTGGATCATTTTTATGTATGTATGTATGCATCATGTTGGATGCTTGGACCATGTATCTGTATATGTATCAGGTGGATACATTGTATGATCAGGTGGATCATGTATGGTGATATGTATCATGTATTTGTATTTGTATCAGGTGGATACATTGATGATCAGGAGGATCATGTATGATGATATGTATTAGGTAGATACTTGGTATGCATCAGGTAGATCAGGTATGATGACATGCAGCAGGATGTTGCAGTGATGATCAGGATGATCATAGATGACGAGCTTCAAGATGTTGCTCCAGATGACATGCAGCAGGATGTTGCAGTGATGATCAGGATGATCATAGATGACGAGCTTCAGGATGTTGCTCCAGATGACATGCAGCAGCACATTGCAGTGATGATGATCAGGATGATCATGGATGCATCAGGATGATGTATGGTGAGTATCAGGATGATACTCTATGGCTGTGGATCAAGTTGTGCAGATGAGCATGTAATCCGGTGCCCTGGGAGATTTGCAGATGGTCTTTCGAGGTTTTGCCTATGGCATGTAATATCAGTGCCCTGGGACATCTGGCAAATGATCTTTCGAGGTTTTGCTCTAGAAGGACATGTAATTCGATGCCCTGGGAGATCTGCAGATAGTCTTTCGAGGTTTTGCCTATGGCATGTAATAGCGCCCTGGGATATCTGGCAGATGCTCTTGCGAGGTTTTGTCCTATGGCATGTAATAGCGCCCTGGGAGATCCGATAGGTTGGGCTGTGTGCCCGTAATCAGTCCTAGGATGCTCTTGCGAGGTTTTGCCATGACCACATATAATAGCGCCCTGGGAGATCCTACAGGTCGGAGTTGTGTACCCATAACATCCCGGGATGCTCTTTCAAGGTTTTGTGGTGGGGTCACATGTAATAGCGCCCTGTGAGATCCTATAGGTAGATCTGTGTGCTTGTAACAGCCTGGGATGCTCTTTCGAGGTTTTGTGACGCACGTAATAAGTCCTCAGGATTCCACAGTATGGCCAGTGATGACGAAGACCTGCAGGTGGTGGGCCTACATCCAGTATGAAAAAGGACTGGCTCTATAGAACTTCCTATGACGAGTAGAGATAGAGATTGGTTGAGATAGTAGCAGCAGTGACGATGATGATGATGATGCATCGATGACGATGATCCAGAGAAGAAGACTTGTCTAGTAGATCTGTGTCGAGAAATACCTTCCTAGTTAAGAGGGAGTGTTGATGTATATGTAACTTTGGAATGTATTTCATCTGTTTATTATATATATATTTATTGTACCCTTATAAGAGATGTGTTATTCCTCTATAAGGAAGTGTCGTCATGTGGATTGACAAGTGTCGCAAGTGTGTGTACTTGCCGATGGGTTATTAGACCACCATATGGGGTCGGCCCTGATTAATATATAATATAATGTGGATGTATCTAAGTAGACAAGTCGGCCCCAGTAGGTCACTGGGCAAAAAGGTGAGTATAAATAGAGATAGGAGATCTCTATTTTAGTCACTCGGAAAAAGTAACTCACTCTCTCTCTGGAGAGTGGCGCACTAGTGAGGAGGAGTAGGATCATCTGCTAGGAGACTATCTCAATGTTATTTGGTTGTATTTTGGTTGAGCCATTGCTCTCTCTATCTCTGAGGAAGTTGTGGGGTTTTTCACCTTAGGGTTTTCCCCATGAAAACTCTGTGTCTCTTGTCTCTATGCTTTTGATTCTTGTGATGCTTGTCATATTATGATTGTCATGCATTGATATACTGTAGATGTTATTCTCTCAGCAAATATCCTAGAGTATAATGAATTAATGCTCAAAATTTAACATCAAGATTGTAGGAGAGAGAGGAGCATTCAAATTCTCCATTATAACTACTGGAGCGAGTACACTGGGGTACTACTACTACTGTTGCACTAAAAAAATTTAAATACATACAAAAAACCCTCAATTTCGAAGATATACTACTATTGATCACTTATTTAGGACAATAGACACATTTTTTTGAATCCTTCACACTTGGCTAGAGCTCAAAAGATTTATCCAATGAATTCAATGCAATGGCACCAAGATTTGTTGTGGAAATCCATAGGATTCTGGTGCACTACTGAAAGTAGCTGCTCAAACTACTCTCACTTAGATTTCATACCATGTGAAATTCTAAATCAAAATAGATCATGGAGTTGAGCATACCTCACAGAGAAAGAATGAGTAGATAAATTGAGTTACAGTAAAAATTGTAGTAAAAAAGAGAAAACAATTAATCATGCATAAGAACTCAAATAGGAACTGAATAATGTCACATGATCGAATAATCAGTATAGTCAACAATGATGTTACAATGGAGAGAATTCGAATAGTGTGACATTATTTTGTTCCTGTTTGAGTTCTCATGCATGATTAATTGTCTGCTCTTTTTTACTACAATTTTCACTATAACTCAATTTCTATGCTCATTATTTCTCTATGAGGTATACTCATCTCCATGAGCTATTGTTATTTAGAATTTCACATGGTATCAAAGCCAAGTGAGCATAGGTTGAGCCTCTGCTTTCAGTAGTGAACTATAATCCTCTATATTTCCAAAACAAATTTTGGTGCCATTGCAATGAATTTATTGGCGGAATCCTTTGAGGTCTAGCTAGGTGTGAAGGATCCAGAAAAATGTGCCTATTGTCCTAAAGTAGTGCTCAGTAGTAGTCTATCTCCAAAATTGAGACTTTTTTTTGGACATATACTACTACTAAGCACTGCTCTAGGAAAATAGGCACATTTTTTCAGATCCTTCACACCTAGATAGACCTCAAAGTATTTCTCCAATGAATTCAATGTAATGGCACCTAGATTTGTTGTGGAAATCTAGAGGCTTGTGGGAACTACTGAAATCAACTGGTCAAACTACACTCACTTAGTTCTGATACCATGTGAAATTATAAATCACAACACATAATGGAGTTGAGTATATGTCACAGAGAAAGAATGAGCAGAGAAATTGAGTTGCAGTGAAAATTGTAGTAAAAAAGAGCAGACAATTAATCATGCATGAGAACTCAAATAGGAACAAAATAATGTCACATGATCAAATAATCAATATAGTCTACAATGATGTTAGAATGGAGAGAATTCGAATCACTTGGGAGAATTCAAGTCTTACTTTTTCTAGCATAGGAATTGTCACCACTGGAGTGCTCTGGAAGACCCAAACTTAACTCTATTGAACCTAAACTCGGTTAACTGAAGACACAATCAATGAACTGACCAAGGAGGGTGTAATAGTGATGTTTTCATGCAAATCACTCATAAAAGGTCGCATGAAGCCACAATCAGTGGCAATCGGAGCATAAACCCCCCACAAGAGTCAGCTAACTCAGGTGAATTGAATTGGAACATTGTGTAGGCTCCTAAAATATAGGGAACTGAATTAAGTGGTCCTAAAATGATGCATGCCATGCGCATTAGGTGGATAATGGGTCCTAGATGACATATGCACACCACTAGGGGGAAAATAAACATCACTAAGTGCTAGCAAATGGTAAATAATGCAAGTAGGACAGAATTCGATAGTGAATATTTTAATTCGGTTCTGAGTAAATTTTAAGGAATGTTAGGTATATTAAAGAGACAACCTCACACATATAGGCTAGTCAAGATCCATAATTGAAATAAAGGAAACAAGTATATTTAGTGATGACATTCCAACCTTTCTATTGATTACAAAGAAACAAGTAGAGATGCAAGGAGTGCATATAGGAGAACATCAAACAAAATGCCAGTACTGAAGTTAATTTACTCAATTACAAGGAGAATATCACTTAAGTGATCAATGCTGAAGTTAATTTACGTAAACATTTGTTTTACGAAAATACGAAGACCCTTAAGAAAAAAATTAGAGTGTATTTTGACGGACATTACAATTAATCATGATGTTGAAGTGTTGTTCACCATTTAATTTTAGAACAACACCCACAACACATATACCATTAACAGTTGTGCCATTGAAAAACCAAGAGGACCAATCTCATGAGATAAATCTTTCACCATTTTTTGCTTATTTTTCTTGACAGTGGGTTTGCATGTAACTCCGTGTAGTAATTTACAATCTTTATCATGCTATGAATATCATTAAGAGTTTTATATTCACATATAGCCAAATTTCTTCGCTTCCAAATTTCTCATATAACATAAGCTAGGAAGATCTTGTGAGTTTTCTCAGGCTTATACCAATTCAAAAAATTGGTGTCAAATGTGTCCTTACCCCAAGATGCCTAGACATTCAAAGCCTCACAAAATTTATTCCAGAGATCAGTTAAAAATGGACAAACACAAAAAATGTGATCCACAGATTCCGCTTCTAATCTACATAACACACATCTCTTTGGTCCCATCCATCCACACTTTATCAGGTTATCCCAAGTAAGAATAGTGTTCTCTAATACCAACCATAGAAAACAAGTAATTTTCTATGGAATTTTCCATTTCCATAGCTTGCCAAACCACCATTCAAGAACCTGTCCATTTTTTTCATTATTGGACAAAACAAACTTATCATCATTAGTATTAAGGTGAATGCGTGCATAATATAGTCTAGGGATGTATAAGTCCCACTGCAAATCTCACTCATTCTCCAGACCCATGCCTGAAGTAGTAAACCAGTAATTAGAAAAACCACGTTGCCCATAAGATTTCTTAATACTTTCTAGAGTGGAGTACCCGATCTCATTGAGAAAGCCAAGCATACCCTCAAAAGGAGTGAAATTTTAACCAATACCAACAACCAGGTCGATGCCTATGTGAATGTTGGTTCTGGATCAAACAAACCATGCCAACTTACAACTTATCCATTTGAAAGATTTAACAAAACCCGCACAGAAATTTGAAGGATTTTAGACAGCCATGCTAGGCATCCTGATCCATTGTAGTACATCAGTTTTGATGTATTTATTATGTAAGACTCTGCTTCAAAAACTGTCCCCAAATAATGCCCTCCACATACTCTTCATATGGAGCGCCAAACAGAACCATTCAAGATTTTTTATATTCCATCCACCTTTATTTTTAGACTACAACATTTTATCCCATCTAACGAGATGTAGTTTCTTTCCATCCGCCACCCCAGACCAAAGAAAATTAAACATCAATTTACATAAAAGATTAATAATAGTTTTTGGAATCGATGCAAGCGAGAACCAATATACAAGACTGTCTATCAATACTAATTTCAGTAGAGTTAATCTACCACCCATAGACAATAACCTATAGGTCCAATTGTTGATCTGCTTCTCAAACTTCTGCACTAACCACATCCAATCCTTGATTCTATAACAATTTGGTTTCAAATAATAACCCAAGTATTTAAATTCATCATCCATAGGGGAGGAAAGATATGGAAAAAGGGAATGAATTGAACCCAAGATTTGATTGTCCACCTTATGAGTTAAAAAAACAAATTTCTTCATGCTAATCTCCATACCTAATGCATCACAAAAAACAATTATTATTTCAGTAAATTATTCCCACTCTTCGACAAAACCACAACACACCCAAATAAAACTACATCATCAATAAAGAGAATATGAGATATAATAATGGACTTTGAAATCTTAATTTCTTTAAGCTTTCCAACAACTCTAGCATTATGAATCATGTTACTTAAACCCTCAATAACCAAATTCACTTATTTTAACTTTAGTTCTTATTCTAATTATTTTAATATTATTATTTTTAAATATAATAAATAAAAAATATAATTTTAAATTATTTTAATTAGCTAAACGTTCATTTTGTTAAAATAGATCATATACACGTTAATTCAAATTGGAATGTATTTGGAAAATATATTTACCTAAAAGCATTTTTAGATCTCAACTTTTCACGAATTCTTTTAATATAAAATGATTCAACAAATTCACATGTCTTAAGGTCACTTATAGATTGCAAGTTAAGTGTTGTATTTTTATAAATTTTATGAGTATGTTATAAATGTATTTAAGTTTTAAAAAAATGAAGTTTAATAGAAAATAATTTTTATATTATTAAATAATTTATTTATAAATTAAGATTAAGTTTTATTTTATTTTATTTGATATTTATTTATTTTTAAATTATAAATTTTTTAACAATTTTTTAATATTTTAAAAAAATAATTTAATAAACTTTTTTTAAATGTTTTAAATTTTATTTAGTTGATTTTGTGAATAATCAAACATATTATAAATTAAATCTATTTAAATTTAATTCATAAAAATGATAAATAAACATTTAATATGAAATTTTTATTAAAAAAACTAATATAATGTTTTTAATTTTTACATTTTTAAAAATTAAAAAGAGCATAATATAAATAATTACAAAAGTGCAAATTATATATCTATATATATTAAAAACGAAAAACGAAAGAGAGCAGGATTCAACACATCATTATTTCGTTTATATCATTTTATATTCCAATTAAATTATAGGACGATAGTTTATTAAAATCTAATACCACATGCCTTGTTCACATGGCCACATGCCTTGTTGGCCATACATGTTCACATGGCCAGCATGGCTAATATATGAATAGAATTTTATGGGGTACTTATCTTTGCCCATTTCTGAATAAAAGAAGAATTCGTATGGAGTTTTATGGTACATGTTAGTAAGATCCCATTAAAAAATATGTTACATAATGAGCAGTTTCATGAGGGTCACTAAAATAAGATAAAAGTAGAGAAATGTTCCAAAGCTCACGGATAGCGAAGAGGGCGCTTGGTTTGCATGGGAAATCTAACAATACAGTAAAAAAATCCAACAGCAAACAATATACACATGCCGACTAACACCTAACACCTTATAGAATAATGCAACAAAATCGCAAAAGGAAGAAAAACACGAATATGGACACATTAGTTTGATGCCATGGATTGTTAACCAAACCTTTAGAAAGACAACGAATTTGCACGATCCGCAAAAGTATAACAGAGGGAACAGCGAGAGGGGCGTAAATGGTAGATAGGAGATAGATAAGGTTAAATACCTGTCAAATTTGAGAGTCCCTAGCTGTTGTCAACACGGTCTTTTGCTAACTATCCACTTCTTCTCAGACACTGCAATGTGATGTACCTGCAAGCTTGCCAACATTAGATCTATAATACATTACTAAAACACAAATCTATAATAAATTATTAATACACAGATCAATACATTAATGGAAGTTTTGGACACACCTCATAACATTAGATTTATAATACATTACTAAAACACAAATATATAATAAATTATTAATACACAGATCAATACATTAATTGAAGTTTTGAAGTTTTGAGTGAAACAGAAACTCTTAGAAGAATGAAAACTCTCACCCCCTTCTCATTCATAGATTTCATTGAACCTAACGCCCATTATCTAACTCATTGTTCCCATACTGCTAAGCTGCCAGATGGAAAGCTTATTATGCGATGCATGGATTCAGTGCACGCCCATTATCTAACTCATTGTTCCCATACTGCTAAGCTGCAAGATGGAAAGCTTATGATGGAATGCATGGATTCACTGCACTGAAGGTTGAGTTGACAATTACTTCGCACTCGAAGAGATTGATTGTTGTACAGTTTTTATCATCCACTGCCCTCCGAGCACATGAGCTAACTTCTTGTTCCGACGCAGCGGGATGGATAGCTTAATTGGGTGGTGCATGGATTCACTCTAATGAAGGTGCAGTGATTGCTTTGTAGGCTAAGAGATAAGGAGTACCTACAACTTTAATTATCACTCCTTATGATAATTATCAGATGACTATGACTAATTAGCACTTTTTTATGATTGGAGTTAAGTAAATGTTAATAACAGTTTAAGTGTAATATGGTTTTTTAATATTTCTCAAGTAAGTGCATTGATTACCACTATTTTATGATTGGAGTTCAAGTAAAAGTTAATAATAGTTTAAATGTATTATGGCAATTTAATATTTCTGGAACTATCACTAAGTATATTAACCAACTAAACTTATCACATGTAAACTAATTTATTTTTGATATTTTTGAAATTGTTTATTTAGAATTTTGAACCATACCATATAATCAATCTGGATAGTACCTTTGTCACATCCTCCTCTAATCTAGGAAATTCATAGATAGTAGTCCACCCAAATTCTAAGATAAATAGGCCTATGGACTTAATTAGTCATAGTCATCTCACTTAATTAGTCATAGTCATCTGCTATCAACTTAATTAGTCATAGTCATCTGATCGCTCCATTAAGGCACCGCCAACTATTGACTTAATTAATCATAGTCATCTGATCGCTCCATTGAGGCACCACCAACATGGGAACTCCCAAGCACTAGTACTAATTAAGCCATGGATGGAATTCGATGACACCTTTCTTAATGGTTTAAAATAAAATTTGTTTTTATGGAAAAGAAGAAGCACTAGGACACTACCAAGAGCACCTAGTATTTCGTTTCATTTTCGGTATATCCCCTTCCCATAGGTATTGATTCGTCACTTCACTATGTTCATCCAAAATACTTATAAAATATAAAATATAGTTTTTTTCATGGTTTAAAGAAATTCACAAAATATAAAATATATAACCAAATACAACTTTGAAATGATTCTTGCACACATTTCCATCCCAAGATTAGTCGGCATTGCAAGTCTACAACTATTTATGGTTCGTTGACACTTAAAATCACTATTCTTCAACATTGTCTTGCTTGATACCTAGGAATGGGTATTTTTAATGTTATTTTGTAGGCATTATGTGTATAAATTATTTATGAATTTATATAAAAGTGAAAGAGAAACAAAGTTTATTAAGGTCACTATTTAACTAGTGGTACCACCATCAATGATAATAATATCAGTGTAGACAAAGTATCTTTCCTTTCTCCTACATATAAATCATATATACCACATAGTTGAAAGCATATTACATCCATGGGTATCGCCATTACGTGCAGTCCACTTATACAAGATACCAAAAGCCTTTCTTTCAATTTTCCTATCTGTGTAGTCCACTCCAATCCAACTTATTCAATAAACAATTATGAAATGGCAATTAATTAATAAACATATAAAAGGAATGTTGGGATAAAATAGTTTACAAAATGCCAAATTATATACCAAAGATCTCCTCATGCCAAATCAAATGAACATAGAACAGAACAAAAGGGAATGATAATTGATTCAAAGAGGGAGCATCGATCGATTATAATGCAAGTGCTATGTTGAGAAAAGGTATCAACATATCTTTTGCTTCTCTGTTGGTTGGATTCCTCAGAGTTGAGGTGAGTTATGTTGTGTTAAGAGTTGTAATCTCATGTGTCAAGTTGGTTAGTTAGTTGAGTAAATGGTCCTAAGTTAGTTGAGTTAGTTGTTGACTAATACATTAGTTGACCCATGGTATTCACTGGCCCGTAGTATTAGCCAGTGGTTTTGGTCTTATGTGAAACTATATATATGTGTGCTTAATAATGAGAAGGCAACTGATATGCCCTTTGTGTTTCTTCTCTTTATGCTCTGTGTATTGCAAATTTTATCCTGGTATCAGAGCTGATGGCCTGATCCTTCGATCTTGATTTTTAGGTTAGCCTTTTCAAAAGTTGGAGAGCACACACACATGTCTAGAAGTTGCAGCACAGAACGAAGAAAAAACTCTCGGGCCACGACAATTTTTTTTTTTAAATAAATAAAAATTCTGCGAATTTTTTTTTTTTCGGCGAAGGGTATCTCAAAAAAACCCCTGAAAAGAGGTTGTCGCACCCTGTGTGAAGGAAAATTGCGATGTCTCACCCTGCTTGAAGGAAAACTACGACGATGTCGCATCTTGCTTGAAGACAGACTGCGATAGTGTCACATTGTTCCTGAAGACAAACTGCGACATTGTCTCACCTTGCTAGAAGGAAAAGTGCGACAATCTACCTTTACTTAGATAAAAAAAAATTGGTGCACCCTGTTGGCGCCCTGTGTCAGTTAGAAGCTTGCGACAGTCAGTTTAAAAGTTGTCATAATCCATGGCAAGCCTGAACATGAAGTCAATCTCAGGTCCAATGCTGAACAACAAGACAAGCAATGTTCAGATCCAGTTTTGAGCGAAAGTATGGTTGATGCTGAGCCAAAATATTGGACAACCTTCCAGCATTGATTACAGAAGATCGAGTCTTGCAGAGATCGATCCAAGAAAAACCTGTGTAGAAAAGGGCGGAGAAGATCTGGAGTTTCTATCCAATTTCTGAGAAGATCTGAAGTTTGAAGGACCACTGATATTGAAGAAAACCAAGAAGATCGAAGATGGTGCTAGAAGAGCTACTAGAAGAAATCAAAGAGGTAAAAAATCTATTAATTTCAATAGGTTCATGGCAAACCTTTAATGGAGACAATTATGCATTATGGTCATTAAAAATTAGGGATCTATTAAGGTCACAAGATCTGCGGCATTTTGTAGTTGAAGAGGATCCTAGTGATCTAGAATCATTTTAGAATTTGACAGAGTATCAAAAGGAAACAAGGCAATTTGTTTCCTTAAGTATCATACAAAATGGTATAGATTATTCCATCTTTCATTACATTTCAGAAGCTTCTACTCCCAAAGAAGCTTGGGATATATTGAAAGCAGAGTTTAGTGAAAAGGAACCTGAAATAGAAGAAGATGAAGCAGAGTTCACTGAAGGGGAACCTGATGTAGAAGAAGATGAAGCAGAGCTCAGTGAAGAGGAACCAGTTGACTTTGCAGGCCAGGAAAAGCACCAAGAATCCCATACTGAAGTGGAATACAGCCAAGAAGACTGTGTTTATGATGAAGCCAATGATCAAGTAAGCTCAGCAAAACTTGTTGATCTAGCTATGATTATTGATGACAATGAAATCAACCCTATCAATGCAGTCGTCCCCAGTGACGTGAGTGATAGTCTCTCAGAGAAAGAGATAGTTGATAGCAGCAATGATAGTCTCTCAGAGAAGGAGACAGTTGATAGTAGCAGTGATAGTCTCTCAGAGAAAGAGACAGTTGATAGCAGCAGTGATAGTCTCTCAGAGAAGGAGACAGTTGATAGCAGCAGTGATAGTCTCTCAGAGAAAGAGACAGTTGATAGCAGCATAGAAGTTGCACCAGCAGAGAGTTCATCAAAGAACCAGAAAACCAGAAGTATGAGGGAGCTATATGAGCAGAATCCCATTATTGATGAGCAGTATGAGTATGCTTTGTTTCCCTATAAGCCCACAGTTTTTGAGGAAGCAGTGAAGGATGCACATTGTACACAAGATGCAACAGTTAATGTTGATGTAGTTATCATTGAAACAAAAGATGAGGAAGATGAAGAACAAGGAGATGAGGAAAACAAAGATGTGAATGCTCTCCAAGAAGAGTTGAAATATATGTATCTTTTTTCTGACAAATATTTTAAGTGTGCAGGTAAAATAGACAACAACATACAATATGTTGAAACAAAAGAAGAAGAAGACTTGCACTATGTTCTAGGACCAATGAAAAACAATAACATTGTTTATTGTACAGAAGACAAAGAAGATGTTGAAGAACACCTACTTAGCATCAAGTTCAAGAAGACAAAGAATAAGCAGTCCAAGTACACATCAAGGAAGTAAAGCTTAAGTTTATTTGATTGCAATGTGTGCCTAGCTGAGACATAGACCAGTAGGCACAATGCCTAAGTGTTGACGCATTGATAGTGCTGACCACACCATCCCACTTGAGATTAAGGGGGTGTGTTAAGAGTTGTAATCTCATGTGTCAAGTTGGTTATTTAGTTGAGTCAATGGTCCTACTTTAGTTGATTCAGTTGTTGACTAAGACATTAGTTTACCCATGTCACTTTCCCATAGTATCAGCCAGTGGTTTTGGTCTTATGTGAAACTATATATATGTGTGCTTAATAATAAGAAGGCAACCAATATTCCCTTTGTGTTTCTGCTCTTTATATTCTATGTATTGCAAACTTTATCATGTTGGAGCAGTGCTTCCAAGGAAAAACTGTGAATGACTTATATTAGGTGTCTCTGTTTTTTCCTTACATAAATATATTCTCATTTCGAACATTAAAAAATGCAATTCTACATGGTATAATTGATACTTTAATTTTTAAGGTTCTAAGGAAAATGCTACCTTTAGATGATGCAGGTGCAGGGTCCACATATTCACTTTTTTCTCCAAGGATCAAGCAAAGGTATTCTCTGGTTATCGTTTCGAAAATATTTTTAAAATGGCGTGTCAAGGGATACTTACCATAGTCATAGGTTGTGCACTTCGTTTCCTTATGAATGTGGTCGTTTGTCCTTTTTGGCTTGGTGATGACCTTTAGAAATCCATTTTATGTAACATGGAAGGACTTGCTCAATCTCTAAAAGGTAATTTGTCTCTCTAGAAAACAATTAATGGGATAACCATAATTAGCATGTATGTGGAAGATTCATTAATCCCAAAATTTAAAAGAACTCATTGAACCCTCTTAAAAAATTGGACCGGGACTAAAACTGCTTATTTTAACGCTATTCTTGATAGGAAAACTTGAACATACATGCTAATGATGCTTAGCTCAAAAAATGACCCCAATTATATATCTTGTGTATTATTTCGTACCTTTTACTCAAAATTCATTTATGTTGTTGCAGATTGTGTTGCGAAATACTTCGTGGAGTTGAAAGATGGTGAGGAATGTAAATTCAATATAATGTGATACAAATATACAAGTACGAGGAACCAGAAGTGAGGAGTTAAAGTGAGGAGTTAAATAATTACTAGCAAAGATCCATCTTAAATCTAGATCTATCAAGTATCTAAAGGAAATTTCGTGAGGTGTAATTGTTTGTATCCTTCAATAAATTTGATCCCTATGATTGCTTGATAGATCTAGGTTTAAGATAGATCTATGTCAATTATACATCAATCATCTACATATTAAACAAAAATCATTTTGAATTTCACTCAATAGGGGGTAGGCACATTTGAGATCTCCAAATGCAACAGATATCTAATACTTAATTCCTTTGGAAAGAGAGAATCAATGTTCTCTATTGTACTCTACTTTCTCTAGTCGTTTGCATGTTCCTGTACATCCCACAAATAAATAAAAGCGTAAGAGTTGCTTTAAACTTATGGAAAAACTAAATACCCTAAATAATTCCTCTTTATTTCAATCCACTAAGTGGCGACTGAATTTCAGTGAGGGAAGTTATTTGTTTCCTAGGTTCAGACCCTAGTGTGAGTGTAGGTGCATTATCTAGATCCTAAAAGGGAATAAAACCAAAAAGGAAATAGAATTAATTTCAAAATTTGGAAAGTGCATATCATTCTAATAATAGATCCATATCTTGATAAATTGTACCATGTTGTTTTATGTAACACAAATTAAATAAAAGGTCAGGTAGAAATACTTGATAGAGTTGTATATTCATAAAAATACAAAAAACACTAAAAAGGGGATTACTTTACTATCATACATATGTCACAATTGAGATTTCATTAAGCATCAAATACTTATTGAATAGTGTGCTTGTATGTGCAAGAGTTATTGTTTTTTTTTGGCAAATGTGATTTAAACACAGTGTGGAATAGTGAAAATCATATTTATAGTAAAGAGTAGCTAGAAAATAAAAAAAATTGGTGTTTTTTTTTCTATACCAAATCAACAATTTCATTGGTTGAAACTTGTAATGTTTTTCCTTGCTGTAATTTGTCTCGAAAGGAAAATTAACACAGGATCAGTGGGTAAATCCTTTGGTCTTGCATGGAGAAGTGCAAATTTTGAATCTCTATTCCAGTGGGTATTGTACCGTGTTAATTCATACTTGGAATTCACAGCTTCCCACAAATCAAATTAAAGTTAATGTATCAAATAAAAACTTGGATTTTGACAAAATCCAAAAATGACACAATCAATGAGAAGCAATGAAGGCAAGTTTCATCACCTTTCCCCCTTGAGATCCTACTAAAAATCTAAGAGAAAAATCAAATTCCAAAGCAAGTCCATGGGGTTTTGGTTCAATGGCTAAGGGGAGTGCTGATAATTTCCCAGTAGTGTTCAAATCACATAGATACATGTTTAGTGGTGTAGCTAGGGTTTTACCCCTAGCTTGTGCCAATGAGCACCTACTAAGGAGAATGGACTCCTTAGTAGCAGTTCAGTATATTAAACTAATAATGCAATAAACAAAACATTAAATTATTTCTAATACAAGCATAAAGCATAAACACCAAAATGAAAGAATGTCTTTGTATTGATGTTACCTTGAGTGTCAAGGTTGGTGAAGCCCTTTGCAGTGTCCAAGAGGATGCTCCAAGCTCCAAGAATGCTCCTTCTCCTTCTCCAATGTTGGGGATGGGCCAAAGGTGGCTCTCAAGGTGAAACTAGTTCAAAGGTGGACTAGGGTTTCGAGAGAGATTTTGGCAGAGTAAGGGTGCTTGTGATTGTGGATATGGAATAAGGGATCTCCATCACCTATTTATAGTTTTTTGGTGGTGGAGTGCTGACCCATGGTTTTAGGAAACACATGGTTTTAGGCAGCTGTATAGGGTTTTTTCTTCCTTTTCCTTGTTATTTTATATTTTTATTCCCTTTTTAGGGAATTTTTGCTATTTTTGGAGGAAAAGGGGGTTTTTTAGCCTTTTTTAGGCTATTTTGATGGTTTTTTTGGCCTTTTGGAGGCATTTTAGGCCTTTTGGAGGCTTTTTAATGGGTTTTTTGGGATTTTTAATGGAAATATGGTAGGAAAATGGACAAATGAGTCATATAATGTGGTAAATGAGCTAGTGAGCACTTTTTGGGTGTTAACAGATTGCCCCCTGATGTGCGAGGGCAGGAGCTCATCGTATGGCCGATGGACATCATAAGTCATGAATGGTTTTCCTGGGATGTGGAGAGAAGAGAAGAAACAAACTGAAGCCCGGAACAACGATCCCGGACAACTGCAAGAACTAAAAGTACATAACCTCAATAAAGGATGAGGAATCATCTGATCATATGGACGAGGCGGGCATTCCCATGCTCGTATCAGGATATAACATAATAACAACAATGGGGTCCAAAAATGGGGACCTGAAATATACATGACCTCAAATACTGACTGAGGAATAATCTCAATATATGGACGAGGCGGGCATACCCATGCTCGTATCAAGATACATAAATATAACTGTGAGGCCCAAAAAAGGGGACCTGTAAGATACATGACCACTGTGTACATCATAAGAGTCCAGAGGGGACACAAATCTGGGACATACTGCTGAGTGGATCATGTGTGAACTGTAGAACTGGTGCACCGGAACAATCAACAGTGCTACTGAGTGTGGTACCAAAGGAACTGGTGAGCTGCTGGATCATAGTGACTGGGGTCAAACTCTCGATGGTACACGGAACTGGAACGGATCTGGAACTGAAACTGGGTACTCAAGGAAGCATGGAACTGGATGGCTTCCGAATACAGACGCCAACGCAGCCCGGACATCCACGGGAACATACAACTGGGTGTTCCAAAGTGACTCACCAATGTGCTAGAGTCGGGGGAAATCCGGGGTCTTCGACTAAAAACTGATGGAATATAATCCTACGCGATCCTCAACGATGCGATCAAGGTGCTGAAGTCGAGCATGTGAGGAACAACCACTCGGAGAGGCAATGATGGCTCCTCTCAGAATGATCCGTAGGCACCTACCACAGATGGTGATAAGTCCAAGGCGTAGGGACCTCTGGGCCTATCCTCTGGAATAGAGGAGCTGTCGTCGACAGAGGGAGACCTGCCCCTAGCAAGGCAATGATGTTTCCTTGACAGGAGCGCGAGGTACAAGACCGAAATGTGATAGTACTGATGGCAGAACTGATAAACTGTGGGGGGACAACTGGGCAAGTAGAGCGGGTGGACTCAAACTTCCTTTGTTCAGAGTATGATAATGGGAATGATCTGGCAGCATATGAAACTGACTCAGGGGAAAGGGATCATAGCTGTAATGGATCTGGGGGAATAACTGGCTGAGGGAGACTCAAGCTGGTGTAACATGGCAGGAGACTGCAGAATACTCTGAACAAAGGCGACCTAATTGGGGGTGCTGCCGAGATGATCGATCATAGTGCCATGAGGCACGGGAGGATACTTCTTCATGGGTTAAGGAACTAGAAGAAGTGTGTGGATAAAAGATACTGTCGTGTGGATTTTACGAGCCCAGGACAGTGCATGCTCGTGGTTGCTTTCAATTTTAAGGAGTCTGAAAGCGATAAGAAGACTCTGAAGTGATGGAATGGTACTGTCGTGTGGATTTGACGAGCCCAGGACAGTGCATGCTCGTGGTTGCTTTCAATTTTAGAGAGTCTGAAAGCAAGTAAGAAGACTCCAGGGGGTTGCTTTTTCGTAGATTTTAGTCTCCAAGGCCCAAAGAAGCATAAAAGGATGCAATGAAGAACTCTTCTAGCCGGTGTGACTAGAGTATTCCTTTTTCGTAATTAGTCTACCAGGTCCGGAAAAGGGTTAAACTTATACCAGATAGACGCCCTTTCAGGTACTTTAACGAGCATGAAAGGAAGCAAGATTGCTCGGCGATCTTTTCATTCTTTTAGGAGTCAGAAAAGAGCTTAACGGAAACTCCCTAAGTGCCTTTTTCGTAAAGGACTTGTCTGGCCCGAAAAAGGGATAAAATTATACCGAACAAAAGGAATGGCCAGGCAAGGAGGAAGTGTTCAATCAAGGTTTAGGAATGATGACCAAGAACGAGGGTAGGTGGGAACACTGATGGACCTCCTTGCAGGGTAGATGAAATGGTGGCAAAATAACGAAACATTTGCAGTATGACAGGAGTGAATGGCTCATGTAAAAATGTGGAACAATCCGATGGCGGCCGACGTGGCGCGCAAACCGAGGCAGCAAGGTGTTGGGACACAATGTTGAAATTGTACCAAGTGAGAGCGAGAAATGATCTCAAGCATCATCACGGGCTCGGAAAAATGAATCCGGCGATATAAAGGATGTTAAAAACGGGTGGCGGCCGATGTGGCACGCAAACCGAGGTGACGGGGGCCTTTTGAAAAATGCCCGGAAAAACTGGAGGTGAGAGCGAGAAATGATCTCTAGCATCATCACCAGCTCGGAAAAATGAATCCGATGATATAAAACATGTGAAAAACGGAGAACGGCCGATGTGGCACGCAGACCGAGGCGACTAGTGGCGTCTGAAAAATGGGTAAAAAAAAAAAAAAAAAATGACAGGACAAAAATAATGCAACGAGGTGACCATTATGGCGGTCACGTCGCGCTGATTCCAGTGGTGGAAACGGTTGGTAAAACGGATGTCGTATGGGGCCAGAATGACCAAAACAAGAAAAAGTCAACTGACTATAAATAGAGGTGGGTCAACATGACATGTGTCATTTGTACTTTGTTGACTTTGACTTGTGAGGTGAGTGTACCAGAGCTTAGGTGGCATTTCTGGACGATCCGTCTGGCTGTTTGCAGATCCGCGAGATACAGGTATTTCGTGAAACTTATACCTGCATATTTTTTCGGGTTGGGGGTTGGGTAGTGGGTCCCAGGGTTGACTTGTACGGTCCACGTGGGGTGGACCGCGGGTTAGGGGGATGAAACCGCGGTGGAAGACCGCGAGTTTCGGGCCGAACCATGCGGTTGGAGACCGCGAGTTCCAAGGAGGAACACGCGGTTCCCAACCGCGGGTTTAGGGCTTGACAGGCGCGGTTGGGAACCGCGACCATGTGCCTGACAGCCGCGGTCGAAAACCGCGGCAAGAAACCCGAAAGCCGCGGTTTTGGGCCGAGCTTTTAGGGCTTGTTTGGGGGGAGAAAAGTATTTTGCTTAAGTTGTCATGAGACTGATGGGTTCGCTTTGTGTGATTGGCAGGATGCCCCAGGTTCTGTGGAGAGAGCGGGAGATCCCTGATGATACGATGCGTTTCATCCGAGAGAACCGCCATGTGCGGTCAGTGCTGGGGTTGTGCGGACTTTTGAAGTTCGCACAGATACCTATGATACGGACAGCAACATTGTTGCTGAACCGTCTGATCAGCTTCTGGGAGCCGGACATACAGGCGTTCCGGGTACAGGGGGAGAGGGTAGACCTTACCCTTACTGATGTTTATTTTCTGACGGGGTTACCCTGCTTGGGCAGGGTGGCAGATACACAGCCGCGGGTTGCCGCGGACGTCGACATGGAGGACATGTTGGAGAGGTACTGTGGGCAGGACGCGAGGGTGCATAGGAATGCACTCCTGGTTAGGGACCTACAGGAGCCGGCAGTGCAGGCCATGGCGGCGTGTATGGTGAGGGTATTGGGTTCCCAGTCGCCGGAGAAGGTGTCTGGGGGTCAGATGCAGATGGTAGAGCGCGTCTTAGATGGGACGTACTATGCCTGGGGCCAGATGTTCCTGACCTGCGTTCAGCGACAGCTGACGGCAGCGAAGGAAGATGGCAAGGGCTTTTGCTTTGGGTCCTTCCTATGTGCCTTCTTTATGGAGAGGGTACCCACACTGCGGCCACGGGTGCCGATTAGGGCAGGAGGGATGAGGGAGCCGAGGATGGTCCGTTGGGGTGAGATGATGCGCCGCCGTGGTGGCGGCGAAGTGGGCAGATATTTTACGCAGGAGTTGTACCTGCAGTGGCTCCAGATACCGTTGACGCTGGACGACTTCCCGTATCGAGACATGGACTTCACGGGAGATCCGGAGGCGCCACGAGCACCAGGACAGGCATGGGGTCCCGATGGTACGTATGTGTTTTTATTTCATGTTATGTATGTCAATTTCTTAGGGATATGATAGTTGATAGATATACTGTGACTGACATATGGTTGATTGTGCAGATGTGGGACCGAGGCCACCTCCAGGGTATGTGGCGCGGCAGGGTATTGTGGCCGTTCCAGCTCTGCCTGGACGAGGAGAGGTGCGGCGCCGGGACCCAGAGGTGACTCTAGAGTCTGTACGGGAGCTGCTAGATCGGTTATTGATAGGAGTGACCGACGAGGGTTGGCGAGATGTCGATCCGGATGTGGTACGGGATTGCATGGGGGCACCCCGTGAGTTTAGGTCCATCGCGATTCGGGTGGCGATTTTGGTGGACCGGGCTCGGGCACAGGAGGCCAGAGGCGAGGAGGACTTGCCGGAGGAGGAGCGAGGGGAGGACTCAGAGGCAGCCGATGCTGGCAGTGATGCAGGATACGACTCTCATTAGGGAGTGCAGGGGACTCCCCCCGAGTTTTGTAGCTACGGCATGTATGTAGATGAGGTTGTAGGCATGTATAGCCATTTTTTGTATAGCTGAGTACAGGGGTACTTAGGACATGTATAGCACTGAACATGTATATTTTTTGAGAGATATATATATGCACGTGGATGCACCTTTTTATATGATGTGGTTTTATTTGTACGCACGTGGATGCGCTTTATGTGTTATGAGATGTTTATGTTGCACGTGGATGCAAGTAGGTTAGGATGTTAGGCACGTGGATGCCCCTTGTGTATTTTATGTGATATGACATGATATTTGTTTGTTTAGGCACGTGGATGCCCCTATGGATATGTATGTGGTATATGTACAAGGATGCAAATGTAGATGGGATGCAATCTTTTTGGGTTTTTGTATGTATTTTTATGAGGTGCTATGGGATGATGATGCATGATGTTACATGGTGTGATTGATATGCCAGTCTAGGATGTTGTTGGCCATTTGGTCTGCGACACGATTTTGAGCTCTGGGGACATGTGTGAATGTGATGGATTCAAATTGTCGACTGAGTTGTTTTGTGCGCAGGAATTTTCTAAAAAGGCAAGGATCACGCACCTGGTAGCAGTTGTTGAGCTGGGAGACAAGTAGTTGGGAGTCAAGGAACACATGAAGGTGACTTATGCCCATTTGGAGGGCGGCAGTCAGGAGACCGGTCACGGCATCATACTCCGCCTGGTTATTGGTAGCAGCGCCTATACATATCCCGTCAAGGTGAATCATCTCGTTGGAAGGGGAGTACAAGACCCATGCTGCAGAAGCCAGGTTGGGAGACCAGCGGCTTGCGCCGTCAGCGAAGCCAGTGTGACTAGGTGGAAGATGGTCCATCTGTAATCATGCAGAAAGGATGAATGTAAGATGATGGTAAAAAAGTGAAAAACAAAAAGAGAGCAAACTGTACGATGCGGACCAAAATGGGGCCGCAAATTATTCTATGGATAGAGATTCCGTAGGATGCAACCCATCATGGGGGTTGCGTAAAGGGAGGCCTTTAGAGTTGGTTTCGGTAAGAACATGGAGTTCCTCCGGTCGTGTGTCTATGTGATGGTTGAGAATGGTGGTGTCGAACCCGGGCATTCCGGTAGAGGGCCAAGCAAAGACATCACGGAACTCTTGGAAGAGTTGTATATAATCCTCAATCTCCCGATCGCTGCAGGAGACTCCTAAAGTAATGAGTTCGGGGGCACGACCTGGAGCAGCAATATCAACTTGGATGACAGGTGAGATGTTGGCCATGTTGCCCTCCTCGAAAGCATCAGGAGCAGGAATAGGGTCCTTGAACCAGTCAACCTTGGTGGGGAGGAAGTCTTTGGATTCGACTGCGTATTGGGTAGCGGTGCTAGAGGAAGACGCTTCTGGGATGAAATAGGAACGGTGGTGCATATCATCCCAAGGATAATCCGGGGCAGTTAGGGCCTCAAGAATCTCCTCATCAGTACGGAAAGTCTGGGTCGTCAAATCGGTTGACGAGGGGGTAGTGGAAGTATTGGTTGAAGAGATCATGTAGATGGTATTAACCTCTCCGGAAGGTGAAGAGTCTGGGGGGTAGATCTCTTCAATGGTAGGTGGTGCCGTCTCAAGGTCCAGATTGTTCATCTCATAAAGAGCTGCTCTGTAATCCGGGAGATCAGGACAATGATGTGAATAGTGCCCGTAAATACCGCAGATAGCGCATGAGTGGTTGGTACGTAGGGACTTATCTTTAGGCTTAGGAGTGGGGTTTAATTCGACAGTTGGGATGTTGGGGTCATCATCGAGCATTTGCATGTGCTTCTGCAATGCGGGTAACTGTGGGCATTGGTGGGTCGCATGGCCCAACTCGTCACACAGCGAGCATTTGGGAGGAGCACGAAACACTGGAGGGTTCTTGACTGTCTTGGGAGGTGGGACAGCAGTGTAAGGTTGAGGACCTCTGCCCCCAGTGGGTTGAAGAGGAGGAGGAGGTGTCGTGGAGGATGAAGGGGTAGGGACCCCGGGAGGTGGGTGGGTGGTAGTAGCCATGGGTTGCACCGGCTGGAGGACGACATCAGGTGTCGGCGGGCGAACGGGAGGCGAAAGGTACCATACAGGTAATCCCAAGGTTAACCCAGGGAGGCTAAGGGTAGCCATGACCGGGGCGCTTACTACTCCTGCTGGAGGAACTAGGAAGGGGATCGTATGGATCGGTGTAACACCAATGTGACTAGGTACCAAGGGTGGTTTAGGCAACAAAGATGGTTGATTGTTAGGTGGGAGGATGTCATGGGACAAGGTACATAAGTCAGACATTTCGGGCGTAGATGATGGCGGAGGAATGGATTGAAAGGTGGAGGTCATCGGCGCGTCTGAGTAGACTCCAGGCCCCGTAGAGGAAACGAACGAGGTGGAGGCAGGAGAAACAGGTTGTTCAACCATGGGGAGAACATTTTCCGGTGCCGCGGGAGCACTGGGATCATAGTAGGTGAGCTGGTCAATCTTAACCACGCGTCCTTCATGGGGGAACATCATGGTGCGAAAGACAGAAGAGGCAACCGCCCGCATGGCATACATGTAGCTGCGGCCAAGTAGAAGGTTGTAATCCAATTGGGCATTGATTACCTCTATGTCAATAAGAACTGTTTTACCACCTAACTGGACAGGAACGTTGGGCAGGAGGCCTTGGGGCTGGGCCGAACGACCGTCATAGGCACGTAACGCAGTGGTGGACTGCTGGAGAGGAGGGGATCCTAGTTTCTGCCATACAAATGTAGACATAACGCATGTGGAAGCACCCTCGTCAATGATGCACCGATGGATAACAAGATTCCTAACGGAGACTGTAACTTGGAAGGCTAAGCTAGAAGGTAGGCGTGGTTCAGACTGGTCTAAATCAAACGCCATCAAATGTGAATCAGTTGGGTCAATCCCCCCGATGGCGGAAAGTAAAGTCTTGCGCTGGGAAGGGCAGTTCTTCAAGACTTCTAACGCAGACATGGCTGCGGGAGATTGGGCTAGGTCGTCTACAATGTTGTAGTTTGACGCAGCACGTGCATTAGGGTTATTGTTGATTCGGCGCAGTGGGAAACGAGGTGCTTTCGCAGCGCCGTCTGTGGGAGGCGGAGGGATACGTAACGCCTGATCGGTGGGGTGGGCGTTAGTAGTTTTATCCGTGGGAGTGGCTTCAGAGGTGGAGCCATATTGGTTCCGACGGGTCTGTAGGTTGACGTCAGCTGATGACATCATCAGTAAGTGGTGGGTACCTGAGTCAAACATGGGTTGATCAGGGGCAGCGTAGGTGATCTGTTGTTGTTGGGGTTGCACGTTAGCTTGAGGGGGCCAACGGCTGAGTGTTCACCACGCCTTGGGTCGGTAAGGGGTTTTGCAGCACCAAAGGGGGTTGCTGAGGTTGGGGGGGGTTGGGCGGTGCTTGGGGAGCCGCATGCCCTTGGCGATGGGCCTCGTCAACCCAAAGCTGCCGAGCTCGCTCCAAGTGTGGGCAAGCATGGGTGTAATGTCCATAGACCCCGCAAATAGAACAAGGGTGGTTCGTTCGCAGATTGGGGTTTTTGGCCTGCTTGGGCGGGCGATCAGGGTTTTGATTAGCGGGGGCCGCATTATTGTTGTCAGGGGGATTAGCCGGTTGACCAGCTTGGTCTGCAGGTTGGTTATTTCCCCGATTACGGCCTTTGCCGCGGTTCTGTTGGCCCTGGTTACGTTGGTTATTCTGGTTTGGCTGCGGGTTATGTTGGGCGTAAACTTGCCCTTGGGCAGCAGGTGGATTTTGAGGTTGCGCAGGTGCAGGGGCAGGCTGCGGAGGATGATATGTAGGTTGAGGCTGAGCAGGTGCAGCAACTTGAGGGGGTTGCTGATAGGACTACGGAGCAGGTTGTGGATGTGCCGCAGGGGCTGCCTGGGGTGGATAATAAGCTGGGGGGGCTTGGGAAGGCGCGGGAGCCGGGGCAGTCTGCGGATGGTAGTAAGGCTGAGGGGCGACTGGAGGAGCGTAAGCAGGAGTCGCATACCCGAAGCACTGAGGTGGACATGAAGGTCCATGGGAATGGTGATGTGTCATGGGAGAATATGAGTTGGTTGCTCCAGACTGGGAGGTAGCCCTCGACAGGTCGGGGCCAGGGGTAGGTCGTGCTATAGAAAATGGTTGGGGGTGCGAAGAAACACGGCCAATGATACCATCTGCAGCGTGGGATGCCCCCGGCGCATCATGATGGGAGGACTCGCCGCGAGGGGCGTCAGGTATAATGGTATAAAGGTAACCCGACTGGGCGTAAATGAGGTCGAACTGCTGTGCCTTAAGGATGGCCTCTTCTTCAGACTGGGGTCTTTCTGAAGCTACATCCTTAGCGATGACAGGAAGCAGGGACTTGAGGAACCAATCTAGGAAGATACGGTCATCTAGTTTAATCTTGCATAAGCTACGACGTCTACGCCACTCATGGATGTGGTCCGTGATATGGGTAGCCGTGTTTTGTCTACAAGATAGAAGGATCTCAACGCCCGCGTGATAGCGGACTGGCAACTGGAAGAACTGCAGGAAGGTCGAGGCCAGGGAAGAAAAGGTGGCGTGGGTCCCATGAGGCTGCTCAATATACCACTTGGCTGCAGAGCCAGTAAAGGTGCGTTGTAAGAGACGGAGGCGAACAGAGTCATCCACAATGGAGTTAGAGGAACACCATAGGTGGAAAGACATGATGTGGTTCTGTGGGTCCTCACCGGCCTTACCCTCGAATTTAGGGATGTCAGAGGGTAGTTTGGTAGGCATATGAGGCCACATAGGGTCGTGTCGAATAGGATCGTTGGTCAATCTGGCCAGGTCAGGTAGGTTGAGGCTAGCCATGAATGGCAAACTGGAAGAAGGCTGCGACACAGTAGTGCTATGGACCAAGTTGGGGCCAGTGCCCCCAAGTGGAGGGACAAGATTTAGGGTGGTGCCCCCAAGTGGGGGAACTGAGGTAGTGGAGGATGGTCCAGCACCACCATGGGTAGTGTGAGCCACTGATGTAGTGGGGATAGGTATTCCTGCTGTGGGAATAGGTACCGTGAGGGGAACGGTAGATGGTTGCCCCATGGAGGGCATACCAAAAACAGGTGTAGTAACTGGTGTAGTAGTGGTGGATATGCCACCAATGGTCCCTATGACAAATGGAGTGGAAGTCGTACCAGCCATGGGGCTAGTAGGGGCAGTATAAATAGGGTTCTCAGACTCTTCGTCAGAATCAGAGGTAAAGTAAGGTGCGTCACTATCTGGTGACGGAGACCTACGTCGCTGACGAGTGGAGTCAAGTGACAAGGCTCTAGATCTGTGATGAGTGGTATCAACGGACAATGATCGGAATCTATGACGAGTGGTGTCGAGAGAACCGTGCTGTGGGGGCTCGCCCCTGAGGCGCCGAGAATGTCTCGGGGACTCAATGGTGACAGATGGTGTCTAAATCTCTGTGGGTTGAGGTGAGTATGAAAACAGCTCAAAAATCCTAATGCAACCGAGTGTGCAGAAGGAGAGCTAAAAAGCAAGGCACTCAGGCCAACAACCAACTCAAAACACCCACTGCAACAGCTGTGCTACAATAGGTGGAGTAACAACAAAGATGGTCAGAATACCAACAAGCAGCAGGCTTCCTAGAAAAGAAAAATGGTGGACTCACTAGACCGAGGGAGGTAAAGGAGCATGCAAACACCTAGCTAAAAGTATTCTGACTTAACTAAACATATCCTCTGCAAGGTGATGAAATCCAAGTCAGACAATATGAGTAGGAAAGCCAAGTGGCTATGATATCCCCCTACCGGGAGGGATACCGGGTAGTCAATCCTAGAAGAATGGCAACTAAGATACCCCGTTCATGACACGTCCAGAAAGGTGAATCTGCCGTTTAGTTCGTTGACCGCAATACCCCTATACAGGGATATCCCGCGAACCGCGAAAGGTAGCCCTTCGGTTACTGAATGGAGTGCGGTATTCCACTCAGGCCTCCGGAACCAGTCTCCCGACTTCAACCCTCCTAAGGGAGAGGCCCTCTGATAAACTGGTCGTGACCGTGCCAAAAAGTACTAGGGGATTTTGGTTCCCTAGTTGGACAACAACTATGTCTCAAGTGAAATGACCAAGGGGTGTTATTGGAAGCCTATCCCCCTGATCCTACCTAACTACAATGATTCTTTAGTGTTCCCCAAGTGGGGTTAGAATGTTGGTTTAGTTAGGTACTTTTTAAGGCTCACTTGATTTAATGTGACAGAGTGTGTGCTCGTGAGGTGTTGAACCCAAAAACAGAAGTGCCACAAGGGAGGGCAACTTCCAATCTATCAATAATGCTGAAATTGATTCTTTTAATTTGCAAAATTTTCTGAAAATAAAAATACTGAAATTTTAAAAAGATTCTGTAAAAGGAACAGAAATTATGTTGCAGAAAGGCTGTAAGGAAGTAGGCTGCAGGTGGGACAGAGGGCTGTTCAAATGCAGAAAATATTGCAGCAAGAGGGGCTGGGCTCAAAAACAGAAAAAGAGCAGAAATCAGACCGCGGGTCTGTGGCGGGTCAGAACAGGCCGACCGCGGGTTTGAGGGCAACAGCGGCGTTCAGGTCGCGGCTATCGGGCCAATAGTTGCAGTCGGGACGCAGGAAACAGAAGACAAGGCACAGTCGGGTCGCGGCTATCGGGCCAACAGTGGCAGTCGGGACGCAGGAACAATGGAAAAACAGACAGTCGGGTCGCGGCTAAAAGGCTAACAAGCGCAGTCGGGACGCCCGAAAGAGGCAAAAAACCGCAGTCGGGACGCGTGAACAAGGCCGAAAGGCGCAGTCAGATCGCGGCAAACAGGCTGATTAGCCACGGTCGGATCGCAGGTAACAGACTTGAATCCACCGACTGAGCGTCGGAAGCAGTCTGAGAGCCACGGTCGGATCGCGGGTAAAGGCCTGAAAGGCGCGGTCGGGACGCGACTGTAGAGGAAAAATACGCGGTATGCAGCGGCCGAAAGGGACAGCCGAAAGAAAAAATTTAAAAACGGAAACCAGAAATTCGTAAACTAGGGGAGTCGCCAAAACTGTAGCTAGGGTTTTACCCCTAGCTTGTGCCAATGAGCACCTACTAAGGAGAATGGACTCCTTAGTAGCAGTTCAGTATATTAAACTAATAATGCAATAAACAAAACATTAAATTATTTCTAATACAAGCATAAAGCATAAACACCAAAATGAAAGAATGTCTTTGTATTGATGTTACCTTGAGTGTCAAGGTTGGTGAAGCCCTTTGCAGTGTCCAAGAGGATGCTCCAAGCTCCAAGAATGCTCCTTCTCCTTCTCCAATGTTGGGGATGGGCCAAAGGTGGCTCTCAAGGTGAAACTAGTTCAAAGGTGGACTAGGGTTTCGAGAGAGATTTTGGCAGAGTAAGGGTGCTTGTGATTGTGGATATGGAATAAGGGATCTCCATCACCTATTTATAGTTTTTTGGTGGTGGAGTGCTGACCCATGGTTTTAGGAAACACATGGTTTTAGGCAGCTGTATAGGGTTTTTTCTTCCTTTTCCTTGTTATTTTATATTTTTATTCCCTTTTTAGGGAATTTTTGCTATTTTTGGAGGAAAAGGGGGTTTTTTAGCCTTTTTTAGGCTATTTTGATGGTTTTTTGGCCTTTTGGAGGCATTTTAGGCCTTTTGGAGGCTTTTTAATGGGTTTTTTGGGATTTTTAATGGAAATATGGTAGGAAAATGGACAAATGAGTCATATAATGTGGTAAATGAGCTAGTGAGCACTTTTTGGGTGTTAACAAGTGGCTTCTCAATGGAATGTGTCTTCCTTAAATGTTTTAAGGAGGCCACAATTCATTGTAATAATACTAGATTGAGGAAGGGAATGCTTTCCAAGAAAGGTACAAAAAGAAAGAAACCAAAATATTACCATGAGTAGATGTAGATGTGGAGTGGTGATCATAATTACTACAAATACTACTGATGATGTAACCACAAACATGGAAAAGAATCCTACCACAAGTATTCAATGATAAAAACCCCAACTTCCCCTCCTCTATTTCTAATACATTGGGAGCCCTTCCACCCCCCATTCCACATGGCTCTTCTTTTCTCAAGCATCTTTCTCTCTTATCCCTAACACCACATTTTTCCTTCCCCTCCTCTTGAACGGATATTGGCCAATGCTACCCCTACACATCCTCTGCTTCAAACCCATATTATGGTTGGTGGAAATTTATAAATTCAGCCATAACAAAAAACTCTCAAATATCATATATACACCAAATCATCTAACTAAATAATTTACCAATACACACAAAATGAATAGATCAGTTGATTTCAAGCCATTTTTTAGAAAGAAAGGGAAGCTTACATGGTAATAACTTAGATGAAAATGGGTATGGGGACTAGAAGATATAGATATGAGTCTCTATCTCTATTGGCCTTTTTTCAGAATAGAATAAAATCATGTAATTTAACAAAACGCATGTCATTCGATTGGGAGGACCTTCTACCGTGACAACCATGGATGAAGGATTTGGATTGGTGTGAAATATGGAAATGAATTTGTTGACACAACCTAGTTGATAGGGGTTCCACACGCTGTCGACACCCAAGCCACCATGATCTCCCTGAGCACCGGCCCAGACATGTTTAACCCTGTCCAGCAACACCTATGGAGCAGATGAGGTCTCACCTGAGATGTTCAAGGGAGAGTTGATGGAACCATGTTTCCACTGAATGAAGGAGGATTGTTGTGCATCAATCGATTAACTTATTCTAACATTCAGAAATAGATCTAAGCATTCAACTTAGGAATTAATCATATTCACGACATCATTTAACAGATATTATCATTAACATAACCATCATTGCAACAAATACAACAGTAAAGAATTAATTGGAGCAAGGAAACATCGCATCATTCATGTATTCATGTCACAAAATGCATTTACCATAGATAAACAGAAAAGACATAGGGATTTTGCTCAAAACACTGTCACATCATATTAATCTCCAGAAAAACCCAGATACAACAAGATATTCAACTCAGTCTTCAGCTTCTTCAGGATGTTCTCTTCTTAAGTCCCAAACACTACTAGTCAAAAGATATCTCAACACCTACAAACCTACATCTATTTTTAGGCTTGCGCCTTTGCATTTGTGGTCCACTTAGGCAACTGCCTAACTACTTCTTCACAAACTTTACAAAAACTAACCCACAATCCCACATAGTGTGGTCAAAATTTCCCTAACTACATATAACGTGGTCCAAATGACCCAAATTACATATTACGCGGTCCAAATGACCCAAAAACTACAAAAATACTTGTCTCCTTGCGTGCCGCTTTTCGCCTTCCAAGGTACCTTTGTCCTTACGCAACATCTGCGATGCTGACTCATCAAACTGCTTGCCACCAGGACCCCAACACAATCTCATGGCTCTCCCTCGATCCACATCAGTTGAACATGGTGTACTCACGCTCGTCTATGGCTGGACTATGTCTCTGCAACTATTCTTGCTGTCTGGATCTCGCTGATGGATACGGCTCCCATGGCTACGATGATCGTCGGCTTGCTATCATGTACTTTTCACCCAAAAATGGTCATCCTTCGGCTTGCTGTCATGTGCCTCTCAAACTCATCCTCCAGTCTCTAAGAACCTAGTGTAGACTGAGGGGAATTTTATGAACAACGCTGAGATGCAAAACAGGCCAATGGCTCTGCACATCTATTTCACACCGGTGAGCACATACTACCGCGACCAAGGGGATGCCACCCCCATTGTCTTTGTGGCCACAGGGACCACGAATCTTCGAATTACCACCATATGCCTAGTCATCTTGGATGAGACTTCATCTCTGTGACACCCGAGTGTCCGTGACGCTTCCTGCTCCATGCACACTTCGTGTTCAGACCCTCAGCGCACTTGGTGTGCTCCCATGAGAAATAAAATGGATCATTGCCATATCCTCCTTGGAATTCCTATCTTAGCTAGATGCCTGACCCTCTCGCAGCATAAATTCCTCTCAATTGATAAATACCTTTTAACTCGGCTATCCGTTGGTTCCTATATTTATGCAGCGCCCGCGTCCGGACATCTTCCTCACAAATCATTCATAACCCTCTTCACGTAAGGAGCCACTCATTCCATCCCACTAGTTCTTGCATGGATAGACCAGACTTCTAACAGTTGGAGTGGAAACCATACTTCTTCTAGCTATCGTGCTTGCCAAACCGTGCGAAACATCACCCTTGATACCCGGAATGATTCAGAATGATTCATAATGATTGCTGATTTGAACCGGTCGTGACCCTGCTGTCATCGCGGCCCATCGCGTAAACTGCGATACAGGTTCTGCAACCTATGCATCCAAGTCCTACTAGTGTGCCATCCTGCCACCGAGCATCCTGCCATGGTTTTTTTTTTCCTGATGCAACTCAGGCATCGTGCTGCTCTGAACCCATCCTATAGGGATTCAACCTACTACCATTAACCAACTTTGGGAGCATCGCTCCATCCAACTGCTGCATCTGTACTACTCCGCCTGAAGTTATGATATTGATGCGATATCGACCAAGCCAATGTATCTTCAATTTCCCTAGGTGCTTCATAAACTTGTTGTCATACAACAACACCAAGTCACCCTGCTGAAACTATTTGTTCTTGATATGGCGATCATGCCAAGCCTTTTGCTGATCCTTCTCCATGCTCTAGTGGAAACCTATGATAAAGCGGTCTTCCTCAAGCTGCACAAGCTACATCAAACGTTCTCCTAATTTCGCTGCACCATCCATACCTATTGCAGCCGCTGTGCACATAATCAAAACAATATATTCCATAGGCATAATCGCCTCTTGCCCATACACCAGTTTGAATGGTGTTTGTCCTTTCAATCTTTTACAAGTGGTGCGATATGCCCACAAAACTGCTGGAATCTTCAAATCCCAGTCGTTGCGGTTCGCATTGCAAACCTTCATCGGTGCATGCTCCAAGATATTGTCGAAGCCTTCTACTGTACCATTTTCTCTCTAATGATATGGCGTTCTCTTCTTATGCTGTATCTCCAGTTCTGTTGTCAACGCGCTGAAGGTGTGATTGATAGAATGGCTACCTTGATCACTCATCAATAATTTTGGGCAGCCAAACCAAGAGATGATGTTGTCGAACAAGAAGCACACTACTATTGCAGTGAGGCAATCTACGACTGGTGTAGCCTCTGTCCATCGTGTTAAATAGTCTGTTGCTATGATGATGTAGCTTGCACTAGTATGCTTCCCAGGTGGGTTGATAGGGCCCACGAAATCCACTACCCATTTATCAAATGGATGCAGTGTCACTTGAGGTTTTAATGGCATCTCATACCTTCTAGAGGGTTTCCCATTTCTTTGGCAGGCATCGCAGGTTTGCGTATAATCTGTCACATCATTGTGAAGCATGGGAGACCAAAGACTTGAGTGAAGCACCTTGCAGGTAGTCACCCGACCGCCATAGTGCCCACCAACTACTCCTGCATGTTCTTTCGACAAGATATGCACCTACTCATGAGGTAGAACGCAGCACCGCAAGATCCCATCAGATTCTTGTTTATACAACTGTCCTGCAATCAGTTGGAAATATGTAGCCTTGACCACCAGCTGCTTCTTCTGACTGGTGGTGAATCCCTCCGGTGCGGTTGTTGTACCCAGGAACATTATGATTTCCTCATAGTAGTTGTCAGCTACCTCAACCTTAAACAATTGCACATCGAGCAACCCGTCTTCAATATTGGTTGGTTCCTCTCCTATTTCAATCCGCGACAGATGATCTGGCCCTACATTCAAGTATCCTGGATTCACAATCACTTCGAAATCAAACTCTTGAAAAATAAGTATCCAGCGACATATCTCCCCCCCCAACACAGGCATATTGACCAGATATTTCAATGTAGAATGGTCGGTGAACATCTTAAAGTGACTGCCTAATAGGTAATGCCTGAACTTTTGCAATGCATATACCATCGCCAGACCTTCCTACTCTGTATTTGTATAGTTTATCTATGTATAGGAAAACTTCCAAATCACAAAATCAATGGGGTGATCAAGATCCCCTTCCCCTGGTTGCGCGAGCACTACTCCCAACGCAATCGATGAGGCATCGACATGGACATGGAATTCCTTGCTCCAGTCTAGAAATACTAGGATTGGTGTTGAAGCTATCTTAGCCTTCAGCGTTTCAAAACGACCTTGACATTCAAGAATCCAGTGAAATAGTGCATCTTTCTTTAGCAATTTCTCCATAGGGGCCATGATCACTGCATAACCCCGGATGAACTTGCAATAATACCCGGTAAGTCCCAATGTCGCTCTCAGCTGCTCGACAGTAGTCGGTAGTGTTAAGCTCAGAATGAGCACAATCTTTGCTGGGTCGACCAACAATCCCTGCTTGCACACGATGTGACCCATTAATATCCCAAATGGTGCACAGAAGATGCACTTATTCAAGTTCAACGATATATGATGCTCTCAACAACGCTCTAACATCAGTAGCAGATTTTCCAGATGATCGCTGATTAATCCATAGACTATCCAATCATCCATGTACACCTGCAAAAAATTCTGAACGAAATCCTGGAAAGTAGCAACAAAAACCCGAGAATATCACCGGTGCATTCTTCAGTCCAAATGGCAACACCGTGTATTGAAAACAGCCCCATTCTGTCACAAATGTTGTCTTGTGGCGGTCTTCTTTCATGATTATGATTTGATGATAGCTAGAGAACCCATCCGTGAAAGAATACATCTCTTGATCACCCACGCCCTCCAGGACCTCATTAGTGAATGACATCCGAAATTGATCATGCAGACATGGGTCATTCAACTTCCGTAAGTCAACACAAGTGCGTACTTTGCCGATCTTCTTGTCCTGCACCACCATAGGACTAATCCAGTATGATTCCTCAATTGGTTCAATAAAGCTAGCATCTAACATGCGGTCAAGTTCTACTTTGACCCTCTCCTTATGGCATGGATTCAGTCAATATGGTCGCTTCCTTATTAGTTTTGCATCTGGTTTCAATCGGATCTTCATCTCCCCCAAATCCCCCAAGATTTCTTTCATCTTAGAAAACTTCGTAGGGAATAAGTCTTGGAATTTGTGCAACAAGTCAGTGACCTTCCCCATCATTGCATCGTCCCAATATTCCCCAACATTTGAAAAGTTTGGACATTCCTTCGTCCCAATGTTGACCTTCCGGAGCTTTAGTGGCTGACCGATCGGATCAGTTGGTGCATCAGATGCTACAATATCGTGACTGCCTTTGACTTCCGGAAGGTTAACATTGCACGGATTATCACCATCCTCTGGCCCACCCATGATATTTTAACATTCCATTATTGACTGCATCTTGTAGTGTGTATGCGGATCCATGGGATATTCCACTAGAACAACCTTCGGAACCACGTCACGGATGAGCTGCAAAGCATTATGGACGTCCAGGTTGGAATTCGTGAAGCTGAAGGTATGAGTAAAACAAACTTTCAACTCCAACCAAGTGCTAATATCCCCTCGCAATTCAGCTGCAATGTACCATGAGCACGGCATCTCATCCAGAGTATGGATAAAGGCATGGACCCACTCATCCCTTCGTTGCTATGCCCACAACATTTGACATTATATCAAATGACTGCCAGGGTCGTTTCGTCCATCGTACTTCCCTGTGTGGTAAAATTTGATGTCGCCAAAGCGAACTGTCATCAATCGCTGACTCTGAGATCACCCATCAATTGAATTCTTATGTGTCACCCATCAACGTGCTGGAGCAGCCTTCAGTGCTTCCTCCAATGCTAGAAACTGTTGTGGTTCTGAGACCTTTTCCTTGAATTCTACGAGAAAATTAGACAAGCCGGGAATCCCTTCATATACTGGTAGTGAAACAGTTTTAGTCACGACATGACGTAATGACTACGTGACTAACCCACACTTACAGAGTGACACCTCATGCAAGCGATTCTGCCAATTCTATAAAGCGTCGTCAGAGTCGAAAGATGCAGAGCTGAAGCTGTGCCACCCAAGCTCCCCGTCGGCAGTCAGATGAATATAATATTTTGAGATATTGTATGCATGGTCCCATCCACTGGGAACTTCATCCTTTACTGGTTCAATATACCTGTGTCCATCACCTGGATCCAATTGAGCTATGACTCTGAGCTCGCAGTTTTCAAAAGTCATCATCCACTTCTTCAAGTTGATTACTTCTCCACTGTCACTAGCCCATCCAATCCCCAACAACGTGGGATAGGAGCTTCTACCTTCAACAACCTCAATGACATCAAAATCCGCATATGTCTTCATTCCCTTAATGTCCATGATAAGGTGAGGGACTCTCCCAATCTGTATCACCTTGGTCTGATTAGCCAGTCTCAGCTGTACAGGGGACCAGCTCAATGTTGGGCTCCCCATTTTTTTCCAGGCCTACTTGGTCAGGATGTTGACATCAGAGCCAAGATCCAGAATAACTGAATTGACCTTGTAATCCCCAATCTGGACATTCATTCACATTTCTTTGCCCATCTTATTCCGCTGCAAAGAGTTCACCATAGATTCCTTCTGTCCTGGAGTCGGTCATCGCAATAGATTCCTGATCTCAACCAGAGCATCGGGGTCTCTTTCCAGCAATAAACAACTTTCCAAGAAGTGCTGCAGTGTGCTATACTGGCACGATGGTCCTGCTTACGACGTTGAATCAAAAATAGGAGGCATATCACAAATAACTGCCTTACCAGGATTTCTGCTCATCGCATTTTGTGCTTGAAAGAATGTATCACGCTCGGCATCGATATCGAATTGTACTGCCTTCTACTCGGCTAACCAGATCAGAGAATGAAAACCATATTTTCCTGTCTTCACATCTCCTCGAGTAATAACTACAATAGCAGCATCTTGTACCCTCGGCTCTGCAGAAATTACCGTGATAGTTGCACCCTGAGTCTTGTTTAGTGGCGGATTCCCAGGTTGATACACATTCTAGTTGGCATTCTGATTTGGCTATTGATTCTGGTTCTGCAGCAGTTGCTGCACTTGATTCTGTATGGCTTGCTACACCTGGTTCTGGTTCCACAATTGCTGAACATTTCCCGCTTGCCATCACGCAATCAACTGCAGATAGTTTTCCACAGTGCGATCAGTTACAAAAAAAATGTACACTGCATTTGCAATTGTGTTAAATCCCACTGGTAGTGCCCCAACACTCCATAATTATAACACTGGACAGTTCCTCCACCTCCTCGTCTGCCTCTGTGACCAAAGCCTCCACCACATCCTCCCCGGAATCCTCCACGGAATCCCCCTTGCTGCTGGTATTACGTTTGATTGAATTGTTGCTGCATGGGATTCGGTTGCAGTTACACACACCACCCGGGCTGCACATACTGTGCCTTCAAAACATACTGTGGCTACTGTGGAGCCATTTGCATCAGAGCATATTGCAGCATAAACTGTTGTGTTTGTTGTTGCGGTACAAATTGCACCTACGGTTGACGTAGCGGCTGGGATACTTGTGGTTGTAGTTGTGGTTGTTGTATGACACGCTGGTCGTCCTTTACATAGAATGCATCGCACATTCGCTCATGAAGTAACCCATACACCCGGTAGTCCTTGGCTTCATGTCCCACGGACTTGCAGAAGGTACAATACAGATTCATTGCTTTTGTGACCATCTTCTGCATGTATTGACACTCTTCATGGTGGTGCCCATATACCTGACAGATGCGACACCACGACATACCTTCGCTACTCAATGGATTCAGTGCTCCAGAAACTAGATAATTGAGGAAGTCTGGGCAATTATCCTTAGTATGCCCCTCTCCGCGACATCACATACGCCATACTTCCTCACGATGTTCCTTACCCTTCTTAATATCTTGTAGCTGTATTGTCAAGTTATCCAACTGTGTCTGAATCTGTGACATCCCCACAACGTTTTCACCAATCGGCGAAGCTTCCAACCGCATCACATTTTCAAGAGCTTCACTCAGTGTTGTACTGTTTTGTTGCATCAACGGTAGTCGAATATGAGGGAGAAATGCCGCGATGAACCATTCTTTGTGTTGAACATTGCTCATGTCAAAGCTGACCCTCGCCATTAGTGTTTTGAATCGTTGGTCAAAATCCCACACAGTTTCATTGGGATACTGCTTAATCTCTTTTAGTTTTGTAATATACTGCGCTTCAGATTTGGGTTTTCTGAACTCTGCAATCAATCCATCTCGAACTTCATCCAGAGTATTTTCTGGAGTGCCTATAGGAACCTACACAAACTTCATGAACTAGTCTAATGCGTGACCCCGAAGGGTTTTCTCCAATTGTACTTTCTTGGCATTATCATCAGTAACTTGCTTTACAATCCATACTGCTTCACATAAAAACCAGTATTGCGCAGGGTTATCTGTTCCATTTCTTTGGAAAAGGGGTAACTTTCCATCTTCTCCTACCATCTTGGGCTTCCTTCCTACAGTTGATGAGCTACTAGCAATTAAATTCTGTTGACTTGATGAACATGGTGGTGTCAAAGTTGTACTTCTTACCGATTGAGAGATAGTGAGCAGAGGTGTGGGTACGTTGCTATTGGGGTTTGGTCCTACCTCTATCCTAGGCATAGCCTGGTTGTCGATGTCGGCACTGTGAGGTCGCTTCATCCTGTGTGGTATTCCTTTGCGACCTTGCATTTCGATCGCAGCAGGACCTTCTCTTGTCCTCTGCCTCTTTTCCTGTCGAAACATTGCTCCTCCCCTTGTAATACCACTCTCTTCCTCATATTCCTTCACAGTCATGTTATGACCTGCACCCATCTACCCATTATCATTCCATGTACTACTGCCCAACCATCGCGGTATCCACGGCCTCCACCCACTAGGGTTCTTACTGGTCTAGGTGCATCTTCAACAGCCCACGATGCTTTGTTGTCGACTTCTTGCAGCTCCTGGATCAGTTCTGGGGTCCAGGCTATCGGCTCACCACCTTGGAAGATCCTCTTTTGGAAGGTTAGTTTTGATAACCACTCATACAAGATGATTGGGAACTCACAGAAAAAATATTCATGTGGATCGTCGTGAATATACTTCACCAACCACCAATCTGTCGATAACCCAGAGTTCATATTTTATTTTTCAGGGAACTCTCGCAGCTTTAGGTTGAACCAATCTTGGATCTCCGGTCTTGTCGGATGCCACAACAGATCCTCCTCTCACTTCGTACTACGGTCCCGGCAATGGAACCATTTGTTGACACAACCCAGTCGGCAGGGGTTCCACGCATTGTTGACACCCAAGCCACCACGATCTCCCTAAGCACCGACCCAGACAGGTTTAACCTTGTCCAGCAACACATGCGGAGTAGATGAGGTCTCACCCGAGATGTTCAAGGGAGAGTTGAAAGAACCATGTTTCTGTCGAATGAAGGAGGATTGTTATGCATCAGTCGATTAACTTATTGCAACATTCAAATACATATCTAAGCATTCAACTCAGGCATTAATCATAATCGCGACATCATTTAACAGATCTTATCATTAACAGAACCATCATTGCAACAGATAGAACAGTGAAAGCATTAATTGCAGCAAGGAAACATCGCATCATTCATATATTCATGTCGCAAAATGCATTTACCACAGATAAACATAAAAGACATAGGGATTTTGCTCAAAACTCTGTCACATCATATTAATCTCCACAAAAACCCAGATACAACAAGATATTCAACTCAGCCTTCAGCTTCTTCAGGATGTTCTCTTCTTAATTTCTTCCCAAAAACTACTTGTCAAAAGATATCTCAACACCTACAAACCTACATCTATTTATAGGCTTGCGCCTTTACATTTGTGGTCCACTTAGGCAATCGCCTAACTACTTCTTAACAAACTTTACAAAAACTACCCCACAATCCCACATAGTGTAGTCAAAACGACCCTAACTACATAAAACGCAGTCCAAATGACCCAAATTACATGTGATGCAGTCCAAATGACCCAAAAACTACAAAAATACTTGTCTCCTTGTGTGTTGCTTTCTGCCTTCCGCGGTACCTTTGGCCTTACGCAGCATCTGCGATGTTGACTCATCAAACCACCTGCCAACAAAATTCCTATTATTTTCCCACTTCTTCTTCCTCTATATATAAATGCGACAATATTTTTTTAAAGGAAAAATTGATATGGCTAAAGGATAAAGCATGTTGTAAGGTCCTTTATTTTTATTATTATTATTATTATATAAGGAAATCAATTCTCTAGGACTAACATCTCTCACATAAGGGTTTTTATACTTAAAATTATGTTTACTTGTTTAGGTGTCTTTTCGTTCTATTTTGATTATGCTAATAAAATTGTTTTTAAAGATAGTGCCTAATACTATTAGAATGATTTATTAATGGCTAATTATTTATAAAATAATAATAGTTTCATGATCGACATTCCTAGGAACAATAAGAATTACACATGTTTATCGTGTGCATATTACTATAATTTATGTGACTATAGATCTCCTATGTTGAAATTTTTTCCCTTCGATTGAAACCAAGACTTAAGAGACATGATAATTTTAATTTTTAAATAGACTTAAGGTTTTATGATTTTATAATCAAATATAAATTAATTGTAATAAAATTTCACCTTTGAATGTGAAAATACAAACAAACTGACTTAATTAGATATATCAGTATTAGTGTTGACCCACTGAGAGGCATACTTAGTTCTCAAAACCTCTTAATGTCTCTCATATTTCCACTTAGAGGCTCTAGATCCCTTAGAGATATCATGTGTGGTAATTTGAGGCAATATTAATAGCTCTTGATCTCTATAAGCTTTCTTTATAAATTAATGTGTTGGATCCTTCCCCAACCATGTATATGTCCTTCAGATACATACATGGATATCAAACCTACTAATGGATTTAATATGCACACATGGAAGCTAAACATCCCCTAGATAATTCATATGTGGTGGTTTTTAACCTCCTCCCTGACTTGTTATCCCTAGGTGTGTATGTTCTGGGCCTATGTCCTAGGTTTTCTACATTTACCCTATCTAGATCCAAGACCTATATATGGGGTTCAAAACCTCCTAAAGGAAATCGTATCCCCATATGGAGGACATGTATCCCTAGTAGATATAATATTTTTTGGTTTGAGGCCTTGAGCATGGCCCTCAAGCCCTAGAATCTTCCCTTATGAGCTAAGGCCCAAGTGTCATCCTTGACAATTTCTATATCCCTCAACAAGTTTTGTTCTCAAAAACTACAAAAATGGTATGTATACCCACCTATAAGCTAAATATTCCCCATTTAGGTGTGTTTAGTGGTTTAAGGTCTCATTCATAACCCTTGAGTTCTCAAACTTACCTTTAGGGCATAAGGATTGGGTTTCTTCCCCCAACAATATGCAGCGCCTTAAGACACATCATTGGTGTTCAAATCCTCCTAATTGTTTTTGAATATGCTCATATGGAGGCCATATATATCCTAAAGATAATATGTGTTGGTTTAAGGTGTCATTCTTATCCTTTGATCCCTATTTTTTTTCTTCATGAACTAATGCCTGATTTATATCCTCAGTTTGATGTCATCCATTGGGAGAAGCTTATGAATGTGTTTTGGTTTGAGACATCATTATTTTTCCTAGATGTATAGAATCTTTATTTATGGCATGAGCCCTAGGATTCTGCCCTTTACTATGTCAATTCCTCGAGGACCCTACCTAGTCCTCACAACCTACTAATGGCATGGAGATCCATATCCAAAGACAAAGCGTACCCTTGATAGGTCAAATCTGGTTCCTTAAGGCGTTGATCATGGCCTTGTATGCTTAGGAAAGTCCCTTACAACCCAAGTCTTACGTTTTCTCCTCTAGCCATGTCTAGGGTGCTTACATCCATATGTAGTGATTACAAAGTTCTAATGGCACACATTTACCAACTTAAAAAAAAATATATCATAGGAGGTCATCAGTAATCCTTCAAGGTGTTTTTCTTAGCCTTTGATACCTAAAACATTCCTTTATAGAATAAGATCCACAATTCCTCTTTTAAGAATGTCTAGAGACCTAAAGACTATGCCTATTGTTAAACCTCATAATGACAAAGATATCCCCATAGCTTGTACGCTAGAGACACTCTTTGGAGATCATGGCTAGTGGTTCAAGGTTCCATTTAGCCTTGTATTCCTAGAAGCTTATTTTAGTGTTTATCATGGCTTTGGTTTCCATCTTTGAACATGTCAAGGACCCAAGGTCCATACCTATTGATGTGAACCTTCTAAATGAGCCAACATTCCCACTTAGGAGGAAAGGATTTTGTTGGAGGTCAAGTGTGGTGCTTCAATTTATCCTTTAGGAATTAGATGCCTCAAAACTTCCTTTATGATATAAGACAGGGATTGATCGCTTGATCATATCTAGGGCCCCAAGAATTATACCTACTACTAAAAACCACCTAATTCCATACATATACCCACACATAGTGCATTTGTGGTAGTTTTAGGTGTCCTTCTTCTCCATAGATGCCTAGAATATTTGTTTATGGATTAAGGACCAACGTTTTCTACCCCAACCATGTCAAGGTACTAGAGATCAATACCTAGAGCTCAAAAGGTTCTAATGTAATCCATATCACCACTCAAATGAAAGTGAATCCATTAAGAGGTCATGTGTGGTAGTTAAGGGCATTGTTCTTGGATGTAGATTATTAGAAGCTTCCTTTAGGGAATTATTCCTTCCTTTATTAATGATGTCATGGGACTTGAATTCAATTATTAGTGTTTCAAATCCCCTAATGGGATGAATATTCATACATAAATTCCAATGGTTCTTTAAGGAATTGTTCATTGATATGGATGCCACAATGGTTTCTTTAGGGCCAAAGGCATGGTATTCTTCCATGGAAAGTATTCACAATTACCTAGGACACATAAATATTTCTCAAAACCACATAATGGCAAAATCATCATCAACCATAGGCCAATGATACCCCCAAAACACCACCTGTTGTGGGTGGAGGAAACCTTCCTAGCCCTACATGGTTAGAAGATTCCTTTAGCACTTGAGTTGCAGGTCTCCTCCATTACCATGTCCAAGGACCTAAGACCACAAGACCTAGATACATAGCATGATGGATACCCATGGAAATTCATGTGTGATTCTTTGAGGACTTATGCATGGCTCTAGATGCCTCAATGGTTTCTTTTGAGCCAAAGGCATGGTTTTCATCCCTATAATGCCATTTTGAAGGCGCTAGGACACCTTCATAATTCTCAAAACCACCTGATGGCACCAACATATTGAATCATAGGCCAATGATACCCTTAATTGGCCATGTATGGTTGGTGGAGGAAACCTACTTAGTTTTAGATGTTTAGAAGATTCCTTTAGAGCCTTAGGTTTAGGTCTCCTCCAATAACCGTGTCCAAGGCGAGAAGGCTACAAGACCAAGATACATAGTTACATAGATACCACTCTAATGTCATGCATGGTGCTTTGAGGTAGTATTCATGGATTTGAATGCCTCAACAATTTATTTAGGGTGAAAGGCATGGTCTTCTTCCCTAGAACATCATTCTCAAGGCCCTGAGACACCAACATATTTCTCAAACAAATTAATGTCACTAATATCTTCAATCATAGGATAATGATACACTCAATAGGCGAGGTGTGGTTGGTGGACACCACCTCCTTTGTCTAATATGGCTAGAATATTCCTTTAGGTCTTGAGGATCAGGTGTCCTCTGTTGATAATTTACAAGGCCCCAAGGCTAAAAACCTAGATGCATAATGTCGTGGATACCCCTATGAAGTCATGCATGATGCCTTGTGTTGGTGTCAATTTTTGTCACTATTTTTGAACATCAAACACACTCTGATTGGCATTAATTTCACCATTTTTGAAGTAATAAGTCATTATGCTTGCCATTCAGACCGTCAAACAGATTAGGTATGCGTATGTTCACATATCACATAAAGTTTGGGTAAAAATCGTCATTCTGTGATTTATTGATGTTTATTTGATATTTCTTGGCTTGCTTGGAAAATATGTTTCATTCCACAGGTTATGGCTCTCAAACAAACCTCCATTCAGATGCGTATTCACAGTGCAAACATTCAGCCTGCCGTTCCGACCTGCATTCAACCCATGAGATCGTTAGTTGAGATATTCTCGGGTCGTTAGAAAGTGAACCGTCACATGGGTTTTGTTTAGAACGTGGCTCTTATGGTGCGTGAGCCAGTGTTCTAGAAGATTCCTTCTCTTGCATGCTCAACTCGATAGCACATATCTCTCTGCCCGCGTCAAAGAGGATTAACATCTCAACAACCGCATGGAGGAAACTAATTCTATAAACTTGGTACATGCTCTGTGCATGTCATAAACTGTTATGATGCCGTTCCTTGGCCATGAATGGTCATGAGCTGCTAAGAAGGACCATTTTTGACATTAAGATTGCCTATTATTAGAGCAGGTGACCACTAAAGGGTCGACTTGCTCCTCCATTTGTAGCTCTGTATATATAGACGTCTTTGTGACTGAGACGAGTTAATATCTTAGCCTTGGAGTTTTTTTAGTCTTCCCAGCTCCAAGTAACACTGTAACTTTGTTTTTAAATTAATATATCTCCGTTCTAGTTTTATGAAAGATCAGTAATGTGCGTGGTGATTGATTGATTAAGGCGCAGCCTCTAATTGCTGAGAAGGGTCCCTGAACAACCAATGGCTTTCCGTCTGTGTATATAATTTGTCTTTGTCTTCTGCAGATAAGTTGTGTATTTCATTTAATTTATGTAATTATTTTGTCTATGATATTTCTGTCTTGTAATATATGTTGTGTTCTTCTTATATAAATGATACTTCTATTTTATGATCTGTATGTTCAATTTACTATTTATATCTATGAAATTTCCAAAATATAATTAGTGACCAGTCACGCTTAGTTCACTTAGCTCGCTTAGTTTGCTTACTTTGCTTAAATTGTTAGTTGCTTAATCTGTTCTTAGTCCTGTTAATTACAAATACCTAGAGTTTAGTTAGCCTGACATTCCAAGTTCAGTTTTAGTTAGAATTAGTCCTGTTAGTTTCTCTCCTGTAGCTGTAGGTTAGTTCTATTTATCTCAGTTTTGTTTCCTCATGCCACAGAAATAGTTCATTCTTTAGATAATGATTAGAATAAGTTACTTCTTGTCATCTTAACCTCTGAACACTCTATCCATTGCTTCCTTGCACTGTAGTTTCATATACCTCAGTCAGCTGACAATTAAGATCATCGAAACTGCTTCTTTCTCTAGTTTAAATCGCTTTCCTCCATCCGGACTATCATTTAGACAGTCATCCGGATCGGTATTTAGACTTGTATACTTCCTGCATTGTTTTTATGCTTATTTAAAGTCCAGTTTCTTAGGTCTTTGAACTGTGATATTTATTACTTTTAATTAGCCTTCTTAGATATAATTAAGATCTTGTTTTACACCACTTAGAGTTTTAATCAAGTTTGTCATCATCCTTAGTTTTCATTCTATCTTTCTTTAAACTTTCTTTAGTTGCTTTACAAGCTATGTCTCTTTTGTATATGGTTCATTAATGCTTTACTGTTACAGAACTTATCAGTTTTCATTCTTAGTGTAGTCTATCATGTATCATTAAGATTAATATTAGATTAGGTTTAATAATTTCATTCTCCAACTTCTTCGTTAAGCATAGGATTAGTTTTCCCAATCGTACCAATAATGAAGATATTCATAAAAAGGGTTTGGTTCAAAAGTAAAATATCTTTATTAAGTTTTCTACTTGCTTCTTAATTAAATTAAGTCTCATGTAAATATCTTTATTAAGTTTTCTACTTGCTTCTAGACTTCATTAGTTCCAAATCAATTGCTTATGGATAGAAGATAGGTCATCATGTTTAAAGTTAATTGTAGTTGGACAATCTTTAGTTTACATTTATATGCGGAATTTAAACTAGATTTAGTACCATTTTGTTTCCTTGTCACATTTGAAAGCCACTTTGATACATTCACCCCTATTCCCATTACGTTTGATACACTTCCTCAGAACCCCCAATGAGTATGGATATAGGTAGTCAACATTAATTGAGTACATAAAAGTAGTTGTTGAATTTATTAAGTAGTTTGTAGGCTCTGTTTCAAGTCCAGTAGTTTTCATTTTCTAAGAATTCGTTTGCTTATTGATCAGTATTTGTTCTTTTCCCATTTGTTTAATCATAGAGTAGAGTCGTATAGCTTGATAATATTTTGATCTGTTGGTTTAGCTAGGCTTAGTTAATTCATTTGTTGTCTTTCTAGAGTTTGACTCGGTTTTTCATTTTGAAAGATATTTTGATCTTTTCTTTATTAAACATTTCTAAGGTCTGTCAAGCCAAAATTTAGGTTCCATTCTACCTCAACATATACTGTGCCACAACTTTAAGATTACCAACCCTGGTCGATCATTAAATATTTTGGTGATTCTTTAAGACAATAAATACACCTCAACATTTTGGTGCCATTGCCGGAGAGTTGTAAATAGGTAGAACTCAGTTGTAGATAGGTAGAACTCTCTTTTGAAACTTAGTTATAGATTTTGAATTCTTCCCTTTGATATTTAGAAATAGGCTAGTGGCGAGTGAGCGGTAAGATGAGAGGTAAGAACCTGTGCATCTATTATAAGAGGAATCCCCAATACCCAGTAGTAGTAGTGATGCAATTAGAATTTATTTCAGTTATAGTTTGTTTTCAAGAATAGGTCTAGAGACTCAAAAGGTATATTTATTAAAACTAGCCCTCCTACTAAAATCCCCACTGAAATTCATACTAACCTATATGGGGGGCATGCCACCACAACTACTAACTCAGCAGAAAGGTATCCGAAGATACCTAAATGGGATAGTCCTACTTGGAAAGCAAAGGAAATTCTTTCTAGAAATCAATTAGGGGAAACCATAGGGACATCAGAAAAGTCTGTTCATAAATAAATTCCATAGGAACCTCAAGCTCATATTGAGACTAAACTTAGACAAGAGGAAACTCCAAAGGATAAAACTTTAGAACCTTCCAGCCCTCCATTTGCCCAAAAACCCAAAGACACTACTTTTTCAATATTAGGTTGTCCAAACTTAGTAGATTTTGTTGATTCTGCACAAGTAGACTCTCTTTTTGAGAATTCTATGAGCATAGTCATCTCACAGATTGAGACGACAACAAAACTGAATATGCACATAGTCGGTAATTCTCCTCCTAAAAAGAAGAATACTCTTCCTGAAACAGAACGTTGGGACATCCCATATTCACTAACAAATGATCCACCTAGGTATTCTCTCTTTGGAAATCGAATCTTCATGGAGGACGAAAATGAAGATTGTGTCCGATAAGATGAAGGAGAGGGAGAGATTAGAACTGAAGGTACTTTTGGATTCCCTATCTTAGACACTGCACAAGATGTAACTATGAAAAATATCCCTCCCTCCTCACTACCAACCTTCTATGGGAAGAGTAGTGAGGATCTGGATACATTCTTATTCGAATTTGACATTTTGTGTAGGAGTTATAATTACCTACAAGATGGCCAAAAACTAAAACTCTTTCCTGCCACATTAAAAGATTATGCTCTTCGATGGTTCATGGGGTTAGAAGAATCTAGTATTAGAACATGGGAAGACATGAAGACTGCATTTCTACGGAAATATCAGGATTACTGTAAACCTAAAGACTCTTGCAATGATATTTTTAAAATACAACAGCTTGAAGATGAGATCCTAGAAGACTGTCTCGAAAGATTTAACAATGTGTTACATAAATCCAAATATAGTGATCTTCGGGAAGATGCACTAAAAACACTCTTCCTCAAAGGAATCTTAGAAGAATTCTTAGAAAACCTTAATCTCATGGCAGCAGGAGACCTCTCTCATAATCCTTTTTCACAGATTTGTGAGTTATGTAAGAATTACTCTCGAAGCAAAGGGAAAATTGGAAAACACTTTCGAGAACCTTATGCTAGGAACCTAAAAGGAAATACATCCGGTCCTGGTGGAGTTACAAGGGTAGAGTTGGGAAACCTATTAGAAAATTTTAAAACAGATATCTTAGGAGCCATGAGTTCTCAATTGGATGCACTACAAACTAAAAAGAGACAAGATGAAGAACGTGCAACAATGAGTGTTTTTTGTCCTAGGTGTAGAACTAAACATTCCCAACGAGAATGTCCATTGAATAATGTTTCAGTTTGTTACCTTTGTACAAAAGAACATCCGACTGATAATTGTCCATCATTTCTTGGGTTGCAAGCTATATACAAGAGTGGAAACTTTGGTGAAACATCTAGGAGGCATTGGCAACTTAGAGATCAACCTTCATATTAGGATCCATCATCACAAATTCCACCCTATTACTATCCTTATTAACCTCCTCAACAATGGAACACTTCAGGATGGAAAAATTGGCCACATACCCTCCTTAGAATACTCAACAACAGCAATGGACACACGGATGGAGAGGACAAGCCTATACTCAACCACCTCCTCCTATTCCTAACTATCCTTACACACCTAATATTCAGCAACTCTTGCCTAGATTTTGTTAGGAACCTATGTCAACCCTTATCTTTACTATGTTAGTATATTGTTGTTGGACGCATATGCTTTGTAAGTCATCCCGTAGTATTTGTTGATCCGTAGTTCATATTAGCCCATAGTATTGACCCATAGTATTGGATGCATATGCTTTGTAAGTCGTCCCGTAGTATTATATGTCCCACGGTTTTGACTCATAGTATTGGGCATAGACTTAGTATATAAGTGTGTGTTGAGGTCATTGAAGGCACTGTGAAGTTAATTGTATTGATCTTGCTCAAAGGAGGTTGCCCCCTCGAAGTGGCCCGTGATCAATATAAAAGTGATTCTATTCTATTATTTCTGATATCTCGTGTATTTGCATTAACTAATTATTGCAGGTTCATCACAGATTTGTACCTCCTTCACTACCACCTATCCCAAATCAAGCTCACCATCTCCATAATATGAATCCTCCAATACCCACAATATTACCTGCACAACCGATACCGAACCCTAACAACAAACCAACCCAAGCACTTAATAACATTGGGTTGTTACCTCTTCCAACATATGCCATTTCGACCGCACCAATACATGAGATTCAATTGTGGTCTGGAAGAGTTTTGCAAGATCATCCCAAGTCGTTAGTTGTTATTTGAGAAGAGAATGAAGAAGAAGACATACCTAATGAAGTTTTGAATGATGCCATTCTTGAAGATATGGTTATTCCTAAATCTTCAACACACAACTATTCACATAAAGAAGTAATTACAGGATAAAAATCACCCCCATATCTGGAGCGTCTGGTAATAGAGAAACCTGTAACTTATCCAGAGTATTATATCATTAACAAATTGAAAACTACTTGTATCAAGATCCCTTTATTACAAGCCATTAAGGATATCCCAATCTTTATTAAAGTAATAAAGGAACTCTATATTAAAATACCAGGGAGAAAACAAAAAGACCCTCCGATGATTCATGTAATAGGAGAAATGTCAGATTGCATAGCAAACCAACCTAGAATCCCAAAGTATTCAAACCCAGGAAACCCTATGGTGACTGTTATCATCAATAACACCGCCATAAGAAACACACTTATTGATCTAGGAGCTGCTATTAACCTGATGACTACCACAGTTTTAGAAACTGTCATTTTAGGACAGTTCCTCCGCCCTACCCCAACAATACTAGAATTAGCAGATCGAACTATGGTTCAACCTACTAGGATCTTAGATGACATCACTATATCAGTATCTTCGTGGGAATATCCCATGGACTTCATGGTCATAGACTCAAAAGACCCTTCCAAAGGTCACCCCATTATTCTAGGAAGACCTTGGTTGGCTACTGCCAATGCATTTATCATATGTAGGGATGGAGAGATTATTATCTCTGATGGCTTATCTACAAGAAAAATAGCTTTATACCCACCAACTCAACCAGTAACTGGAAACCTGTTGTGGTTAGATTGTCCTTTTGGGGATGAAAACCTTGAAGAACTTTCCCTTGTTAGTGATTTCTCCGGGGCATTACTTTTTTATTCAAGGTATAAAAACTTTGGAAGTAAATTAACTACCCATTGGATGGGTCCATATGGGATTGTTACAACATTTGATAATGGATCTATTAAGATTGAGACAATTGATAATTTTCAAGTTTCCTTTGTTGTAAATGGACATAGATTTAGGCTTTATCATCAAACAGTATCTAAACAATATTTTGTGCAGAATGCCTTACAACAAGAGGAGATGGAGCTGGTAGAAGAGGAAGTCATCCCTCCTTCTCATGGTTCTTAAATTATTTTGGGTTATCTTCATTTGTATATATGTAAATACATTTTTGTTTTTCAGTAATAAAGAGTCATTTCTAATAACTGATTGCATTTTTACAGGAAATTTATTCTTAAGGTCAGCTTATGGAATTTTTTCAATTAAAACAGGAAGACTCTTTTCCTTTCCTTAGATTTTGAAAAATTTTCATAACTTTCTTTGTACATATGTTTTTGTTCTGAATAAATTTGAATCATATAATAAGTGGTTTTGCAGTTTGATTACAAGAACCTTATAATCATCTCATGCAATATCATCTGGAAAGGGAAATGCTCTAAGAAGAAATGCTTATAATTCTCTTTCGATTATTTTTGAAAATTGAAAATTTATAGTGAAAGTTGAAATGTTTTCTATGTCATCTTTAAAAACTTTCTTTTATGATTCTGTATGTGGTATTTGATTCAGGCATGTACATTTCTGATTTATCATTAGAACATTTGCTTACGACCCACTTTAATTCCTATGATCTTCAAAAGCTCTATCTCACACCTATGGACTACGAGTTCATCCTAGACTCATTATCAAAACATGTCTCTTAAGCACTTTTAAAAGGTAGCCCAAAAGTGAGTGATATTTTCTATTTTGTGGGGAACATTACTGATCTTTTATGAAGAAGATAGACTGAGAGGTCAAGGAACAGCTTTAGGTTATTATCTTTTGACATGATCTATAATTTAGGCCATTATAAATAAGGTTACTCATAAGGTTCATTCTAAAAAAATTTGAATTATGTGTTTAACAGGATTAGCACACTCTAGTGCCAACCAACTTCCTTATTACAAAAATTATATCATTATACGAGGCAAACCCGCCGGGGTACTGAATAGGCTCACTGGCAGCGGGTCCATGCTAAGTAAAATCTTAAACAAGGAAGCTCGGTAAATGCAAGTAAACTTGTCGGGGTACTGAACAGGCTCGCTGGCAGCGGGGCTATGCCTGCATGGTACCAAGATAAGCCCATCGGGGTACTGAACAGGCCTGCTGGCAGGGGGGCAATATCGGGTAAAAGTGGTTTGGTTAACACATTTCTATTCACATGGCTCATAAAAAACTGAGTATACAAACACATGTTTAGGCTAATTATTTATACTATCATTAGAGAATGGTTGTAAGTTGGACTTGGACCCTGTCATCTAATTCAAACAATACCTAGGATATGGTTACCTATAAATGGGACCCATAACTATAGAAATCTCACAATCTCTAAGGTGAACTTTATCTATATTATTTGGATGACAAGAGATCTTTAAAATGAGTCATGAATGACTAGTTTTCCTATGGCATTTTTCGCATCAATTATGCTATCATTCTTCATATGGTATTCTTAAGCAGTGTTGTATTCTTTTTTATGAATGTACATATCTGAATCATCTACATTTAATAGTTATATTTCATTTTCTACGAAAACTACCATAGCGGTTTAGAAAACATTGCATGAACCATGTATTGAAAATATGTGAATATTAACCAATTTTTCTTTGTTGGCTTGAGGACACGCCATCTTTTTCGTTTGGGGGAGGATCAAATTTTTTTTTACTTTCTGAATATTTGTAAAAAGTTCATTTATCTCTAATAAATGACAGGTGTTTTCAGGATAATGCAAAAAGCAGAAAGAAGCTCGTTCTGATCAATAATGAATAAGGAAGAATGTGACTAAAAATTCTAGAAAAGGCAGGTTTACAATATCTCTTGTGTGCTGACAAGTTCCCGAAAAGTTCTCTACATAATTAGCAGCAGGCAGATCCATCAAGGCATATTTTTGTACAAAATTCTATATGAAGGGTTGAATGAAGGGTTGAATGATGATCCGAATGGGGTGACGAATGAGGCAAGTGAATAATGATCTGAATGAAGCGTCAAATGAGACCATAGCCTGCAATGATATTAATAAGTGTGCTAAGATATTTTGATTTTATATCTAATTAACTAATTATGTCAAGGATTAAAATTAAATGTCATCTTTGCATACTCATTTCGTCTCATCAAATGAATTGATTAGCCTTCATATGGATATCATACGATTTTAATCGTCTCTTTAGTTCTACCACGTGATCTATCATTTCATTTATTAAGTCATCATGATTCTTTATGTGTAATTTGTGTCTAAAATTTCATAATGAGGATTACGTTCAACGTGTCCAAAGTTTTACTTTGGAAATGGTTGAACATATCATAAGCCATACGAAGTCATTAACCATGCAGTTCTATGATGTCACATGACTCAAGGCAGCTAAATGATAGCATATCATTCAAACGTGCCAAATCTATCTCCACGATCATCCAGCCGCTCAAACGAGTCTTAATTTAAACTTAGCTCTGCGTAAACCTTGTTTCATTTGCTCATTCTTGATCCACCTTGAACCTATCAAACCCCATCTCCTGCAATTTCTCGCGTTTCCTTTATCCAGCCATATCTTTCGGCCTCTGTTCAAAATGCCAATCTGTTATGAGCTTGGCAGTTACTAGGACCTCCTCCGCATTCCGGAGTTTAAGGCATGTCGTGAAATATTTTTGCAAGCCAGATGGGGTCCATTTATTCACCTTCTTGATGGCCATGATGCCGATATTTCACTATTGTTTTATAAGGTTTTCAATGGTAGTACAGCCAGATTCAGTCATCTCACTTATCCGGTGATGGAAGAATCCATTGCATCATCCACGAGAGTGCCCAGGGAAGGATTCCATTGGCACAAACATCTCTTTCTTCCATGGACGGAGCTCGAGTTTGCTCTTAAGGATTAATATCAACATGTAGTTGGCACCAAAGGGTTCCATAGGGAATGGGTTAATCCTGAGTACCTCGAGCCATTGGCTGTCATTATCCATTTGATTACCTGTGAAGGTAAGTACACCGTCTTCAAATCTTGCCACCTTAGGTTACAGGCACATTTTGTTAAAGATCAGGCTCTTAATTTCCCCTTCTATTTCCTGAAAAGATTAGAGAAAATGTCTAGCTAGGTTAGGAAGAATACCACTAACCCCTCTGGAAGCTTATATCACCACTATTTGATCAAAATTTTGATCACTCACCAGTTGGAAGAAAAGGGGAAAACCTGGGAATGCTTTGTCTTTGAAGTCATGAACCCTCACCTAGTCAAGAAGCCTACTGTCAAATCCCCTGCCTCTCATAAATGTCCTCGTTTCCTATCCCATGCTAATGAGCTGGCCCAAACCTCTTCCCAAAAATAAAAAGTTGCCAAGTTTGTAAGATTTAGTGAGGATGCCTCGGGAGAAATACACCATGTTCATCCATTATCTCCTGAGCATGTCCACGAGGACACAACCATGGAACTCCCATTCTTTTCACTCATACCTACAAATTCAAGAAGGGCTAATCGCGACCAGTCAATCGACCCGACCATCATCCAGTCCATCGACTAGACTGTTGTTCAATCCATCTATCTGTCAGTCATTGAGCCAATGCACCCAAACAACCCTGACGACCAAGCAAATGACCCTCTCTTTGAGTCTCCTCTCCTTGCATTGGCCAATTTATCAGCCAGTTTACTTAAAGACCCTGTCTTGGAGCCTGCCTCTACACATATTGAAGATAAGGCCCCTGAGGCACACATTACACTTGCTGATCATGAACCATCTCTAAGGGGATCAAGCCCTCAAAAGGACCCTATGTCTTTAGCAGAAGTATCTGTTCCACTCTAGCAGACTATGGATAGATTAACCTAGGATGTAGCAGAGCTAAGAAGCCAAAATGAAAAGTATGAAGAGATCATTTCTGGGCTTCGTCAAGAGAACAAGAACTTGCGTTTCCAGGTGAAATGTGTGGAAGATTTAAATGAAGCCAAAATAGATTCCAACCTCTCTCTCTGTTTGAAGCATGATAATGTGAAGGACCAGCTCAGGAAGTTTAGAACTAAAAGCACTTCCTCGTCTACGTCAAAGGCAGTTGCTGCCGCAGCTCAGCCTTCTTCCTAAATTTGTCTCTGTTTGCTCAGTGGGACCTGGCATATCTCGGGTTTGGGGGAATGTTGGTGTCCATTTGTGTCACTATTTTTGAACATCAAACACACTCTGATTGGCATTACTTTCACCATTTTTTATGTAATAAGTCATTTTTCTTGCCATTCAGACCATCAAACAAATTAGGTATGCATATGTTCACATATCACATAAATTTTGGGTAAAAGTCTCCATTCTGTGATTTATTGATGTTTATTTGATATTTCTTGGCTTGCTTGGAAAATATGTTTCATTCCATGGGTTATGGCTCTCAAACGAACCTCCATTTAGACGCTTATTCACAGTGCAAACACTTAGCCTGTCATTCAACCCTGCATTCAACCCGTGAGATCGTTAGTTGAGATATTCTCTAGCCGTTAGAAAACAAACCGTCACATGGGTTCCGTTTAGAACGCGACTCTTATGGTGCTTGAGATGGTGTTCTTGAAGATTCCCACGTCCAAGAGGATTAACATCTAAACGACTGCGTGGAGGAAACTTATGCCGTAAACCTGGTAGATGCTCTGTGCATGTCGTAAACTGTTATGAGGTTGTTCCTTGGCCATGACCTATCGTGAGATGCTATGCAAAACCGTTTTTGGCATTAATACTGCATATTATTAGAGCATTCAACCACTAAAGGGTTGACTTGCTCCCCCATTTGTAACTCTGTATATATAGATGTCTTTGTGACTGAGACAAGTTAGTCTCTTAGCCTTGGAGTTTTTTTAGTCTTTCCAGTTGCAAGTAACACTGTAACTCTATTTTTAAATTAATATATCTCCGTTCTAGTTTAATGAAAGCTCAATAACATGTGTGGTGATTGATTGATTAAGGCGCAGCCTCTAATTGCTGAGAAGGGCCCCTCAACAACCAGTGGTCTTCCATCTGTGTATAAAAGTTTTATTTGTCTTCTGCAGATAAGTTGTGTATTTCATTCAGTTTATGTATTTATTTTGTATATGATATTTCTGTCTTGTAATATATGTTGTTTTATGCTTATATAAATGATACTTCTATTTTATGATCTGTATGTTTAATTTATTGTTTATATTTATGATATTTCAATAATATAATTAGTGACTGGTCACGCTTAGTTCGCTTAGTTCTCTTGGTTTGCTTAGATCGCTTAGTTCGCTTAGTTTGCTTAGTTTGCTTAAATTGTAAGTTGCTTAATCTGCTCTTAGTCCTGTTAATTACAAATACAAAGAGTTTAGTTAGCCTCACATTCCAAGTTTAGTTGTAATTAGAATTAGTCCTGTTAGTTTCTCTCCTGTAGCTTTAGGTTAGTTCTATTTATCTCAGTTTTGTTTCCTCATGCCACAGAAATAGTTCATTCTTTAGATAATAATTAGAATAAGTTACTTCTTGTCATCTTAACCTATGAACACTCTATACATTGCTTCCTTGCATTGTAGGTTCATATGCATTAGTCAGCTGATGATTAAGATCATCCAAACTACTTCTTTCTCTAGTTTAAAACGTTTTCCTCCATTCGGACTATCATTCAGACAGTCATATGGATTGGCATTCGGACTTGTATACTTCTTGCATTGTTTTTCTGCTTATTTAGAGTCCAATTTCTTAGGTCTTTGAATTGTGATATTTATTGCTTTTAATTAGCCTTCTTAGATATAATTAAGATCTTGTTTTACACGACTTAGAGTTTTAATTAAGTTTGTCATCATCCTTAGTTTTCATTCTATCTTTCCTTAAACTTGCTTTAGTTGCTTTACAAGTTATGTCTCTTTTATATCTGATTCATTAATGCTTTACTGTTACAGAACTTATCAGTTTTCATTCTTGGTGTAGTTTATCATGTATCATTAAGATTAATATTTGATTAGGTTTAGGGTTTAGGATTAGTTTTCCCAATCGTACCAATAATGAAGATATTCATAAAACGGGTTTGGTTCAGAAGTAAAATATCTTTATTAAGTTTTCTACTTGCTTCTAGACTTCATTAGTTCCAAATCAATTGCTTACAGATAGAAGGTAGGTCATCATGTTTAAAGTTAATTGTAGTTGGGAAATCTTTAGTTTACATTTATTTGTGGAAGTTAAACTAGATTTAGTACCATTTTGTTTCCTTGTCACATTTGAAAGCCACTTTGATACATTCACCCCTATTCCCATTATGTTTGATACACTTCCTCAGAACCCCCAAGGATAATGTAATTAGGTAGTTTAACATTAATTGAGTACATAAAAGTAGTTGTTGAATTTATTAAGTAGTTTGTGGGCTCTATTTCAAGCCCATTAGTTTTCATTTTCTAAGAATTCGTTTACTTATCGATCAGTATTTGTTCATTTCCCATTTGTTTAATCATAGAGTAGAGTAGTATAGTTTGATACTATTCTGATTTGTTGGTTTAGCTAGGCTTAGTTAATTCATTTGTTGTCTTTCTAGAGTTTGACTCGGTTTTTCATTTTGAAAGATCTTTCGATCTTTTCTTTATTAAAAATTTCTAAGGTCTGTCAAGCCAAAATTTAGGTTCCATTCTGCTTCAACATATACTGTGGCGCCACAACTCTAAGATTACCAACCCTGGTCGATAATTAAATATTTTGGTGATTCTTTACGACAGTAAATACACCTCAACACCTTGATGCATTATTCAGGTGTATTGGAGAAAACTCACTATGGCTTGGGAATACCACAACAGACAGATGACTACCAAAAAACTACTCAATTCTCAAAGCAATGCTATTATAAATGACAATTTTAAGATAATGGAGAAATGTAACCAACCTCGATCCAACGTTTGATGTAGATCCCCATTGGAGCTTTCAATCCATGCACTTGTAATCTGCAAATTAGTCTTGACAACCAATATCAAACAAGTACATACAATATATAATTGACATTAACATTATCAATAACAGTGGTCCATAATATCACAAGCAAATGTAACCCAATGTATAATAAATGACATTCGCACCATGAATGGACAAGATCAATATGAGTATTTCTATTAATGAACAAGAAGAAGTACAAAGTGATATGGCCTCTTGCTGGAAACCAATCTGAACCAAGATCTAGATCAATCCACTTGTGCCTCCACCACTTCAATCCTCCATGAATGGAAAACTCAAACTAGAAGGAGTTTGGAAGGTGAACATAAGGGGTTCACAACTACAAGGATCAATGAGTGCAAACTCAAGATAAGGCAAAATTCCACTAGAGTTGCCTTACGATTCTCTTCTCCCTCCCGTCCATAAGCCATATGTGCTCAATATATAGTCCTCTCGAAGGTAGGTGAAAGGAGACATTGAGGTGTTACTCGGGTAGATGGAGAACCAAAGGTCACCCAATGACTGCTTTTTGGGAGTAAAAGTAATTAATAGTTGTTTCTACCATTTTACATGCTACCCGTGGGCTATAGGGATGTAACTCATGGGTACGCCTGCTATAAGGATGCAACAAGCGGGTAGGAATAAAAATAGGGCAAATTGGTATCACTGAAGGATAAAAATGATTCTGAGTCATTGAAATGGATCCTAGAGGCCAAGAATGTTGATGCTCACAGGGTGGAAGCTTTCTGTGTAACAGATGCCCCCTAATGTGTGAGGTCAGAGGCTGAAATGTGCTACGATGGCCAAAATACATTATAAAACTCAGAAGTGGAGTGATGGAGACACAAGTGGAATGAATAGCTCACTCATCATAATACAATAGTATCTATGAATACATGCCAGTATAGTACAACAATCTGATACAATGGCCATGAATACGCAGTACATAATGGATACATGTCATAAGTGATCATATCCATGATCCCTCTACAGTAAGATATGGTCTTCTGCTGAAAAGAAGACAGCTGGTGCAAACTGGAGGTACAAACTACTGAAATCTGAGACGTGATATCTCAGATGTAAAGTCAAAGTCATATGTAGCATTCTGAATGCCACAATCGCCTGGGGTCTTCTACACAAGTCTTCAATGGTGCAAGTCCCATCAAGTGAATAAAGGAGTTGGGTTCGAACTTGATGAGACATCGTCTGATTATCAGTCAATGATGTATATCATTAACAGACGCGAGATGACCCACCAATAATGAAAATGGGCATCAAGGCATAGAGCACAAACATCAGAGTGTGAATAAATGGGTTGAAGTCGAACATTAGGATGAATCCATCGATCAAGGGACATTGATGTATTCCCAAAACTGTTGATGGAGAGAGAAAATACCACTAATGACTGCAAGCCTCAAGGTACTCAACTGAACTCTAAGCCTCAAGTCCCAGAATAAATGAGTTGAAGTTGACGGAATGAGACTCGCTGGAAGGAGGGCATTAAGGAATCCCCCATCAACCAGCATGAGGTACCAACAGTGCTGAAAGATTTGGAAGATCTCAGGTGAAACGTACTAACTCAATAAGGATGGCTGACATGCAATAATCAAGAGAACTGAGGAGTGGCCGACACTGGTTTCAGGGCTTCCTTTGAACAAGAGCATGAGCAGATGGATAGACTCAGGCAACATAGACTTGACATAAACTGTGCAATTCAGGAGGCATCACAGAGGGCTCCATAATGACTAGAAGCTTAACCAATCGGTGGAGAAAACTGAGAAACAAGTACAGCTCCTAAGGCCCAACTATAGTCCCAACTCATAATGTACGGAGTGGAATGAATGCTCTGTTCAAAGGCGACACAACAGCTGCCAACAAGAAATAGTGACCATAATCTTGTCCGGCTTTTTGGAATATTTGATTTTTTTGTCTTTTTCATATTTGGGAAAAGCTTGAAAAAGATTAAAATTGCTTATAGTGTACAACAAGTGAGGGAACGAGTGTCAAATAGCTAGCAGACTAGTCCGAAGCAGTGGAACATACCTATGCTCAATGCAAAGAAGTGCGTGCAGAATGTGGACACTCGGGGGTATGTTCCCTCAGGGTCAAAAGGGTCATCAAATTGTGAAGGGAAAATGTAAGCTCTGTACGGCTCGACAGGGAAAAAGTGCTCAGGCACCAGGCTAACAATTGAGTAAACGAGAGCCGGCACAAGGCTCAAGCGGCAAGCAGGATGATGCAATGCAATCACAACATGATATAATTGAGGGGAGTCCTTAAGGGAGATGTCCAGCATAAGACAAAGTAGAGTATGAGTCTTTATTGCAACGTCAAGGAGTGACTACAATGGACTCCCGATCCTAAGGACAAACAACGGCATGGGCATTGAAATGCATAATGGGGTTCTAACTAGGGTACCCATGTTCGGGAAAGCCCTACCGACACATGAGGACACTTCTATAGTAGTGTGAAGGTTTCGTGTCAATCACGAAGCAGGGTCGCACCTAGGGTTTATGAAAATGGTCAACAGGTCAAATGCATAATGCATGCGGAAATGGCATCTAACCTATATGCCAGGTGTGAAACGTACCTGTCGTAGGTGTGAAATGGTTTGGAAGAACTCTTGCGAAGGAAATCTATTGAAAAATCACTACTCCATGACACGATATTAGTTCATAACGGCTCAAAATGGAAAAAACTATAGAAAAGTGGGTCCAGAAAATTATAAATAGTAATAAAATTTTCCAAATTACAATTCATTTGCACTATTCACAAATTTGGAGTTTAGTGGCTAGTTTTCACCCAAAACTTCAGTTGCCGATCATGGGAGATACAAACGACCATTCAGCGAACCGTCCAGAGCAGGTTGGTGGTTACTGCCATAACTTTCATTTTAATGCTTTTATTTCAGTTTTGGTCGGTGGATGTTTTTGTTTGGCCAAGCCCTAGATGGTTTCGGCGCTACACGCGGGCTATAAGTATGCAGGTCGCGGGTAGGGCACTAGACGTGCAAACAAAAAACTGACTTCCCGCATCTACCCACCACTATCTACAATGTTTTCCACAGGTATGGCCGTGAAGAAATTTTTAATCATGAAACTGACCAAAATTCACTTGCTTTGCACTCCAGGATGGTTCTAGAGTGGAGGGAGAGAGAGCATGACCAGGTCGATGAGGCCGTGCGCAATAATTTGCAAGCAGAACAAGCATTGTAAGCATGTGGCTTATATAAATACTGGAGTCTAGGGGGTTTAAGGGCCCAAAACCTACTACTCCATCATTTGATAAAATACTGGGATGTGGATGCTCAACACCTCATCCTCAACGGGAAAAACACTGACACTAGAAGTAGAGGATATCTATTTCATTACCAGTTTGTCCCGTAGAGGGGAGGTGGCTAGTTTTCGGTCACAGACTGTGGGTGGTGGGATCACTGTGCAAGAATACATAGTATGGTATTGCTGTATTGGAGAAAACTCACTATGGCTTGGGAATACCACAACAGGCAGATGACTACTAGAAATCTACTCAATTCTCAAAACAATGCTATTATAAATGACAATGTTAAAACGATGGAGAAATGTAACCAACATTGATCCAACGTTTGATGTAGATCCCCATTGGAGCCTTCAATCCGTGCACATCCAAGCACTTGTAATCTATAAATTAGTCTTGACAACAAATATCTAACAAGAACATGCAGTATATAAATGACATTAACATTATCAATAACAATGGTCCAAAATATCATAAGCAAACGCAACCCAATTTATAACAAATGACATTCACACCATGAATGGACGAGAATATGAGTATTTCTATTAATGAACAAGAAGAAGTACAAAGTGATATGACCTCTTTCCGGCAACCAATCTGAACCAAGATCTACATCAATCCATTTGTGCCTCCACCACTTCAATCCTCCATGAATGACAAACTCAAACTAGAAAGGAGTTTGGAAGGTAAACATAAATGGTTGACAACTACAAGGATCAATAAGTGCAGACTCAAGATAGGAAAAAATCCACTAGAGTGTCTTTACTCTTCTCTTCTTCCTCTCGTCCATAATCCATATGTGCTCAATATATAGTCCTCTCAAAGGTAGGTGAAAGGACTCATCGAGACGTTACTTGGGCAGATGGAGAGCCAAAGGTCACCCAAAGACCGCTTTTTGGGAGTAAAAAGTAATAAAATAGTGGTTTTTTCCATTTCACTAGATACCCACAGGCTATAGTGATGCAACTCACAAGTACACATGCTATAGTGATGCAACATGCAGGTAGGAACAAAAATAGGATAGACTACTATCACTGAAGGATGAAAATGGATCTGAGTCACTGAAATGGGACCTACAGGCCAAAGAATGCTGATACTCACAGGAAAGCGAGGTTGGACATCAGTAGTATCAAACTTGATAACACTAGGACTTCCCCCATCTTGAAATCCTAACGCACTCAAAAGGGCATGTCTCTGAGAAGGACTAGCTTGCAAAACTTTAAGAGCCGACATGGCACACAAAGTTTGGCCCAAATATTCTACGATGGACTAGTTTTGGGCAGCTAGAGCATTAGGATTATGTGTAGAGTGCTTGAGAACACCTTTCGGTATCCACGGCATAATAGAAGGATTATCTATATGCAAAGAATTATCAGGAGGAGGGGTAGGCTCATTCCCCAAATTTGGTTGTGGTGCCCCATAATCACGTTGACGAGTAGCAACACAAACCTCTGACTGAACCATATTCACACATCCATAACCACTAGTATTGGAAGAAGACGTTGTCGTTTCATTAGTACCATAACCAATGGTGGGAGCATGCGAAGCCATATTTTGATGAAGAGGAAGGGGATCCTTTAGCACAGCTGGGATCTGTGCCAAATGCTTCGATGCTTCTTCAATACGAGGACATAAGTGAGTAAGATGATCCTCCCCACAAAGCTTGCAAGGGAATTTCACCTTACGCCTAGGTTTACGATCCTCGCCAGCATTACCGCCTTCCCGAGGAGGGTTGGCATTTTCCTTACAAGGAGTATTACGATTGCTATTATTGTTACTTCCATTGTTTCCACCCCTACGATTATTTCTCCCCTTTTTCTTACAACCAGGTTGCTGGTTACCCGACGGTTTCATTGATTGCACATTGTGTACCTCAGACAATGGAGTGGAAGTGGACAAGGTATGAACCTATCCGGGAGCACACTGGTTTAGCGAAAATTTTTGTGTTTGATTAGCTACCAAGTCTATAGGGAAAGTGCATGCGGACCCCATGATGCCATCGGCATGTGGTCCAAGAACTAATGCAGGCTCATGTCTTGTTCTCGGTGCGTCAGGAATAATGTCATACAAAATGCCAGACTGAGAATAAAGTAGATCTAACTGCTGGACTTTCAAGATAGCTTGTTCCTCAGTCATAATGCTGGACATTGAAACATCCTTAGAAATATATGGAAGTAAAGACTTGAGGAACTATTCCAACAGGAACTCTGGAGGAATGTTGGCTTTCACTAATCTCTTCTCCCGATGCCACTCTTGAACGTGGTCAGAAATATGTGTGGCCTTATTCTGACGGAAGGTGGACAACAACTCAGTACCAGTATCATAACGAATTGGCAACTGGAAATGGTCTAAGAAAACCAAATCAATCTCGTTGAATCCCCTATAGTTGTTTCCTGGAAACTCCACATACCACTTCGCGGCTGCCCCCGTGAGGGTGCATTGAAATAGTCGTAATCGGATGGAATCATGATTCAAAGAGTTGGAGGAGCACCAAAGGTGAAACGTCGTGACATGATCTCCTGGGTCCTCACCACCTTTCCCCTCAAACTTTGGAATGTCCGAAGGGATCTTGGTAGGGATAGGGGGCCAAGTAGGGTCGTGACACACCGGATCATTCATGAGCTTCGAAATATCCAGGAGATTCAAGCGTGCAAGGAACGGGAGCTGCGGCTGGAAAGCTTGATTATAAGCTCTTATAAAAGGTTGATTGAACGGAATTGTATTATGCGATGGACCAAAAGCTTGACCATGAGGGTTAAACTGCTGATACTGAGGACCTGATGGCCCATAAGCTTTCCCATGACCATAAGATGGATAACCTCCCCCTGCTTGACCCATTTGAGAGTAAGCAGGTATATGTGCGTTTTGAGCACCATATTGGGGTGGTGGGTGATACTGGTGGCCAACACCAACTGTGTTGTAGTAAGGGTTGCCACCATGGGTATGGGGCATGTATGTACTATTCATAGTGGGAACCGTGTTGTAATGACCGTAATGGTATGGTATGTTCCCACCCCCAATATTCAGATTAGCTTGATCAGTCGTGTGATGACCATAAGTGTGAGAAGTATTCCAAGGTCTAATATGGGTGTGACCAGTAGTAGGGTTGATGGTGTGATGTCCATGCAGATAGGAAATATTCCCACCCCTTACATTACTATTACTAACGGTGGTAGTGGACGCAAAAGTATGCGGTATGTGTCCACCCCCGTGGTTGGGAGGAATGGTATCATGTGCGAAAGTGGTCCTAGGTTGACAATTAGTGACATGTGTATTAGGTGGTGGATGGTGAGTCATGTTTCGGATAACATTCCGACTAGGTTGAGTGTTCCTAGGAGGTGGTTGCGTTCCAACATTAGCATGGTAAGGAATCTGACGAGTTCCCATACTATGTGAGTGGGTGGACAACATAGTGCCCCCTGCTAGGGTAGTGGCCCCAATGGGTATAGTATGGCTAACACTTTGACTAGTGCCAGCATGAGTACCAACCATAGTGGAATGTTTGACAGTATTGTGACTAGGCATACCAAAAGAGAGTCCAGCGGGGTTGACCATAGGGCCAGAATCATCATGAGTCTCAGGCCTCCTATATCTAGAATCGCGTGGAAACGAAGGAATGAAAGGTTCGTCCTGTTCTTCCTCCTCGGGTAAGTCGGGCATCTCGTAAAGAAAATTGCTCAAATTCGAAGGATCAAATGGATCCCTGTCAAGTGGATTAGGCCAAATAGAACTAGTTTGAGTCGCAGGTGGATCACCTCCCCAATCCTCATGAGGATTCTAGGGATCGGAAATATGTTCAACTCTACCCAAAGGAGTAGAAAGGTATTACCCAATATCGGGATGTGTAGCCATGTAATCCTCAACGTAAGTCACGTAAGAATCTGAAGACTCAGAGGGAGCCGTCCGGTGTCCTCTAGTAATACGTTGTGTAACCAAAGCTAGCTTTAAACTAGCCAAATGACAGGACCGGCAGAGAGTAGGGCTCCGCGCCACATTCTCTCCGAAGAGAGACACAGCATCTCCTAAAGGCCAACTATCGACAAAAAAATAGTAAAACAAAAGCACACACCTAGAGAATCTACATCCAAGAGCAGACAAACAGAGTGGCTAAATGAGCTCCCAATACTAGAGCCAGTATGTCTCGCCTAGGAGAGGCTTGAGACTCCCAAACTATAGCCAGCGGTAACAGAATCAGTTATAGAGACACCCAGGCTTCACTGTGTCGACAGGGTCAAGTCCATTGTACGAACACAACTGTGTTGTCCAATCCCTATATGACTCAGGACATAAACAGCATAACCACTGCAAGTATCCTGTGTGGTACCTAGGTAAGGAAACTATTTCTACTGCAATATAACCAATGCTCAGGGGGACAGTCACAAGTGGGATCCGTCGTATGGGCAGGGTAGCTAACCTCGAAGCACAAGAGGATGAACCAATGGTACCCCCAGATACGAACAAATCCTGGATATATCTCCCATGTTGAGCCGGTATCAGAGGGATATCTCCTCAACCAACCTCTCGTGACCTCGTGCTTAACTCTGGTTTGAGTAGAGCTTTCCTGAGAACACCGATCTATACCATGGATTCCTCCACTCCCTGGTTAGACACCTAATGTTTCGTTCAATAGTCTTGCATTTTTAACTCACAATGATCTATTCCAAGACTCTAAACCGATGCTAGTTGGTGTACCCTATAAATAAAATAAGTCTAATCAATTTTATGATTAAGCATTAATTTTAGTGGCTGTGATTACTCAAGGGATATGTTCATGAAACTAGTGATGTGTACACTCAATAATATGCACCATCATCCAATCCTAGACTCATCTATCCAATAAAACAATGTCACTAATATGCAAAATCAACCAACAATTCCGAAATAAATATGCAACTTTTATCTTTTCATTGCACAAGCAGAACCTAAAATGAAGGCAACAAGCACTCAATGCAAAATGCAGTACATGGAAATAATTTTTTTTTGTATTTTCTCTTATAAACAAAAAGGAAAATGCAAAAACTAAATGAATATTTTTGTATTTTTTCAATATATATGGAATGAAAAAATGCAAGCAAAATCCTACTATTCAGTCACAGAAGTGCCGAGAAGATCACTAAGACAACCCAGCAGATCCTAAACAGCAAGACTCAGCCAAAAGGAAGAGCTCAAAAGGAAGAAACCAAGAGGTTAAAGCCGAAGATGATAAAAATCCAAGAAGGCTCAACCAAGAGAAACGAAGAGTTCTGGTCACAACCAAGGCATGAAACAGTCAAGAAAGAGGCCAACAAAGACTCAGGAATCAACCAAACTCACCCAGCAACAACCAATAGCCATAAACCAACAAAAGCTGGAGTTACACAATGTTGTCTAAGGAATACCTGCGGGTACATGTGAGCAGTAGTGTAAATAGAGGCGGGTGTACACGTGCAGAACTAAGCCAGTCTGTGGGTGAGAAACAACAAATGGTCAAACAGAGAGTCCAGAGGCTTAGAAAAAGCAAGTTTTCTATAGTGTATCCTAACGGCCAATCAGTTACACAGAGCTTCGATAAACAACAACTCTAAATATGGACTAATGCTCAAAAAAATTCCCAAACATGGATGTTGTCCCCAACGGAGTCGCCATTTCTGTATTGGAGAAAACTCACTATGGCTTGGGAATACCACAATAGACAGATGACTACCAGAAATCTACTCAATTCTCAAAACAATGCTATTATAAATGACAATGTTAAAATGATGGAGAAATGTAACCAACCTCGATCCAACGTTTGATGTAGATCCCCATTGGAGCTTTCAATCCGCGCACATCCAAGCACTTGTAATCTGCAAATTAGTCTTGACAACAAATATCTAACAAGAACATGCGCTATATAAATGACATTAACATTATCAATAACAATGGTCCATAATATCATAAGCAAATGCAACCCAATGTATAACAAATGACATTCACACCATGAATGGATGAGAATATGAGTATTTCTATTAATGAACAAGAAAAAGTACAAAGTGATACGACCTCTTGCCGGCAACCAATCTGAACCAAGATCTAGATCAATCCACTTGTTTGTCCACCACTTCAATCCCCATGAATGGAAAAATAAAACTAGAAAGGATTTTGGAAGGTGAACATAAATGGTTCACAACTACAAGGATCAATAAGTGCAGACTCAAGATAGGGCAAAAATCCACTAGAGTGCCTTTACTCTTCTCTTCTTCCTCCCCTCCATAAGACATATGTGCTCAATATATAGTCCTCTCAAAGGTAGGTGAAAGGACTCATTGAGACGTTACTTGGGTAGATGGAGTGCCAAAGGTCACCCAATGACCGCGTTTTGGGAGTAAAAAGTAATAAAATAGTGGTTTTTACTATTTTACTGGATACCCGGAGGCTATAGGGATGCAACTCGTGGGTACGCATGCTATAGTGATGCAACATGCGGGTAGGAACAAAAATAAGATAGAATACTATCACTGAAGGATGAAAATGAATTTGAGTCACTGAAATGGGACCTACAAGCCAAAGAATGCTGATGCTCACAAGGTGGAAGATTTTTGTGTAGCAATTGTCTTTCCAACACACAACCGGTGGGAAGTCAAGTGCCAGTCAATGCCATAATGGATCTGAGTACAAATATCATTGTGGCTACTCTAGTGCAGATCATGAGATCCAAAGCACTGCATCAGGCATCGAGATCGGTGATGTTCTACGCATCACAATGCTTGCAACCTACTATATTCGACTGGTGTACTACTCTGCTGGTGTTTATGAAGACACAATTGATGGAATGCAAAGAGGGTAAGGCCAAAAACTTCGGGTATGGTAGCATCCTCTGCAGTTTCTTCTTTGAGAGGGTTCCGGGACTTAGCCCAAGGGTGGATGTCCCTCCTCACAGTCTCTGTGATCCAGCCCTAACCCGATGGGATGAGATCCTGACACGACATGGTGGTGGCCATCTGGCATCACCATATACTGAGGAGTTCATCCGCTGGTGGAACCGAAAGGTGATCGCTATCGAGTACTACCCCTATGCGGGGATAGACTTCATACAGGATCGTGACATGCCGCTCCCACCAGGCACAACTTTCAGAGACATCGCTGAGTACTCTTTTGGTTTTGTGTTTATTAAATTTTTATGGATTTTTTTATTATAGTTGAAATGCAAAAAATCTTTTTGGTGGTAGTATCATGTGCTAATGGGTGACTATTTGCTCGCAGACAAAGGCCCAGTGAGACCGAAGGGCTTCTTGAGACATGGTCGTCAGGGTAGGGATGAGGTGGCAGCATATGCTGCAGCAGGGCGCACACTCCAGACGTTGCGGTGCAACATATCATGGATGGTTGCCCGAATACCACTGATAGAGGTAGCCCGACTACCTGAGGCTATGCAATGCTAGGTAGTTGGTGTTCCTGGTGAGTGGGTGAGGCTACTACAGCGGATGGCCAATGTAGTACATTACTACTATGGGACACATCCCGTCGAGGTGGCAGCTAGACCTCCTCGGAGGGAATAGATATCCCAGGGTCTCATCATTTTGTATCGATATGTATATTTTTGAGGGCTACGGGCTCTAGTCTTGTATGACACTACCATTTTTGGACATATTTATATATATATACAACCTTGGTTCTCATTTTGACTACATGTCTGTATGTTACAAATGTATGAATGTCTTTGTATTTATGTGCTCATGATGAATGTGACAAATGCCAATCTAATACATAGCATATGCATCAGATATATAATTATGACTTCTCGAAATATGAATATATGTAATAGAAAAAACATGTCTGTCCAAGAGTCATACCTTAAGGAATATCCGTAGTAATGTAGGGTCTCGTACATGATACTGGCCATTCAGCTGAGACACAACTAGTTGTGAATACGGGAAGACTTCTAAAGATTGGATGTCATGTGAAATGGCATCTCGAAGTAGCTCAACAACGACACTATACTCAGCCACATTATTAGACGTAGGACCGAGACAAGAACCTCCTGAAGACACAACTAGGTGGTCAGGTGAAAAGATAACGCAAGCAACAGAAGCAAGCTGCTGCGTATGTCGGCTAGAACCATCCGCGAATCCTAAGAACGTAGGAAATCCTATTGACATCTATCAATCAAATAGAGGCTAATCAGCAGACCCGACAACCAAAAAGGCAATCTAAACTATGTATAGAAAAACTATACAATAGTGTACAAAAGTATCATCTCAAACCAAAGGTTCAAGCGTAATACCGCTTGAGGTAGAGCCCATTTCTAGGCTCCTTCAAGAAAACTCTCTCATAGTCTTCTAACTCGTAAGCTCCTTTTTCAAGGACATGCCTCACAATGTAAGGACCGTGCCACATGGGATTGAACTTGCTTGCCCCCAGGGGTTCTTTAGCTTGGTCATACAAGAGTACCAAGTCACCTTTAGCATATTTCCGGGGATGGATAGACCTATCATATTGAACCTTGACACGACGCTTGTTAACATCAATGGCCATAGCGGCATCTCGACGGTGCTCGTCAAGTTGCTCGAGGTGTACTAAACGTTGCTCAATCTCTGTCATATCAGGGAGGACCTCTATGGCTAGCTTGAGCAAAGGAATTTCGCATTCAATCGGTAAAAGTGACTCCACACCATGAACTAACTGGAATGGTCAGAACCTAGTGGTAGTCTTAACTGTGGTTTGATATGCCCACAAAGCACGATATAACATGATATGCCAATTGGTCTTGCTTTGTTGGATGGTACATTGGAGAATGGTCTTCAAAGACTTATTTACTGCTTCAACCTGACCAATCGCTGAGGATAGTAGGAAGACGAGTGTTCCTGATGAAACCCAAGATTGAGAGACAAATCATCCATCATCTTGTTTTGAAAGTGACTATCATGGTTAGTGACAATCTCTTTCGGGATACCAAATTGAGTGATAATCTGGTTGAACACGAAACGGGCTACAGTAGCACCGTCGGCTTTTACAGTAGGCATGGCCTCAACCCATTTAAAAAAATAATCCACGGCCACAATAATATGGTGATGCCCCCCAGCCGAAGCTGGTTTGCAATCCATGAAATCTACACCCCACTTGGTGAAGGGACCGATAGTGATGACTGGATGGAGGGGCATTGGATGCGAGTGTATGTTCCGAGAAAACACCTAGCAAGGGTGACATCTCTTCACAGCATTAATACAATATTTAAAGATAGTAGGCCAAAAATAACCAACTCGCATGATACGCTGGGCTGTAGCAAGCCCGAATAAGTGACTGCCACAATCCCTCACATGGCAATGATTAAGTACCAGTTTTGCTTATTCGTGAGTCAAGCAAAAACGAAGAATGGAACCCTTTCCTTGGCGATACAAAGTGTCACCGACGATAGTATAATCTTTAGCGTGATGTCTCACACGCCATCACTCATCTCGTGAATAATGCGGAGGAAACTTCAAATTTTGGAGATATAGAAGGACATCCCCATACCAAGGTTCCTTGGTCGATATAAGAAATAAGTGTTCATCCACAAAGGAATCTTCATGAATGACATCCTCATCAAGTCGTGGAAGGTCCAACATAAGCTCAGCAAACAACAATGATTTAACCGATTTTTCCAAAGCAAAATCGAGATCAAATTCCTGAAGGATCACAATCCATTTATTATAATTACCCCCGATAAGGCGTCGTGACTGCATGAACTAAAATGGATTGATGTGAGCTACAATGGTGGTTGTTCGAAGCAAAATGTAGTGTCGTAACCGCTGGACTACGTAGACAGTCGCAAGTGCCAGCTTTTCTATGTGAGTATATCTTAGTTCAGTGTCTACTAAATTTCAACTGAGATAACAGATAACATGCTCGACGAGCGCATGATCTACTTGAGCCAAGACCATGCCAATAGTTTCTTGAGACGCGGCCACATAAAGAATGAAATCTCGTGTAAAGTCCGACGGACTAAGCACAGGGGCCAATACCAAAGCTTTCATAAGAGCGTCGAAAGACTACTGGGCTCACTCATCCCAGATAAAAGGTGTGTCTTTCTTCAATAGGTGTGGGAAACCTTTAGTAATACTAGCATAGTTAGCTATAAACCGACGCAGAAAAGTAGCTCTCCCTTGGAGGCTCTGAAGTTGTAACAAATTATATGGAGGAGGCAACTGAAGTATTTCCTCAACTTTGAGAGGATCGACTCTAATACCCTCCCTCAAAACTATGAATCCTAGAAGGCGACCAGTCCTAATAGTGAAGATGCTTTTGTTTGGATTCAATCGAATTTTGTAATGGATACATCGTTCGAGAATCATACGGAGGTGCTTGGGGTGGTCCATTCTCTTGCGAGAATGGCCAACAAGATCATATGAGAAAACTTCCATAATCATCTTAAGATCAGGAAAGGCATAGGTCATGGCTCGCTGAAAAGTAGCTCCAACGTTTTTTAGGCCGAAGGGCATTTTTCGGTACGCAAATGTTCCCCATGGACAAATAAATGTCGTCTTATGTCAGTCTGCAGGTTTGATTTGAATCTTATTGTAACCCGAGAATCCGTCCATGAATGAAAAAATCTCACTCCCTGCACAAGCATCCAATATTTGATCAATGAATGGTGTGGGGAAATTGTCTTTCGGACATCCACAGTTCAAATCTCTGAAATCAGTGCATACACGGATCATTCCCTACTTCTTATCCACAGGAATGGGGTTTGACACCCATTCGGTAAGGGGAATTGGGTAGATGAAACCAGCTTTGAGCAGTTTCTCCACCTCTGCTTTAATAGCAGCTGCCTTCCTAGGGTTCACAGCACGTAAGCGTTGTCGAACCGGTTTAGCAATAAGATACGTTCTAATCTCGTGTTCAACAATGCGGGGGTCTATTCCTGGCATCTCCTCATATGACCAAGCAAAAGCTTCCCGGATTTCAGTAAACAAGTCAGTGTAAATAGCAATCTCTTCAAGAGTGCAATCGGAACCGATGTAAATGTTCGCTATTTTTCTGGGAGTGCGAGAGATGTTGATCGAAATGGTTGGGGAAATATTGGCCATATTCCCCTTCATAAAAACATCTTGCGACTCCAAAAGAGCCATAGGGTGACCAACCATCTCAGCTAGAGTCATCCTAAATTCCTCTTGCTCAATGAGCTCGAGGTTGGGAAGGAAATAAGAGTGATGGTGCATATCTTCCCAAGGCCTCTCACTACCACACATTGCCTTGAGGATAGCTTCATCAGATGGTAAAGTATCATCAAGGCAATCGTGGTAACAAGATGAGTTGGATGCCCAAACTGGCAGCATAATGGGATCTTCTTCAACTGTTTGGGAAGAAGAGAGATCCGGATCTGCAGTGGTTTGTTGGATATGATCGTAAGTGAGCTTCGCTACAGATAAAGGCATAGACATCCCAACATGCGCAATGTCTGCAGACGTGGAATTCATGGATGGTAAAATCCACGGATCATTTGAATAGGAGGTCTGGAATAACATATTATTCGAAGGAGGAGGTGCATGGTCGGTAATGGTTCCAATAAAATTCACAGGTGCAGAATGGTTAAAAGTTTCCATCAATGAGGGGTACATTCCAACACCTATGTTCCTAGTTGCTGGCTGAGAATTAGAAACTTGCGGGACTACGGATCCCGTGGACGCTATGGAAGGAGTGCCAACATAATCCAGCCGATCAATCATCACAATCTTTCCTTCATGGGGAAAGCAGATAACTCTCAATACAGTAGATGTGATAGCATTCATAGCATACATCCAGTTCTGACCTAGTAAAAGGTTGTAGTCGATGGGCACATCAACCACTTCGACTTCAATAGGCATAGACTTACCTCCCAAGGAGACAACAAGGGAAGGGATAATTCCATGCGGCGTAAAAGACCTACCGTCGAATGCAGTGAGTGTAGTTCTAGACGCGAGTAGAGGAAAAGAACCAAGTACTTTCCAACAAGCTAATGACATTACTGACGCAAAGGCACCTTCATCAACCATAGTACGTTTGATGAAACTTTTAAGGCAAACCACATGGATTTGAAAATCCACGTGGTAAGGTAAGCGAGGTTGGACATTAGTAGTATCGAACTTGATAAGACTAGGACTTCCCCTATCCTGCACTCCTAATGCACTCAAAAGGGCATGCTTCTGAGAAGGACAGGCTTGCAAAACCTTAAGAGCAGACATGGCACATGGAGTTTGGCCCAAATCTTCTACAATGGAGTAGTTCTGGGCAGCTCGAGCACTAGGATTATGTGTGGAGTGCTTGAGAACACCTTTCAGTATCTGCGGCATAATGGAAGGCTTCTCGATATGCAAGGAATTGTCAAGAGAAGGGGGAGGCTCATTCCCCAAATTGGGTTGTGGTGCACCATAATCGCACTGACAAGTAGCAACACAAACCTCCGACTGAACCATATTCAAACATCCATAACTACTAGTATTGGTAGAAGATGTGTTCGTTTCGTTAGTACCATAACCAGTGGTGGGAACATGTGAAGCCATGTTTTGATGATGAGGAAGGGGATCCTTCAACACAGCTGGGGTCTGTGCCAAATGCTTCGATGCTTCTTCAATTCGAGGACATAAGTGAGTAAGATGATCCTCCCCACAAAGCTTGCTAGGGAATTTCACCTTATGCCTAGGTTTACGATCCTCACCATCATTACTGCCTTCCCGAGGAGGGTTGGCATTCTATTTACGAGGAGTATTACGATTGCTATTGTTGTTACTTCGATTGTTTCCACCCCTACGATTATTTCTCCCCTTTTTCTTACCACCAGGTTGCTGGTTACCCAATGATTTCGCTGATTGCACATTGTGTACATCAAAAGACGGAGTGGACGTGGACAAGGTGTGAACCTGTCCGGGAGTAGACTGGTTTAGCGACAAATTTTGGATTAGATTAGCTACCAAGTCTACCGGGAGAATGCACGCGAACCCCACAATGCCATCAACATGTGGTCCAGGAACTGACGTAGGCTCATGTCTTGTTCTCGGTGCATCATGAATAATGTCATACAAAATCCCAGACTGAGAATAAAGTAGATCTAACTGTTGGAATTTCAAGATAGCTTGTTCCTCAGTCACAATGTTGGACATCGAAACATCCTTAGCAATGTATGGAATTAAATACTTAAGGAACCATTCCAATAGGAACTCTGGAGGAATGTTGGCTTTCACTAATCTCTTCTGCCAATGCCACTCTTGAACGTGGTCAGAAATATGTGTGGCCTTATTCTGACGGAAGGTGGACAACAATTCAGTACCAGTATCATAACGAACCGGCAACTGGGAATGGTCTAAGAAAACCAAAGCAATCTCGTTGATTCCCCTATAGGTGTTCCAAGGAAACTCCACATACCACTTCGCGGCTGCCCCCGTGAGGGTGCATTGAAATAGTCGTAATCAAATGGAATCATGATTCAAAGAGTTGGAGGAGCACCAAAGGTGAAATGTCGTGACATGATCTCCTGGGTACTCACCACCTTTCCCCTCAAACTTTGGAATGTCCGAAGGGAGCTTGATAGGGATCGGGGGCCAAGTAGGGTCATGACACATCGGATCATTCATGAGCTTTGAAAGATTCGAGAGATTCAAGCGTGCAAGGAATGGGAGCTGGGGCTATAAAGTTGGATTATAAGCTCCCATAAAAGGTGTGTTAAATGGAACTGTGTTATAAGATGGACCAAAAGCTTGACCATGGGGATTAAACTACTGATAAGAAGGACCTGACGGACCATAAGCTTCCCATGGCCATAATATTAATAACCTCCTCCTGCCTGACCCATTTGAGAATAAGTAGGTATATGCATGTTTTGAGCACCATATTGGGGTGGTGGGTGATACTGGTGGCCAACACCGACTGTGTTGTATTAAGGGTTGCCACCATGAGTATGGGGCATGTATGTACTATTCATAGAGGGAACCGTGTTGTAATGACCTTAATGGTATGGTATGTTCCCACCCCCAACATTCGGATTAGCTTGAGAAGTCGTGTGGTGACCAAAAGCATGAGAAGTATTCCAAGCCCCAACATTGGTGTGATTAGATGCAGGATTGGTGGTGTGATGTCCATGTGGATAGGAAATATTCCCACCCCCTACATTAGCATTACTAGCGGTGGAAATGGATGCAAAAGTATGCAGTATGTGTCCACCCCCGTGGTTGCGAGGAATGGTATCATGTGCAAAAGTAGTCCTGGGTTGACGAGTAGCGGCACGTGTACTAGGTGGTGGATGGCGAGTCGTATTCCGAATAGCATTCCGGTTAGGTTTCCTAGGAGGTGGTCATGTTCCAACATTAGCATGGTTAGGAATCTGACCAGTCCCCATACTATGTGTGTGGGTGGACAACGTGGTGCCGCCAGCGAGGGTAGTGCCCCCAATGGGTATAGTATGGCTAACACTTTGAATAGTGCCAGCGTGAGTACCAACCGTAGTGGAAGGTTTGAAAGTACTATGACTAGGCATACCAAAAGAGAGTGTGGTGGGGTTGATCATAGGTCTAGTATCATCATGAGTCTCAGGCCTTCCATATCTATAATTGCGTGGAAACGAAGGAATGAAAGGCTCGTCCTGTTCTTCCTCCTCGGGTAAGTCTGGCATCCCGTAAAGATAATTGTCCAGATTCGAAGGATCAAACGGATCCCGGTCAAGTGGATTAGGCCAAATAGAACCAGGTTGAGTGTCAGGTGGATCACCTCCCCAATCGTCACGAGGATTACGGGGATCGGAAGTATGTTCAACTCTACCTGAAGGAGTAGAAGGATCTTGCCCAATATCGGGATGTGTATCCATGTAGTCTTCAACGTAAGTTACGTAAGAATCTGAAGACTCAGAGGGAGCCCTCTGGTGTCCTCTAGCAATACGGCATGTAACCTCGAGTGGCTTTAAACCATCCATATGATGGGACCGACAGAGAGTAGGGCTCCGCGGTACGATATCTCCGGAGAGAGACACAATGTCCCCTAAAGGCCAACTATCGATCAAAAACAGTAAATCAAAAGCACACACCTAGAGAAACTATAGACAAAAGCAGACAAACAGAGAGGCTAAATGAGCTCCCGAGACTAGAGCTGGTATGTCTCTCCTAGGAGAGGCTTGAGACTCCCAAACTATAGCTGGAGGTAACAGAATCAGTTATAGAGACACCTAGGCTTCACTGTGTCGACAGGGTCAAGTCCACTTCACGAACACAACTGTGTTGTCCAATCCCTATCTGAGTCAAGACACAAACAACATAAACACTGCAAGTACCCTGTGCCGTACCTAGGTAAGGCAACTATGTTCACCGCAATATAACCAATGCTCAGGGGGACAGTCGCAAGTGGGACCCGTCATATGGGTAGGGTAGCTAAGCCCGAAGCACAAGAGGACGAACCTTCGATACCCCCAGATACGATCAAATCCTTGATATATCTCCCACGTTAAGCCGGTATCAGAGGGATATCTCCTCAACCAACCTCCCATGACCTCGTGCTTAACTCTGGATTGAGTAGGGCTTCCTAAGAACACCGATCTATACCATGGATTCCTCTATGTTGATGTATATGTAACTTCAGAATGTATTTCACATATATGTATATTGTATTCCTATAGAGATGTTATTATTCCTCTATACGGAAGTGTTTGTATTCCTATAGAGATGTTATTATTCCTCTATATGGAAGTGTCGTCATTTATATTGTAAGTGTCGTAACTTATACTTGATGGGTTATTAGACCACCTTGTTGGGGTCGGCCCTGTATAATTCATGTGGGTCGAAGGGTTATTAGTCCACCCTATTGGGGGTCGGCCATGTGGGTCAAAGGGTTATTAGACCACCCTATTGGGTGTCGGCCCAGTCAGCATTATGTTAAGTGGTTAAGTTGAGGCCAACCTAGTTGAGTAAAGGTCAAGTCAAGTTAGTGTATAAATAGAGAGTGTGTCTGTCTCATTTTACACATTCTATTCTCTCACTCACACTTGGGAGAGTGGCTCACTTGTGGAGGAGGAGGCTTTGCTGCTAGGAGAAGACTATCTCTCGTATTTTTGTTGTATCATTGCTCTATCTATCTCTAAGTTATTGGGGTTTTTCACCTTTATGGTTTTCCCCAAGTAAACTTTGTGTCTCTTGTGTGTTTGCATTATTGTGTCCATGATTGATATGATGTAGATTTGTTGTACATGTTGTTCTCTCAGTTAAGATCCTAGATCAGATTGAAGTAAATTCTGAAAATTTAACATGGTATCAGAGATAGCCTGAAAGAAGGCATGATATGACATGTATGACACTTGTTGAACTTATGCTGCTAGGGCTTGATATAGCAAAAACCAGTCATCGTATCACTTTTTCTATAAATCCATTTTGGCGAAGTTTTCGGATTTGAAACTTTTATAGGTCAAAGATAAGATCCCCATGTACCTTGTTTCCAAAGGACAACCTCTAATTCGTTGTACTTTGTGATTTATGATCTATGCAATATAGGGTTTATGCCTCTTCCAGATCTGAGTCAAAATCATGTGACCTTGGGAAAAAGTGACATGTAGTACACAGACTGTACTATCTCAGGAACATTTTTAGAAGCCGAAGTTGAACTTGTGACATGTGGCATACCGTACAAGTTTGCTCTTTTGTATTATCCCATAAACAGGTCATGTTGCGACACTTGGCATAACTCTCTCTCAGAGAATCCAATTGAGGTCAGACCTATCGGGATGGAAAGATAACAGGTCGGGCTATCTCAAGAAAAAAAATTAGAGGCTGAACTTGAACCAGTGACATGTGGCATGCCGTACAACTTCGCTCTCCTGTATTACCCTATAAACATGTTATGTTGCGACACTTGGCATAAATATTTCTCAGAGAATCCAATTGAGGTCAGACCGGTCGGGATGGAAAGATAAAAGGTCGGGCTATCTCAGGAAAATTATTCAGAACCTGTGGATCAAAAAGTTCAGAGTTACACCAGAAACAATCAGGTACATATTTCTGTCAAAACATAATTATTTTTTAGCACCTTCATTCATGGCTTCCGGAATTTAGGGCTTCAGAGAAAGTTGGAATTTTTGTAATCGGAGACCATGGCTGGATGCTACCCATCCAAATAGAAATTTAGAGACCAATATCAGAATTTTTGGTTGGGAAAAAGGCCGGGCTTGATCAAACCCCAGTTCAGGACTTTAATCGAAAAGATGGAAAATTAGGGCTTCTGCAAAAATTGGAATTTTGGAAATATGTGACCACGGCTGGAAGCTCGTCAGAAAAATCGAATCTTAGAGCTTTGAATCAAATATTTTGGTTGGGTGAAGCTTTGGGAAACTCAAACCCTAATTCAGGGTCCTCCCCAATGAATCCGGAAATCTAAAAGGTAATTTCGAGGGGTGAAACTTTGTAGTTTTCAAATTCTGAATATACCAACTTGATCAGCTCATCAAGGCGCATATTTCTATCCTTTCGAAAGTTTGAGATTCAAAGTTTGAATTTTTTGGGTTTCTTTGACAAACCCTAATCTAGCTCCAGGTCTAGTTCTTGCAAATCAAGGGGATTGAGTTAATCCTAGAAGAAGATGGATTGGTCACCTGCATAAGTGAAGAAGTTTATGTCTCAGAGGGAGATGAGGCTAAGGCCTTCCATAAGAAGATTGCAAGCAACCTTGATAGGTATGGCTTACAGGTATGTTTCATGCTTAAGTTTATCATATTTTTTTCTTCATATCACTACAGTACAATCTTGATTAATTACTAGACTTGTCGTATCACCTTAATAGAAGATATTCATTGATTAAAGTTTTGACACTTATGATTGTACTAATGCATTGTGATGTTGTATGAGGTTTATGTTGTTCGCTAACATAAAAGGTACACCAAGAAAGACAAATCATGTTCTACTTCAAGAACATATGATCATGGTGGCACGAAGACAAAGATTCATCCATTGTCATGGATCACATAGAAGATCTACTTTCAAGGTATGTATAACCTGGTCCTACAATGGTTAACCTATGAGACATGCAGGTTACTAGCACAAGTCACTGAAGAGAACCGGAAGACATTATGCGGGTATGTTAGACATAACTAGCTAGCATGCTAATCCAGGTATGTTTTTCCTATATCAAGCTAGAATCCTACCTTGTGTTAGGATCTTATACTGTTGTGTTGTTGATAATGATTATTCATGAAGTCATAGGTTTGAATAGTCATGGCTGCATGCATATTATGTTTCTTACCATAACTGATGATATTACTAACCAGAAGAATCATGAAGGTATAGGTTTGAGTAATCACAGGTTTATGCATTGATGATTTAACTAATCAAAAAATTCCTATGATCAAATAAGAATATGCATGAGTAAAAGAAGACTTCCCTGAAACCTTGAATACTAATGTTTATTATCTGTGAATGATCATGACTATACATGTTTAAGATTATTGTGTTTTGATAGTATTAAGATTATACTAATAAATGTGTGATTATGTATGAGACCTCAAGGATAACACAATGGTGATACTAATAAGCATGCATAGTGATTAAGGATAGATGTAAGTTCAAGGATAGGTAATCCATGAAGCAACGATCAAGAGGGATCACACTCCAGTTGTTCCTACAAGAAAGCAAAGGAGCACACTTCAGTAGTTTCTGCAAGGATGCAGATATTCAGAGGGAGTTGACCACTTCTCACAATCCACATCAGAATGGAGTTGCAAAGATTCAGAGGGAGTCCACCCAGCAACCAAATAAAGATAAGTATTTGAATTGTCATTTCTTACATAATGTTATTCAATGATGTATATGCTTATGTTCCTAGAATTAGGTTGTGTATTATGCATATTAGAATAGTTGCATTGATGGACATTATACTACTAATATACATGGGTAAGTGGCCTATGGCCTTGTACAACATTCCATTGCTACTTGTCTAGAATGAAACCTCTTTGCTGACATGTTAGGAGTTGTGCAGACTCTTAACAATGTTCTAGTAGAGATTGGAAGGCATCTAGAAAGTTACGGAATATGAATAAATGTTGTATTGAAGCATTGGCTAAGATAATTGCATGACTATATGACATATTTCTTTATGTGTAAGAATTTGTTTTGAAAACTATGAGATGTTTTCTAATCATGCAATTTAACTTGTTGTGTAGGAAAGATTGTATACCATCACCTACAAAAGAAGGACTACAGCATTTGTTCAGCAACAAAGTTATCTATTGAAAATATTGAAGATCTTGAAGTTCCCAGGATCTGGGAAGAATGCCATGATCGAGGAGTACCAATCAATCACGAAGATGTTTGAGATGCAGTCCCAAGACCTGAAGGGGAGTCTGTAGTGACTTCCAAGAGGATCTACAAGGTCAAGCATGTTACAGTGATGAAGAGGAAGATACACTTTCTTGAATGGTGTAGTTGAAGAAGAAGTGTATGTGGTGTAGCCACTTCGTTCTGAGACACATGACAGGGAGTCATATATGTGCAAAACTTGGTATGGTAGGATATACAACTTTCTATCCAATTTGAGCTTTACCAAGAATAAAGCGGATTCCAACCTTTACTACAAGGTTGAGGAAGGCAATCCAGTGATACTACTATGTGGATGACCTATTTGTAACAGGTGAGGATAGATTGATTGTCGACATGCATCGGAAGCTTGCTGCCGAGTTCGAGTTGAAGAAATTGGGGATGATACACTATTGGTTTTTTGCATGGAGGTGTGGCAGAGTGCAGATGGAATCTTCCTTGGACAAGGAAAGTATGCAATAGAGATCCTGAAGAGGTTCGGGATGATGGACTGTAAGGCTATGGCCACACCTATGGCATCAAACCTGAAAATTCTGTGTGATGCTTCATATGAGCCGGTTGATATCACTATGTATCATCAGATGATTGGGTCCTTGATGTACCTGACGAAAACGATAATAGATATTTGCTTTGCGGCAAACACATTGAGCCAGTTCATGATGGATCCGAGGAGTGTTCACCTGGTTGTTGTAAAGCATATTCTGAGGTACCTGAAGGGTATAGTTGATTATGGGCTCAAGTATGATGTGAATCAAAAGTTTAACCTATAGGGTTATGTTGATTCAGATTGGGCAGGCAGTGCTGCAGATACAGATCAAATGTGATATCTTGGTTTAGTAGGAAGCAGTCCTGCGTAGCACTGAGTACAACCGAAGCAGAGTATGTTGTGACAGATGAGCATGTTGCAGATGTATTGACCAAGCCATTGGCCAGAGTGTAGTTTGAGTACTTTAGAGAGAGTCTTGGTGTACTTCAGATCGAGGTTCCTTCCAAAGGGAAGTGATGAGTCCAGAAGATGCAGATACACATGAGCTTTTCTCACATGGTTGATGTGTTCTACCTTGGTCGTGATGTAATTGCTGAGCCATTTTTCACATCGTAGTAGATGTGCTCTCCCATGGTGACAAAGTAAGGGCTAGAGCCTTCCGCTAATGGTGGTAGATGTGTTCTCCCATGTCGGTGGTGTAAGTGCAAGATGATGTGCATCTGGGCTGTGCTTCGTGGACGATGAGATGATCTAAAGAGGACGATGCTTGTTATGATCAGTTGGATCATTGCATCATGTTGGATGCTTGTTATGATCAGTTGGATCATTTATGTATATATGCATCATGTTGGATGCTTAGACCATGTATATGTATATGTATATGTATCAGGTGGATACTGAGATCATGTATTTTGATATGTATCCGGTGGATACATTGTGTGGATCATGTATCTATGTATCTATCAGGTTGATACATTGTATGATCAGGTAGATCATGTATGATGATATGTATAAGGTAGATACTTGGTATGCATCAGGTGGATGTAGTGTATGATCAGGATGATCAAAGATAACGAACTTCAGGATGTTGCTCCAGATGACATGCAGTAGGATGTTGCAGTGATGATGATCAGATGATCATGTGTACATCAGGATGATGTATGATGAGTATTAGGATGATACTTTGTGGTCGTGGATCAAGTTGTGCAGATGAGAATGTCTGGGAGATCCTATAGGTCAGAGTTGTGTACCCGTAACATCCTGGGATGCTCTTTCGAGACATTGCTCTTGGAGGACATGTAATTTGTGCCCTGGGAGATCTTCAGGTCGGAGTTGTGTACCCGTAACATCCTGAGATGATCTTGTGAGGTTTTGTCCTATGGCATGTAATTTGCTCCCGGGAGATCTGGATAGGATGAAAAAGGCCTCAGATGCTTTAGCCAGGTTTTTCCATGACCACATGTAATTTGCTCCTGGGAGATCTGGATAGGATGAAAAAGGCCTCAGATGCTTCAGCCAGGTTTTGTGGTGGATCACATGTAATTTGATCCTGGGATATTTGGACAGGATGAAAAAGGCCTCAGATGCTTCAGCCAGGTTTTTTGGTGAGATCACATGTAATGTGCTCCTGGGAGATCCGACAGGTAGAGCTGTGTGCTCGTAACAGCCTGGGATGCTTCAGCTAGGTTTTGTGATGGATCACATGTAATGTGCTCCCGGGAGATCCAACAAGTAGAGCTGTGTGCTTGTAAAATTTTGGGATGCTGCAACTAGGATTTTTGAGCACGTAATAAGTCCTGAGGATTCCACAGTATGGCCAGTGTTGATGAAGACCTGCAGGTGGTGGGCCTACATCCAGTATGAAAAAGCACTGGCTTTGTAGAACTTCCGATGACGAGTAGATTCAGAGATTGATTGAGATAGCAGTAGCAGTGATGATGACGATGACTCGATGACGATTATCCAGTAACGATGATCCAGAGAAGAAGACTTGTGCTAGAAGACCTGTGTCGAGAAATACCTTCCTAGTTAAGAGGGAGTGTTGATGTATATGTAACTTCGGAATGTATTTCACATATATGTATATTGTATTCCTATAGAGATGTTATTATTCCTCTATACGGAAGTGTTTGTATTACTATAGAGATGTTATTATTCCTCTATATGGAAGTGTTGTCATTTATATTGTAAGTGTCGTAACTTATACTTGATGGGTTATTAGACCACCTTGTTGGGGTTGGCCCTGTATAAGTCATGTGGGTCGAAGGGTTATTAGACCACCCTATTGGGGGTCGGCCATGTGGGTCAAAGGGTTATTAGACCACCCTATTGGGTGTCGGCCCAGTCAGCATTATGTTAAGTGGTTAAGTTGAGGCCGACCTAGTTGAGTAAAGGTCAAGTCAAGTTAATGTATAAATAGAGAGTGTGTCTCTCTCATTTTACACATTCTATTCTCTCACTCACACTTGGGAGAGTGGTGCACTTGTGGAGGAGAAGGCTTTGCCGCTAGGAGAAGACTATCTCTCGTATTCTGGTTGTATAATTGCTCTATCTATCTCTGAGGAAGTTATTGGGGTTTTTCACCTTTATGGTTTTCCCCAAGTAAACTCTGTGTCTCTTGTGTGCTTGCATTATTGTTTCCATGATTTATATGATGTAGATTTGCTGTACATGTTGTTCTCTCAGTTAAGATCTTAGATCAGATTGAAGTAAATTCTAAAAATTTAACACTCCACTCCCTGGTCAGACACCTAATGTTTCGTCTAGTAGTCTTGGATTGTTAACTCAAAATGATCTTTTCCAAGACTCTAAACCCATGCTAGTTGGTGTACCCTATAAATAAAATCAGTCTAATCAATTTTATGATTAAGCGTTAATTTTAGTGGATGAGATTACTCAAGGGATATGATCATGAAACTAGTGATGTGTAGACTCAATAGTATGCAACATCGTCCAATCCTAGACTCATCTATCCAATAAAACAATGTCACTAATATGCAAAATCAACCAACAATTCTGAAATAAAGATGCAATCTTTTATCTTTTCGATGCACAAGCAGAACCTAAAATGAAGGAAACAAGCACTCAGTGCAAGATGCAGTACATGAAAATAAGATATTTTTGTATTTTCGCTTATAAAGAAGAAGGAAAATGCAAAAAACTAAATGAATATTTTTGTATTTTTTCAATATAAATGGAATGAAAAAATGCAAGCAAAATCCTACTATTCAGTCACTGAAGTGCCGAGAATATCACTAAGACAACCCAGCAAATCCTAAATAGCAAGACTCATCCAAAGGAATGAGTTCAAAAGGAAGAAACCAAGAGGCTAAAACCAAAGATTGGTAAAAAACCAAGAAGGCTCAACCAAGAGAAACGAAGAGATCTGGTCACAACCAAGGCATGAAATAGTCAAGAAAGAGGCCAACAAAGGCTCAGGAACCAACCGAACTCACCTAGCAACAACCAATAGCCATAAACCAACAAAAGTCGGAGCTACACACTACTGTCGAAGGAAATCCTGCAGGTACCCGCAAGCAGTAGAGTAAACAGAGGCGGGTAGACGCAGGCATAACTAAGCTAGCCCGTTGGTGAGGAAAGGAAAATGGGAAAATAAAGAGTCCAGAGGCTCAGAAAAATCAATTTTTCTATAGTGTATCTTAATAGCCAATCAGTGACACCGAGCTTCGATAAACAACAACTCTAATTATGGACTAATGCTCAAAACATTTCCCAAACATGCATGTTTTCCCTGGCGGAGGCACCATTTCTGTATTGGAGAAAACTCACTATGGCTTGGGAATACCACGACAGACAGATGACTACCAGAAAAATACTCAATTCTCAAAGCAATGCTATTATAAATGACAATGCTAAGATAATGGAGAAATGTAACCAACCTTGATCCAACGTTTGATGTAGATCCCCATTGGAGCTTTCAATCCACGCACTTGTAATCTGCAAATTAGTCTTGACAACCAATATCCAACAAGTACATACAATATATAATTGACATTAACATTATCAATAACAATGGTCCATAATATCACAAGCAAATGTAACCCAATGTATAATAAATGACATTCACACCATGAACGGATGAGAATATGAATATTTCTATTAATGAACAAGAAGAAGTACAAAGTGATACGACCTCTTGCCAGCAACCAATCTGAACCAAGATCTAGATCAATCCACTTGTGCCTCCACCACTTCAATCCTCCATGAATGGCAAACTCAAACTGCAAGGAGTTTGGAAGGTGAACATAAGGGGTTCACAACTACAAGGATCAATGAGTGTAGACTCAAGATAAGGAAAAATCCACTAGAGTTCTCTTACGATTCTCTTCTCCCTCTCGTCGATAAGCCATATGTGCTCAATATATAGTCCTTTCAAAGGTAGGTGAAAGGACACATCGAGGCGTTACTCGGGCAGATGGAGAGCCAAAGGTCACCCAATGACCGCTTTTTGGGAGTAAAAAGTAATTAATAGTGGTTTTTACCATTTTACATGCTACCTGCAGGCTATAGGGATGCAACTCATGGCTACGCCTGCTATAAGGATGCAACAGGAAGGTAGGAATAAAAATAGGGAAAACTAGTATCACTGAAGGATAAAAATGGATCTGAGTCACTGAAATGGATCCTACAGGCCAAAGAATCCTGATGCTCACAGGGTGGAAGATTTCTATGTAACATCAGGGATCTAAATTCCCTATTAAATAATTTAGGGAAAAACACATAGTATTCTTCCCTATAATATCATTCCCAAGGTCTTAACACATGTAGATATTATTCAAAAAAATCTAATTGCACTAAAACCCTCATTCATAATCCAATGATACCTTCATGAGTCCATGTGTGGTTGGTTGAGGTATCCTTCTTATCCCTGGATAGATAGTAGATTTTTTTAGGGCCTAAGGTTGAGTTCTCTCCTCTTGACCATGTGCAATGCACCAAGTCCCAATGACTTGGATGCATGGAACCATGGATACTCTGCGAATCCATGTGTGGTACTTTATCACATTCTTAATGGCTTTGGATTCCTAAATGGTTTCTTTGGGATCAAAGGCATGGCCCTATTATATGGAATGGCATTCCTAAGGCTCCAAGCTATGTGTGTATTGCTCAAAAACATCTAATGGCATCAACATCCCCAATCATAGACCATTGGTAAACTTACGGGGCCATGTCTGGTTGGTGGAGGTAACCTTCTTAGCCATGGATGGCTAGAAGCTTCCTTTACGGACCTATGTTTAGGTCTCTTTCGATTACCATGTTAAGGTCCTAATGCCACAAGACCTATATACATAGTTCCATGGATACCCCTACAAAGTCATGTGTGGTTATTTGAGGCCTTTTCATGGATCTAGATTCCTCAATGATTTCTTTAGGACCAAAAGCACAATCTTCCTCCCTAGAAATTCTTTCCCAACACCCTGACACATGTACATACTTCTCAAAACCACCTAATGGCACTGAAATCCTGAATCATATGCCAATGATACCCTCAAAAGGCCATGTGTTGTTGGTGGAGACAACTTTCTTAGCCCTAGATAGATAGAAGTTTCCTTTAGGGATTGAGCTTCATGCCTCCTCCCATGGCAATGTCCAGTCCCACAAGTCCCCAAGACTTGGGTACATAGTGCCATGGATACCCTTGCGAGGTAACGCATGGTGCTTTAAGGAATTGTTAAAATTTTTGGATGCCTCAATGTTTTCCTTAGGGATAAAGGAATGCTCTTTCCACTAGAATTCCATTCCCACAACATCGAGACACATACATATTTCTCAAACCCACCTAATTGAATATTCATCCTTAATCATAGGTCAATGATATCCTCGAGAGGAAATGTGTGGTTGGTGGAGGTAGACTTTGTATCCTTGGATGGATAAAAGATTTATTTAGGGCCCAAGGTTCACGTCTCTTCCACTAACTATGTCCAAGCCCTTAAGGCCCCACAACATAGATAAAAATATCAATGGATACCCTTGCAAAGTCATGTGTGGTTCTTTGAGGCATTCTTCATGGCTCTAGATTCCTAGATGGCTTATTTAGGGCAAAGGCATGGCCGTCTTCTCTAGAGCACCATTCCCAAGTCCCTAAGACACTTACATGCTTCTCAAAAGACATAATGATGTTAATATCCTCAATCAGAGGCCAATGATACCCTCAAGAGGCCATGTGTGGTAGCATAATCAGAGGCCACTTTAAGAATAATGATATCCTATACATAGCATAATCTCCAATGTGATAGTTTGAGTCATCGCTCTTACACTTATATTCCCAAAACCTTCCGTTAGGGCCTAATTCCAATGATTCCTCCCACAACTATGTCATAGGTTCTCATATCTAGTGTCACTTATAACAACACTCAAATTCCAAGGATAGTGTTGGGATTTCATAGGTTTGTTTTAAAGCTTACCTTACGGTTTAAGGCCCAAGTTTCATCCTATGAGATTATACAAACAACTAAGACCCATGTATGCTAGCAAAAACCTCATATTGGTGTTGATTTCCTCACTCAGAGGTAAATAATATGCCCAATATGTCATTTGTACTGGTTCAACCTATTGTATTTGGCCTTGGATGCAAAACATATTTTATAAGGGACTAAGGCCTGGGTTTCCTCCCTCAAACATGTTAAAGGCCTAAATGGCCATATCTAGTGCTTAAAAACCTTTTACTTACATTAATACAATAAATATTAGGCCAAGCATACCCTTAGGAGGTCTTATGTGGTGGTTCATGGTATACTTGTTAATATTATATGCCTAGATGTTTCCTCTAAGGTTCAAGTCTCGGGTTTCCTCCGTTAATCATGTATATTCCCTAAAGAGTTATACCTAGTTTTATTTCCTCCAATTCCCCCCATTATCCCTATTATAAGGGCATAGGTCTTCTAAAAAATTCATTTGTTATGCTTCAACAAATAATTATTATCCCTATATGCCTATAAGCTTTATTTAGGCTAAGGCCTAGGTTTATTCTCTTAACTAGGTTGAGGGATAGTAGACATATAGCTACTGATCAAAACCTCATAATAGCATCAAATCCCACACATATATGTTCAGAATACTCTTAGAAAGACACGTGTTAACCATATTTCTTGGTCGTAGATTACTAAAATCTTCTTTTAAGGCCGAAGGAAGAGATTTCCTCCCTCTAACATGTCCAAGGATTTGAGACCCATGCCTTGTGCTCAAATCCTAATAATGATAATAATATACATCAAGTAATTTAATAAGATCAATAAAAATATACAAGATCGAATAATCAAATTTCAATTCAAATCGCTTTTATTAATATTTTTTAATAGAAATTTTTTTTTAAAATGGTCGTTTTTTATTATTTTTCAATATTAAGAATCATAGGTATTTATTTGCTTGAATAATATTAAAAATAATTAATTGAATTGAGCATTTTACAAAATAATTCTTTGTGAACTTCTTGTGCTTCCGGTGCAAAACCTCAAAAATGTATCATGTGACTTTATTTGTTTAAATAATATAAAAGCAAATAATAGAATTGATTGTGATTGTGGTGTAAAACCTCATAAATCAATCATGAGCATCTATTTGAAAAAAAATGGATTGAATTATTTACAAAAAAAATATCTATGAAGTTGGTGTGTTTATGGTGCAAATCATCTTAATTAAATCCTATTTGTACATGTCCATGTGACAAATTTGAGCTTAGCAACACTATATGGTACTTGCCAACATGGAATTTCTCTATGCTTAGGATTCATTTAGCCTAAGGACCAAGATTCTTCTCTCAACCATCTTGAGGGACACTCAACCTATCCCTAGTGATTAAAACGTTATAATAGTGTGAATTCCCATACGTACATGCTAAGAATACTATTATGGTGATGTGTGGTGACCTTTGTGGGATCTTCTCGGATCTAGGTTCCTAAAATATTCTTTTAGGGCCCTAGGTAGAGGTTTTCTCCAGTGACCATGTCCATGAATTGATACCATGCCTTGTAACCACTTATACTATGAAATGAGAACTATATACTATGAATCAGAACTCTAGCCATAAAAACAATGATTTTTCCACAAAAAAACACCAAAAACACACCACAAATAGAAAAGTGTTGATACCAGTATACAAGTTTTTTTTTGCAGGGTATAAAATAGAGCCATGGCCAAAACATCCCATAATGTTGTTTACAAAAACTTTAAAATCAACCCCGAAATTGAAAAAAAAAAAATTCTTCAAGAGATAAATTACAACTTTTTTTAAACTTGCATATTAAAGAAAAAAAAATCATAAATAATTCCACCACTCTAACCATATAAAAAAAATGAAATTATGATGCGATTCATAATGAAATAATATATTAGACCATACAAGAACAAATGATTCATATAAATATTCAAAAACTCCTTTAGAGTTTCAATTACAAACATCATACTAATTAAAAACATCTAAAATGCTTCATGTGAAATTATTCAAATTCATCCACAGATTCTGACACCCCATCAGAATCTACATTTTCTGTAGATGAAGGACTAGATGAAGATGTAGATGACCCATAGTATTCTCTATTATCAATGGGTGCACCATCTGAGTCTACATCTATGCCCATCATTTCACATGTCATATTCCTTTGAGATCTATGGCTTGGTTTAACAAACTCCCATCTTGCAACTTCTTGTTTTGGCAGCAACCTCTTGATAATATCTATACTCTTGGAGAGAAGAGTGTCTTTATTTGTCAACTTGAAATCATAAACAAGTATAGAAACTTCTCCTAACTTTTAAAAACATAAAAAAATTAACCTAGATTTGCAAAATATCAAAACCTGCCCCCCTAACCTACACCCTAACTCTTCACTTTCCTCCCTCCCTCCCACCCCCTCCATTTCCCCTCCTCTCATCACTCCCTTTCCCTTCCTCCTACCTCCCCTCCCTTCCTTCTCCTCCTTCCTCCTCCTTCCCCTTCCTCCTCCCGCCCCTCCCTTCTTCCTCCTCCCCATCGCTGCCTTCCCCTTCCAGCATCCCCTCCCTTCCCTATCCTACTCCCACCCCCTTCCCTTCCTCTTTGCTCCCCCTCCCTTCCCCCTCCTCCTTCACCCCCTCCCCTCGCCCTCCCTTCCTCCTCCTCCAACCTCACCCTGCCTTCCTCCTCCACTTGCCGCCCTTTTCACCCTCCTCCTCACACCCCCTCCCTTCCCCCTCCTCCTTCCCCCTCCTCCCTCCTCCTCCTGATGCCCCCTTCCCCCTCTTCCACTCGCCCTCCCTTCCTCCTCCTCCTGCCTCCCCCTTCCCCCTCCTCCCCCTCCTCCTCCTACCTTCTCCCTCTTCCGCGCTATGGCACCCAAGCGAGAGATGCTCGCTTGGGCACCAAAGGTCCACCCCTCACGAGCGCCGTGATGTTAGGCATCGCGTTGCTCGTGAGGGGTGGCCATTTGGTGCCTAGGTGAGCGACCATGGAGGGAGAAGGAATGAAGAGGAGGGGGATGAGGGGGAACGGGGTGGCGGGAGGAAGAGGAAGGGAGGGTGTGGGGAGGAGGGGGAAGGGAGAGGGGGAATGGAGGGGGCGCGAGGAGGAGGGGGAAGGGAGGGGGTGGGAGGAGGGGGAAGGGAGAGGGCGTGAGGAGAGTGCGTGAGGAGGGGGCGCAAAGAGGAGGGGGAATGGAGGGGGTGCAAGGAGGAGGGGTAATGGGGGAAGGGGGCAGTGAGAGGAAGGGGAAGGGAGCGGCTGGAGGAGGGGTTAGGGAGGGGGGTTAGGTTTTAATTTTTAATTTTTTAGTTTAGGTTAGGGGGTAGGTTTTCATTTTTTTGTTACAGGAAAAATTCTAATATTTGTAGCTCCAGTAGTGATCCATTTATGAGTGATATTGAAAACATACATCTTGCAACTTGGACAAAAGATGAGACTTATGAATCTCTTTTAATCAATGAAAAGAGTGAAGGAAAATATATCATTGTTGATGGAAATTTGTATCATTATTGTGCTAAGAAGTCACATTTCTACAGCCCGAGTGGGGTGAAGCGTCCTTTTGTCCCATATAAATTTAAAAGAAGAAGAAGAAGAAGGAATTCATGGATCAATATGGTGTAGCATAGTGGAGATCAGGTGGGAGAACATGCCCATGTGTCCCATAAAAATAAAAGATAAATAATAATAATGCATGCATCAGTGTGTTGTAGCATAGATGTGAGATGGATGTGTGATGTAGTTTAGTGGTGAAAGGTTTGTAGATTTGATCCCTCTTGGTGCTTTGTAGAACTAGATTTAGATGGGTCTAGATATCGGTTGATTTTTAGCATAAGGCATGGGTCTCAATTCATGGACATGATCAATGGAGAAAACATCTACCTAAGGCTCTAAAAGAATATTTTAGGAACTTAGATCCAAGAAGAAACCACAAAGGTCACCACACATCTTCATAATAGTATTATTAACCTATACGTATGGGTATTCACAATATTATAAGGTTTTAATCAGAAGAGATAGGTCGAGTGGCCCTCAAGATGGTTGAGAGAATAATCCTAGGCCTTAGGTTGAAGGAATGCTAAGAGTAGAGAAATGTCATGTTGGAAAGTGCCATATAGTGTTGCTAACTTAATATTTTTCACATGGACATGTACAAATAAAATTTAATTATGACGATTTGCACCATAAGAACAACAACTTAAGAAATAATTATTTTGTAAATAATTTAACTCAATTTTTTCATTCAAATAAATGCTCATGAGTAATTTCCCGCAAGGGTGTAGCTCAACTGATGATTCACTTCATATGAAGGACATGTTGTAACTAGAGTTCATGAGTTCAAATCACCCCAACTTACATGTGCCCCATGCTTGCGGGTTGTGTGGGTGCACCTAGGGTTATAGTCATAGCGAACGGGATTGGACCCTTGGATCCCATGTCATGCGAGTGTCAACCCCATCCTAGTAGCCAATTCCCCTAGTTACAAAAAAAATGCTCATGATTAATTTATGAGGTTTTACACCAAAATCACAACAAATTCAATTATTTTTTTATATTATTTAAAAAAATAAACTCACATGATTCATTTATGAGGTTTTGCTCTAGAAGCACAAGAAGTTCACAAAGAATTATTTTGTAAATAGCTCAATTCAATTATTCATTTTTAATATCATTCGATAAAATGAATACCTTTGATTCTTAATATTGACAAATAATTAAAGATGACTATTTTTAATTTATTACTATTAAAAAATATTAATAAAAGTAATTTGAATTAAAATTTGATTAATCGATGGTGGTATATATTTATTGATCTTATTAAATTACTTGATGGATATTAGTCATTATTAGGATTTGAGCACAAGGCATGGGTCTCAAATCCTTGGACATGTACACGTATCAGGGTGTTGGGAATGAAGTTCTAGGAAGGAATACCATGTTTTTGGTCCTAAACAAATCATTGAGGAATCTAGATCCATGAACAATGCCTCAAAGAACCCCACATGAATTTTCATGGGTATCCATGGCACTATATATCTAGGTATTGTGGCGTTAGGAACTTAACATGGTCCGTGGAAGAGACCTTAGCATAAGACCCTCAACGAAGCTTCTATCCATGCACGTCTAAGAATGTTACCTCCACCAAACACAAATGGACTCTTAAGGGTATCAATGGTCTATGATTGGGGATGTTGATGCCATTAGGTGGTTTTGAGCAATACAGACATATCTTGGGGCCTTTGAAATGACATTCTATAGAATAGGACCATTCCTTTTACCCGAAAGAAGCCATTTAGGCATTCAAAGCCATTAAGAATTCCATAAAGCACCACACATGGCTTCGTAGAGTATCCATGGTGCTATGCATCGAAGTCATTGGGACTTGGGGCATTGGACATGGTCAAGAGAGGAAACCTCAAACTCAGGCCCTAAAGGAATCTCCTATCCATCCAGGGATAAGAAGGATACCTTGGTCAACCACACATGGCCTGATGAAGGTAGCATTTCCTTGTGATTAAGGATTTTAGTGCAATTAGATGGTTTTGAGTGAAATATATGTGTTTCAAGGCCTCGGGAAAGATATTATAGGAAAGAAGTCTATGTTTTTCTCCCAAAATTAATTATTGGGTCATTTAGATCCGCAAATAATGCATCAAAGAATCATGCATGACTTCCTAGGTTTATCCATGGCATTATGCATCTAGGTTTTTTTCCTTGGGGCCTTAGACATTATCAACAGAGGACACTTGATCCTCAATTCCTAAATGAATATTCTATCCATCTAAGTAAAAGGATGTGGTATCCACCAACCACACATGCCCTCTTGAGTGTATCATTAGCCTATGATTAAGGGTGTCACTGGCATTAAGTTGTTTTTATCAATATGCAGGTTTCTCAGGGCCTTGGGAATGATGTTCCAAGGAAGTAGACCATGCCTTTAGAACTAAATAAATTGTTGAGGAATTCAAAGCCATGAAAAATACCTCAAAGCACCATGCATGACATGGGAGTGGTATCTATGACACTTTGTATCTAGTTCCTGTAGACTTGGGGCCTTGGACATGGTTAGTGGAGGAGACCTAAACCTTAGGCTCTAAAGGAATCTTCTAAACAGCTAAAACTAAATAGGTTTCCTCCACCAATCACACATGGCCTATTGAGGGTATCACTGGACTATGATTTAGTATAATGGTGTCATCATGTGGTTTTGATAATTATGAAGGTGTCCTAGGGCCTTTTTGAATGGCATTATAGGGATGCCGACCATGCCTTTGGCTCTAAAGAAACCATTAAGGCATCCAGAGGCACATGCATAATTCCTCAAAGAAACAAAAATGAATTTCCATGGGTATTTATGGTGCTATATATCTATGTCTTGTGGTCTTAGGACCTTGGAAATGGTAATGGACAAGACCTGCAACTCAAGCACTAAAAGAATCTTCTAGCCATGTAGGGATAAGAAGGTTTCCTCCACAAACAACAGGTGGCATTTTGGGGGTATCATTGGCCTATGATTGACAATGTTTTTTCATTATATGGTTTTGAGAAATATGTATGTATCCTAGGGAATTGGAAATACTTTTCATGGAAGAATACATGTCTTTGGCCCTCACTAGGAAAAACCCTAGCTCTAGAGATGGGACATTGGCATCGTTTATGAGTCTTCGACGCACGGTTTGGGGGGTACCCTAGCTGAAACCCGTCATCCTGGATCCATCAGAAATGATGGATTCGCGATCAGAGTCATAGTTTGGGTGGAATGGGAATTTTCGTCAGGCACCCCAGGGCCATTCAACGACACTTTGAGGATTTTCTCCAGGGCCACGGAACCCAAACCTTCGAGCGGACTTGGATTCCATCGGCTCCCACAGGTGCACGTGGCCATTTTTGACATGTGCACGATGGCCATCCATGCCTAGGAACCTTTGGATGAGAAATGACCCACTTGAGCGAAATTGGAATGGACCTCACTAAGCAAAACCCTAGCTCCGAAGATGGCACATTGGCACTGTTTCCGAGTCTTCGAGGCATAGTTTGGGGGGGGCCTAGCTGAAAGCCGATGTCCCGGATCCATCGGAATCAATGGATTCACAATCGGATTGACATTTTGGGTGCTATGGGAATATTTTCCAAGCACCCCGTGGCCATTCAAGGACACTTTCAGGATTTGTTACGGGGCCACGATACCCAGACCGATGAGCAAACTTGGATTTCGTCAGCTCCCATAGGTGCAAGTGTCCATTGTGGATGTGTCCACGGTGGCCATGAATGCTCGAGATCCGTTGGATGAGAAATGACCCCCTTGAGCTAATTTTGAATGGCCTTCACTGAGCAAAGCCCTACCTCCAGAAATGGCACATTGGCGCTGTTTCAGGGTGTTGGAGGCATGGTGTAGGGGGGGATTAGCTGAAACCCGACATCTGGAATCCATAAAAATCGAAGGATTTTCTACTGGAGTCATGGTTTTAGTGCTATGGGCATTTTTTCTAGGAACCCCGTGGCCATTCAGGGACATTTTGAGTATTTTCTCCAGGGCCATGAGACCCAAAGCGACAAGTGGAATTGGATTTTGTCAGCTCCCACGCATGGGTATTTCCATTATGGATGTGTCCACGGTGGCAACAAATGCATAGGAGCCTTCGGATGAGAAATGGCCCCCTTGAGTGAATTTGGAATGGCCTTCACTAAGCAAAACCCTAGATCCGGAGATGGCACATTGGCACTGTTTTCGGGCATTCGAGGCATGGTGTGGGGGGGCCCTAGCTAAAACCCAGCATCTAAAATCCATCGGAATCGACGGATTTGTTACCAGAGTCACGGTTTTGGTGATACGAGAATTGTTTCTAGGCCCCCCGTGGCCATTCAGGGACACTTTGAGGATTTTCTCTAGGGCCACAGAACCCAAACCGACGAGCAGAATTGGATTCTGTCAGCTCCCACACATGCTCATTGGCATTGTGGATGTGTACACGGTGGCCATGCACACTCGGGAGCCTTCGGATGAGAAATTCCCCCCTTGACTGAAATTGGAATGGCCTTCATTGAGAAAAACCCTAGCTCCAGAGATGGCACATTGGTACCATTTCCAGGCGTTGGAGGCACAGTGTGGGGGGGGGCCTACCTGAAACCTAGCGTCTGAAATCCATCGGAATCGACGGATTCTCTACCGGAGTCATGGTTTTGGTTCTATAGGATTTTTTTCTAGGCACCCTGGGGCCATTTAGGGACACTTTGAGGATGTCAAAGGATCTGGACCTATAATAATGCAGTCTTAGTGTTCTTACTTGATTTGAGAAATTGATTTCTTTGCTATTAAACTGTGCAATTTCCTTCAAAATTTTGTTCAATGAAATAATGGATACATGGAACTTAATTAATGTTGTTTTCTATTGTCATTTGCAAAAACTAAGATAGCTAAATTAGATTTGCTTTTCAACGTATTCAGTTCCCTTGTGCATACTTTGTGTTGTTTTGTCGTAATGATATATTAACCATATTTGACTTTGCTTAATTTTTTGTCTTTTCCATTGAAAAACTAATAGGCATAGATATGAAACTTGGGTGATTTTTGCACTAATTTGACAAGCTGCTTTTTTTGTTATCAAATTATGCAATTTCCTTTACACTTCCATTCATTGACACAATGGATAAATAGAATTTAATCATATTTTTCTTGTATCTTTTGCAAAAACTAAGATAGATGCATTAAATTTTCTTTTCATCCTATTCAGTTTGCTTGTGAATACTATGTGTTGCATTGTTGTACTGATATATTAATGAATTTTGACTTTTCCTTGTTTTTTCTCTTGTCATTGACAAATTAATAGCCATGCATTAATAACTGAGTTCAGAAGGCTGATTTCAAGTGACATAATGATGTGTATGTTGGATGTTGTGTGTATGTGTGTATGTGAATTTGCTTGATGTGTGAATATTGATACATTCTTCTTTGAGCAAGGTTTGATAAGAAGTAAAATTCACCCTCATTGGTATATTAAGAGGGATGAAGATGGTCCTATTGCTTTGATTTCTTTATATGCTGATGATCTAATCATAAAAGGAAGTGCTACTATGTTCATTGAATAAATGAAAATAAGTTTTTCACATAAATCTGAGTTGAAGGACCTCGTGGAGTTGTATTATTGTTTAGGCCTTGAAGAAGTATGGATGGATGATGATGTGTAGTTGATCACACAAAGAAACTATACAAATGAGATCATCATGAGGTTCAATATGAATAAATGCAAGCTAGTGTATTGGAACAAAATGTGAAGCTCAATAGTGAAGATGAAACAAAAAAGATGAATGACACTTTGTATCTAGAGTTGGTGGGAAGTATAAATTATGTTACATCAACTAGACTAGATATTGAGTTCATGGATAAGGATAACCAACAACCATCAAATTAGATAGCCAAAGTTCCATCAAATTGACAAATAATCCAGCTTATCGTGGAAGGTCCAAGATTATTGAAATGTTGCATCATTTTCATAAGGAGAAGATATAATGAAAGGAAATCTAGTATTTGGTATACTATAATACATATGATAATGTGGACGACATCTTAATTAATTCTTTGGAAAAGTCAAAATTCAAAATGTGTAGAGATAATTTGTGTGTTTGGAAAAACTTTTCTTTTTTGAAATAATGAATGAATGAGTTGTTCTTGAGTTCATTCCTAGAACCATAATAATTCATTGTGACGTTTCTAAGCTAATATAATACATTATAGTGTGATATGAGAGAGACATTGATCTCATTGTTTAGGGAATTTTATTGTTCCTTTTTTACTTTCTTATTCTTAGAACATGCACAATGCAAAATATTGATATATAGGTTTTCATTTTACACTTTAATGCGATGTAATAAGTATATGAGAGAATGATATTTATACACACTACAAACTATGCCAAAATGCATTTGCATTTTACACTCAATAACTACCTTGATCCATGTGTTTGATGTGTGAAAAAGTGTAAGATGCAAGACCCATTCAAATACAAGGGACTCATATTGAGGTCACTTGGCGTCTAAAAATAACATCTATATGTATGTGAAAGCTTTTCCATAACATTGTTATTGAAGACAAAATCATGTATGCAGAAATGTAATCGAAGACAAAGTCATATAGACAAGTGCAGATCCATCTATTAATATGCAAAAATGATCCAATCATGTACACTTTTGGGAAAAATGGAACATCGTTCCCAATGTCTATATAATGGGAACTCGTGCCGTGTACAAAATATGGCAACTCGTGCCCTATAAAAAATATGGCAACTCATTCCCTATACAAAATATGGAAACTCATGCCCAAAATACCACATCGTAGCTAGTGTACATAGGAGGGTCTCTCAATCCCCATTCCCGCCCTCAGAGCTCCCAGGTGCATCTCCAAAATAGATCTTCCTCTTCTTCATGCTAGAGGAAGCTGGGTCCTTCTAGCGACTTGGACCACGCCCTGCTATGCTCTGAAATGACAACAATAATTGTTAATTTTTCGACAATTTCATTCCATTATCATTCACGATCTCTAAGAGAATAATATGTACAGCATATCTACAACAGATCAATCATAGACACAATCACAAGCACACAAGAGACACAGAGTTTCACCGGGGAAAACCAAGACAGTGAAAAACCCCACAACTTCCTCAGAGATAGAATAAGCCCAAATACAAGATCACAAGGATCAAACCCAATAAGATGTTTCTAGCAGATACTCCTCCTCCTCCACATGTGCGCCACTTTCTCACTTAGCTATGCGAGCTTGAGAAGTGAGTGAATGAATAGAATGAGAGAGGCACACCTTCTACTTATGCACTGACTTGACCTGCCAATAAATCACTAGGGTCAACTTCCTAATGAAGCCTAATAACCCAACCACATGACCTAACTAGGGATGACCCCACACTGGTGGTCTAATAACCCATCAATACAAATGATGACACTTACAATGTAACTTGCGACACTTGCAAATACAAATGATGACACTTCCAATCAGAGGAATAAGACATCTATGTTGGATATACGATAAAATACAAATGTAATATACAAGTGAATATCTTCCGAAGTTACAAATACATCAACAATCCCTCTTAACTAGGAAGGTATTCTAAACACAGGTCATCAATACATATTGGTGCAAGTCTTCAATTCTGGAGCTGGATCATCATCAATGGTTCATGGAGCATCATCATCATCACTACTGCTGTACTCGACATCTTGATCACTGGGCTATCTCATAATTCTTCTTGTCATATGAAATTCTACAGAGCCAACCCTTTTTCATGTTGGATGTAGGCCCACCACCTATAGGTCTTCATCAACACTGGCCATACTATGGAATACTTGGGACTTATTACGTGCGTCACAATGCCTCAAAAGAGTATCCCAGGATCCTTTATCTGTCGAAGCATGACCGACAAGATCTACCAGGTCAACTTACATGTGACTATCAAAAAACCTTAAAAGAGTGTATTGCCTAGCAAGATCTCTAAAGAGCATCCAAGGCCTTTTACGTGACTAGCACAACCTGTCTCGATATCTAGGACATATTACATGTGACCCCCACCACAAAACCTTAAAAGAGAGTCTTTCCCAGCAAGATCTCTAAAGAGCATCCGAGACCTTTTACGTGACTAGCACAACCTATCCGGATTTCAAGGATGTATTACATGTCGTCCCCACAAAACATTAAAAGAGTGTCTTTCCCAGTAAGATCTCTAAAGAGAATCTGAGGCCTTTTACGTGGCTAGCACAACCTGTCCGGATCTCCGGGACGTATTACATGTGGTCTAGCAAAACCTTAAAAGAGTGTCTTGCCCAGCAAGATCTCTAAAGAGCATTCAAGGCCTTTTACATGACTAGCACAACCTGTCTAGATCTCCATGACATATTACATGCTACCCTCGCACAACCTATCCATGGCCACAAAGTATGAATCTGATACTCACCATAGATCATCCTGATGTATATCATCACATGATCATCCTGATCATCATCACTGCATCGTCCTGATGCATATCATCCAGAGCATTGTCCTGATACTCATCACACATGATCATCCTAATCATTATCACTACATCATCCTGATGCATATCATCTAGAGCATCGCCCTGATACTCATCACACATGATCATCCTGATCATCGTCACTGCATCGTCCTGATGCATATCATCCAGAGCATTATCCTGATACTCATCATACATGATCATGTTGATCATCGTCACTGCATCGTCCTGATGCATGTCATCATACATGATCCAACTGATCATACAAAGCATCCAACTGATGCATATCCAAAGTAGTAACTGGCTCATTGTCCTGATGCTCATCACACAGCACTTACATCCACAGCCATGGGAAGGATCCTCATATCACCATGCTTGGAATGGCTCCTACAAATGTGTCCCATCACTTCTTCCTCAAAGTATCTACAATCTGAACAACACCAAGCCTCTCTCTGAAGTACCCAAAATTCACTCTTGCTAGTTGTTTCGTCAACACATCTGCAACCTGCTCATTCGTTGCAACATACAAGAGCTTCACTGCTCCTCTCTACACCATATCCCTGATATAGTGATATTTGATCTCGATGTGCTTCAACCTGTCATGGAACACTAGGTTCTCAAACAGCTTCACACAACTTTGGTTGTCACAAAAGATACCAATAGCATCCAACAGGATATCAAATAAATCAGACAGTAGCATTCTAAGCCATACTGCCTCACAACTAGCTGAACAAGCTACGACATATTATGCTTCGGCTATACTCAGTGCTACTAGGACTACTTCCTGCTAAACTAAGAGATCACACATGATCCCATACTGAAGCAGCACCCAAAAGTGCTCTTCATATCTATAGCATTGCTTGCCCAATCTGAATCAGCATAACCCTCCAGGTTAAACTTTTGATTCGCATCATACTTGAGCTCATAATCGATTGTACCCTTCAGGTACCTCAAAATATGCTTTACAACAACAAGGTGAACACCTCTGGGATCCATCAGGAACTGGTTCAATATGGTCACCGCAAAGCAAATATCTGGTCTCGTGTTCTTCAGGTACATCAAGGACCCAATCATCTGACAATACTCCGTGACATCAACCGGATCAGATGAAGCGTCACACAGAAGCTTCAGGTTCAATGCCATAGGTGTGGCCATGGTGTTAACACCCAAAAATTGCTCACTACCTCATCTCCCTCATTACATGACTCATTTGTCCATATTTCCTACCATATTTTCCTCAAAAACCTTAAAATACCATTAAAAAGCCTCCAAAAGGCCAAAACACCATTAGACAATCCTCCAAAAGGCCAAAAAACCATTAAAAAAGCCTCCAAGAGGCCAAAACCCCCTTTTTTCCCCCAAAATAATGTAAATTCCTCCAAAAATAGCAAAAACCCTCTAAAAACGGAATAAAAAAAGACAAAAAATAGGAAAAAGAGGGAAAAAAGGAAGCAAAAACCCTATACAGCTGATCTAAACCATATGGTGCCCAAAACCATGGGTCAACACTCCACCACTAAAAACCTATAAATAGGTGATGGAGGCTCCCCATTTCATATCCCCAATTTCTCCATCCTTATGCTGCCAAAAATTCTCTTGAAACCCTAGCTCTCCACTTGGAGCTAATTTCCCACTTGAGAACCCCTTTGGCCCATGTCCAAAACACCTTGGAAGAAGGAGAAGGAACAACACTGGAGCATAGTTCAATTGACATCACCCGTCATAGACGTAGAGCTTCATCACTCGACTCCACTCATCGACGATGCAGAGCTCCGTCCCTCGGCATCGACGCCTCTTATTTTACCTATGATTCTGAGGCAGAATCCGAGCACCCCACTTACACTGCACCAACCAACCCCATGGCTGGCATGACTTCCAACCCTTTCTTTGGAGGGACCACTGGTGGAGCATCCACCACCACCCTAGCCACCACACCCGCTTTGGGTATGCCCTCGATGGGGCCCACATCCACCATTCTGATCATTGTACCCATTCCAGTAGCTAGCATACCCATCCCAACTCCACCACTGACTCACACTACCCTTGGCGGTGTAGGACCATCCCATACCACCTTCGTTCCTCCACCTGGGGGCAACGTCCCCAACCCGAACCCTGCCCCTCCACTAGGGGGGATTGGCCCCAACATGGTCACAACCACCATTATGTCACATCCTTCTATTAGTTTTCCATTCATGGCTAGTCTCAACCTTCCTGACCTGGCCAGATTGACTAACGATCCCATCAAACACGACCCTACATGGCCTCACATGCCTACCAAACTCCCCTCATACATCCCTAAGTTTGAGTGCAAGGTAGGTGAAGACCCCCAAAACCATATTATGTCCATCCATCTATGGTGTTCCTCCAACTCCATAGTGGACGACTCTATCCGTGTCTATCTATTACAGCGTACCCTCACTGGCCCTGCAGCTAAGTGGTACATCGAGCAGCCCCATGGGACCCATGCCACCTTTACCTCCCTCACCTTGACCTTCCTGTAGTTCTTTTAGTTACCTGTCCACTATGACGTGGGAGTTGATATCCTACTGTCTTGCCGATAGAACATGGCCACCCACATCACTGACAACATTCATGAGTGGCGTCAATGCCCAAGCCTCTGCAGAATCAAGTTAGACAACCTATCTTCTTAGATTGTTTTCTAAAATCTCTCCTTCCTGTCATTGCCAAGGATGTGGCATCTGAGCGATCCCAATCGGAAGAAGAGGCCATCCTCAAATCCTAGCAATTTGACCTCATTTACGTCGAGTCTGGTTATATATATTCCATCATACCTGACGCCCCCCGCGATGATTCTTCCTGACACGATGCGCCGGGGGAATCCCATGCCGCAAATGGCATCATTGGCCGTATAGCCTCACATAACCAACCCTTTTCCATAACACATCCTATCCATGGCCCCGACCTTTCGTGGGATACATCCCACTCTGGAGCAACCAATTCGTATGCTCCCATGGCACATCACCACCATTCCCATGGACCGTCATGTCCACCTTAGTGCTTCGGCCTACCTCCCCCACTTACATCCCACCAGTCGCACCTCAGCCATATTACCACCTGCAAGCCGCACAAACTCTTGTATCCTCTCAAGCCCCCTTGCTTATTATCTGCCACAGGCAGCCCCTACGGCAAACCCACAACCCGTCACATAGACATATCAGCAACCCCCACAAGGTTCAACACCTACACCACCTCCACCCACTTATTATCCACCGCAACCTTCTCCCACACCTGCACAACCCTTGAACCCACCTGCCACCCAAGGGCAAGTGTATGCGCAAAAAAATCCGCATCAGAACCAAAATAACCAACGCCAATAAGGTCAGCAAAACCGCAAAAAAGGACATAACCACGGGAATACCCCCCCTCTAGACCCAGGCGGCCAACCCCCTAATCCCCCAAACAATAATAACGTAACACCTGCCAACCAAAACCCTGACAGGACACCCAAGCAAGCCAAAAATCCTAATTTGCGAACGAACCACCCTTGTTCTATTTGTGGGGTCTATGGCCATTACACACATGCTTTCCCACATTTGGAGCAGGCTCGGCAACTCTAGACTGATGGCACCCACCAGCAAGGGCACATAGCTCCTCAGGCGCCGCCCAACCCCCCGCCACCTCAGACTCAACCCTTGGTGCTACAAAACCCTTTACCAACCCAAGGCGTAGTGAACACTCAACCATTGGCTCCCCCTCAAGGAAACACGCCTCCACAATAGCAAATCAGTTATGCCGCTCCTGATCAACCCATGATAGACTTAGGTACCCATCACTTGTTAATGATGTCATCCGTCGATGTCAACCTTCAAAACCATTGGAACCAATATGGCTCCACCCCCGAAGCCCCTTCAACCGACAAAAACACCAATGCTCATCCCACTGATTAGTCGTTACGCATACCTCCAACTCCACTAGATGGCACCTCCAAAACCCCTCGCTTTACACTTCACCGCATCAACAATAACCCTAATGCTTGCGCTGCGTCTAATTACAACATTGTAGATGACTTAGCCCAGTCCCCTGTAGCCATGTCTATGTTAGAGGTCTTAAAAAACTGTCCTACATAGCACAAGACTTTGCTCTCAGCCATTGGTGCTATTGCCCCAAATGATTCACGAATGATGGCCTTCGATTTGGACCAATCTGAACCATTCCTACCTTCAACTTTAGCTTTCCATGTTTTTGTATCCGTTCGAAATCTTGCCATCCATCTGTGCATCATCGATGAAGGTGCCTCTACATGTGTTATGTCCACATTCGTTTGGAAAAAGTTGAGATCCCCTACCGTCCAGCAGTCCACCACTGCATTGCGAGCCTATGACGGCCATTCGGCTCAACCCCAAGGTCTTTTATCTAACATCCCCATCCAGTTGGTTGGTAAAACCATGCTCATTGACATAGAGGTCATCAACGCCCAACTTGATTATAACCTCTTACTTGGACACAGTTACATGTACGCCATGCCGGTGGTTGCCTCATCCGTTTTTCATACCATGATGTTCCCCCATGACGGACACGTGGTCAAGGTTGACCAGCTCACCTATTACAATCCCAATGCCCCCACTGCACCCAAAAATGTTCTCCCCATGATTGAACAACCTGTTAGTGGTGCATCTACCTCATTGGTTTCCTCAGTGGGACCTGGAGTTTACTCAGATACGCCGATGACCTCAACATTCCAATCCATTCCACCCCCGTCACCAGCGACTGAAATATCTGACTTATGTACCCTTTCCCACAATACACCAACACCCAACCATCAATCGCCCTTGCTACCCCAACCACCTTTGGTACCTAGTCATGTTGGTGTTACACCCATCCATACAATCCCCTTCCTATTCCCCCCTTTGGGAGTAGTAAGCGCCTCGGTTATGGCTACTCTCAGCCTCCCCAGTTTAACTTTAGGATTACATGTATGATACATCACGCCTCCCGTTACCCCTCCGACACCAAATGTCATCCTACAACCGGTGCAACCCATCACCACTACTAGTCAACCCCCTCCCGGTGTCACTACTCCTTCCTCATCCACTAATCCATCCCCTCTTATCAAGCACACTGGGGGTAGAGTCCCACAGCCATACACTGCTTTACCCCTACCCAAAATGGTTAAACCCCCCCCCCCCCCCCCCGCCCCCCCGCCGTGTTTCGTGCTCCTCCCAAATGCTCGTTGTGTGATGAGTTGGGCCATGCTACCCTTCAATGTCCACAAATACCCACATTACAGGAACACATGCAAATGCTTGACAACGACCCCAACCTCCCTGTTGTCCAACTCAACCCTACCCCTACGCCTTGTGATAAATCACTGCGTACCAATCACCCTTGTGCAATGTGAGGTATTTACGGCCATTACTCACATCACTGTCCAGATCTCCCAGATTACAGAGCCTCCCTCTATGAGATGAATAACTTGGACCTCGAGAAGGCTCCCCCCACCATTGAAGAGATCCACCCCCCAGCATCGCCACCAACTGGAGAGATTAATACCATTCACATGATCTCTTCTAGCACTCCCTCGTCAACCGATTTGACAACCCAAAGTTTCCACAATGATGAGGAGATTCTCAAGGCTATTACTACACTGGATTACCCATGGGAAGATATGCACCATCACTCCTATTTCCTCCCGGAAGAATCCTCCTCCACCACAGCCACCCAATTCTCGGTTGAGTCCAAAGATTTCCTTCCCACCAAATTCGACTGGTTTAAAGATCCCATTCCTACCCTCGATGCCTTCGAGGAAGGTAACATGTCCAATATCTCACCCGCAATCCACATTGACATCTCTACCCCAGCCGGTGCTCCTGAAATCATTTCGTTAGGAGCTTCCTGCACCGAGCATGAGATCGGAGAGTACAAGAAACTTTTCCAAGAGTTCTGTGATGTATTTGCCTAGTCCTACACCGAAATGCCTGGTCTTGACCACGCTATCATCGAGCACCACATTGACACCTCTGAGTTAGGGGGCATAATAGATTACATTGACCCTAGGATAGGGGGCATGATCAACCATTTTGAACCTTCCCCATCACATCTATCTCAGCGTTTCAATGATCCCATTGTTCAAACCGACACATATGTGATACACAATCACAAACCCCATGCGCATTAACCCTGCTCACATTTTCACATGCATGATCTCAACCATTTTTGAGGTCACATGTCACTTGTCTATATGATTTGATTCGATACACCTAGTATTCTACCCCCGCGGGTCATCATTTCTCCCCACCACTGCATCCTTGGCTTGGTGGACTCAACTTTATTTATAGTCATTTTTAACCTTGTTTTTCCTTTTCCATTACAAAGTCCATTCTCTGAACCATTTCCACCACTGGACTCAGCACGATGAGACTGTCATGATGGTCGACTCATTTTCTTATTTTTTCTGAACCATTTTTTGAGCATTTTTTCTAGACACCCCTCATCGCCTGAGGTTTGCGTGCCACATTAGTCGTAGCCCATTTTTTATATACTTTATGTTGTCAGATTCATTTTTCCACGCTCGTGATAATGCTTGAGATCATTTCTCACTCTCACCCTCATATTTTTTGGGTATTTTTTCCAAAACACCCCCCATCGCCTCAATTCAGGTGCCACCTCGGTCGTCGTCCATTCTGATCTTTCTTATATTGCCGGATTCATATTTCCGTGCTTGTGATGATGCTTGAGATCATTTCTCGCTCTCACCAGAACCTTTATTGACATCATGACATGACACCTTGCTGCCTCGATTTGCGTACCACATCGGCCACTATCGAATTGTTACACATTTTTACCTGAGCTATTCACTCCATTCATACTGCAATTATTTCATTATTTTTCCACCATTCATCATTTCGCAAGGAGGCCCACCAATGTTCCCCCCACCCTCGTTCTTGGTTCTCATCGATGTTCCTTGATTGAGCACTTCCTCCTTACCTGACCATTCCTTTTCTTCAGTATAATTTTATCCCTTTTTCGGGCCGGACAAGTCCTTTACAAAAAAGGCACTTAGGGAGTTTTTGTTAAGCTCTTTTCTGACTCCTAAAAGAATGAAAAGATCACCGAGCAATCTTGCTTCCTTTCATGCTCTTTAAAGTACCTGAAAGGGCGTCTATCCAGTATAAGTTTAAACCTTTTCTGGACCTGGTAGACTAATTACGAAAAAGGAATAGTCTAGTCACACTAGCTAGAAGAGTTCTTCATTGCATCCTTTTATGCTTCTTCGGGCCTTGGAGACTAACACACGAAAAAGCACCCCCCTGGAGTCTTCTTATTGCTTTCATACTCTCTAAAATTGAAAGCAACCACAAGCACGCACCGTCCTGGGATTGTACAAATCCACATGACGGTACCATTCCATTATTTCAGAGTCTTCTTATCGCTTTCAGAATCCTTAAAATTGAAAGCAGTCACGAGCATGAACTATCCTAGGCTTGTATAAATCTACACGACGGTACCATTTTGAGCACACTTCTTCCCGCTCCTTAAAACTAGAAAGAAGTCCCCCTAGTTCCTCTCGGCACCATGATCGATCATCTCGGCAAAACCCCCGATCAGGTTTCCTTTGTTCAGAGTTTTCTGCAGTCTCCTGCCATCTTACACCAACTTGAGTATCACTCATCCTAGTTACCATTCTTGATCCATTATAGCTATGATCCCTTTCCCCCCAGTCAGTTTCATATGTTTCCCGATCATCCCCGCCATCATACTCTGAACAAAGGAAGTTTGAGTCCACCCAGTTTACTTGCCCAGTTATCCCCCACCCCCCCCAGTATGTCAGTCCTACCATCAATACTCTCACACTTCGGTTCTCCACCTCGTGCTCCTATCAAGGAAACATCATTGCCTTGGTATTTGCAGGTCTCCCTCTGTCGACGCCATCCCATCTATTCTAGAGGATAGACCCAGAGGTCCCTGTGCCTTGGACTCATCACCATCTGTGGTGAGTACCTACGGACCATTTTGAGAGGAGTCACCAATTCCTCTTCGAGTGGTTGTTTCTCACATGCTCGACTTCAACACCTTAATCGCATCGTTGATAATTGCACAGGGTATATATTCATTCAGTTATTGGTCGAAGACCCCGGATTTCCCCCAACTCTAGCACATTGGTGAGTCACCTTGGAACACCCTGTTATATGTTCCCATGGATATCCGGGTTGCGTTGGCGATTGTATTTGGAAGCCATTCACATATAAGCTTCCTTGAGTACCCAGTTCAGCTCCAATCCAGTGTACCATTGAGGGTATAGCTCCCCATTATTATCTAGTAGCTCATCAGTTCCTCTGGTACCACACTTAGCAGCACTATTGATTATTCCAGTGTATCAGTTCTTCAGCTCAGACATGGTCAGCCCAACAATATGTCCCATATTCGGTGTCCCCTCTGGACCCTTATGATGTACATAGTGGTTCTCCATGTATCCTTCAGGTCCCCATTTTTGGGCCTCACTGTTATTTTTCATATATATCTTGATACGAGCATGGGTATGCCTGCCTCGTCCATATATTGATATTCTTCCTCATTCATTATTCGAGGCCATATATCTTTCTAGTCGCCATGTTTTGGACCCCATTGTTATTATTATAGATCTTGATACGAGCATGGGAATGCCCGCCTCGTCCATATGTTGAGATTATTCCTCATTCATTATTGAGGTCATGTATTTTCAGTTTTTGCAGTTTGTTCGGGACCGTTGTTCCAGGCTCTAGTTCGTTTCTTCTCCTCTCCACATCCCAGGAAAACCATCAAAGACCTATGATGTCTATCGGCCATATGATGAGCTCCTACCCTCACACATCAGGGGGCAATCTGTTAACACCCAAAAATTACTCACTACCTCATCTCCCTCATTACATGACTCATTTGTCCATATTTCCTACCATATTTGCCTCCAAAACCTTAAAAAACCATTAAAAAGCCTCCAAAAGGTCAAAAAACCATTAAAAAAGCCTCCAAAAGGCCAAAACCCCCCTTTTTTTCCCCAAAATAATGTAAATTCCTCCAAAAATAGCAAAAACCCTCTAAAAAGGGAATAAAAATACAAAAAAGAGGAAAAAGACGGAAAAAAGGAAGCAAAAACCATATACAACTGACCTAAACCATATGGTGCCCGAAACCATGGGTCAACACTCCACCACTAAAAACCTATAAATAGGTGATGGAGGCTCCCCATTTCATATCCTCAATTTCTCCATCCTTATATTACCAAAAATTCTCTTGAAACCCTAGCTCTCCACTTGGAGCTAATTTCCCACTTGAAAACCCCTTTGGCCCATGTCCAAAACACCTTGGAAGAAGGAGAAGGAACAATACTAGAGCATTGGAGCAGCCCTGGACTACTGCAAAGGCTCCACCAACCTCACATTTGAGGTATACTTAATACAAAATCATTTTTTTTTTACATCTTTCTATTGTCTTATGCACATGCTAGTTTAAGTTTATTGTTTTTATTTACTGTCTTGCTTTTACCGTTTTTACTGAACTACTACTAAGGAGTCCCTTCTCCTTAGTAGGTGCCCATTTGCACAAGCTAGGGTGAAAATCCTAGCTACACATGGCCTTGCATTCCATTATCCCGAACTGCTTCAAGATCTATACTGCATACTTCCCTTGTCAAAGGAAGATTCCATCTGCACTCTACCACACCTCCACACCTAGAAAGTTGTGCATCATCCCCAAGTCCTTCATCTCAAACTCTCTAGCAAGCAACCTCTTCATGTCGGCAATCAACCTATCCTCACCTATAATAAACAAGGCATGCACATACAATAGTAGTATCACTGGATTGCCTTCCTCAACCTTTTAGTAAAGGTTGGAATCTGCGTTACTCTTGGTAAAGCCCAAACTGGATAGAAAGTTGTCTATCCTACCATACCAAGTCCTAGGAGCTTGCTTCAAGACATACAAGGATTCCTTCAATATGCACACATATGACTCCCTATCATGTGTCTCAAAGCCGAGTGGCTGCTCCACATACACTTCCTCTTCGACTACACCATTCAAGAAAGATGTCTTGACATCCATTTGGTGTATCTTCCACTTCGTCACTCCAGCCAGAGTAAGTACTGTTCTGATGGAAGTGTATCTGGCTAAAGGTGCAAAAGTCTCTTCATAGTTTATTCCCTCTTTCTAAGAGAAGCCACGAGCTACAAACCTTGCTTTGTATTTCTTTATGCTGCCATTTGCAGCATGCTTGATCTTATAGATCCACTTGGTAGTCATAAAAGACTTCCCTTCTGATCTTGGGACCACATCCCAAACATCATTCTTCATGATCGATTGGTACTCCTCGACCATGGCATCCTTCTATTCTGTATCCCAAATCCTGGGAACTTCAGATTCTTCACTATTTTCAATAGATAGTTTTCTTTGAACTTCGTTGCTGGAAAAAATGTTGTAGTCCTTCTTTTGTAGGTGATGGTACACGGTCTTTCCTACAAGTCAAATTCAATTGCATGATTAGAAACTTCTCATAGTTTTTTCAAAACAAAATCTTACACATAAGAATATATGTCACACAGTCATGCAATTATCTTAGCCAATGCTTTAATACAACATTTATCCATATCCCGTAACTTTCTAGATGCCTTCCATCTCTACTGGAACATTGTTAAGAGTTTGCACTACTCCCAACATGTAAGCAAAGAGGTTTCATTCTAGATAAGTAGCAATGGAATGTTGTACAGTGCCATAGGCCACTTACCCATTACATGCATATTAGTAGTATACTGTTCATTAATGCAATTATTCTAATATGCATATTACACAACCTATGTCTAGGAACATCAGTATATACATCTTTGTACAATAGTATTTAAACAATCAGTTATACAAGAAATGACAATTCAAATACTTATCTTTGTTTGTTTGTTGGGTAGACTCCCTCTCAATCTTTGCTTCCTTGCAGGAGCTGCTGGAGTCCAAACTCTGAAGTAGCTTCTTCTACTCCTTTCTGTTGTCGATTGTAAGGAGTGTTCAACTCACTCTTAATCCCTGAATCACTGCATAACTTCTTGAATTCACGTGAAGTGAATTCTCCGCCATTGTCAAATCCACTCATAGAACTAGATGACATCGGACCGCATACATTGGTGTGGATAATTTCCAAGATTCCTTTTGCTTTGCTTTCACTACTGGGAAATGCCTTCTTTGTGTTCTTTCCTTTTGCACATCCTTTGCAAGCCCCTTCATGCTTTGACTAGATTTCAGGAAGACCTTCTACTTCTTTTCTCGCAATTGGTAGTGCTCTATAGTGCATGTGTGCAAGCCTTCTATGCCAAAGTTCACTTGGCTCCATGGACTCATATACCATGGCATGTTCAGGTTGTCCCTTTAATTTGTACAATCCTCTCTCTTGCTCTCCAAACACTACTGCATCATCTATGGTATTACCCTTAGGCCACATGAGTACTTGGCCATCCACAAATGCAACTCTAATCCCCTTTGCATCCAAAGATGATATGGAGAGGAGATTCTTCTTGAGCCTAGGTACATATAGAACATCTTTCATCTTCAAATACTTCCCCGAGTCTAGTTTGTAGGAGGCTTCACCACTTCCTTTTATAAGATATTGATAGTCATCCCCATGTTTCACCTTGTGAGGTGACTCATGTTCAGATAGATCTACAAAGGATTCTTTAAACCCAGTCATGTGTTTGGAAGCCCCACTATCAATAAGCCAATCATCACATCCATGAGAGATAGTACCTATGACAGCAGAGATTAGAACATATTCATCTTCACTAGATGAGTCATCACTTTCTGCTCAAGTCTTCTTCTTGGGAGGTTCATCATCCTTGGCAGCATGAGCATAATATCTCTTCTTATTGCTCTTCTTCTTCTTCTTCTTGTAGCCCTTTTTGTTATTGGTACAAACTGAGGCAAAGTGTCCCTTCTCATTACAAATAAAGCATCTTAGATCTTTCTTGTCTCTATGATGATGGTGTGGAGTTTTCTTGGGATAAGATGCTCCCTCTTGGACTTTCCTTTCTTGGTGTTTGTTGTGAGAGCTTGATCTTCATTTCCCATCTTTTCTTCTCGGGCCACAAGAATAGCTTCTTCTTGTGAATATTCCTCCCATAGTCTACTGAAAGAGATCAATTTCCTTCTTGCACAGATTCCTTGGATGAAGGAGTCCCATGACCTAGGTAGGGCATTCAATGTGGTCATTACAATTTCACCATTACTACTTCATCCACAGCTTCAAGTTGTTCCTTGATTTGAGAGACCTTAGAAAATTAGGATTGAATGGTCTCTTCTTTCTGAAGCTTTACCTATTTCAATTGGTTCTGCGGAGTCATCTTCCGATTTATGTTCTTTCCTTCAAAAAATGTGGTTGAGGAGTCAAACATCTCCTTAGGTATCTTTAGGGAAGACACATGAGGTATGAGATGGTATTTGATAGAATCAGCAATGATTCTCTTAGCCTTGAACAGGTTCTTCTTGTGTAAGTCTTTAGCCTCTCCTCCCTCTTAGACAGGAACCTCTAAACTTATGTAAGTGTCGAACTCATTCTCTTCTAGGATTAACCCAATCCTATACTTCTAGGCTCGGAAGTTATCAGCCCCTTCAAGCTTATCCTCAAACTTGGTGTGGTGAGACATCTTAAAAAGTACTTCAAATGGAAATAGAAAAGTTATTAGGTCTTACCACTTGATTTGTTGAAAACCAGATCTGGAGCTAGATTAGGGTTTGTAAGAGAAACCCTAAAAACTCAAAATTTGAATTTCAAAATTCTGAAAGGATAGAAAGATGCGCCTTGCTGAGCTAGTCAAGTTGTTATACTCAGAATTTGAAATCTACAAATTGTTCGCCCCTCAAAATTACTTTTGAAACTTCTAGATTCACTCGATAGGACCCTGAATTAGGTTTTGATTTTACCAGAGCTTCACCCAACCAAAAAAATCGATCCAAAGCTCTAAACTTCAATTTTTCAGAGGAGCTTCTATCCATGGTCTCAGATTTCAGAAATCTCAATTTTTGCAGAAACCCTAATTTTTAGGTCAAAAACTGAAAATGCTCAGAATTGAATTCTGTCTCGATAGAAAGATGCACCCTTTCTAGGAGAGTCAATCTATCCTTTTGCCTTTGATGATCTGTCGAGAGAAACCCAAAAATTAAGAAGCCCTAGCTTCTGTAACTGCATAGTGCCTTCTTCTTAGGTCAACTCTGATACAATGTTAATTTTTCGATAATTTCATTCCATTATCATTTAGGATCTCTAAGAGAATAACATGTATAACATATCTACAGCATACCAATCATAGACACAATAACAAGCACACAAGAGACACATAATTTCACCGCGGAAAACCAAGAAGGTGAAAAACCCCACAACTTCCTCAGAGATAGAATAAGCCCCAATACAAGATCACAAGGATCAAACCCAATAAGATGTCTCTAGTAGATACTCCTCCTCCTCCGCATGTGCGCCACTTTCTCACTTAGCTATGCAAGCTTGAGAAGTGAGTGAATGAATAGAATGAGAGAGGCACATCCTCTATTTATACACTGACTTGACCTGCCAATAAATCAATGGGGCCGACTTCCTAATGAAGCCTAATAACCCAACCACATGACCTAACTAGGGCCGACCCCACACTATTGGTGTAATAACCCATCAATACAAATGAAAACACTTACAATGTAACTTGTAACACTTTCAAATACAAATGACGACACTTCCAATCAGAGGAATAAGACATCTCTGTTGGATATACAATAAAGTACAAATGTAATATACAAGTGAATATCTTCCGACGTTACAAATACATCAACAATAATATTTCAACTTTTCTTGGAAATTATACAAGTATAAAACATAATTTAAAAATAAAAATAGTTTTCAAATCTTAAATAACTCATCGCATGCGAGACTGTAAGTCGTGAGGGGGTCTCTCTCCTCCATGCTCCAAGTCTCTTAGCAATGCCACCGTGCAACATTTAGAACAATAAGATAAATGATGAAATTAGATGCATATGGTAATTTTCATTAAAATTGAACGAGATTTTCATAAACTAGTCAATCTCACTGTGAACACAACCGGTTGGTCTTCAGGGCTAGCAGATGGAGCAGTCGGCTGGACAACCTGCTCAGATGCTAGGGTGAATGCTATAGGGGCAGATGTAGCCACATCGATGGTGGCTAAAGCCTTGGGGGGCACAATGGAAGAAAGAGAGGTGGAAGAAGGAGGCATAGACTGGCGTGGGCGAAGTGGAGATGCATGTCTAGGGTGATAAACCCCAACTAGCTGCAATATGGATGGGGCCACCGTGGAAGGGGAAGTGAGTGTGGTGGGGGAATGTGGGGAGGGGAGAGGTATATGTTGCAGTGGAGGGATGGGTGAATGTGGATGGTGGTATATCATGGTCGGATGGGGGAGGGTGGAAACATGGGAAACTGTAACGAAGGTGGTGGAAAGGTTGGGATGGGGTGATGGGATGCATGATATGAAACATAAGGGGGAGATGGATGGAAGTGTGGTGCTGGATAGGAGAGGGGGATGGATTGAAGGGGGTGGGGAGGGATGCATGGAAGGAGGCATGTATGCCAGGGGATAAAATTGGCATATACGGTGGTGGAAAGGCTGGGGAGGGAGGAATAACGGCACTAGCAGGATGGGGTGCTCGTACCTACATACACATTTATAACCTCATAGTTTAATATAGAAAAATATAAATATACACAGACAAGTCATCATATTTGAAATTAAATTTATACTTTAATACACACAATACCTACACACGTGGAGATTTGTGGAACCCCGGTGGGGATGACTGGTCACTGGAGCCTACGAACACCTATGCGAACACTACAACTTTTAGATTGAATTTATAAAAATAGTATTAACAATATTAAACACATTCCAATGAGAATGAAAACAATATTACTTAAAAAACATGACTGCAATTAATTTAGATTCAAGTTAGATGATAGTGGTTTGATGGGATTTGGATATTCTATAAATTTTTTATTGTATTGGTGCAGTCCATTTGTTCAAGACTCAGTAAAGAACATGGTTGTTGGGATCGTGTCCTTTGACCCACAATGGATTGGGCCCATGATAGGAACAAATGACCCATTCTGTGGTCCTTCATTGAAGATAATGTGGCAAAGAAGATTGACAATTTATGCTTAAGGTGTTTGATGGCCAAACTTGTCATTGATGACAACACATTAATGACAAAGGTCAAAGTAATGACATGGAAAAGACTTGATTGGAAAAATGGTAAACATGATAAGATTTGATGACTTGACAAGTGGCAAGCAAGCATGACAAGTGTAGAAGACTTGACAAAGTGAAGACATGACAAAGGATTGCTGACAAGGACTTGATAATGACATTGATAACAATACATTAATGACAAAGACATGGAAGAGTTAAGAACATGGAGCATACACATTATGTAAAGCACAATGGAGATGATGACATGGCTTGAGCAATGGAAAAGGTGACAAGTATGACAAACATGGCAAGCTTCAAACATAGAAAGCATGGAAGAAGGACATGGAAAGCTAAGGACAAGACAAAGACAAGTGACAAGCAAGCAAGCTTGATGACTTGTCAAGCATGGTGTTTCATGACATGGAACATGACAAGGAGGACATGCTTGATGACAAGAAGGATTGATAAACTGGTGACATGGAGGAAGATGACTTGGAAAACATAAGCTTAGAGGACAAAGAGAATATGATGAGGTTGACAAGGAAGATGTGTAGGCATTTGGAAGGTCCCTTGCGGGCATTTCAAAGCCCCCTTGCGGGCATAATCAAAAGGAACCTCTGGGCATTCTTTGAAGCACCCACTGCGGGCATTTGTGGTGTATTGCAGGCCTATTGATAAGAGCATGCGGGAATTTACATGATACCATTGCATGCATAATCCAAGACCAATACGGGCCCTTGCGGGCATCAAAGTGGAGCCCACTGTGGGCAATTTTAAGAGTGCATTGCGGGCATCTTAAGGGATATGTGTGTCTCACATTTAATATTTTTAAAGGATAGAAGGTGACATGGCATGAAATTAAAATTTTTTATTAACTCCTTGATTGATGGATGGTTAGAATTAAATAAATCATATTTGATTTATTTAATCATCTTAATGATAAAATTAAAATAAAGAGGACAAGTTGGCCTCCTAATTGATGGTGATGAAGAGTATAAATATAAGACAAGTTTCATTTTGAAGGAAGCAATGTGTGAAGATTTCGCGAGATTGAGGAGAGCTCTGATTTCAGGGGTCAAGACGACTGAGGAAGGTTCGGTGATGTAGCAACAGCACCAGGAGCAGTGGTGCAATAGTAAACTAATTTTTATCTCTATTTTTTTGGGCTTCAATAAGGTAGCAGCAATGGTAGATTAATGATAGCATGACCATGGAAAAATGAAGATATGTTTTGGGATAGAATGATGACATGCTATTAAACAGAATGAAGATGAACAACTTATGGACAAATTGTTGATGGACAGAATGATGACAATGTCACCTACGACAAATTGATGATGGGAATTTCTCTGACATCATTGGTCAAGTAAGAATGACAGATCTTGGAAATTTCTCTCCCATTTCTATAATCATTAGAGGTATTAATGGTATAGCTACAAAGTTTGAATTTATTGAATATTTTCATATTCTTTGTTCATGTGATACCAAATTTACATAAACCATGGTGAATGGGATGGTGAAATTGGAAAAATGAGTGTTATAACTGTTAGGATATTTAGACACTTAGGAGTTAGTTAAGATCAACCTGTGTAATATATTCGTTGGGAAAAGTGTGTTTCTTTAGTATGCATTAGTATGCATTTGTAAATATTTAATCCGACAGTCACGATATGTTCTAGACATAGAGTGATATGACGGCTCAACTTCTCTTAGATCATACCTAACCTTGATCTGTGGCTTAACACCCGATTGGTCCATGATCTCTATTTAAAGAGCATGGAGGGTCATTGTCTAGTTGATGAGTGTTTCTTTCTTTGCATAATAAATTGCTTTGTAGAAGCTATTTGGCTCAGGTCGTGGAGTGTTTCCCTCTTGAGGGTTTAAACCACGTCAAAATATCGGTGTATTGATCTGTAATATGTTTGTGTGAAGTGGTTTCTCTAGGTGTTTGGTATTTTGAGAGTACCTCATGTACCCGAACATGGTATCAGATCTTTTATGAAGAGTCGCTTCCGGTTATGATCTAGATCTTGAACTGGTGTTGCCAAAACTTGAAAGGGTTTCTGGTTCTGGAATTTTTGTGCATTTCTGGGCTATGGGAGGTGTTCCATTGCGTCTGGAGCGCCGTTTCCATTGGGAAATAGTTTTGTTTGATCGAAAATGGTTCCTGGTTGCTTCAAAAATGCGTATTTCATCAGATCTGAAGGTATACTGTTACAATGATGTTTTTTTATTTTATTTTTTTAAATAAAAAATATCTCATATTTTATCAGTTTTTACTATCATACTTTTCTAGTTTCGGATTGTTGCTTTCCCTGTCTGTGTATGCTCTTTTTCATGCACCTTGTGCAATCTCAGCAAATCAGAAACAGAAAGGGAAAGGGTTTTTCTCGGCTACGTATGCTCTTTGCCATGCACCTTGTGCGATCTCGGAAAATCAGAAATAGAGAGAAAACGTAGACTTTCCGGGAAAGCTAAGAAGATCTAACCCCATAAGTGCAGAAAAGTTTTTTTTGTTTCGGTTTGTGGTGTGATTTGTAGGAAAAGAGGCAAGTACAGAAACCAAGAGAGAAGAGTAAAAAAAAAAAAACCCTTCCTCCTTCCCTTCTTTTACGTACCTTTTAACATTAGCTCACTTAGTTCAAAGTTGTTTTATTCCATAATACGTCTTGAGTTCAAATCTTATTAAGTTACTTTTCAACAAAAGTGCATGCAATTTCTATTTTCAAGTTACTTTATTGTAAAAGTGCATCTCACTTAAATAATACAAAAAATAAAAATCAAAAGTGAGTCACTTAAGTTCCTTTTTATTGTTGCACTATTTAAAGTAACATCATTGTAAAAGTGAAATCACATATTTTACAAAAGTGATTCACTTAAAGCAACTTTCTTGTAAAGTGATTTTCAAAGGTTCATCTTGGGAAGAGGGGGGTTCTTTTTTTTAGCTGGACATTCTCTATCTGCCACATCACTATTGGGGACATCTTCAACATTTTCTTTGTTCAAGCATAACTTCATCATACAGAGTCAATTTTTAATGCCATTTTTTTTTAAACTGCTTATTTTTTTCATCCAAACTATTGGTTTCTGTTTTTACAGCCATTCATTTGATAAAATGGCCGCCCCTTGTGATATTCTACTTACGAGTTCCAACTATTTCTCATGGAAATCTCATATGGACGATGTTCTATGAAGTATGGGACTTTTCAGAATTAACTCAGGGAAAGAAACAGAACCCACTGATGATGATAAGAAAATAAAATGGACAAATAGATGTGACGAAGATCGCGGATTGATTGGGATGTCAATATCTACTGATTTGTGATTCCACATATCTGGAATTGATGAACCCGATATTGCTTGGGACAAGTTGGAATCTGTGTTTGGTAAACACAATGAAATTCGAGGTCATCAACTTGAAAATGAATTGATTTCTTTAAATCCAAGTGATTTTTCATGCATTCAAGATTATTTATCTGAGTACACAACTCTTAAACTCTTATGTGAAGAATGCAAGATTAAGAGGGAAGACACACAATTCATTTATCATATTCTTTCAAAACTTAGACCTGCATATTCTGTTTTTGTATCTACATTTTACTCCATGAAAGAATCCTTGAATGCAGCTAGCTATCAAGAGCCTAGTCTTGAATCATTTTGTGATTCTTTGATTAGAGAGCAAGATAAGCTCATCCATCTTTGAATAATTAATAGTGCAGATACATTTGCGAAATCCTTCTTGTCCCAACAGAAAGAAAAGTGCAAGCCTCTCAAGAAACAAAATTTTTGCAATAATAAGTCAAACAAGGGTCCCAAACCCTCTCAGTCAGCTCCTTCTTTAAAAAATGACAAAGGATCCAATCCAAAAGGAAAGAAGACTGAGTGTCATTGCAACTATTGCGGGAAAGATAATCATGATGAATCTAAGTGTTTCAAGAAGATGGCAACCTTGGAAGCAGCAATGAAGAAGCACCACATCAGCCTAGATTTGCCTTCAGAATCTACCTATCATTGACATGCACTTTGTGCTTTTGGTTATTCTTATAATGCGTCTTCTTCTTCTACTTCAAACGAATGGCTCATTGATTCTGGAGCATCTTATCATATGGCTAAGGATCAAGCCATCTTTTATACTATGCATGAATGTAACACCAAACAAATATTTGTTGGTGATGATAGATCTCTAAGTGTTGTAGGATCTGGAACAGTTCCAGTAGATAATCGCCATTTTAGTGATGTACTATTTGTTCCAAGAATTTCCTGCAATTTGTTATCAGTCTATCAAATCACTCATTTTGGTGAAGGTAAAACTATGACATTTACACCTCACCAAGTTGTAATCAAGGATTTTAAAGATCCTCAACATGTCCTAGCTACCAGAATTGTTGATGATATTATCAGGTTGTACAAATTTAACAACTTTGGGTCATCACCTTTTTCTTCAGTGTTTTTTGCTCATAGTGATAACTTGAGCAAACTTTGGCATGAGCGATTTGGTCACTTAAACTATCGCTCATTGCAACAACTATGTAAAGACAATATGGTGATAGTTCTTTTGATGGTATCTTGTAGGTATGGTGTTTGTTCCGATCTGTACTCGAAAAACATCATTGAGACAGTTTTGACAAACGTGCATCTTGGCACGCCTCAGTTTCCTTGGAGGTTGTGCATAGTGACTTGTGTGGTCCTCTTCAATATGCTTCCTTTTCTGGTTTCAAATATTTCTTAACTTTCATTGATGATTACTCCAGATGCATTTGGGTTTATTTCCTAAAACTTAAGAGCGAAGTATTTAACATGTTCTTGGCCTACAAGGCCCTTGTTGAAAAACAATCTGGTCAATAAATTATTAAATTAAGATCTGACAATGGAGGAGAATATGTTAACAAAACATTAACTACTTTCTGCACTGAACAAGGAATCCAACAGCAACACATTGTTCCATATACACCACAACAAAATGGTGTAGCTGAACGGAAGAATCACACTTTAAAAGAGATGGCTAATTGTATGATCCAATCTAAGGCGCTAAGTCTTCAATTTTGGGTTGAAGCCATAAATTGTGCAAATTACATAGTTAATCGCACCCCCACTAGAGCTTTACAAGGTATCACACCAGAAGAATCATGGAGTAAAATTAAACCAGATGTAAGTCACTTTTGTGTGTTTGGTATTTCAGCATGGGCTCACATTCCAGATGAAAAAAGGAAAGCATTGCAACCTAAAAGTGAAAAGCGCATATTTGATGGATATTCTACAGATGTAAAACGTTATATACTTCTTCAACCACATTCTCATGATGTAATCATTAGAAGAGATTTTCAATTTGATGAAAATCTCTTAACCTGCGAGCCTAACTCGGTGATTGTGCCATCTTTGGCCTGCGAGCTTGATTCGGCGATTGTGCCTTCTTCTTCATCCAACTTCCTTGACAGGTTTCCAACTCCAGTTTTTTATGATGACAGTGAGGATGAAAATTCACCTCTGCCTGCTCATGTTCCTCTAGTTGCACTAGCACAAGTGCTTCCTCGATGGGTCCATTCAACATGTGAAGCAGCTGGTGATCTTGTTGGTGATCCTAGAGATCAACGTCGAACACGTTCTCAGTTTCTATGAGCCTCTTCTCTTTTGGCTCAAGCTTCCGAGAATCATGATCTAGAAATTTTTGTAGAAGCTTCAGGAAATCCAGATTGGAATGCAGCTATGGATGAAGAATATCGTTCCTTAATGGTGAACGATACTTGGGATCTTGTACCTCTTCCAAAAGGAAGAAAACTTGTCAGATGTAAATGGGTCTATAGAACTAAGTATGCATCAGATGGAAGTGTTGAAAGAATTAAGGCAAGGTTAGTTGCCAAAGTTTTTTCCCAAGTTGAAGGGATTGACTACAATGAAACCTTTTCTCCTATTGCAAACATGAACTCCATCCACCTTGTTCTTTCCCTTGCAGCCTTACATAACTGGGGAGTCCATCAAATGGATGTCAAGTCTGTCTTCTTACATGGCGATTTACAGGAGGAAATTTACATGGAACAAACTCCTGGATATGTTTAGAATAACTCTAGCCTTGTTTTCCACCTTAAGGAATCCTTGTATGGCCTTAAGCAAGCTCCTAGAGCTTGGTATGCCAAAATGGATAGCTTTCTCCTTAACACTGGTTTTTCTAGATGCCATTCTAACCCCAATGTCTATACCAAGAAAGTATGCAACCATCTCATCATACTTGTTCTATATGTTGACGAACTTATTCTTACTGGTAGTGACCCTAAGCTTATAACCCATGTGAAATCCAGTCTTAAGCAAAATTTTGAAATGTCAGACTTAGGACATTTGCATTATTTTCTTGGTCTCCAAGTCCTGCAAACCAAAGAAGGAATCTTTTTTTCTCAGTCTAAGTATGCTTGTGACCTTCTTCGTCGCTTTCACATGGAAGATTGTACACCAACCCCTTCTCCCTTCCAGTCTGGAGTCAAACTTTATGACACTTGTACTTTACCTGAAGTAGATTCCACCTTGTATTGTCAGCTTGTTGGTAGTATCTTATACTTGATTCATTCCCATCCTGACCTTTCCTTTGTCGTTGGTCATGTTGGCCGTTATATGTAAACACCTCATGAAAGTCACTCGAAAGTAGCTAAAAGAATACTTCGATATATTCGAGGAATAATTCAGTTTGGGATTCATTACAGTACCATTGTAGATATTTCTCCCTACGGATAGGTAGAAACTCTCTTAGGATAAATTAATATGCACTGACTCTATGCTAAGACAAAAAAGAAACAAATGCTACCTTGAGTTCCTGAACTAATCTTCACAACAAGATTAAATGCATTCAAAAGAGATGAAAGATGTAACTCACCTTCCAATTCGACGTTTGTCCCACTTCTAGCTCTTGATCCCGAAACTCCAATGTAGAACCTATTGAAATCAAACAAAGGACAAGCACGCGATCTTCCAAATACCTTGAAGCAAAGGTTAAGTTCAAATCTAAACTAGATACATTTCATATCCAAGATTTATACAATACACATGAAATGGGAAAAACAAGACAAGTTATCTTATATTACAAACTTGAAGAGTGCTTACAAAGGTTGCTTGATATCCAAGCCAATCCTCTAGCTCCAAGTGATTCCTCTAGCTATCTCTACAGAAGTCTGAAGATCATAGCTTTGATGCCCCAAAAGTCCTCCCTTTGGCCCATGGAAAGCTTCTCTCTTATAGCACATGGGAAGGTTAACCAATATGAGAGAAGTGTGGATATATGGAGGGTTTAGTGGATCAAGCCAGCTAAACAAAGAAGGAGTTAGGATCGAACCAAAGATGGTAATCCCAACAAAATCTCCTCAAAGGTTGAAATCCCAAAATCCAAGGCAAAAAGTCTAATTTTAGACTACCGTGACCCTATAACTGAGCATAACGTAGTAGTACCATGCCCCAGAGAAGGAGCAACACGCGATAGTGCTGACTACCACGCCCCTGGATATGTGCAGGGAGTAGTAGTGCTCACAAGCAAGGCTAAGTTGGGTTGGAAAATGGCAGAAAAAGGTTTTTCTTTCAGTATTCAGTCAATGGTTTTCACTCTGGATGTTCAGATGATCTTTAAGGGAAACTGTCATTTACGTCAGTAATGCAAGGATGCGACACTAATACGTAATTTGTAATATTGAGGTCTAATAGATGCCCCCTAAAGTGTGAGGTCAGAAGAGACTGGTGGCCGAAAGACTTTACAAATATGGTTTGGAGATAGCATTGAGGGGAGCAACAAGGAACTGAAACATAAACAAAATGTCAAATATACCACCGAGGCGGGCATTCCCATGCTCGGAAACAAATGAATTAAAGCATGGCTTCCAACCAATACATTGCATATCCATGAGGAACTGAAACATAAACAAAATGTCAAATATACCACCAAGGCGGGCATTCCCATGCTCGGAAACAAATGACTCAAAGCATGGCTACCAACCAATACATTGCAGATCCATGAGTACTGAGATGATATAGACTGTAAACAAATAATGGCTACTATGAACAAGCATAGATCCATGAGATAGTAATGACACAGCCACAACCAATACAAAAGTGGATCTGTGTGAAAATACAGAGGAAATCTCCATTGAAACCTGGACATAATCAAAATACAAAAGGGTGTCCAGGGTCTTCTACCCGATCGCAAATGATACGAATCTAGCCATGTGATTACAAGGTGTTGAAGTCGAACATGGTAGAAACCATTTGATTACCAGTCAATGATGTGAACCGTTAACAAATGCGAGGGAAATCACCAATGATGATGATGATCCTCAAGGTATCTATAGTACATCTCAACAAAATGCGAATAAAGGAGTTGATGTAGAGCATCCAAGAGATCATTCAATCAGAGGTCAATGATGAAAACCTTCTGTCAAACACGAGGAAACCTACCATTGAGGCATGTTGGTACCAAGGTACTAGTGGTTGACTCCTAAGCCTAATTCTTGGATAGTGATTTGGTGTCGACAGGAATAGACTCGTCAAAGGTGGACCATAATGATTCCCACATTATTAACACGAAATTGGAACAAAATATAGTATGGACCAATGAAACAATAGAATACGTACTGACACAAAGGGAAGGTTTGACATGAAGTGGAGGTGGACTCAAGGTAATAACCCTTTGAACATATAACGGCATGAAACAGAGCTTGGCAGCAGGGACTACTTGAACAGACAGAACCACAAGAAGTGTGAACTCATAGCAATAATGAGGACGCATGATCATAGTGATTACACTATCAGCAAGACTGACTACCCAAAACAGACAAGGTGAGGATGCATGCCATGTTCAAAGGTGACGACTCACAAGCTGCCAACAAGTTAAACTTGACTCATTTTTCCATTTTTCCCCAACATGATGGACGAGTACCTCTTTGTTGTTTTACGAGCTTGAGGAGAATAACAAATGCTCAGTATAGCTCATCTCATAGATGAGTCCAATCTCACATGTTTTTCGAACCTGAGAAAGGAGGGGTTCGTCCCAAAGTGGGCCCTTCGATGTTAAATTTTAACGAGTCCAAGGAAGCAAAAATCGGTCGTCATTTCATGTTTAGAGAGTCTGAAAAGAACTAAAGAAGACTCCAATGGTCCTTTTTCGTAAAGTTAGCCTCATCGCCGGAAAAAGGGTAAAACAACGCGGGAGAGGACTCTTCCAGTCATGATTGGCTAGAGTATTCCTTTTTTGTAAGTAGTGCCCCCTAGTCCGAAAAAGGGGTAAACTATCACTAGGGAGACGATCATTCAAATCCTTTTACAAGCGTGAACGAATCAATTTCACTTGGCCATATTTTCCTATTTTAGGAGTTTGAAAAGAGCTTAAAGAGGACTCCATGTAAAACTTTGTCATGGTTGATGACCGGGTACGACAAAGGAAAAGTAAACACGGCACAGTTCCTTTTTTGTAAATAGTCTAGCGAGACCGGATAAAGTGATAAAGATATACTCGTTAGACACACCTTTTTACTCCAATTGTTTAATGAGCACGATAATGGTATCAAAAGCACTCGGAATCTTTTTCATGTTTGGATCCAGAGCATGAAAAAGGAAAAAGTAAGCTCAAACCACTTTTCATGTTTTTAACGAGCTTGAAGATAGGCTGGAAGAATGCTCATGACGTCTGCTTCATTTTTTAACTAGCTTGTAACAGAAAATGAACTATGCTCGGAATAATTTTCATGGTTTAATGAGCTTGAAACCTAAAAAGGAAAGTATGCTCGAAAATGTTCCCAATGGTGAACTTCTTCCCGTCATGAAATCCAAAGGTTGGTACATGCCCCCAGCATGTGTTAAGTTTAAACCAAATAAACTAGCAAGATCACTGAAAGAAACATAATCACAAGATAGACACAGAAATTACCCTGGGAAACCCTCATGGGATATAAAACCTAGCAAAGATTTCCTCAATAAGATGATCAACCAAAATACAAGATGTGCTCCAAGACTTGTCCTTCTTCTCTACCTCACATGTAGACCTCCCACACACAAGTGTGCTACTTTTTGAGTTGTGGAAGTGTGTCAAATGAGGAGCTCTCCTCCTCTATTTATACTAGTTCCTGACTGACCAAAAATCCCTAATGGGGCCGACCTATCCTGGAGAAGTCTAATAACCCCTCAAATATAAACCCAGGGCCGACCCCCAAATGGTGGGTCTAATAACCCTAGTTACCACAAACCATTGGAGGAATAAACATCTCTGGATACATGATAGAGTCACCTCGGAGGGATGAAACATCTCTGGAATAATAATATACAAATATAATATTCTTAGAAGTTACAATATTCAACACTCCCCCTTAACGAGAAGGATATTATAACAACATCTACAGGAGCAAGGAGTCATCGACTACATCACACATGATACATCTGTATATCATCGGAAGCTTTCTTTAATACATCATCATTAGTAACTTAACTAGTTACTGGAACATCAACATCATCGTTGTCATACGATCATCAGCATCATCATAACACAATCATCGGCATCGTCATCATACGATCATCAGCATCGTCATCATATGATCATCAGCATCATCATCACATGATCATCATCACACATCATCATATGATCATCAGCATCATCATCACACGATCATCAGCATCGTCATCACACTATCGTCACATACCCTACAAAACATGATCCATTTAAGACACCATAACATGTCTAGGGACGATACAGTCCACTTGTCAACTTAGACAAAATCTAAGGACCACTTTCTCGGAGATGTATGTCTATGAATCAATTCAGGGACCAAATTCCGAGGATGATACAATCCCCTCTCGTCCACTAGGGACCACTTCTCGGACACCATACGTCTACGGATCAATTCAGGGACCGAAGTCCAAGGACGATACAATCCCCTCTCATCCACTAGGGACCACTTCTTGGAGACCGTACGTCTATGGATCAATTCAGGGACCAAAGTCTGAGGACAATACAATCCCCTCCTATCCACTAGGGACCACTTCTCGGAGACCATATGTCTATGGATCAATTTAGGGACCGAAGTCTGGGGACGATACAATCCGCACCTATATCCTTATCAAATACAGATATAAAACATGTATCCTCATCAATACATCAACAAAACATGTATCCTCATCAATACATCAATAAAACATGTATCCTCATCAATACATCAGTAAAACATGTATCATCACCAATACATCAATAAAACATGTATCCTCATCAATACATCTATCATCAAAGGCATGTATCCTCACCAATACATATATCATCAAAAGCATGTATCCTCACCAATACATATATTATGAAAATAAAATCAAGTAATAATAAGTATTCTAAGAGTCCTAAATCTAAATAATCTATGTATCCAAGTGTAGTAAACAGGTATCCACATCATCGACCTTGCTGTCGATGAGGCAATATCATCATCAGTGACTACACTACTCCCCCTTTCGAGGAGGGTCCTTTTGAACCACACTAAGCTTGTCTCGGAAGTATTCAAATTTCACCCTAGACAGAGGTTTGGTCAATATATCAGCAATTTGTTCTTTAGTGCTCACATACTTGAGCTTAATAGCTCCTCTTTGCACCATATCTTGTATGTAGAAATATCGGATCTATATGTGTTTTGACTTATCATGGAACAATGGATTTTCAGTCATCTTGATACAGCTTTGATTGTCACGCATGATCACAGTGGGATCCAATTCTATGTCAAACACTCTAGATAATAGTTTCTGAAGCCATACTGCTTCACAACTGGCAGAGCAGGCAGCTATATATTCTACTTCCGCAGTACTAAGAGCCACACTGGATTGTTTCTTATTGAACCAAGAGATCATGGCAGATCCAAGTCCATAACATCCACCTGATGTACTCTTCCTGTCTGAAACACTTCCTGCCCAATCGGAATCTAAGTAACCATGTAATCTGAGTTCATGATTTCCAAGGTAGTAAAGACCAAAATCTAATGTACCTTTTAGATACCTCATTACATGCTTTGCAGCTATTAGGTGAACCTTCCTTGGTTCTACTAGACATTGACTCTGGGTATTTACAGCAAAGCATATATCTGGTCTAGTATTTGTTAAATACATCAATGACCCAATGATTTATCTATATAGAGTTATATCCACTAATTCAGATGAGTCATCAACTAATAGCTTCAAGTTGGAGTCAATGGGAGTGGCCATGGCCTTACACTCCAACATATCAAATCTTTTCAAAATCTCCACAGCATACTTACCTTGATCTAGAAAGATTCTTTTTGGTTCTTTCCATACTTCTAGACCTAAGAAGTAGTGCATTAATCCGAGATCCTTCATCTCAAATTCTGAAGAAAGCTTCTTCTTGCATTCGATAATTTGATTCTCATTTCCTGATAGAAATAGATCATATACATACAATAGTAATATAATAGGTTCATCATCCATAACTTTGAGATAAAGATTTGGATCAGCTTTACTTTTGGTAAAGCCCATGCTTTTTAATAAACTATCAAGCCTTCTGTACCAAGCTCTGGGAGCTTGCTTCAATCCATACAAATCCTTTTTCAGCTTGCATACATGTGTTCTTCTATCTTTAACCTCAAATCCTTGAGGTTGTTCTATGTACACTTCTTCTTCAATGATACAATTCAGGAAGGTTGTTTTAACATCCATCTAGTGTAATTTCCACTTCATCATAGATGCAAGTGCCATGATAGTTCTAATTGATGTGTACCTAGCCACTAGTGCAAATGTTTCTTCATAGTCTATTCCCTCCTTTTGAGAGAATCCTCTGGCTACAAATCTTGCCTTATATTTTTCAATGCTACCATCTGCAACATGTTTTATCTTGAATATCCATTTGGAAGAAACCACACTTTTATCCTTTGGTTTGGGAACTATATCCCAAACATCATTCTTCATTATTGACTAGTACTCTTCTGTCATAGCTTCTACCCACTCTTTCTTCTGAGCTGCCTCCTCATAGTTGGTGCGTTGATGATCCACAAGATCACACGTTAAGGCCACATAGTTGGATACTAACTTGGGTTTCTTCCTTTCTCTAGTGGAACCTTTAGGAGCTCCATATTTTTCAGCTCCTTGAATAATGTCTCTAGCCCAAGCTAGTCTTCTTTTTCTAGATAGATTTGTAATGGGGGGTTCTTGAGGTTCTATCATGTCATGGTCTTCTGGTGTATCATCTTCAGGGATGGGAACAACTTCTGTGACTCTAGGAGGTGAATCTTCTTCATAGATTGCTTCAAGTTGACACTTTCTAGATTTCTTGATAGCTGCTTCTTCATCAAATGTTACATCTCTACTTATCTCCATATGATGAAAAGCAGGTATGTAAATTCTGAAATCTTTGGATGTTTCATGATATCCAACAAATATTCCTTTCTTACTAGAGGGATCCAACTTGGTTCTCTTTTCTTTTGGAATGTGAATATACACAGGACATCCAAATATTTTGAGATGACTTACCTCAGTTTTCTTTCCTGTGAACACTTCTTCTGGAGTCTTAAATTCAAGAGCACTATGAGAAAGTCTATTTTGTACATAGACAACTGTCCTGGCTGCTTCAGACCATGGATACATGGGAAGATCTTGATCATGTATCATAGTCTTTACAGCTTCCATGATAGTTCTATTCTTTCTCTCAGCAACCCCATTTTGTTGGGGATTGTAGGGAGTGGTTAGTTCCCTCTTGATTCCAGCTTCTCTACAAAAGTCTTCAAATTCCTATGAAGTATATTCTCCACCATTATATGTTCTGAGAATCTTGATTTTCTTTTCTGAGATATTTTCTATTAAGGCCTTGAACTCCTTGAATTTTCCAAATACTTTATTCTTACCTTTTAGAAAGAATATCCAAGTTTTCCTTGAATAGTCATCAATGAATGTGACATAGTATTCATGTCCACTTAAAGATGTGGAGGGCATTGGTCCACATACATCAGAGTGTATTAACTCCAAGGTACTTTTAGTCTTTGTTTCACTCATAGGAAAGGGGTTCTTGATATTCTTCCCTTTTGCACATCCCTTGCATGTGCCATCATGATCAATTTTTTAAATCTGGCAAACCTATAACTACCTTGCTTACATAAGGTAGTACCTTGTAGTTAATTTGAGCAAGTCTCCTATGGCATAGCTCACTTGGGATAATGGTTTCATGTACAAGTGCATCTTCTGGATGGCCCTTAAGCTTGTACAAACCTCCTTCTTCTTCACCAATGATAATTGCATCATTGATAGATTTTCCTTTGGACCACATTAATACTTGTCCATCAATGAATGCAACCCTATAGCCTTTCTTATCCAATGTTGAGATAGATAACAAGTTCTTCTTCAATCCTGGTACATACAATATTTCTTTCATTTTCATGGAGGTACCAGAATCAAGCTTGTAGCTTGCTTCACCAATTCATTTGATGGGATATTGATAGTTATCTCCTAGAGATACCTTTTGTGGAGAGGTCTTTCCTTCAAGACTTGAGAGAGTCTTTTTATGACCTGTCATGTGTTTTGAAGCACCACTATCAATAAGCCATGTATCTTCTCCAGGAGTTATAGATCCAGAGAATGCGGAGAATAGAACATATTCTTCTGTATATTCTTCTTCATTTCTCCTATATCTTCTCTTGAAGAGGGTCCTTTCTTCTTCTTTTTCTTATCTTCTAGGTCTTTTATTGTGAGGCCTTTCTTCCTCTTCCACTTCTTCTTCACTATCATCTTCTGCAAGATGTGCTTGATGTCTTTTGTAATGAAGGCCCTTTTTCTTCTTTAGGGGACAATCTCTAGCAATGTGTCCTATTTTGTGACAAGCAAAACATTGGAATAGGGAGTAATCTCTTCTTTGATTAGATCCTCTTTTCTTTTGAAATCTAGGTGGAGAATGAGACTCCTTGTGACTATCCCTTTTGGAGTAGGATTGATTATTTCTTCTCTTGGTGTGGGTGGCCAAGTCTTGGTCATCTTATTTGAGCAAGGATTCTCTATTTGCAACCCTAGCCTCTTCTTGTACGCAATCCTCCCAAACTACATCAAACTTCATACTTTCTTTTCTGGCACACATAGTTTGTATAAATGACTCCCAAGGTCTAGTGAGACCATTTAGAGTCGTCATCACAAGTTCATCTTCATCAAGAGTATCACCAATGGCATCTAGTTGCTCCTTGATTTGGGAGACCCTTGAGAAGTAGTCTTGAATGGATTATCCTTTGTGCATCTTGGTACTCTTCAACTGAGTTCTTAGGTTCATGTTCCTATTGATGTTCTTTCCTTCATACATTCTTCCTAGGGCATCATACATTTCCTTTGGAGTCTTCTTGGAAGCCACTTGGGGAATCAAGTGGTCTTTAATAGAATCGGCTATGATTCTCTTTTACCTAATCAAATCCTTCCTATGCTTCTCTTTGGCTTCATCTCCTTCAGGTTCTACAACTTCATCCTTGATATAATGAGCAAGATCATTTTCTTCAAGAATTAGACCAATTCTGTATTTCCATGCCCGAAAAATCTCTATACCTTTTAGCTTGTCTTCAAGCTTAGTGTTTGGAGCCATCTTCCCTTGGGGGAGTCCAAGAAATAAGAGATAGAGTAGTACTTACCCGGAAACTTTAACTTTTCACTTTTCAACAGAATTTCTGGTTTATCACACTTTTGGTTAAACTAGGGTTTGACTTTCCCGTAGTTCTACCCAACCAAAAACCTCGATCCAAGTCTCAAAAGATAGATCTTCAGAAGGGCTATTCAGCCATGCAACCAGAATCCAAAAATACTAGCTTTTGCAGAAACCCAAATTTTGGGAGAGAGAGAGAAATATGATTTCACCTTGTGAAAGATGTTCTATTCAGGCTAGGTTTGATACCATGTTAAGTTTAAACCAAATAAACTAGAAAGATCATTGAAAGCAACATAATAACAAGATAGACATAGAAATTACCCTGGGAAACCCTCATTGGGTAGAAAACCCAGCAAAGCTTGCCTCAATAATATGATCAACCAAAATACAAGATGTGCTCCAAGATTTGTCCTTCTTCTCTACCTCACATGCAGACCTCCCAGACACAAGTACACTACTTTCTAAGTTGTGGAAGTGTGTCAAATGAGGAGCTCTCCTCCTTTATTTATACTAGTTCCCGACTGACCAAAAATCCCTAATGGGGCTGACCTCTCCTGGAGAAGTCTAATAACCCCTAAAATATAAACCCAGGGCCGACCCCCACATGGTGGGTCTAATAACCCTAGTTACCACAAACCATCGAAGGAATAAACATCTCTGGATACATGATAGAGTCACCTCGGAGGGATGAAACATCTTCGGAATAATAATATACAAATATAATATTCTTAGAAGTTACAATATTCAACAGCATGATTGCTAGAAGTAAGTGACTTAGCTCCAATGTGGTGTGGAGAGGCGATTGAGTTGACTTCAACGTAACTTCCAGAGGTTGAAGACATGCCCCCAAGCTTCATTTCATTCGCCTAAGGTATAGGCGAGTGAAAAGAAGGTTCAGGTACTTAGTCTACGAGGAGACTCGACTCAAAGGGAAATGATATGTTTCATTTTTTAACGAGCTTGACACAGTAGTAGAACTTTGCTCACGATTAAGGCCCATTGACAGGTTCCTTCCCAACAAGATGACCAGAGGTTGGTAAATGCCCCCAGCATGATTGCTAGTTGCTAAACATTCCTCCCAAGCTTCATTTCGTCTGACTACGTTTCTTCCTTACCCAAAAATCCAGGCTACTATTCTGAATGTGTTCCCCAGGGGGGTAGGGAGAACTAGGACTAAGTGACCCAGGTAAATGAAATGAAGGTTCAAATTCTAACTCTAGTGAGAGACTCGAACAAATGGAAGGGAGATCTATTTCATTTTTACACAAGCTTGAAATAGACAATAACAATGCTTGAAAGGGTCCTTTTTATTTTTTAACGAGCTTAAAACAGAAAGAAATTATGCTCGACGGTAGTTTCATTTTTACGCAAGCTTGAAACCGAAAGTAAACTATGCTTGGGATTGGTTTCATTTTTACACAAGCTTAAAACCAAAAGTAAATTGTGCTTGAGGGTCGCTTTCATTTTTTAATGAGCTTGAAACAGAGAATAAACTATGCTCGTAGGTAGTTTCATTTTTACGCAAGCTTGAAACCGGACATAAATTATGCTTGGGATTTATTTCATTTTTACACAAGCTCGAAACCAATGGTAAACTGTGCTTGAGGGTCAGTTTCATTTTTTAACGAGCTTGAAACAAAGAATAAACTATGCTCATAGGAACCTATTTCATTTTTTAATGAGCTTGACATAGAAAGGGAACTATCCTCATGGTAACCTATTTCATTTTTTAACGAGCTTGACACATAAAGGGAACTCTGCTCAAAATGATAGTTCATTTCATTTTTACACAAGCTTAAAACCAAAAGTAAACTATGCTTGAGAAAATGGTTTCATTTTTTAACGAGCTTGACACCAGAATAGAAGTTTGCTCCAATGTCCCCCCCTTAGGGGGAAGAAACCACTAAAACATATGGAACATTTAGGGAAGTTTGGTGACTAGGAGTCATGCGATGAGTGGGAATCACAAAAGAAAGCTGATCGATGGTCACAACATTCCCATGATGGAGAAAATACATCACTTGAAAGAGTGAGGACACGACAACCTTCATTGCATAGATGTAATCACATCCAAGGAGTATATTAAAATCTAAGGGACCTTGGACGACCATGACATCAATATAGACATTTTTCCCTCCCAAAGTGATAGGTAACTGAGGAAGGGACCTTAAAGGTCCAGTAGGCCTTCTATTGAAAGCCAGTATATTTTCAGTGATAGGCACAAGCCGAGGAGAACCTAAGGCTTGCCAAGCAGTTGAGGATAAAATACTAACAGAAGCTCCTTCATCAACTATCGTACGAAAAATTTCTTTATCGGAAACTCCTACAGATATTTGAAAAAGAACACTCGAAGGAAGATGAGATTCTATTAGACCTTTCCAATCAAAGGAAATAACCTCAGTACTTGGAGGGGGTCTTGTGGAAACGGACAGGGTGTCCCCTTGCCGAGGACATTCTTAACCGATAAGGAGAACATCAACGGTTTCCAATTCATTCTCGCTTGGAAGATAAGAATGAGACGAATATTGTGTCAAGATGACTGCTTCAGTCTGGAATTTCTCCAATGAAAGAGCAAGATCGAGTGGAGATGACAGCGACTCGATCACTTCACTCTCAGAAGGGAGAGTGGGATCAATTGCAGATGAAACTAAATTGATCACTTGGTCAACCAGCGAGGGGTTAAGGGACAGTTTACTATGGTCTGTTGGAGGCACCAGTTGAGAACTAGTAATATCTTCCAACCATTGTGAGGCTTCATCCATGCTTGGACAAAGGAAAGTACAGTGCATACCATTACATATCAAACAGGGATATAGGACTTTACCCTTCTGACCCTTCACCAAGGGGTCACTGGTTGAGAGAGTGTTATCAACATGATGGTCAGAGGTTGATGATACAATTGGTTTGGGGTTTTTAGACCACACTTCTGACACACGGGAAAGACCAGCGCAATCCTTGAGAAGGTGATCACCCTTCCAAATTTTGCAAGGGAACTTGGGCTTATGGGGTGTTTTTGTAGAATGAGTGCCATTAGAGGCAACTGATTTATGCTTGATCTCTTCCTTATCCTTCTTCTTCTTAACTTTCATTTTCTTCTTCTTCTTATCCTCCTGATTACTAACACTATTGCTTTGATCAGGTGAGGAAGAAGGAATGGAAGAAGATTCATCCGACAAAGAAGGGGAAGGATTAGTTTGGGGTTGACTCTCTCGTCGTGGAGAATTAACATTTGAAACATTGGGTGCAATCGAAATTACCGGATTGAATAACCATACCGGTAATCCTATGGTTAATCCAGGAAGATTTAACGTGGCAATAAAGGGAGGACCAATATCTCCAACTCGAGAAAAAGTAAAAGGTACCCCTTGAAAAGGGGTCTCCAGATTGGTAGTCCCAGATGGAGCATGGGTGCATGGAGGTAGATTCTCCATGAAACAAAACTAAGTGATGTGGACGAAGTCTTGTTAAAAATAACTCAAAAAACCACTCAGGCAACCTGTAATGTCCCCATTTTGAACCCCTTTTGTATTAAATCGTAAATAATGTCAATATTGTAATTTAATCATGGTGAGGATCTCAAGGCCAAGGCCCCACCATTGATTTAGCATTTCATTTATCGACAATTAAAAATAGATGCCTATGGTTCTTGTGCGAGATGGGCACAATGTAAATAAGACATCATGTAAATACGAATTTTAATGGAAAAACCCCAACTAGCTATGCAATGCAACAAAAGAAATGGGGCATGATTCTACAAGGAAAGGGGGGGGAATTATCCAAACCCTTGAGCCAATGGTATTAATCCATGTGTCAATGGGGAAACCCATAAAACACCAACTACCCATTTTGTCTCATGCACCCAATCATTTAATTCTTCCAAAGATTGGTTGGGGCAGTTATTGTCTTGGGATTGAAGAAGAATGGCAGCCAGATTTTCGTGCATGGGCAAGCCACCAACCTGAAAATCATATTTTTGGCTTGCTGGACAAGAAAATCCCCACGAAATGCTGCCTAAGGCAATTCCTCACCCATTACGTTCTTCCTCTCACGCAATCTGAACCCACAGGAATTTATCCTCACATTTTTCACCATAACCCTGCGTTTTTCCATGCCCAGGAACTCGTTTTTGGATTGTGCAACAGCTGGGGAAGTAGGGACGCGAATTGGGACTGAGGGAGAGGTTGTTTTTGCCCCTGGGGCATTTTTCTGGAATGGGTTTTGCTCTCCCAATCGAATTTTCCAGTTGCCATACATTTTGAGTCTACCCACATTTTTCTGAAGCCTAGGAAACCCCATCTCATGCATCCCACTGTTGAAACGTTTTTTCTCATGCTCAGCAAGTGTAGTTTTGCTGTTATGTGCATCCTTGTTTTGATGTGAACCTGTGAGCAAGAAACTGGAGTGGTAGTGGATAGAATTGGCTTGATAAACCTAGTGTAGGGAGGAACCTCTCAAAAAGATCAAGAGGGCTAGCTACTTTTCTATGCACACCCTGAGAACACTAGAAAGGAAGGTATGGCTTGAGGGACTGTGTGGCAGTGAAGAGAATACTTCCTTGTGATTGGGTGTGTAGGCATTTTGAGTGCCAAGCTGAATAGATCTAGGAGAGGTACCCATAGCTCTGTGGTTGAGCTCACTAGCTTAGCAATTCTTCCCTTCCATGTCCTAGCAGCTTGATAACCCCAATCGCAGATTGGCTTGGCTCATCTTGGTGTATGCTTGGCTATGTGTGAGTCTGCTGTTCCCTGGTTCCTTGTAGAGATCATTCCCAGCTCGGGGGGTGGCAGTTGTATCAGGAGGTTGATAAGCACAACTAGCCTATGGTTGGGTGGAACGTTGCAGTTGCATAGCCAGTTGCTTGGGACTACCTTATTGAGATAAGTATTCTCTTGTGTTAAATTTGCAATTATCATTTGATGAATATTATGAATGTATGTGGCTGTGTTAAATGAATTTACTTCCGCTGTGTTTTTGAATGGTTATGCATTTGCATATGTTCATCTTCTTTTAAATTGAATGTTTATTTACTGAGTATGGGGCTAGATGCCCAGTTTTAGCAATGATCCTCTCTATCATGCTGGCATGATAGGAGGGGACATTACACAACCGAGCATGCGAAAGGGGAGCTAGGAAAAGACAAGGCTCACAAGCCAAAAGAGCAAGCTCAAAAAACTATACTAAGACCGCTGCCACAGTAAGCGAGCTGTACAACAAAACAGTCAAAATGCCAACAAGCAGCCCTACAAAGAAAAAGACCCTCTACAAGATAGCAAGCAAAACCTCATAACTAAGAGCTGGAGACCTCAACAAATTGTATCTTTCGCAAGGTGATGAAATCCAAGTCAAACAAAACAAGATGAGAGACCAATAATGGAAGGATATCCCTCTATCGAAAGGGATCCCAGGTAAAGAGCCCTAGAAGAAAAGCCACTAAGCTACCTCGTTCATGACATGTTGGAAAAGGTTTTCGGTGCTTATGCCTTATCACCCTTGTATCACTAGTATGGTGGCCAAAGAATACAAGGAAGACAATGATCGATGTTTCCTTAGGGCTAAGTGGAGTGCGGCATTCCACAGAGTCCTTCCAGTTCTCGATCTCACAGCGGTTTAACCCCTGAAAGTTTAAAACAGTCAGGAGGTCCCTCGATAAACTGGTGTATGACCGTGTCAACAAATACTAGAGGATTTTGGTACCCTAGAGGACAACAACTATGTCTCAGATAATAATGACAAGGGGAAATTATTTTGATGCCTATCTCCGGTGTCCTACCTAACTACCAAATTCTTTTATTTCTTCAAGTGAGGTTAATGTTGGTTTAGTTAGGGAGATTAATTTTAGTGGTTGTATTACTCAATCAAGTAAATGGACGTGAAACTTGGTGATGTTGTGACGACCCAAACCATGCAAATGAGAATGAATCAAAATGAGCCTTTCTATTCAATGAACACTAGCTAAAGTAAGGAATAATTCTTTCTGTTCCCAAAATGCACAACCCAATGCACATGCAATTTTATTTCTTTTCAAAATGATAGAAGGAAGTAAAATATGCACCCAAGACTAACCCAAAGTAATGAAAAAGTTCTTCATATGAACACCAAACGTAATGATTCTAATCCATTTCCTATCTTTTCACACTTGAAAAATACACATCCAAGCTACGGAAAGAAAGATTCGACAAACGTTTCCAATTAGATGGAAGACAAAGAAAAGCACTCAACAATTCTATCTTTAACTCGAATGTACACAAATCTGAAACAAGCCTTTCTTCTTCTTATGAATTTGAGACCAAGAATTGCGAATGATCAAATTAAAGAAAGAAGAACATATATTTTTTTCAGTTCTGTGAATATAGCAAACGAGTGACAAAACCAAGCTTCTCTTTGGACTAAAGCGGAGACAAGGAATCAATATTTCCCAACAATCATTAGATAGGATGTAAAGGAAATAAGATGCCAAGCAATCCAAACACACCAAACCCAAAAATGATCTCAAAACCTTAATACGGGTCAAAACAAATGTAGGATGCACGATTCATGGCCCCCCCTCAACCATGAGGGGGAATTTTTTTTTTCAAAAATAGAACCCATTTCGCTTAAAAATGCAAGCGAAACACTAGTGTTTACTCAAAGGGCCAACATGGATCCAAATATCGAAAAGACCCAAAAGTAACCAAATAAACCAAATAAAAACACTTTCCAGGAACTATCGTGGGCCTTCAGGCAACGAGGGAGCGGTACTGATAGACTACCATGCTCTAGACAGTGGTTAAGGCGCGGTACTGATAGGATACCATGCACTAGACAGTGGTTAAGGCATGGTACTGATTGACTACTGTGCGCTAGATAGTCGTTAAGACATGGTACTACTGCTCTGTAGGTAGTTACAGGGGTGCGATAGTGTGTGAACAAGGGGAAAGAGGTGGAATTTTGAGAAAAGATTTTGAATTTTCAAGGGTTTTCCAACCCAGAGGACTTACTGATCTATAACAGAAGTCTAATGCAGAGAACAGGGAAGTGAATGAGGATGAAAGAACCCAATTCTTACAATCAATGAGTGAACTCAAACTTCACAAGCAAAGAAAATGGATTCAAGTCCCCAGCGGAGTCGCGAGTTTTTGTTGTAGATATTTCTCCCTACGGATAGGTAGAAACTCTCTTAGGATAAAGCAGGATGCACTAACTCTATGCTAAGACAAAAAAGAAACAAATTCTACCTTGAGTTCCTGAACTAATCTTCACAACAAGATTAAATGCATTCAGAAGAGATGAAAGATGTAACTCACCTTCCAATTCAACGTTTGTCCCGCTTCTATCTTTAAATCCTGAAACTCCAGTGTAGAACCTGTGGAAATCAAACAAAGGACAAGCACGCAATCTTCCAAATACCTTGAAGCAAAGGTTAGGTTCAAATCTAAACTAGATACATTTCATATCCAAGATTTATACAATACACATGAAAGGGGGGAAAACAAGACAAGTTATCTTATATTACAAATTTGAAGTGTGCTTACAAAGGTTGCTTGATATCCAAGCCAATCCTCCAGCTCCAAGTGCTTCCTCTAGCTATCTCTGCAGAAGTATGAAGATCATAGGTTTGATGCCCCAAAAGTCCTCCCTTTGGCCCATGGAAAGCTTCTCTCTTATAGCACATGGGAAGGTTAACCAACAAGAGAGAAGTGTGGATCTATGGAGGGTTTAGTGGATCAGGCCATCTAAACAAAGGAGTTAGGATTGAACCAAAGATGGTAATTCCAACAAAATATTCTCAAAGGTCGAAATCCCAAAATCCAAGGCAAAAAGGCTAATTTCATACTACCGCACCCCTATAACTAAGCATAACGCGGTAGTACCGCGCCCCAGAGAAGGAGCAACGTGCGGTAGTGCTGACTAACGCGCCCCTGGAGATGTGCAGGGAGTGGTAGTGCTCACAAATAGGGCTAAGTTGGGTTGGAAAATGGCAGAAAAAGGTTTTGCTTTCAGTATTCAGTCAATGGTTTTCACTCTGGATGTTCAGATGATCTTTAAGGGAAACTGTCATTTAGGTCGGGAATGCAAGGATGCGACACTAATACGTAATGTGTAATATTGAGGTATAACAAGTACAGGGGGGGAACCTTTGTCAGTTGGTTTCACTTATTCAGATTGGGCCGGTGATCCTGATGATCGAAAGTCTACTGCAGGTCATGTTTTTAGTCTGGGATCTAGACCTATCACTTGGGCTTGTAAGAAACAACAAGCTATTGCTCTTTCTTTAGCAGAGGCAAAATATCGAGCCGTAGTTAATGCCAGTCAGGAAGCTTTATGGATTCGACAGATCCTTTCAGAGTTTGGATTCGAGTAGCAGCAACCTACTCCACTTTGGTGCTACAATCAAAGTGGCTTCAAGCTCGCCAAATATCCAGTTCTACATCAACGCAGCAAACACATTGAGTTACATATGAACTTCATCAAAAATCTTGTTCATGATCGTATTCTTGAAGTTCTCTTTTTCCCTACAGATGATCAAGTTGCCGACATCTTCACCAAGTCTCTCATAGAAGCGAAGTTATCTAAACTTCGATCTATGTCAGGATTTCAAGAATTTGTCATTAAGGGGTGATAGGCTCTAATTCCTCCTTACTTCTCTTAATAGTGTCACTTTTGTAAATCCTTCAATCCTATCCCAAGTTGTTCTTAAGGGGGGATGTTAGGATATTTAGACACTTAGGAGTTAGTTAAGATCAACTTGTGTAATATATCCATTAGGAAAAGTGTGTTTCCTTAGTATGCATTAGTATGCATTTGTAAATATTTAATGCGACAGTCACAATAAGTTCTAGACAAAGAGTGATCCAACAGCTCAACTTCTCTTACATCATACCTAACCTTGATCCATGGCTTAACACCAGATTGGTCCATGATCTCTATTTAAAGAGCATGGAGGGTCATTGTCTAGTTGATCGATTATGAGAAGCTCATTTGTAACTTTCCTTCTTTGCATAATAAATTGCTCCGTAGAATTTATTTGGCCAGGGCCGTGGAGTGTTTCCCTCTCGAGGGTTTAAACCACGTCAAAACATTGGTGTATCGATCTGTGATCTATTTGTGTGAAGTGGTTTCTCTAGGTTTTCGGTCTTTTGGGAGTACCCTCTGTACCTGAACAATAACTCACTTAATTCCTTCATGAAATACATTACCAATCACACTTACTGGTATTTATGTGATAAATGGCAATCAATGTGGTCGAGGAAATCACTTTTAAGCCCTCCTCATTCAAGTAATCAATGCACACTTCAACTTGGATTATTCTATAGTGGGAGTTTTAATTTGGTTCAGATGGAAAATCTTGGTGCGTGTAGGATATCTCTGACTATTAATGCCAAGAAACATCATCATATGGTAAGTTGGGTTGAGTCTGTTCATTGTGGATTTACAGAGCTTCACAACGTCTTAAGTTGCTTATCACCGCAAATGAACACCTTACAAGAGGTAATTTTGCATATTAATCAAATTATATGTAGTCATCATGAAGAAAAATTTGCTAGGATTTTGGATATGGAAAAGAGAATTGAAGCACAGAGTGAAAGATTAGAGAAGTTGGCTATAGATTTAGAAATGCCTCGTAACATTACACCCTATAGTTTCCATAGGTTCAGTGAATGGTATTCATCCAAAAGAATTTGCAGTTCAACGGGATTTTGGTGATTTGAAAGATATAGAATAAGCACAAGTAGCATCATAAATGAAAGAAGTTGAAAATGGAGAAGCAAATGATGCTTAAAGTGAACATGAACACATGTCTAGTTTTCTTAGGTTTTCATGTTTTATAAGCTTTCATTTTTGTTTGGTTGGATTATATGAATTTATAGCTCTCAAATAATTTAGACAATATGATAAACAAACTCTAAAATCCGACGATAATATGACACATGTTTTGTGAGAATTGTTCATTTTCATTTTAGTTTTAAATGATGATAATATAAAAAATGTTTACTCAGTGCTAATTAATTTGTAATTACTGAACAGAAGAAGTTACTCATAACTGGATCTAATTATTCAAAGTAAAGAAGTTACTTGTGTGTATCATGCTGCAATCTCCTCTACTCCTGCCATGGCTCAGTCTAGGTCGAAGGAACCGATGTCCTCCCACCTAGAGGATGGAGACTCGGCCCTAAATAACTGTACATTAAAACAAATAAAGTCAACAATGTGTAATTCAAAGTTAAATATATCGAAAAATATGATATCAAATAAAATACAATAAATACTTGAACATTAAATAAAACAATAGCTATCCGGGTCCATTTAGCTCTCTGTGGCATGCTGCTGCGTAGGACCATGGCAAGAATGACCACAGTGAGAACAATGATGTGTCGTTGTTCCAGCCGAACTAGATGGCCCCGCCTAGGTTCCACCTGTAACTGGCATGTCCCGGCCAACACCCATAGACCGTGCAACTGTGTGTGTCTCATCAATGTCCTCCCAGCTCTGTGAAGACATAGCCACACATGTGGTATGTTTAAGAAAATGATGTGTGCCACGTCTAATTGAGTCATCAATCTCATCTAGGTCGCTACCAAACCCAGCTGGTTGAGGAGGGGGTTTTGGCTCTCTCCTGGGTGCAGGAGGTCCTTTGAGTGGGTTGCAGCGGGCCTGAGGTCGATCTTGGGCAGAGCCAATACCAACACCGTGAAACCCAGTGTTGTCAAAATAATTGACATGGTAGCCTACCTCAAACTCAGCCCACAATTTCCTAAGAAAATACTGTGGGACCTCCAAATTATTGCATGGGAGCCTGTCAAACACCGTAAACCATCTCTTTCTCCAGTTATCTTTCCATGGCTGTGTAACGTCCCCCATTTTGACCCTTGTAATATTTTGGGCTATAATGTAAATAATGTATGCATATTATGTATGATTCATAATGTGGAGCTCAAGGCCAAGGCCCTGCTAGTGAACACTCGAACTAGAAGAGGCAATTATTTGATATTATGCTACCCATGTGCTAGTGAACCATGGGAATTGTAAATATAAATTTTAATATAAATGCCCACAACTAGCTATGCAATGCAACAAGAGATGGGGGCATGATGTTACAAGGAATTGGGAGGGAAAACATTCAAACCCTTGGATCCAATCAAGTCAAGCCAAGTGTCAATGAGAGAACCCATCAACCAGCTTTTCTTTCCCACGAGTTTAGAGCTACTTGGGCATTTTCTCCAGGTTTTTGTTGTGTTTCCTTCATTATCCTAGTTGGGAAGGGCATTTTTGTGTTGTATAACAGTGGGGAAGAAAAGGAAAATCAATTTGGGGACCATAGAGGTTTTTTTGGCTCACGGATTGCTTGTATATCTATGGGAGAAATTGTTTTCTTCCCTATGGTCGATTTTCCCTCTCAAAATCCGTTTTTGGTGTGCCTACGTTTTTGCGAAAACCCCTGTCCATCTAGTTCCTAAGTCCCACAATTGAAAGTGTGTTCTAGAGCCCATATCTGAGTTTTGTGTGCAAGAGAATGCTGGGGTTGAGATGGATATCCATTGATTTGGGTTGTTCTGTGCTTGAGGGTTCCCTTTTCCTTTTAGATACCATGCCCAGCTCCGAGGTGGTCTCTGAGTGCTGAAAGAATACAGACTGGGCAGAGACCTATGGTTGGGAGGAACATTGCAGCGACATAGCTAGTTGTTTGGGACAACTGCACAACAAAGATAAGTGTTTTCTATCTATGTGTTTTACCTCTACAGTGTTTAAATTAATGACTGTTATTGATATATTGAGTGCATATGAAAACATGTGTGTGGATGAGTTTATTTCTGTTGTGCATATTTGTTTGATTTACATCTGCACACATTTGTTTTTAACTGTATGCATCTAATGAATTGGCTGAGTTTTATGAAAAGCCCCATAGATTGGTAGCATATTCCCTTCCTTGCATTGGGACCACGGAAGGGTATGTTACAGGCTGGTAAATACACCAGTCCATGCAAACATGTCTCTTCCTCACATCTAGAGGTTGTCTTGTCCTAGGATCTATGAATTTGTTGTACAACTCTGCTTTCGTGATATTGAGTTATTTAATTTGTTTTTTGGATATCCTAGTGCAATAGTGGTACCTCATTCGAGCCATGTATTAGCTTAGATTTGTGATTTCACTGTGGGAAATGTTGATGGATTCAATGATGTTTTGCAATGATGTAGCCAAGGAAACCCGAGAGGGTTCCTTGGTTCTCTTCAATTCATTGCTTAATGCCCTTAATTCATTTAAATCTTGGTGTAATTCATCCTCGGGGTTTTGAGATGGTTCATCACCAAGTTCATTCTCGGCTCCAATGTTGATGTTATCTTCCGATGGTTCGGTTTCATTGGTTTCCTCTAATGGTTGTGGTGTGTTTGTCATTTTGTTGGGTGTATTTAATCTACAATGACAATTTGTTGTTTGTTTAATTGATTGTAATTTTTTTAAATTTAAAATTGCAATGGAAAACAAAAAAACAACAAAAAATGAATTGGTTGAGCACCTACCTGGAGGCAATTGTGGAAACATAGTGGAGGTTCGATTTGATGCTAAGGAGGAGGTTGTTGGGTGCTCCAACACGCGCTCGCGGGGTATTTGTTTCGCCTATCCACGCTTGCGATTTTTTTATTGTGATAACAAACCCTGTGCTCTATGTTTTTTTTATAAAACAAACAGGCGCACACATGCGTTAATGATGCATGCGCCCATATGTTTGTGTACGCGTTAATAACGTGTGCGTGCACATTTTGTCAATGTCAACTCAAGAACATGGACGTTCGGCATTGCCGAAGCAGGTGCACGTACGTGCCCTTGTTTTTATTCCCTGTCGCGTGCTTCTATTGCGGCATTTTTGGACACCAGCTTCATGCGGGTACCCTTGAGTAAGGTTGACTATGATTGACTTTGGTTGACATGTTCCTGAAAATAATAATAATAATAATAATAATAAGATTAACTAACCAAATTCGGTTGATTATTAATAATAATAAAATTAATAACCATGGTTGACTATGGTGAACCAAAATCCAACATGGAGGACTTATAATAATAACTATTATTTTTATTTTTATGATAATAATAATAGTAATAATTATAATAATTATTATAATAATTATAATATCAATAATAATAATAATAATAATAATAATAATTATTATTATTATTATTATTATTATTATTATAGTAATATTAATATTAATATTAATATTAATATTAATATTCCTTAATTAATAATTATTAATCAATATGTCCTAATTAATTATTATAAGCCATATTACCACTTTAATATTATTATTAATATTATAATTATTAATATTAATTATAATAATTATAATTAAACTTAAAATTATAATAATAATTATTAGAATAATTATAATAATAATATTATTATTATTATTTTAATTATAATAATAATAATAATTATTATTATTATTATAATAACAATAATATTATTTAATATTATAATTATAATACTAATTATAAATATAACACTAATTATACCTATAATACTAATTATAATTATAGTACTAATTATATTTATAATACTAATTATTATTATAACAATTGCAATTTAACAATAACAATAATAATAATAACAATAATTATAATAATATTAATTATTTCTTATAGTAAATAATAATTAACTAATCAATATTATAATAATTATATTATAAATAATTATAATATTATAATAAATAATTATAATAATAATTATCGTAATAATATTAATAATAATAATGATCATAATAATATTAATACCAATAATAACAATTATCATAATAATAAGTATTTTTTATAATAAGTATTATAATAAATAAGAATTAAAACTTAACTTTTCCTTCCTCGCATGTCGACCGCCAACTAGAAAGCCATATTAATAATTAATAATATGGCTTATATACGTCAATTGGCCTATATCAACCATAGCCCACACATTTAGAAATATACGTCGATCGGTATATATATTCCATGATATTATTAATTATCAATATGGCTTGCTAGTTTCATTTTAACTTCGGACACGAAAACCCCAACTTTCCTCAAAGCGAAGATAGTTGCACTATGAAATGAGAGCGACAAGATCATTATTTCATCTCAACAAATTAGAATCCATTTTCTGCAATAAAAAATGTAATTTGAATCATAGAAACCCATAATTTCAATGTGCCCATGTGTTGAATCCCATTTTTTGGAGAGCTGTGATTACAAACAAATATTTTGTGGCTGGATTCCTATAAAAATGACAAAATAATACAAAATGTAGAACAATTAAACCAACGCATGTATTGTAGGTCATTTCTAAAAATGCCATTTAAAATACACAAAAATAAAATACCTCTGTAAAACGTAATATTTAATATTTTGATGTGCTTTTGAGTAGTCATCTTAGATGTACTAGAGTTGATATTAAATATGGCCTAGTTCCTTTCCATAATCAAGAAATACAAGGGATGTATTGAGAAGAGGGTAACTGATGTACACACAAATAGAAGAGAGTGGGTAATTTGTTACATCCATACATGTTTATATTTTAGAATTTGGGGTGGACTAGCACCAATGGTTTTCCTATATCGTATGAGGATGAGACAAGTGTATTGTCTAGATTGATTTTATTGTAGTCGTTCCAATTTCGAAATAAACAATTACATTAAAAATATAAAAAATAAGTTGTAGCTTATGAATGGATTGCTAGGAACTACATGGATAACTTTTTAATTGATGCATGAATAATGGACACTCTAAGAGAATGTGGGTGATAAGAGAAGGAATAGACAAATAACTTATTCTTAGCACTTAACTTGTGGCTTATCAGTATTCATCAACCACAAGTTAATTGATTGTGCTAGTGTGCACAGAACCATGAACAATGGCATGTAACTATGAGTAATGTTTATGGAACTAAAGACAAGAAAATGAAATTGAAGACATGATTAAACACAAAAAAGCTTCACAAACACTTTACCTTTAGACTTAGTACAATTATATATTGATCTATGTGATCCAACTAATTCTAATTTTGGAGAGAAAGGTTGAGAGAATCTCTCAACAATCTCCAACAACCCAATAAACCCAAAACAAACTCTAATTTAATCACTACTTCTAACACCCTCCATTAATGATTACATTACGAACAACAAGTTATTTCTAGATTCTGATTTTTTTTATGGTCCGATCTTCATCATCACTTCTACCCACTCCGAAATATCCTAGAATATGCTCTTTCGCAACCATCATCTTTGAGATACCACTTGATCCATTTAACGTATAACTGGTTCTGACCATAACTAACGTATTTGTAGGACCAGATATTCTTGACATACTTATATATACAAAGTACATAGGTTGCTGTATTTGCTAGAGAAGTAGTTGACATACTAAACCATCATATTGACATACTTCCATATGATGAAATACATAGCTCGTTATCTTTTCCAGTTATGTAGGAGAATAGTCTAGGTATTGAATGTATCCAACATTCAATCTTACGAAGTGACCTTTTACACACACTCAAAAACACTCAAAGATAACATGTAACTGTTGTTCTTGGAGCCCGAAGTACAACAAGATCCACTAGCTTATAATAGACTATAGACATAATCACAGTGATGTGTGCTTCAGGTACCAAAGAACTTTAAGAACCACGAACTTAAATTATGTTAAACTCTATTATAACGATTGGTTCTTCCATCATACAATTTTACAAACAATGTTAATTTTTTCAATAATTGACAAACTACTGTAAAATTATGTCCACATATATAATGACCACACACAATTCATTGAGTAGATATTTGGATTTCTTCACTCGTTGGCTCTTTTAATTTTCCAGCGGATCAGTTCTGAAGAGGAAGACAGATCGAAAACAAATTGGGCCCCTCTTCTTGAAATGATGACTATTGTGGTGGAGGCACATGAAGCTGGAGGAAATGAATGAAATGAAATTATAATTCCTCGATGTAGACAAGATTCCATAGCGATATAAATCTCGTGAATATTTTTTTCTTTGATGAATTGGACATCCAACTTGCTCTATTCTTCCACGTTTCTTCCTTAAGAATGCAACAAATGAAATAATCGACCACAGGATTTGCAAACAATCGATCCATGGATGAATGCAGGTGGGTGGATTCAATTCCTTGTTAGTTATCCTTTAACAAACTTGCAGAAAACTCTCATGCACTAACACATAGCACTATCTCCTTTGCATATGCAATGATGGCCTTAATGCAACTCACAGGAAACAATGATCTTCAATACGCTATCGCACATATTTAGTTTTAGGAAGAGGTGGCTCTATTCTCCACAACGACAATCTACTCACGTAACACAATGGACAGACGCACAAAACAAATTAGAAATTCAACACTCTAGTTTAATATGTACTCTCGTACAACATAATCAACTATCACGCCTCTCACATTTTTCCATTTCATGGCTCTCCCATAAGGGAGTTAAGCCATAACTGACTCTGATACCAAATAATAAATTTAAACTGCAGACGTGATTTAACATACTTCATGCACACTTGTATTACCTTCATACTTAGTACAATTATATAGTGATCTATGTGATGCAACTGATTCTAGTTTTGGAGAGAGGTTGAAATAATCTCTCAACAATCTCCATCAACCCAACAAACCCAAAACAAACTCTACATTAAAATCATTACTTCTAACACTATAAGTACTTTATGGAATGTATGGAATCATAATTATATGGCACTATAAGTAGTTTATAGAACCTTGAACATTCAGTGGCAGAATCTTGACCATTATTTATAGAACCATGAACAATGATTATGGAACAATAAAAATTATATCCATGCTCTTCTGATCCAAAGATGATAAGCACAATTTCTCTGTGAAATCGAAGCACTAAGGTCCATTGATCTCAATGTAGACTAGATCTTAGTCTACAGGTCCTTTACCCACTTTAGCTATAACTCACTCGAATTGATCCCCAACATTCATCTAAACCAATCAACAAGCAATTCATTCATTGAGGTATGAACTACATTCTAAGTGGAATATTTTACCAATCTCCAATAACATGGATTTGTACTTGATCTAATTAGCAAGTTCTTCTACATTTAGAAGGATGAATGAAAGAGTAGCAGTCCCATCTGTTGCAAGGGGCATTGTCTCACTTTTCTCATCAGCCATTCCAAATCCTTGTTGACTACCGAAGACAACAATTCTAGCAACGTTTACATATATTACTTTCGACTAAGTCTCTTTCTCCAAACTCACCCTTTTTCTAGATCCTTTATGCTACTAGCAATGTCTGCCAACATATTTGAATGCAAATATCTACTTTATCCTTTTCTACACCTACATGGATAACCTCTCTACAAACAAAAAAACACATAAATGCAATACTCTTCCACACACTTTCTACCACCATGGTACTCAAAGCTTAGTTTCCTCTCATGTTCAGTTGTGGAGGAGTTCTTGAACTCACACAAGCCTCTCACCTATCAGCTCCATTGGATTTCATACCATATCAAAAAATAACACAAGAGCGTTCCAAAACAAAATTGTGTTGAATTTTTTTATTAAACAATGTAATTGTACACATATAAATACATGAAGGATTTGTTTAAAGATAGACACACTACCTATCTCAATCATAATTACTTGAGAGAATATCTCAACCATGAACTAAAGAGCTAATCTAGCTCTCACCCAACAACATAAAAAAATAACTAATAAAGAAGGCTATTCACTAAAAATTTGGAAAGCTTGAGCAAATTTTAACAGTCAAGGACAATATAATATTATACGACAAACATATCAAAATGTTGAAGCACTCTCCATCTATATTAGGTAGCAAAATTAATAAATACAAATCGTAGATCCATCTTAGCTCTAGATCTATCATGTGTTGATAGTGATTAAATCCCTCTATGTGCAAATGTCACGTCCCCTCCCATCCAACCAGCTAGATGGAGAGGATCGTGACGGTTAACCCGGGCATCCAGCCCCATTCACATTCAAATGAATAAAAATATAGACATATACAAATGCATAACAGATGCGATATTAAACTGGGCGGCTAGCCCTATGAAACGTTTAATCATAAGCATGAACATAGTATAACAGAGATAGATGGAGATGTATGGTTTTAAGAAAATCACAGCGGAAATTAAGAATTTCACATCCATCATACATTTAAGATGTTCATCAAATAAGTAATTGCAATTTAACACAGGAGAATACTTATCTTATACAAAAGTAATCCCACGCAACTGGCTATGCAACTGCAACGTTCCACCCAACCGTAGGCCAGTGTGCTCCTCAATCTCTCAGCACCACTGCCACCCCCGAGCTGGGCATGATCTCTACAAGGAATCAGGGAACAACAGACTCGCACATAGCCAAGCATACACCAACATGAGCCAAGCCAATCTGCAATTGGGTTTATCAGGCTGCTAGGACATGGAAGGGAAGAATTGCTAAGCTAGTATGCTCAACCACAGAGCTGAGGATGTCCCTCCCAGATCTATTCAGCTTGGCACTCACAATGCCTACACACCCAACACAAGGAAGTATTCTCTTCACTGCCACACAGTCCCTCAAGCCATACCTCCCTTTCTAGTGCTCTCAGGATGTGCATAGAAAAGTATCCAAGCCCTCTTGATCTTCTTGAGAGGCTACACTCTCTACTAGGTTTATCAAGCCAGTTCTATCCACTACCAGTCCAAAACTTCAACTCACAGGTTCAAGCCAAAAACGAGAATGCACACAACAGCAGAACACCATTATGGGGCAAGACAAAACGTTTTTACAGTGACAGGCAGGAAAATGATCCCCTAGACTTCAGAAAAACGTGGGAAGGTTAAAAACGAGAAATGGAGGTTTGGAGAAAACCCCAGGTAGCAGAAAACGTTTTTAGGAAAAACGCCCATGGCAAATCGGGGACAAAATGAACTCCCTACAGTCCCAAATCGCACCCCCTCCTTCCCAGCTACTATCCAAACCAAAAACGGGTTTTTGGGCAGGGAGAACCCTGCGTTTTTGCTCAAAAACGTGACTGTAACTCCCAGCCTTCTCTACCTGCGTGAATGAATGAAGACTCCCCCTTCCCCATGGCTTTGGGCACCATTTCGTGGGTGGTTTCTTGCCCCTCAAGCAAAAACACGATTTTCCAAGTTGATGGCTTGCCCATGCACGAAAATGGCTTGCCCATACTCTTTCATTCCCTAGGCATTAACTGCCTTAACCAATTTCTTGGAAAAATTAAATGATTGGGTACATGAGACAAAATGGGTAGTTGGTGGTTTATGGGTTTCCCCATTGACACATGGATTAATACGATTGGCTCAAGGGTTTGAATAATTTCCCTCCCTATTCCTTGTAGAACCATGCCCCATCTCTTTTGTTGCATTGCATAGCCGGTTGTGGGTTTTTTCATTAAAAATTCGAAATTACATGATGTCTTATATACATTGTGCCCATCTCGCACAAGAACCATAGGCATCTATTTTAATTGCCGATACATGAAACGCTAAATCAATGGTGGGGCCTTGGCCTTGAGCTCCTCACCATGATTAAATTACAATATTTACATCATTTACAAAGGGGGTCAAAATGGGGACGTGACAGCAAATATTTTTTAGAGTGAAAAAAAAATGAGGACAAGTTTGCACCCCAAGAGATTTGATCCATAATTACAAGAAAACATGTAAATTGAAAAGATGGGAAGACAAGCAAATTCCATAATATCCATAACAAGTAAGTAATTGGACTAGCTAAACTTACATTGGTTGAATTAAAAATAGTTAGAACTCAATACTTGACAAGTAGAACTTCCCTAACAAAAAGTTTCCAAGTTTCATTAGTACTTTTAGTTTTAATTAATTGGAATATATAATCTTTGTCTTTAACTTTGACAATGTCCAATAATGTGGGATCATAATTAAATTTAAAAAGTATATTAAAATTTATATCATTTTTATCTAAGAAACATAAACACACTAGTGAAATCTTCTTTACTATACATAAATTGTATCTTCTTCGTGGTTTGAGGCTATCATTTCATCTTATCTCATCACCAAATATACCCCATATCTTCCTATTAAGTATTCAGAGAGATCAAAACTTCAAAGAATTTCATTCCTCTCTATGCTTGAGTTATCCAACATTAAGATGGATTTAGGTTGGTCGAGACTCTTTTGTTAACCAACAGTTAAGTAGGAGTAAGACTCTTTCCCACGTATGTAATATTGAGTTCAAGTAGTGTCCAAACAACTCTGCTAAAGCATTTTTAGATTTCCATGACACTCTAAAGGTCATCCTACACTCAGCCTCATGTCTTAAAAACGAGTATAGAACATGATTAATGTCCATCAAATTTAACCTTATGTCTTAAAAACGAGTATGGAATAAACTTTAAACACAAATAATATCCATCAAATTGCATTCATGGTATAACATGTTAACGAATACATACATTCTAAATCATTTCATCTTGATCTTGCATACCTAAGCCCTCTTTGATGTTAATATTATGGGAAACTCATACTTTCTCAATCATAAGTAGCCCTGGATCTAGATCTCGTATCCATGATTAATATCAACCATCCCAAACATTAACCCTTCATCACTAAAAACAATCCACCAAAATTCAAACAGTTTTAGGTATTTTCTCAATATGACTTAATACCTTGCCATATTTAGGAAATGCGATACAATAAGAAGAGAGTAACGCATGTACACACAAGCCTCCATGGTGTTATTAGCATTAATCAACATCAACAAAAATCGCAACATTTAATCCTCATTCGCTCTAGTCATGAGGTTCTGGTCAAAATCCACACTATCACTTCGCGACTTTTTCACACCATGAAATTTGGCATTGCCCTTTATATTTGAGAAATATGTAGACGTGGATATAAATCAATGTAGTATGAACTAGAGTTCGATTGCCAAGAAAGGGTTATAACTCCATACCAAAGTACATCGTGAGTTGTAATCACAAATATCAATGTGAATATTTGTGAATTGCAATTACAAGTAAAAAGAATATTATTAAAAATTTTGTACTTATATATAAAATATAAATTTATGATATTTTTTTAGAAAAAAAAAAAAAAAAAACGTATTATTGTTATTCATCATAATCAAATAGTACAAGGATATATCTAGTCTCATATTCTTAAGACATCTCTTCATATACATAAGCATGCAGGCTCGTAATAGATAAAACAAAAAAACAACAAAGTCCTTAGATTTACAAAAACATCCCTCATATTTTGTCTACACAATCTCAGAAATCCCCCCAAAAGTAAAGAGATCCAACATCCAGAATCTCTTTCTCATACCATTCTTTCCAAAAGAGCTTTCCCTCAATTCCATCGAGAGCTTGCTTGGATAACCTGTTTGCCATATCATTATGTTCTCTATAAATATGCTCAAAAGAGATCAACTCACATTTTTCAATCTCATCTCTAGTGCATCCGTAACAATGAGGAAGGGCCAATGCATGTGAGTTAAACTCCCTTTGAGCCCACTTGATAGTTAACTGTGAGTCTCCATAAACCTTTATGTCAACAAGCCCAAAGATATTTGCAATCTTCAAAACACAACATAATGCCATCATTTCTGCCTTCATGTTTGACCTTGAGCCACAGTTTAGTCGAAGTGTGAAATAATGATCTTTGCTTATATAAATAACACCTCCTGCTGCACACATTCCATGTTGAGCCACCCCATCAAAGAAGAGTACAAGCTGATTAACAGTAAAGGAGAAATGATTGTTCCTATCATTACTTGGCTTCAATATCTCATTCTTATAAAGTTCTGCCATCTTCAAAGCAGTAATTCCACAGGCCTTTACCTCAAGTACCTTACCTTTGAAAGTAACACAGTTTCTAGCATACCATATTTCCCATGACACAAAGATTGGTAAAAACAAATGAACTTTTGCCTTCCTGTACCAGTTTAGTAGACACATACCAAAATCACCAACATCCCAGGCATCATTTATATGTAAATCTGAACAAACAATATTCCATATTTCTTTTTTGAAACTGCACTCAACAAAAAGATGACTAATAGTTTCCAAATTTTTCTTGCAAAGGATGCACCCGTTGGGACCAATCCAACCTTGTTTTAATAGACAATCCCATGATTTTAGTGTCCCTTGTAATGCATGCCATAGGAAACATTTAATTTTCAATGGAAATGCCCATTTCCAAATTTTTTTGTACCACCAGTTCTGAGGTATCTTGTATGATTCTCATATAGGCGGCTTTTGCAGTAACCAAACCTGATTTCCCATCACCTGTCCATACTAATTTATCAGCCATTGTTTTTAAATGCACGCCAGCAGAACATAATTTGTGGACATATCCGTCCCATTCATCAGCATCACAACCAGTGAGTCCCAAGTCTTTTGCACATAACCAGTAGTTCCCTTCACCTCTGATCCGGACACCATTTCTAATCATGTTTAGAGTAGATAAACCATATATCTTTAAATAACCCACCAAATTGTCAGATAATAAATGAGCTCCTTCCAATCCAAGAATTGGATCCCTCCCCACAAAAATCTTCTCTCCCGATCCACACTGCCATTTAATATCAACTAATAACCAGTCAAAGACCTTTAACAGACCCCCCCACATAGGCGAAATGCATCCCTCCCAGATCTTTGTCTTCCATATCCAAGTATGTATCTCCTCCTTAATATATTTAATATGAACAACGCGAGACCAGAGAGTTCCTCCGAATAAACCATGCCACAAGCTCTTTAGTCTAAGTGCCATATTAAAAATTTTGAGGTCTTTTATACTCCAACCACCGAACCTTTCAGACCTGGAGAGAGTTTCCCAGCCCGTAGTGATCAACTTCGTACTTTCAGCACTTCCATTCCACAAGAAGTTAAACAATAACTTTCTAACAACATTCAAAATAGACACCAGCTCCAGCAATGACATCCAGTAAACAACTATGCATGTTAAACTTGCCTTTATAAGTATAAGTTTTCCCCCAATGGAGAGAAACCTATAAGTCGAATGTGACACCCAAGCCTCCACTTTATGCAACAGCCACTTCCAATTAGTTAACTGATAATTATTCGGTTTTAAAATATACCCAAGGTACTTTACTCCATCTTCTAAATCGCAGCAGCTATAAGACAGAATTCTCCCAATTTCTAAACATCTGGATGGGCTAACATTATATTGGAAGAAATTTGATTTTGAAGTGCTCACCTTCATGCCAGTAACATTACAGAATACATTGATAATATTCCTAAAAACCAACCATTCTTCAACAGTAGCAATGCCAGCCAATAAAACATCATCAACAAAGATCAAATGAGTGAGAACACATCCATTCCCAACAACAATACCTTTGATAAACCCTACCTCTTTAGCGATATTTAGGAGTCTGCTGAAAGCATCAATCACCAAAATGAATAGCAGAGGAGATAATGGACACCCGTGACGCAAACCCCTGGAACACTGAAAAAAATCAGAAGGTGTCTCATTTATCAATACAGCTATACTTGCCGTGGAAACATAGCCCATACTCCAATTTATCACCAGAGGTGGCATCCCGATCTGAATCAAAACCAGTCTCAAAAAGTCCCAGTTTACCCTGTCATATGCCTTTTCCAAGTCCATTTTTAATAACAAAGCTTCTAGCTTCTTGGCCTTAATAGTATGCATAAGTTCTTGGGATACCCCAATAGCATCGTGAATCTGCCGATTGTGTAAGAAACCAAATTGTTCAATAGTAATATGTTCAGATAATGCAGCCTTGATCCTTTCTGCAATGATCTTTGAAATTAGTTTATATGCTAAATTGCACAATGCAATGGGACGAAATTCCCCAAATGATGATGGATTATCACATTTAGGGATCAAAGTAACAAAGGTCGAATTCAATGCACCAGAATCAGAGCCATGCACTCTGGTATATTCCACCATATTGAGTAAATCCTTACCCAAAATGTCAAAAAAATGGATGTAAATTTCCACCGGCAAGCCATCGAGTCCCGGGCTTTTTTCCTTCTTAAACAATTTCAGTGTATGCTCAATTTCTTCCAAAGTAACCCTTTTCCCCAGTTCAACAGCTTCATTTTCTTCAAAAAATCTGGGATAGAGTCTAGCTATTCTAATCTGATCCAATAGCACACTAGAGCCCTCATCCTTATATATCTTGCTGAAGAAATGAATAGCTTCACTTTTTAAAGGATCATCACAAGTGATGGTATTGCCCAGATCATCCTTCAAATTCCAAACAGTATTCATGTTACGCCTAGCAGAAGCGTAGGAGTGAAAAAATTTTGAGCTTTTATCACCATGTTGGACCCGTAAGGCCCGACTCTTTAGTCTCCACACCTTTTCTTCTTGTAACAGGATCTCTTCCTTCTTCTTTTCAAATTTTTTAACCGCTTCAAAACCCTCAATATCCAGGATACCTGTAGCATTTTCAGTATGATACATCTGAATAATATTCTCTAATTTAACCAATTCATCTTTGTCTGCCTCTTTTTTCTCCAAGATCCATTTGCTAACAGCAAATTTCAGCCTTTTCATTTTTTTACAAAAGAAATCCACAGGGTCCAAACTATCAACAGTCTCAGACGTCCAAAAATTCTTTACCATTGCATTGAAATCCTCTTCACTTAGCCATGAATTGTCAAATTTGAATGGCCTTTTTAACTTATCACCAAAATCATCAAACTAAAAAATAACCAGCCAGTGATCAGAGAATTTCAATTCATGCACCCAAGAGCGGTACTTCTGAAATTTACATAGCAAGGATTCCTTTATCAGAAATCGATCAAGCCGCTTATGAATACCCTCATTGCCCCTTCTTCCATTTGTCCAAGTTGGGCACAAATTTACTGGGACCACATCAATAAGAGCATTATGATCAAGAAAAGATATGAAATATTCAGCCAAAGGATCAATTTTGGCATTCTGACCCCATATTTCAGAGGATGACTTAGTTACATTTAAGTCACCTACAAAAATAAGGTTTTCATCATTTAGAATTTTTGATGCAACCAAAGAATCCCAAAATCTTTTCTTGTCTCTATAAGGTGCATAGCAATTAAAAACAGTTAAATCCATATTCAATCCCATACAAAACCCTCTCATCAGAATGCCCCAGGGCGTTTTGAAAACATTAAAAGAAAAGAGATTTGGATCCGAAGCCACCGCCAAACCACTAGAGAAACCATTTGAGCACATAGCAGACACCTCCTAGAACGGAAAAACCCCACCAATTTTAGTAACCGCATCAGTACTAGAGCACATAGTTTCTTGGAATAAGACAATACCCGGGGTAGTATCGTGGAAAAGGCTAGACAAGGACCTAGCCCGAGAAGCCTTCCCCAACCCACGAACATTAAGAGACAACAAAGACATTACGAACCCTCACCCACGAGCTTCTATGCTCTAAGACCCGAAAATGATAAAAAATCCTTTCCCTCAGCTTTCATTCTGTCTGCAACTGAAAGATACCCCTCCAAAGTCATACCTCCCTTCTCAACCTCCTTCTTCCCTTTTCTTTTTTTCTGAATCACCACATTTTGATACCTTATGGAACTAAGGGGCAAAGCATCAGAGTTTAATGGAGGATTTTTTGAATATACAGGCAAGGGGGAAAAATCCATTGTAACCCTACCCCCAGTACAATAAGAAGGTCCAGAGCCGTTATCAGTTTGATTCAAATAATCATTCTCAAACCCTACATATTGAATACCATTCATATTTGGGTCCTGACAAGGTTGAAGTTCAAAAATGGAAACAGGAATCAAATCCACAGAATTAGACTTCTCAGGGTTCGAGATAGGTTCCATTTCAACAAGTGAATACGATACCAGCCCCAGCCCGACACTAGCCAGTTCTCCTTCCAGATTACGAGCCATCGGATTCATATCCCCAACCCTCACATTCCCCATCTCCCCCACAGGTGTATCACATTTATTATGACATAAAACAACCTCCCCCAAAGATATACGCGTGTCTAAATCTCGTTCCCAATCAACCATTAAAGCTAAATCCTCATTTGATACAATAGAATAGGAAGATTCAGGGAGAGTTTTTTACTTACCAATTACACGAAGAGCTGATGCCAATTCTAACTTAGGTGTAGTCGAATCACAATACGCAGGAATAGGCGAAAGCCTTTCGCACCGACCCATCAATACAGGACAATTTGCCTGCACATGTCCCACAGAATGGCACTGGAAACATCTAAAAGGGATACGAAAGAAGTCCAAACGTTGCTTCCACAAACGATTCCCCCAAACAATATCAACTTCAGCCGGGATCCCAATGCTCAAGTCGAACTCGACCATCACGTTAGCATAATGACGGTCCATGCCAAATATGGTCTTCTTATCAACCCTAATAAATCTACCCACAGTATTAGCAAGACCCCTAATAACATCTTCCATCCAGAGTTCTATTGGCAGTCCCGGTATCAACATCCACAGATGTCGAATGCTCTGTCTTTCACATAGTGGGTCAAAACCAATGCACCATCTCTTGAGCATTAAGGAACCATCCTTAAACAACCAGGTACCCACTAGTATTTGCGCCATGTATTCCTTCTTGGAAAAGGTAAATAGTATCCAATGGTTCATTAATATGTTGATACGAGGTGCCATGCTTGTAATAGGAACCCAAAATTTCTTAACCCACTCAGCAATTTCTTCCTTTGACCCTGAGACATACTCCAAATGGCCAACCAGCACTCTTTCGGCCAACATTTCTACTCTATCCAGATTCTTATCAGTCTCAATAACACATCTATCTACCCTCTCTCTGGCCTTTAGCGTTTTCGCCCTGCGCCGATTCCTAGCTCTACCACCATGCAGATTAGGGTTTGAATAATGGGGACCATCCCCAAACCCCGATGCTGAGGGCGCAACTCCAATAGAACCTTCGTGAAGGTTTTTAAACGACATATCGCCAGACCAAAATGATAAAGAAAGGGTACTGCAGACCGGCCTAACCGGTAGTCAACCCCACAGGTGTCAATACAACAAGAGGGACGATACCCAACAATAGTCACATCCACACCAAAGATCAGAGGAGGACCCACACCAAATCACCTCAGAACAAAACCAACAAAATCACAAAAACCCAAAAAATCCAGACCTAACTCGACCAGGGTTTATTAGCAACCGACCAGAATCCTATTCCTACTTTTTTTACTTGGCTGGTACTACGCCAGTCCAAAATGAACTGGCTTGACTCCAAGCTACTAGGGAGATTAGTAAAAATCCCCAACAACTCCATACCGAAACAAAACCAACAATCCTGTAAAAATTTCAACAGCAGACTCCATCTCACTCCCCCAAAACCATAAATTTATGATATTAGTATAGTTAAGTTTTTTAAAATTTAAAATTTTAATAATAATGGAATACTATTTTTTTAATTTAAAAATAAAAATTTAAATAAAATTTGTAACTTTCAAAAGTTTATTTTTTTTAAAAACATAAATACATTAGATTTCCAACCTATGAACATCCAATTTTTTTAAAGGTTTTTTTTTGGAAGACGTGTTTATTGAATTTCTGTCTATTAAAACTTTAATGTTTTATTTGTAAAATTAATTTATCTTTTAAGAATTTGTTTTTTTTATTATTATAATTTCAGTTGTATCACTTGAAAAGCAATTCTTATTAAATTTAGGAAACATATTTTGAAGGTAACAAGTAACTCAATTCTAAATTTTCAAAAGTATAAATTTTTATTGTAATACTGTCATTTTTATTAAAAATCATTTTTTCTATTATAATAATTTAAGTTTTAATTTAAACAAATCATATTTTCTGAATTTATGTCTCAATCCAAAACAGAAGAAACATATTTTGAAGATAACAAGTAACTGGAAGATCTTTTGAAGTTAGGCTTAAAGAACATTGGGCTGATATAAAATATGATAGGGTTAAAAAATCTGCTTTAGTTGAACATGCACACTTAACCAAACATCATATATGCATGGAAAAAGCCACTCGCAAAAGAAGAAGATCTAATTAAACGAAAGATAAGGGAGAAGATAGAAATTAGGTTAAACCCAGCATGCATGAACACAATGATGAGAAAAAACTGAGCGATACATGGACCCCGCTACTACACTCTTTGCAAAGAACAAAAACCAAAACTAACAACAAATAATTAAAATAAGCCGACCTGCATGAAAATGATATTAATCTAATGGTCAATAAATAAAAATCAATGTTTTAGTATTTAAATGAAATTTTCCACATCCATTACATCTCAAACTCTCAAAGTCTCGTGAAGATGATCTCAGGGAAGAGATCAAACGTCAAGCACAGTCTTGTACTTTTCAAACGCAATTCCAGATTACATAACTCAATTCTAAATTTTGAAAACTATAAATTTTTATTGTAATACTATCATTTTTATTAAAAATCATTTTTTCTATTATACGTCTCAATCCAAAACAAATCATATTTTTTATTATAAAAATTTATGTCTCAATCCAAAACATTATTTTCTACTAAAATTAATAGTAAACAACTTTAATGCTTCATCCATTTATTTTAACATTAATTTTCCAGCCGAAAAAAATTGTACTATTGTTATTTCTTTGAATCAAATAGTACAATGATTGTTGATATCAAATCTCAAGATATCCAAACCATAACTTGATCTCAATAAAGTTCCTCTAATCATCTATACATAAGTTCATACCATCTATCAGCAAAAAGTTACAAACATAGAAAGAAAAGGGTATCTGAGTACAAAATACTTAGAAGAGAGAAAAGTTTCCACTGCCAGTAAGACAGTCCTCCATCCATTCTTCCCAAAAAAAAAAAATTTATATGCATAGTCCACTTAATTTTAATATTATTATTTTATTTTAATATTTTTTAAATTTAAGAATACAAAATATATTAAATTATTTTAATAAGCTTAAAGTTTGTTTTCTTAAAATATTTCATACAGGTTAATTGAAATTTGAATGTATAAATCTTCCCATTATTACATATAACCAATTTTTTCACACATTAATTGACATTTAAAATTATATTTAAAAAAAACTGTTTCCTACTTTTCTGAGCAAATAAAAAATAAAATACATAACCGTCCCAAATCTTAAGTTCTCATAAAGAAAACCCAAAACATAACCCTCACAAATCTTACGGCATCGTAAAGAAAACGCAAAAGCATCGTAACTTTTCATAAAGAAAAAGCTTTTGCATATACATAATTGTTAGGAAATAAAAAGAAAAAACATATGCATCATTGTTGGGCAGTCAATAGATTCCGATTTACACATATTAAAAAAAAAATCTAAACCATTGACGTGGAGCCACTGTTTATGCAAGTCGGATCCAGAGTTTATTACTGGACTACGATGTCTTCAGTTTTACTCTATTTCATTGAAGACATAGTAGCAATCTCGTCGACAAATTCTTGAATATTTCGGTCTGAAGAGCCCCCTTTCACCATTGCTTGCCTCGCTGATGTCTTCCACCGTAAAGCGTTCTTCCTCATCTCAATTCCCCGCTCACTTTCCATGACCGTCCTGATACTTTTCTCCACTTCCTCCCTCCCTACCACACCATCTCTTGATCGTTTACTCAATCTCAATCCTGTCTTCCATTTCTGTGCAAAGTATAGAGAATTAGCCATCTGATCGCTCCACTGAGGCACCGCCAACATGGGAACTCCCAAGCTGAGGCCTTCCAGAGTCGAATTCCATCCACAGTGCGTCATAAATGCACCGACGGACGCGTGAGAAAGAACTTCCAGCTGTGGACACCATGGAACGACGAGCCCCTGTTCGGAGGTTTCTTCTAGGAAACACTCCGGCAAATTTTTGTCACTGTCAATCTGCCCCCCTTTGGAATTAGATGGACGAATGACCCATATGAAGGGATATCCGCTCGCCTTCAACCCAAGAGCTATCTCTTGAGTTTGCTCTTTAGAAAGAACGGCGAGGCTTCCGAAGGAAACGTACACAACCCTTGCGGGTTCCTTCGTATTTAGCCAATCCGTGCAGTTTGTGGGTTTCCACAAATTTGCGCCCGAGTCTGTGTCCTCGGGATTCCGCCCGTCCAAGAAAGCCGAGGGTATGAGAGGACCAACGGTGAGAATCCGAGCTATTGATTTCAGCGAGCTTATTTCTTCGGATTCGAGTTCTTCAAACGAATTTACCAGTACCCACTTCGCCTCTGGAAGATACTTGAATTGTTCAGCTGCAAGTCGCAAGATATTCCCATGGGGATTCGCAGGTAGCAGAAGGGAAGGGAGATCGGAAATACTCAGCGGTAGAAGTCCCGGTATTTCTATGACCTCAGCAGTCTTCAGTCGTTCTTCCCTTCCGGTTGCTGAATAACAGAAAAGATGAAGATAGAGTTAGAAGTACTGAGAGCGCAACCCAAAGCTATAAACATAGATGTAATTTTCGTAATGTAAATAAACATACCAAATTTTCCTATGATAAAATGGTGAAAAATCGAATAAGCTGCAGAAGACTGCGTCCAGAAGAAAGCCAAAGGAATGTTAAACTTCTGTGAAACCTTGGGAACCCAACCAAGAAAAGAGTCATGAACAATGGAAGATATCTTGTTGCCTTGAGTGTTGAGCCTCTCTATCAGATTTCCTAACGCCGCTTCTCCTATCTTGGATAACATATCCGACACTGTTTCTACGTCGTTTGGGTCGACATCCGAAGGAAGTCCATCTGAGATTGTCTCAAACCGAACGTCCCCAGGCTTCTTTGAAGCTCCCAGTTCTGCGTCTTGGGCCTGTAACATGCGCTTACGGCTTTCCATGGTTGTCACAAAGGTGACCTCGAGATTTTTCGAGGCAAGCCGCTTGGCAAACTGCAGCATTGGATTGATATGGCCCTGCGCTGGATAGGTCAGCACCAGAACATGAAGCTGGCTGTCCTCGAATCCCATTAAAGATCCCAGTCTCTACCAGCTAAGCTAAAAATTTCTACAGAAAGTCTGAAAATATTGAAAAGTTTCGCCTGTTGCAGGCTTTGGACTCCTCTGATCACTAATTTGAATCCTTTGGTGGGCTAATTTGAATCCAAGATCCTTCATTCATATATATATATAAGAACTAACACTGATGTCCTCATACCACGACGATAGCATTATTAGTGAGACCCACGATTATTCTACGGGATGAGACGAATGGCTTACAGTAGTCGAATTTCATACCAATTATCTTCCTGTCAAAACGACAAACAATATTAAGATAGCGCTTACGTAATTGCACCGCAGGAGATCGTCTTTAGACGGTATCGTCAGGAAAAAACATGCTGAATCGATCCATGGACGATAGGTTAAAGGGCACGCTATAATCAAAGGATCAGAATGAAAAAGACGTATAAGTAGACTTTAAGGATAAACCTTTGAAATTTCTCGTGAATCGCAATCGATTATCCTCACGGCGATTAATATTGTAAGAATAAAACATTCTTAATTGGCTTATGATGAGTAGCTTAATCTGTGGATTGGAAGTATGAAGTTTAGTTTCATTTGGTGAGTATTGTGAATTGTAAATAGTAGAAATATTACTTTTAATATTATCAAGTTTCTTCAATATTAAGACCAAATTTAATTAATATATATATATATATATATATTCAACGTCAAGCAACCAGCAAGCAATGAACATAATAATACATTCATCTAAACATGGACATGATCAATGTGGATCTAATAGAAAACCTAACAATAAAAAATAGGCACCTAACAAAATTAGTCTATCACAGCCACGAGTGCAATCAGGATCAAGAAATTGTACCCAATAAAATTAGTGCAGCCATCGCAACAGAACAGTTTCAAGAAAAAATGTTACATATAAGTCCCTCGTTAACAATGTACAAATCATGAGTTATTCCACTTGTAATCTGTCATTGTTCGTCATCGACACTTTCACAATGGTTTTATTATTATCGACTTGATCATAAATATAATATTTTTCCTTGTTACGCTGTAAGGCGTTTCTACAAGTGGGAGTCCACTCTCCCAATTTTTTTTTATTGGTTTGTAGTAGCTCGATCCTTCGTCTCACTATTGGGATAGTTTGGCTAGTTGATCTGCCTCCCTACCATTTCTACCATTGAATGGATGGCCATTTAAACTCCGTGCCGTGATCCCTTCATCTAGGGTGCTGCCTCCATCTACCTCTACCCACCTTCAATTTGTATTCCTGGTAGTCAAGTTTCCTTCAATCTGCAGTCGCAAAGCAGTCGCCGCAAAGCAGTCGCAGTTTCTTTCAGTTTACAGTCGCACAACAGTTTATCTTTAGGGTACACAGGTTTGGAGCCCAATTTTGCTTTTTGTTGCGCCCCAAGCCCTCCGATCTGGTTGCCGACGATCGGGATAGGCTAGGCTGTATGATTTGTCAGCCTTCAAATGAGGCGGTGCCAAGTCTTTGCTGTTGATTTTTACTGTGAAATGATAAGACTTTATGTCAAAGTTTGGAATGCACACTAATCACAGCTTTAGGCTTTGATACATGTGACAGAACAAACATAGATATAAATTTAGATTCAATAACAACTTTATTTAGAATATTTCAAGAGATAGCAGAAATATGAGAAGATGAATATTGAGACAAAACTAGAGAAATTCAATCTAGAGATTTATTTCCATTATCCATTGTTGAGCAAAAGCTAGTACAATATATAGATGCTCTCATGAGGAAAAATCAAGAGACTTAGTGGAAATTTGAGTAGCTCACAATAATTAGCCTTAGAATGGACCAATTAACCCATCAATGACATGAGGCCAAGTGTAACTCATATATTGGGCCATAATGAGGTTTAATGAACATAGATGGACCATGAGGAAGATAGGCTAGTCAAAATAGTGTGAAAGGTACCATTATGAGGGTGGATTAGGTGGTTTACGATTGAGTGGAAGTTAGGTGGCCAAGGAGTGGCCAAAATAGCCAAGAAAGGGTCAAAATGACTAGATACATGCATGGGCTCCTATGGTCAAAGACAACTCCTTAAAAGAGGGGAATCACGGCGCCTTAATTCAAGAAGTGGTAATAAATGATGGAGGTGGCCATTAATAAGGCATCCAACAACTAGTTTGACTATATTTTGGTCCATATTTGGTGGATAAGTCATCATTTAATCCTAACTAAGTTCTAACAACCCTAAAATAAGGAAATAAGCACATTTGTGGACAAACTTGGCATTTATGGTAAACCAGTAGTCTAATATGTGGACAAACTCCCTAGACTAAGCACTATGAAGCCAAACCACACTGGGTAGAATAACATGAAGGTCCATGTCATGAATATGATGGTGATATTGTTCTAACAATTTATGGTTGATTTTTCCCGGGAGCTTCCACGTGAGCTCCATGTGCTAGTGGAGCTAGGTTAACACAAAGTCTGCCATCGCCTTAACATGCTGATGGATTCAGTGACCTCCGGTAAAGGATTTTCGTTCAAGTAGTTCGCTTTTCATTCCAATAGTTCGCTTTCAAGCACATGCATAACAACATGCTCCTAGGAAAGAACTTGAACGACAGCATGCCTTGGATATAGATAGCGATATCTCATTTCAGCTTGGCACATGAATTCCGATTAAGATTACAAACTTCTCTGCTATCGAGGTAATTTTTTTGCAATCTCTGAAATCCTTGCCAAATAATGCACTATCCGTCCTCGAATGAGAAAATGTGGAGATTCTTTGCGCAGAAGTAGCTCAAGTCAGTTAAATTTTAAAGCACAAATCCCAGTGCAATTTCCTACAGCTACAAAGTCCATTCCTTAACAGAAACTACTGAAGTATAGTAATGTAACAGAACAGTGCGTCTTCTATAGTAGTGATATCATTTGAATAGTAAGTAACACTCATTTCCATATATTTATATAGAGACAGATGTAAATTTGCAAAATTTTAAAGTTTAAAAATTATCCGTACTACTTAATAGTTAGCATACGAGCCGCTTTGGAAAACATGGGTAAAGATTGATTCAAATTAGAAGTGGAGGATTAAATTTTGTAATCTTAAAAGGTTCAGAACGATTCGTATTCTGAATAGTGCACATACGCTTTGCTTTTCCATTTGTTTAAAGCTTATTTCAAAATATTAGTAAATGGATTAAACTTAGTATAGTCAAGGTAAATTTGCAATTTGATAAGCTTAGAACGAATTCATATTAATGAATTGAGAAAATACAAGTGGGAGTCTCATTTATTTAAAGCTTCTCTTTCTAAGCATTCATAAAGATTGAGATTCAAGTTATGATAAGGTTCACCGAACGGAGAGAACACTGGGACATCAAGGTTCACGAGAGATATCAGAAATTTGACGAAAAAGGCACCACTTGTCAGAGAATTTAGGCTTTGCTTGATGTATGTTCTATATTAGTTGACGATTGTATAAGAGATTATTTAGGTTATCTAAAAGTTGACATTCGAGTTTTTCACTGCATCTGTAAGAAGATTTAGTTTTACATATGAATTCCTTCAACACCCTTTCATGCATATTTTCCTTTTAATTTCAAATGTGATTCTTGATTCTTATTTTACTACTTGTGTTAGAGTCGTTGTAGAAGCGATTTCAATGGTAAGAGCAGTTGATCAAGCATGTTCTTTTAATTTTTTTTTATAAATTAAAATAATTTAGTTTTTTTTACATTTTTCCCTTGGCCCTTTTTTTCCTTCTATAGCTCTGTTTCTTTGGAGATTCAAGATCATAGAATTCAATCCAAAAATTTTGGAATAATTCACCACCGTTTGATTTTGTTCCCCAATCAAAAGGTTGTCATATGTATATGTCTCCAAGCAGAGAAAAATAGTGCTATGTTAGGGTGTGTTACTATTTTATGCTATGTAAATCTTGTTTGATCTAAGATTAGTGATAAATATCATTTTCAACTCCCTCCATCCGTGTAATGCGGAGTTCCTTTTTGCACCCCAACTGGATAGTTTGGTTGTGGCCTTAGATCTTGGAAAGGTCATGGGCTGGGTTTCTAGACTAGCAACTTTGGTTGTTCTGGGCATTGCCATGAGCTTGGGCATGTTGGGATATGGCATTCAGTGGCTAATTCTGAGTGAACTCATTCATCCACTGGATTATTGGTAGGTTGTATACTCTTTTCAGGATTTTCTAATTTTGTTCTAATTTGCAAAGATTGATGTATAGAATTTTATAGAGCTGGCATACAATAGATCCCAAGAAGCATCTGGAGGGATAACAAAAGTTTCTTCTCATAATAATTAGAAGGGATTTGAGATGCATCAATCTCAAGGGATTTGAGATGCATCAATCTCAAGCACAATAGGCTCCTTACTCGTGTTAAAAACTTGCAACTTTGGACCAACTGTATCCAGCATGATAGTGCAAAGTATTTTTTATTCCTTTTACAAAAATATTCATATTTTCAAGAGTTTATTGGTGATAGTCATTGAAAATTGTCTATCCTAGAGAAATCAAAATGAGGAACAAACATCCTTTCCTTAAGGAACCCTTCAATCACCTCAACAGATCGTTACTTTGGTCCAAGAGTGCCAACAATTTTAATCATTGTGGCAAATAAATCAGCCTTGGAATTCGTTGTTTTTGAAAGAGCTCATTTGCAAATGAAGTACATATTGAAAGAGATAAAAGGTAGAATACAAGTAATTTTCCAGTTTCACAAATTCAAACTATCATGGACATAAGTACTTTCACACAAATATGCCCTGCCAGGAAGCTCTGCAATTCTTTTTTACAATTTTTTAGTGTCAGAGATAGAATCTGTCTCACCTAGCTCTTTCTCAATTGACAATGTCAACATTAATTACTATGTGCAACTTATTCACATCCCAAGCAGTTAATGTTCCCTGATGTAGAAGATGATTATGTTCTGAAAGAATATGTTCTTTTCTTCAAACACTTAGCAAAAGATTCATCAGTGAGCCCTGTCTTCACATTACCAATGCATTTCTCAAAATCCAATAATTCCTTAGGAATTATTCTATTGTGCCCGCCACCCTCGTTCTGCAGAGTTTGGAATATTTCAAAGGAGACATGTAAAATACTTCTTAGAAGAGCTCTAGAATTCTGATTTCAATGTTCGACCAACAATGATCTCAAGTAATGAGGACCTTGCAACCTGTTGATGCCTTGGATGTACTAGAAGTACCCCAGGAAACAACGCAAAAGAGATATCCCAATATGAAGGCTTCAAATAACCCCACGCAAGGATTATTCTATCCTTAGAATGTTTGGTATAACTAACACTAACGGATATTAGGTCTCCGTTGGCACTGTGGAACTAATCCAAATGGATCTCTCTTCCTTCTAGGGAAGAGTAGGAAAGTTTATCAAGACACATGAACAGAAAGAAGACAAGTTAAAGAAAAATAAAATTAATCTACTTAAAACAAATTAAATAAGGGAAATGTAGCTGTAGATTCTCAGAACAATCAAATCTTGAAAATTAGATAGATGTCATACTAATCAATAAACATATGGATCAGATTTGACATAACCTGATTTGAAAAAACAATATAGTGAAAACCAATTTGTTTTATTCAAATAATTATATTGGATGACTATTTTGCAAATAATATGCTAATTGACAAATTAACACATGATAGTGACTTTTCTGTAATTGAGAAAAAATGGATTAGACAATGTGAACCGGCTAAATAAATTTATTATTACATTATCTGCATATAAATCCTAGACGAAAAATCAACATATAGATTTATATGTTTATATTATGCAACCCAAAATAGATTTATTGAATAAGTGTATGGAAACCAGTATTCATCAAGGAAACTTGATAAACATATTAACAAAAGAAAGGAAAATATAAACTGACTAAAATTCTTTAAAGATTGCAAGAAATTACATTGCTCCAATACATAGTGTGTCTCCAGATCTTTCCTTCGACGGTTTCTCCCCCTCCCCATCAGTGATTTTTTTAAAGATTAAAAAAGTATACTTAAGTATAGTATTCTAGGCGATTATTTTGGATTGAAAAAAACATATATATAGATTGGTAAGCGACTGTTAAATATGAAACATACAATTTACTACTGAAACTTGTAAATTTTGGTGAATATTATAACAAAAAAACATATTTTATGTAAATATAGGCGATATTAGAGTCTAAAAATGACCAAATAGCGAATTTATTTTTTGAAAAAAAGCCCCAAAAATAGCCAATTGGCGAAATTTTGCCCCTAAAAATTTCTCTGCTCCCCATTCCCATTAGATTTAAGTCTCTTTAAATAATAATTACAAAAAGTTACAAAGAAACAAATTTCCCATGAAATTAGGGATTACAAGCTATTGGTTCAAGATTTTCCAATGGCAGATTTCCATTTGGCAAGCACATCTAAAAGATCATCAACATCCTGATAATGGCCATGTTCAAGATGCAGTTGGGTCTTCCATGTGAAATCTTCAATTTCCTTTTTCTTGGCCTTTGACCATTCCCGTAAGAAGACATTTATTTTCATCCCTGAAAACACAGGTGATTCAACCAATTCTTTGATTTCTGTTATCTGAATCTACTCCAGCTTCTCAATTTGCTCCTTATATTTCAAATACTTTTCTGCAACCTGTGTGATCATGAGCTTGGGTGGAATAACATTTTCTATTTGATTCATAACAGGGAAATTCAACAAACCAAGCAAATTATTAGAGGCAAATCATCTCTTCTTGCAGGCTTTCTGACCTTCTTCAATGGTAGATTCAACCATGTAATATACATTCTGCCAAGATTATAAAGATACTTTTATCCTGCTCATTTTGATATTGTCTAAAATAAGAACTACTCTAGTTTTATCCTTGATGTACTTCTTCCATTCAATAATATCTTCAAAAGCTCTAGTAGCATCATTTATTCTTTGGTTATGATCACAAAGAATGTCTGAAAATTTTTCAAAGGATTTGAAGACATCATGAATCTCATTCAGTCCCTCAAATAATTCAATTAAAATATTTTTGAAGTAAACATTTATTCTCAAAGTGAATTCAGTAAACTCCTCTTTGGAAAAGTGTGAAAAGGAAGAAGCAAAAAAAATTGAATGGGATGCCTCCAACTGTTGTTCAAGAACTGTCAACTTCTCAACATATTGAATATTCTGTCCTTGTGCTTCTAGAAGTTGCTGCTTCAAATCCTCATTCTGTGATTGTATTTTCTGAATTTGATCTTCATAGTTGTCCTTCAATCCGAGCAACTAAGATTGATATTTTTCATCCATTTGAGTCTATTTCCGCCTGAGATCTTGCAATTCCTCTTCTTTCTTCTCAATTTCCCTATTGAGTGAGACAACAGAATCAAAATTGGCACCAGCAAAGGCTCCCATTGCAGCAGTTGTTTCCAAGGCTTCCTATTTAACATTTGTGGAAGCTCTTTTCCATATGATTTGATTAGGAATAGTACCCTGCACCAGTGTCCCTTCACTGGCTCTTTTGGAACTTTTCTTTACCACCGCCTTTTCAGATTTACTCCAGAAATAATCACCAAGTGAGACCACTGCATCCTCACCAAAATCTACAATTTCTTCAGAAGGGGATGATGACACTCCTAAAACAGTAACAAAAGACACAGATTGTAAAGTAGCAGGGGTAGGGATAGGCATGCTTATTTGAGGTATGGAAATGGAATTTGTTACAGTAGTGGAGACTAAAGGAAAAGAAATGGGGATTATGGATGAAGTGATAGGATCTGAAGATGTAGAAGAAACTTGCATTTCAACAGAATTGAGGGAAATCTCCATAAGGGCAGTAAGTTGATCAGATGGAGGAGTTGGAGGAACAACAATGTTTGATGATGGTGGAGATGGCACAATGTTAGGTATGGTAATAATTGGAGAGGATGTTACAGCAAGAGTGGTGGTGATTTTGGGAAAGTGGATGTCTGGGAAAGCATCCTCTATCAATGGATTTTCAATTTTCTTAGGGCGAACCAGAGTGACTGAGGTGGCCACTGTCAAATCAACAAAAATAGTCACTGGAACAGACAAGTTGGTGAAATGCAACTCATCTTCCAAGTCACTATCGTCAATATGCAACAATGCATCCCCTGCCACTGACACTTCTGTTTTCTACTTCTTGGCTAGAGGTGTTGAAACCGTAGTTTTGGTTTCAATTGCAAAACTTATCAAAGCTAAGATCTTTCTCATTTCTTCAGCATATTTGATTAAGGAATTAAGATTCGCCAGAGGTCAGGACTATGAAAATCCTAACAGATGATCTAAGAGCTGATGTATACCTCACAAGAAAGATTAAGATTAAGCAGGAAAATAAAGGAAGACTGGTCAATGCAGTGTAAAGGAGCAACATAATTATTATACTGTAGAACTCGGATAGAAGCAAAATAACATCACACACTAATTCATTAATCATAATATGGACAAATAAATAATACAATGGTGAGGATTCGAATGCCAAGGTGGCAATTCGAATTAGCCTTCATGGAGTGATCATCAGATCAATGGAGTGTCATCAAAGCACAACTAGGAGTCCTGATCATCATCAGTGGGGTCATCAATGCACAAGTAACTGTCAACCAGGTGTCAAAATGAGTCTAACTGAGTGTGGTATGTGTAACTGGCACATGGAGGCGCTAACTGAATGAAGGAGGCTCAGTGGAGGGTGCATGAGGAGCTAACTGGAGTCAAAATAGGAAGTCTAGTCTCACTGGAGGTCCCTCGTAGTGATACAGTCAGTTGAGAGTCATTTTAGCCTCAAATCAAGGAAATATCTAAAGATAACTCAACTAACTAAAGTGCAACTGAGTGGTAGGTGAGAGAGGGCACCTGGGATGCATGCAATTGCATGTAGGGAGCACTAAGCACTAGGAGGGATGAAACTGATCAGAAAGAAGCTCCCGGGGCTAGCTAACTGAGGGCTAGGTGCTAGGATTGATGATTGGGATGCATGTAATTGCATGCATGCATGCAAAATCATGACTGCATGCAAAATGCATGCATGAATGAAAATGAAAAAATGGAAAATGTTGTTAGGAATAGGATGGAGTATAGGAATATCCCAACACCCCCCCTTAATCCATCCTGGGCCTTGGTAACTGAGACCAAAAGTCACCCAATATAATGAATAATAATAATAGTCAATAAACTGAGGAAATGGGGAAAACCTCATGGGAAAAATACCCCCCCTCAAAATACACTGTAAGGCACACCAAAAATAAATGCTCCAAACTCAAGCAGGTGTGATGCTTGGTCATATGTATGGAGGTATCTTCTTCTTGCAAAGAAGTGGTTCATGCTCAAAAAGCATGTGCTTGTACTTTCTCTTCAGATCGAATGTGATGAGAACAAATCCAAAAGTATGAGGATGATCTTGGAACCTGCGATTCGAATCAGAAGAGGTAGGATCAAATCCATGAATGTGCAGATAGTCTTTTGTTTTCTCCTTTGAACCATCATAGGTGAGATCATGCCCAAAAGAACCATCACATAATAGTGAATGCTTTGAATCCAAATCAGATCCAAGACTTGAAAAATGGTTTCTTGAGATCTCCTTTGAACCATTAGAGGTGAGATCAAAACCATGATATGCATGAGAAATTATCCCAAGTAGTGATTGTTTGGATTTTAAATTAGCTCCAAGACTTAATGAATGATTTCTTGAGATCTCCTTTGAACTAGTAGAAGTGAGATCAAAACCATAAAATTCATGAGAAATTATCCGAAGCGAATGGCAATGCCCTACATCTTCAATAAAATTCTGAGAGAATGTACAAATGATCATATAGTAGTACATAAGAGGTGAGTGATGAAGGAGAGTGAATGCATTACCTCCAATTGTTGATTTGACCTCCGAAACATTCAATAGATCATCATGCAAACCAGCATACTCTTGTGCAAGAGAGGATTTAAGAACATCTGCAGTTTCTAGAGTGTGAGCTGGCACAGAATTCGAAATAGAAGAAATTTGGAGCATGAGTGTAGAATCCGCAAGTTCTTCTTCTTTGTAGACAACTTCATTATGAGATATGTTTGATACTGATTCATGATAAGAGAGACCATCAAGGAGGGCGAATGCAACAGTGGGCTTTCTCTCAAAATGGTTTGGACCAATCCCTTCATTCTGTTTTTCGAATCTTTTATCCAGATGGGCCCATAGCTCTTTTGGAGATTCAACAGAAAGGAAGTGGGTTACCATGCAACAGGACATAGAAAACATCACGGCTGCAGAGGCTCTGTCATCTTCATTCAACCAGTCATTCTCTTCTTCAGAGGATTCGAACTCTCTTTCAAAACAATAATCAACGAGACCATGTCTCTTCAAATGTGCTATCATCTATGGTTTCCATTCATCATAGTTGAATGGAGAAAGAGGACTAATTCCTTCCGGATTAATGGAAGCTATTTCAGAAGACCTGCAAAAACAACAGAAAATGTCTGCAATTGCTACTGCTACAAAAGTGCAGAAAGTGCTGCAACTGCTGCACTTGAAATCTTGATAATAACCTGCAAAAAAAACTCAGGAATGGAGATAGACAATACTATCAGCATGCTTTGATACCATGTGAAAATCCTAATAGCAGATCTAAGAGCTGATGTATACCTCAAAAGAAAGATTAAGATTAAGCATGAAAATAGAAGAAGAGTGGTCAATGCAGTGTAAAGGAGAAACATAATTATGATACAGTAGAACTCGGATAGAAGGAGAATAACATCACACACTAATTCATTAATTACAATATGGACAAATAAATAATACAATGGTGAGGATTCAAATGCCAAGGTGGCAATTCGAATTAGCCTTCAAGGAGTGATCATCAGATCAATGGAGTGTCATCAAAGCACAACTAGGAGTCCTGATCATCATCAGTGGAGTCATCAATGCACAAGTAATTGTAAACCAGGTGTCAAACTGAGTCTAACTGAGTGTCATAGGTGTAATTGGCACATGGAGGCACTAACTGAATGAAGGAGGCTCAGTGGAGGGCGCATGAGGAGCTAACTGGAGTCAAAATAGGTAGTCTACTCTCACTGGAGGTCCAATGGAGTGATATAGTTAGTTGAGATTCAGTCTATCCTCAAATAAAGGAAAGATCTAAAGATAACTCAACTAACTGAAGTGCAACTGAGTGGTAGGTGAGAGAGGGCACCTCGGATGCATGCAATTGCATGCAGGGTGCACTAAGCACTAGGAGGGCTGAAACTGATAAGAAAGAAGCTCCTGGGGCTAGGTGCTAGGATTGATGACTGGGATGCATGCATGGAAAATCACGACTGTATACAAAATGCATGCATGACTGAAAATACAAAAATGGAAAATGTTGTTAGGACTAGGATGGAGTATAGGAATATCCCAATGAATAGCATTTTCTATTTTATTCATAACAGGGAAATTCTACAAACCAAGCAAATTATTAGAGGCAAATCATCTCTTCCTGCAGGCTTTCTAACCTTGTTCAATGGTAGATGCAACCATGTCATAGACATTCTCCCAAGATTATAAAGAGAATTTTATCCTCCTCATTTTGATATTGTCTAAAATAAGAACTACTCCAGTTTTATCCTTGATGTACTTCTGCCAATCAATAATATCTTCCAAAAGCTCTAGTAGCATCATTTATTCTTTGGTTATGATCACAAAGAATGTCTAAATTTTTTTCAAAGGATTTGAAGACATCCTGAATCCCATTGAGTCCCTCAAATAATTCAATTAAAATAATTTTGAAGTAAACTTGTATTCTCAAAGTGAATTCGGTAAACTCCTCTTTGGAAAAGTGTGAAAAGGAAGAAGCAGAAAAAATTGAATGGGATGCCTCCAACTATTGCTCAAGAATTGTCAACTTCTCAGCATATTGAATATTAGGTCCTTTCTAGAAGTTGCTGCTTCAGATCCTCATTCTGTGATTGTATTTTCTAAATTTGATCTTCATAGTTGTCCTTCAATCCTTGCAACTAAGATTGATATTGTTCATCCATTTGAGTCTATTTCCGCCTGAGATCTTGCAATTCCTCTTATTTCTTCTCAATTTCCCTATTGAGTGAGCCAACAGAATCAAAATTGGCACCAACAAAGGCTCCCATTGCAACAGTTGTTTCCAAGGCTTCCTATTTAACATCTGTGGAAGCTCTTTTCCATATGATTTGATTAGGAACAGTACCCTGCACCAGTGTCCCTTCACTGACTCTTTTGGAACTTTTCTTTACCACTGCCTTTTCAGATTTACTACAGAAATAATCACCAAGTGAGACCACTGCATCCTCACCAAAATCTGCAATTTCTTCACAAGGGGATGATGACACTCCTGAAACAGTGACCAAAGACACAGATTGTGAAGTAGCAGGGGTAGGGATAGGCATGCTTATTTGAGGTATGGAAATGGAATTTGTTACAATAGTGGAGACTAAAGGAAAAGAAATGGGGATTATGGATGAAGTGACCGGATCTGAAGATGCAGAAGAAACTTGCATTTCAACAGGATTGAAGGAAATCTTCATGGGGTGAGCAAGTTGATCAGATGGAGGAGTTGGAGGAACAACAAGGTTTGATGATGGTGGAGATGGCACAATTTTAGGTATGGTAATAAGTGGAGAGGATGTTACAACAAGAGTGGTGGTGATTTTGGGAAAGTGGATGTCTGGGAAAGCATTGTCTATCAATGGATTTTCAATTTTCTTAGGGGCAACCGGAGTGAATAAGGTGGCCACCGTCAAATCAACAGAAATAGTCACTGGAACAGACAAGTTGGTGAAATGCAACTCGTCTTCCAAGTCATTGTCATCAATATGAAACAAGGCATCCCCTTCCAGTGACACTTTTGTTTTCTGCTTCTTGGCTGGAGGTGTTGAAACAGTAGTTTTGGTTTCAATTGCAGGACTTATCAAAGTTAAGATCTTTCTCATTTCTTTAGCATATTTGATTAAGGAATTAATATTCTCCATAGGTGGGGACTGTTGAGAATCCTTAATTGGAGCTTTTCCTTTATCTTCTGGTTGATAGGTCAATAGCAAAGGAGTTTTAACCTAATTTTTCTGGGCTTCCTTTTCGATCAATTTGTTTTGAGCGTTGTCTTCATATGATAGCTTGAGCTTTCTGTCTTGTATAACTTTCACCTTGAGTTTTTGCTGGTACTGGTGAATGCAACCTTTTTCCTCTTGAGAGGTGACTCTGTTTAATACATCCTGAAAAGAATTGACACATTCATAAATGGAATCATCAAGCTCTGTTTAATGCACTTATCTATTCTTTATGTGCTCTTTTTTAAATTGATTGGCCAAGAAATACTTAGGATCATGCATCCTTTGATGGGCCTCCCCAAGCTTCAGGGTTGTAATCATTTTCCCAAGCAAAGTGGCATGTGTGGAATTCTGAATAACCAAAAGTCCAAGGGTAAGAGGAAATTTAGGCCATCCTTTCCTCTTTGCTCCACTGAATGGAGGGAACACACCATCTATAATAGTTTGAAATGATATCTCTTCAATAACCATCCAATTAGGTATAATTCCTGGCAAAAGATGAATTGCTTTTTCTGCCCCAAATTTTGATGTAAGATAAATATTCCCCAACATACTAGTCTCCCATAAGGGCAATCAATGCCTTGGACTATGAAGAAAAATAGGGGCATCCTCTTTAAAAATATTATAATAAATAGATCCCAAAATATGATCACAGATATCATAGATGAGGGGTATAAAGTTGTCTTCCCACAAAGCCGAACAATAGATATGGAGAAGAGGTCCTTCTCTGGTCCAATTCCATCCCATGGAAGGAAAAAGGAAGGATGAACAAAACACATCCATGACATAATTAGATACATAGAATGCTGGTTTCTTGGAGGTAGGGTTTTTCTTATGCTTCTCAATAGCTTCCTTCAAAATCACTTATAATATCGGTGCCCAATTGAAGGAGTTACCAGTGGTGAGAATATGATGTGCCACATGTGCCCATTTTTCTTTGAAGACTGCACAGTTGGGTAACCCATACAACCTACATAACATGGCTTCCAATAAAGAAAAGGGTTCTCTAAACCAGGCAACAGGGTACTACCTATCAGTTTTAGGAACATAAATGGCAGGGTTTTCCATCCAAGATTTAATCATTTCATTAAAATTAAAGCGGGTTGTAGAAGACTCTAGGAATTTGTTCGATAGAAGTTGTTGAGGACTTCTGAGTGCATAAACCCTGGAAAAAACTTCAGGTTGAAAGGAATCCAACAAAGTTTGGTTTGTATCATTGAAGGAAGGGTCCTGGGGTTTGGAATTAGAGACGGTCTGGCTACAATTGCATGAAGTTGGGATTTACTAATGTTGACATAGGCCATTTGGTCATGTTGGATTTCAGAGAAATCATCATTGTCAAAAATGGAATAAATCTTTGACCAGTCTAAGGAGCAGGTTTCAGAAACCCTCCCGTCGGTGCTATAGAAGATTTTGTTGTTGCGGTCTTTGTTTCTCAGTTCATCCATGGTCGTTTTGGATCTAGTATTCTTTGACATGGATGAAAATAGGTTTTTTTGATAAAATGGCAAAAAAAAAATAATTAAACTTGAATTCAGTTTCCGATTATTGTGCAAATAATTGGCATGGAATAGGGAAACTTACTTGTAAATCGATGAAGAATACCAAATCCGGTAGTGGGGTAAAATCCAAAGCATAATTTGTTCGCAGAAGGTAAAATTATAGCGTGAAAATGGTAAAAGAGAAATTGATTTAAAATATCTAAACCTAAAAATGTGATTGGTAAAATCAAAACAGGACCGTAGATCTAAAGCACATCAACAATCAAGATTGAAAACAAATTTAAAAAAAAAACAAAAGAGAGATCGGAAAGTCGGAAATGCTTTTTCGAAAAATAACGATTTTATCTTCCTGCAATCTGCATTGGGGGTTGCAGGATTGAGAATGCGCGGATTGGTCTCTAGAACATTAATCATTTCCACAATCCGCAACCCAAAATTTGGAAATGGAATTGCAGGAATGATTTTAGAAATTTTAACTATTCGCAATCCACAAAATATTTGCGGGTTCGAAAATGGCGATCTGATTTTTATTTTCCATTTTGGTTTTTGATTTCCGCAATCCGAATTGTGGAATTCGGAAATGCGGAACCAGAAATAAAAAATTTATTGCTCAAATGCTTTCTGACTTCTGCAATCCAATTTGTAGAATGCGGAAGTGCGGAAGCAAGAAATTCAAACTTTTAAAATTGGGATTCCCACAACCCGATTGTGGATTGCAGGAATGCAGGAATGTTGGATTTTAAAGAAACATAAGGCTATCTGTAACTCACAAAAATGCATAAAAATTTGAAACAAAAACTAGAGTTGTTTGCAAATATTTTATTACGATTCAAAGCATGCAAATATGGGAATAAATATGTTTATCAAAATCCCATAATGAAGATGAAAATAACCCTAGACTGTCTGAATCAATTAGTAACAGGGGTTCCCATTTCCATAAGACAAAAATATGATCTATTGTGCCGACAACAAATGGCGACTGGTTGAGCGAAGCAGTTATCTCTGTAAAAATCATCTTCAAAGTTGAAGAAGGGACACATCAACATGAGAAAGTTCTTCATAAAATAAAACAGAATCTGTAGATTTAGTTAATACCTAATCGATCTTTCCTCAATCAAAACCAAATGCAATGATACTCAATTGAAAAGTAACCTAGAAGCAAATGGTATTCTCTGTACTAATATGCAATCATGAGAGGGAAGTTTAAGATAAGCCTTAGGATAAACCTTCTCCTAATTCCAAATCACCCTCTTATCAATCATCTTGAGTTATTGTTAATTTATTCATGTATTTTTTAACTTTATTTATTAGTTTTGTTTAGCCACATAAGAAAAGAAAAGAAAAACTCATTTTCTTCCTTTTGTTCTGTTTTGTTTCTTTTTTTTCTAAAGAGAAACAACCACTAATATTTTTGTTGAAACAAGACCATTTCCCTGACTTGGTGATCATATTTTGGCAATGCCATTCACAAATCCTACCTAGAAATTGAACAATCTAGCTCTGTCAGGAGACTCCTTGTCCTTTAGATTTTCACTAAAAGTAATTACCATGGCTTGATGACCACATAGCAGTACTTTCATTCCAGAATAGAACCCATGATCATGGTTATGATGGCTTGCAATAAGACCCCATGTCCTTGAGTTCAACAGAATGTCTTAACAAAGAGAGCAAAATTTATTATATTGTAAATCTCAAGACACTACCTTGGCTTGGTAACCAAATCTTAGTAGCGCCATTTACCGATACCTACAGATCATGAATGAACATACATGTGATAGGATATTCCATATTCCAGCAAATAGCTGAACGCCATCCCCCTGGCTTGATAACTAGATATGGAGATGTCATTCCACCAAATATCTATGATTAGGATAGGCTGGTGTAATACCCTATTTTTCCCTTGATGTTTATTGGATTCAATGTAAATACTGTGTATATGCAGTGTTTGTATTCGCCCTAGTGTGGAGCTCAAGGCCAAGGTCCCACTAGTGTATGTTTAAGGTTATTGCATAGGAAAGTATTTGACAGTTTGATTATTCATGGGTTGTTAATCCATAAAGAAATGTAAATGATGTAATTGATTATTAATGAATAAAATAACCAAGAAGCTGACTAAGGAAGCAACCAATGAGAAAGGGTTATGCGTATCCACTAGGGATAAGTGAGGGGGTTATGGGATTGGTACCCATGTTTCCACATGTCCAACTGTGAACCCTTTTGACCTCCCTGTTGACATTAATTCGGTTGTAGAGGGTGGTTAAGAACCTTGTTGATGAAGCCGATGGAGTATGGATCATGCCTATGATTTAGTATGGCAGGGCATGGCTCTGATTTCTTGTCCCGGAAGACACTCAATCACCTGGAAACTAGCGAAACCTATTTCGACTACCCATCAGGGAAGCGGATTCATTCATTTAGACACACACTCGCCATTGATCATCCATCGATTCATCGAGAGAGAACTTGTTTAGACATTCCTGCAAAGGCAGACCCGCGGAGCCAACCGTGAGGAAGCTGGAAGATAATTGTTTTTCTTGTGTAATAGGAAAATACGATAGATTTCATGACCATAGCAAGTGTGTATGTGAATCCAATCTATTTGTGACGGGAGTGGTAAGAACCCTGAGAGGAATGAAAAATCTTGAACAGTATAGAGAAACCATGAGAACTTGGGATTGGATCATGGAGAGTAGATTGCGGAACAGAGCCTGTCCACAATTCTGAAAGAAATCAACTTTTTGAACTATGATAGAAGGTTGGGTTTCTTGATAAACCCAGTGAAGGCTATAATCTCATAGAACTAGTGACTAGAACTTTCTATGCCCACTATGAATAGCACTGGAAGGGAAGAGGTCTCGAGGGACTGTGCAACAGAGAAGAGGGTCTTCCTTGTGTTGGGTGAGGTAGGTAAGGTCGGTTCCATGTCTGCTGCATGTTGAGATTCCTGTAGGTCTGTGGTTGAGCTCACTAGCTTAGCAATACCTTCCTTGTTATCCCTGTATGCCTGATAAACCCAACTGTAGGTTGGATTAGCATGATCAGCTTGTCTAGTATGCTTGATAAACCCGACTACAGGATGGCTTTGCATGACTGTGTTGTTTGGTATGCTTGATAAACCCAACTGGAATTTGGCTTAGCATGACCAGTATGTCTCTATATGCTTGAAAAACCCACTATAGGTTGGCTTAGCATGGGTAGATGCCATCGAATGCATGATAAACCTAACTACATATTGGCTTAGAATTGGGATGGAACCTTGACTGTGAGAGAAACAGATAGCCCACCTTAGTGGATACACAACCCAACTCGGGGGTGATCTCTCAGCTGAAAGAGTATAGGCTGGAGAAAGATCTAAGGTTGGGTGGAATGTTGCTCTCACTTAGCCAGTTGCTTGGCAGCTTCAGAAAGTTAAAAGATAAGTACTTATTTGTTATGAAAATGATGATGTTCCATTGCTATGATATGGTTTCTTATGTTCAGTTGTGGAATGTATGTTAAATGAATTTGATTGATAGGAAGACTATGTGCAAGCCTAAGTAGAAGGATGAATTCATTGCTTTATACATCATCTTATTGCATGATTTTAATGAATTATAGGTCTTTCATGTGATAGATGTAATGGTTAGATCTAACTTTATGCACCTTAAATGTTGTGATGTACTGATTAACCCTCTGAATAAGTTGTATGTCTACACATGTTCTTAGAGAAGGGAGGGGAATACTCAGATATTTTCAGAACCCCTTTGTGGGTTAGGTAAAAAGGAAATTCATGGCAAGAAGAAGGTTAAATTTATTCAAGGTAGATTTGTGCACAAACTGATCAGTTGGAGAAATGGTGGGGTTAGAGACCTCAGTTTGGAATGGAAGCTACACCATTGGATAAAGATCTCGAAGATATTTTCAACAGTAATAACCTTGCCTCATTTGGACTCGGGGCGAGGAAGTTATGCCTCTCAAAAGTTTAAATTGGTAAGTTGTAGGAGCAGAGAAGGTTCTTCCGCAGTTCCGTGTCCACAATGAGGATTGTGGATTGTGGAAGGGAAAGTTTTCCGGAGGGTTGAAGTTGGACTTCCTCAATTCCAAATTCCATAATGCGGATTACAGATTGCAGAAGGGGAAGTTTTCCAGAAGGTTGAATTTGGACTTATGCAATTCTGACTTCCGCAATGCGGATTGTGGAAGGTGAATTTTTTTGGAAGGTTGAAGTTGGACTTTCACAATTCCAACTTCCGCAATGCAGATTACGGAAGGGGAAGTTTTTCGAAAGGTTGTAGTTGGGAATCTACAATTTCGACTTTCGCAATGCGGATTGCATATTGCGGAAGGGGAATTTTTTCGGAAGGATGAAGTCGGACTTCCGCATTTCTGACTTCCGCAATCGCAGATTTGCAATTGTGGATTGCGGATTGCGGATCCGAGCTATTTCAACTGTGTGTGTGTGTATTCAGTCGAAGTTGGAAAAAAATGTGTATCGAGGTCTCCCATGGCCTTTGCGGGTCATGGGGATCTGACAAAGTGGTATCAGAGCTTCTGTTGTAACAAGGGGAGCTGTTTGGGCTGGACTGTGCATGAATTTGTGGTCAAGAGATGTACCCATGGCATGGTTTTGATAAAATTATTTGATTAATTTATTGTTCAAATGAATAGATCCAGGTTTGAATGAGTATTATGGAGTTTAATTGCATGCTTATGATGTCTAATAGATGTCTCTGATATGCACAGGGATAGCAGCAGCTGTAAGACGAATCGTATAATAGGACATCGTACATAAAGGCATAAGAATGGTCACCTTAAACGATGCACAAGACCTGTTCGAACCAGAGGACGAGGTACTGGGTAGGAACGTGTAAGAAGAAAATACAAAGACTGAATATAATGGAAAAAGGGAGCAAGTAACAGCCCCAAACTTGGATTAGACTATGGTAAGCTTTGACGAGTGGATGATGAAAATGCAAGAAGAACAACATCAACTCAATGTGACCATTTTGCAAAGCCTTACAGACATACATCAAAGAATAAATGGTGGGTCTAACCCAAGCAATGAAGGCCGAGAGGAAAGAAATGCATAAAGTCAGTCTAGGGTCTATTCTAAGAGAAGAACTCCAATCCCTAGAAGAGGTTATGTGAGAAGAAGGCACATGACACCCTCTCCTAGGTTTTCTTCTAGTAGGTAAGATGATTCTGAGGGTTCTCAGGGGAGCCCAAGATGTAATTCCAGGAAGAGTAATGGTAGAAAGAAGCATGAAGGTATTCCATAGGGTGAATTTAGGAAGGAAAGGACTCCAACTTTTGATGGTGAAAGCAAAGAAGGTCAAGAAGCAGAGGCATGGCTTCTTGGAATCAAGAAGTACTTCAGAATGCATGAGTATTTAGCGAATGACAAGGATAGGGTTTCCATCTATAACCTTAGTGGAAGAGCTTCAATCTGGTGGGAACACCTCATGCAAGTGAAGGGAGTTAGTGAAAGAAGAGTCAGCTGGGAAGGGTTTAAAAGATACTTCCAGGAGAAGCACCTATCACCTAGGTATTAGGATAGAAAAAGAAAAGAGTTCAACAAACTGTGATTAGGAAAGAATAGCATGGATGAGCATGTCCATAGGTTTCTAGAGCTATTGAGGTATGTAGACTACATCAAGGATGAAAGAGTGAAGATCCAATGCTTCCTTGGTAGTCTACCACAAAACTACAGAGATAGAATAGAGTTTGTAAATCCACCAAGCTTGGATGAAGCCATTAGAATGGAAGAGCATTGCTATGAGAAGGATAAAGGTAAAGCAGAGGTGCAACTAGCATGGAAAGGTAAACCCAAGGGAAGGGTTGAACAGAGGAAAGGTGAATTCAAACCACCATTAAAAACTCAGCCCAGAATATTTCCAGAGGGCCAGTAGGAAAGAAGAGAATTCAAAATAGTTGTAGCAGCAGATAGAACATCAAAGGGGCCACTTCAGTGTTGGGGTTGTGGAGGAAACCACATGCTTAGAAATTGCCCAACTGAAAAGAAGAACCCCAAGATGTTGCACAACATTAAAGGAGGAGCTACAATAGAGGACATGGCAAGAGCAACACCGAGGATTTATGCAGCACTGGATGATTGCCAAGCAGACAGTCAATGAATAGTGGTGGAGGTTGCAGGTAAGATTATTGAGCGGTCTATTTCTATTTTGATTGATCCAGGATCTACTCATAGTTATGTGTCCCCTAGGGTAGCTGAAAGTTGTTCTCTTGGTAAAGTAAAGCATGATAAGGCTTGGATAGTTCAATTAGCCACCGGTACCAAGAGAAAGATAAGTGAAGTAGTGAAGGAGTGTCTTATAGAACTGAATGGAATCCTCACACATGCATAGTTAAATGTCTTACCATTGGGATCTTATGATTCCCTAATTGGCATGGATTGGTTGGAAAGACATAGAGCCAAGGTGGACTGTTATGAGAATGAACTGTAATTCCTTGATGATGAAGGAAGGTCAAGGTTAGTAAAAGGAATTCTGAAGCATGTTTCAGTAAGGCATATTTCAGCCTTATAGCTGAGGAAATTTTATAAAAAGGGTTGTCAATTATATGCTGTGCATATATCAGATTCAATAGAAGATAAAGAACCCAGGATAGAAGACTTCCATATATTGCAATAGTTTCAGGATGTATTTTCGGATGAAATTCCAAGGCTGCCACTCAAGAGAGACATTGACTTTTCCATTAATTTTATTCCGGGAAAATCACCCATATCCAAATCTCCTTATAGAATGAACACAACCGATCTGATAGAATTGAAGATGCAACTAGAGTATTTAATGGGCAAGAAATATATCAGACCGATTGTATCCCCATGGGGTGCACCAGTGTTATTTGTTAAGAAGAAGGATGGAAAGTTGAGGCTGTGTATTGATTACAGTAATCTCAACAAAGTGACAATTAAGAGAAAGTATCCCTTGCCAAGAATTGATGACTTCTTTGACCAAATGAAGGAAGCTAGAGTGTTCTCCAACATTGACTTGAGGTCTGGTGTGAAGAACCTGGAACAATTAATTAATGAAAATACACGAGATAACAGTAATAACAAAACTCATAATCACTTTATTGATCGTAGGCCACTTCAAGGGGGAAACCTCCTTTGAGAAAGCTCAATAGAAATAACTTCACGGTGCCTTCATTGGCCTCAACACACACTTATATACTAAGTCCAGGCACCAATACTATGGGTCAAAACCATGGGCCAATACAAACTATGGGTCAACAAATACTACGAGTGACTTACTAAGCATATGCGCCCAACAACAATAACACAAACTATGGATCAACAAATACTATGGGACATCTTACAAAGCATATGCGTCCAACAACAATATACTAACAAAGTAAAGACATGGGTTCCTAACATCCCCTCTCCCTTAGAAAAAGCTTTGTCCTTGAAGCTTTAGATGTGGAAATTGATGTTGAATCTGAAGGAGTGGTACCCATGTAGTAGCCTCTGGTTGCATGCCATGCCACTGAATGAATACCTCTATGATAGAGCGAGAGATAAGCGGACGCCCTTTGAGGGTCAAGGAGGATTGATTGGAAGGCTGTAGACAAATAAAAACCATATCAACTGCTTGCAAAATGCGTTCGGAATGGTGTTGATCGGCTTGTTGTTTCATTCGAATTCTGGCCATGTGAAGAGGTTCCTGCAAAATGCGAAGAATCTGATCGCAGTTTCAAAGAACCGTGTCAATTTCCTGAATTGGTGCACTCTTGAGGGTGTATGGAAGAAGAAATTGCGGTGCTTGACCATAGATTGCTTCATATGGAGTAATTTTAGATGCAGTAGGGTACCACCATTAAGCGAGAGGGAGCCACTTCTCCCATAGAGGTTGTTGTTCGGAGATGAAGTAACGAAGATAAGTTTCCAAACATTTATTGGTAATGTCAGCCTGCCCTCCCGATTTAGGGAGCCCTCCAATGAATTCCAGAGACATATCTGTCTAGATCCATGGAAGGATGGGTACAGGTTTGAGCAATCCTGGAAGGAGCTGGAAGGTATCATATTCATCCACCATCTGTTGAATTGGCATGTTCATTCCTTGCCAAAATAAGGTATGTTGTGCCTGCTCATACGTTTGGAGGAACCTGGAGTGCCTGACCAATGGAGACGCATGGAGTTCAGAGAAGACATGGCCCTGTTGAATAGATTGCTACCAATTTGGAACAAGTAGAGAAATAGATAAAAGAGAAACTGGGGCATCAATTGTGCGAGAAGGAGCATCTGCCGCCAAATTATCTTGACCGTTCATGTACGTGATCTCATTGGAATAACCTAGGAGTTGGTGAATCCATTTCAGTTGTGCGGGTGAGGAGACCCGTTTTTCCAAGAAATATTTCAGACTCTCGTGAGCAGTCTTGATGCAGAAAGAGTTCCCTAATAGGTATGGCTGCCACGTATGTACTACATGCAAAATAGCCATCATTTCCTTCGCAGATGTAGAGGCGGCTAAATTCTTACCGGAAAGGTCTCGTGAAAGTGGGAATCCCACTGGTTTAGCAAAGGCACTGGCATATCTATCCAAAATTGGTTGGAGATCCAAAGGAGTAGTGGAGACCATTGATGGGTGCATCTGAATGGAATGGAGCTGAGCGATAACACCATGTGAATTCTTCTTAAGTTTTTTATCTAGGCGATGTGAACTGATGATGCGAAGAGACTCCGGTTGTAAGCCAGTGAATTTGTGTTTTTTCCCATTGACTGAAAACTGCATCCAAAGTTCAGCAAAATCCCATAAGATGGGTCCAAGTGTGCGTAACCATTGAACACCCAAAACCACATCACATCCTCCTAATGCCAAGGAAAAAATTTCAGAATGAAATATATAATCTTCAATAGAGATACACACATTGTGACATTTCCCCTTGCAAGGTAAGGTGCCCCCATTCGCAACCATGACTTCAAAGTTGGAGCAAGTATGGATAAAACAATCATCCTGTTAGGCGATCCGAGGGTCAATGAAGTTATGAGTGCTACCAGAATCAATGAGTATGGCAAGAGGGAGCCTCTTGAAGTAACCCATGACCTACATTGTTTGGGGGGTGGTGATTCTGGCTAAAGCATGGAGAGATATCTCTGGATGGTCTTCCTGAGATGGAGGGTCAATAGGAAACTCCTGAATGTCAACCTGATCATCCATTGTATCTGGAGCTCCTTCACCAATTTCAGAGGCAGGTGGAGAATCCACATCCAAGAGATAGAGCTTTTGTTGAACACATCTATGGCCCCAAGTGAATTTCTCATCACAATTATAACAAAGCCCTTTTTCTCTACGTGCCTACATCTCTGTTTCAGACAAATGCTTGATAGGAGTTGGTCAAGGAGCTTGCGGGATGGGAGGTCGTTGAGAACACATATTTCGGAAGGGAACAAAAGTGGGTTTGGAGTGCTGTTGGGCTGCAATCTTGTCTTCTTCCAACTTAGCCAACCCCAGGGCTTCCATCATTATGTTGGGATAGAACATTTTAACCTCTGAGTGGATTTCATCCTTAAGACCACTGATAAAACAACTCCTATATAATTCATCAGACAATCCTTATGTGTGATTGGCTAGTTTCTCAAATTCTGTCTGACACTCTCTCACAGTGCCAATTTGGCAAAGTTTAGTGAGGGCTCGTGTGAAGTCATCAAATCACTAGGCCCAAATCGTTGCAAAAGAAGGTGGAAAAAATCTGGCCATTTTGGCTCTTCATGAGCCTTGATGTACCAATGGTATCATTGAATAGATTCCAGTTCCAAATGAAAGGATGCAAGTGGAACTTTGGTGACATCAAAAGTATTATGCAGACTGAAATATTGTTTTGCACGATAGATCTAGCCAGTCGGATCAGTACCATTGAAGCGAGGAAAATAAAACTTCGGACCACAAAAATTGCTAGAAGAAGATAACCCATTCTCTAATGAAGACTCGGATTGTCGTTTGTTGTTCATGGTTGAATGCTCAAGATGGAGGCCGAGAAATATTTCATCCAGATCCTGGAGTTTTGTTTGGATGGCTGCAAGTGCTTCCTCCATGGTTTTTGCTCCTGCGCGAGTGACAACCATAACTAGGAGTTTTTTTTTTTTAATGGGTAGAAAAACACAAACAGAAGCTTAGTTAGTAAAGGGAAATTTTGATTTGGGAAAAACTCTAATGGGTAATTGGGATTTGACTAGGTTTTGGACACTTTCAAATGGACAGGGAAGCAGAAAATGGAGATTTCAGAAGCAGGGTGAAAGAATGAGAAAATTTGTTAGAGAGGGACAAAGAAGCAGAAATAGGAAATGAACACGGTGGAAAAATTTGAAGGCGACTGGGTGAAAATTAAAGAAGTTATGGAAAGCCCTAAAAATAGACAAATGTGGGATTTCTGGCTTTGGGGAGTGGAATTTGGGATAGGGTCCTTAGATATGAAAGGTGCAAAATCGAATGACAGGGGTGTCAGGGAAGTTTCATGGGAAACAAAATGAAAACAAGGGAGATATGGCGAAAAAAAAGGTTTTTTTTTTTTTTCCTGAATGGATCTGCTACAGCGCATAAGAGATTGGAAATAGATGGATCTGCAACGACGCGAAAGGGATAGGAAACAGATGGATCTGAAATGGCACGTAAGGGATCAGCAACAGATGGATCTAAAACAACACCAAAGGGATCGACAACAGATAGATCTGAAACGACGCGGAAGTGATCGGCAATAGATAGATCTGAAATGGCACGGAAGTGATTGGAAACAGTTCTGAACAGAGAAAATCTTCGATTTATCAGCTGAAAATAGATATGGACCCATATGCTCGGCTTCCTAATAGTTTAGGGGATTCAATCAGCCACCAATGCTGTCTGACGGCTTGCGTATTGGGGCAGTACCCCTCAGTCCTCACTCCACGGCTCAAGTAAAACTTATAACCGCTTTGCCAAAAATGATAACTCTTGGTTTACCTCACAGGTGGGAACTAGTCAATCAAGTAGGGTTCGTTGCCCTTTTCGCTGGCAGGTCCTCTCAATAGGCCAACTAATTTGGGGTTCCTATGGTTCTCCTCACAATGAGTTTTAGGGATTATGCCCAAGTACTTCCCACAATTAAGCAGATAGGAATTATTCCTAGATCCGAATCTGCAACAGATGGGAAATTTGTTTTTTGCAGAAATTTCACCCAACGAGCCCAAGAAAGAACTCTGATACCAGATGTGAAGAACCTGCAACAATTAATTAATGAAAATACACGAGATAACAATAATAACAGAACTCATAATCACTTTATTAATCTTTATCAAATATTTGGATAAGTTTGTGATTGTGTTCTTGGACGACATCCTTTTGTATTCCAAGATGAAGAAGAACACAATGAGCATTTGAGGATGATAGTGCAAGTCATTAGGGAGCACCACATGTATGCTAAGCTGATTAAATGTAACTTCTATCAGTAGAAAATATAGTATTTGGGTCATATTATATCGAAGGAAGGCATTGCAGTGGATCCAGAGAAGATTGAAGCCATCATGGATTGGCCTACTCTAAGGAATGTAGCAGAGGTTAGGTATTTTATGGGCCTTGTTGGTTACTACAGAAGGTTCATCGAATGCTTCTCCAAGATAGCCCATCCAATCACTTCATTGCAGAGGAAGGACATCAAATTCACATGTTCTGAAAAATGTGAAAGAAGTTTCCAACAGTTAAACTAGTTACTTACTAGTGCACATGTTTTAAAGATTGGAGATCCAGGTAAGGATTTTGTAGTATGCACTTATTCTTCCATTGAAGGACTCGATGGAGTACTAATGCAATAAGGGTTTGCAATTTCTTATGAGTCAAGGAAGCTGAAGGATCATGAAAGGAACTATACCACCCATGACTTAGAACTAGCAGCCATAGTTCATGCTCTCAAGAGATGGAGGCATTATCTCTTGGGAAGAAGATTTGAGCTCAGAACTAATCATATGAGTTTAAAATACTTGTTTGACCAAGAAAATCTGAACACTAGAAAAACTAGACGGATGGATTTTATTTGCGAATTTGATTTGGAAATTAAGCATGTCAAGGGTAAGGAGAATAAAGTTGCTGATACACTCAGCAGAAAATTTCATATTGCAGCAATAAATAGGTGTGAATCAGACTTGAAGGAAAGGATTTTAGAGGCTCAAAATAGTGATGAAGTTTACTTTCAGATCAAAGAGAAATTGCAGCAGGGTATTATGGATGAAAAGTATGCAAGATATCAGCTAGGAGAGGGTAATTTTCTCATTTATAAAAATACCAGACTGTACATTCCAAATAGTTGAGATTTGAAGAAGTTGGTAATGGATGAGATACATCAAAGACCATATTCAGGACATCCAGGATACCAGAAATATATAACAACAACGAGGAAACTATACTTTTGGCATGGTATGAAGAAAGGCATAGTTGAGTACATTGCTAGGTGTCAGAAGTGTGAACAGGGCAAGGCAGAGCATCAACATCCGACAGGATTGTTGCAGCCATTTCCCATCCCAAAATGGAAGTGGGAAGTGATCTCTATGGATTTTATAATAGGTTTGCCAATGACAGTGAAGAAACATGATGTAATCATGGTGGTGGTGGACAAGCTATCAAAGGTAGCTCATTTCATTCGATTCAAGTCCACCCACAAGGCCAATGACATTGCAGATATCTTCATGAGAGATATAATCGGGTTGCATGGATTACCGAAGGCAATAATTTTAGATCGTTTAGATCTAATTTTTGGAAAGGATTGTTCTAGGAACTAGAAACTTAGTTGAATTTTAGCACAGCCTATCATCCGCAAATGAATGGTTAGACTGAGAGAGTAAATCATATTATTGAGTACATGTTAAGAATGTATGTGATGGACAAGCCATCCAAGTGGGAAGACTATTTACACTTAGTGGAATTTTCTTACAACAATGGACATCAAGCAGCATTGAAAATGAGTCCCTTTGAAGTGATGTATGGAAAAGGGTGTCAAACTCCTTTGAATTGAGATAGTCCAGTAAACAAGGTAGTGCTTGGACCTTGATGCTTCCCCGAAGATCGCAGCATCAAGCAGAAAGGGATTCTCCCCAGTAGACTATCCCGGTTAGATTGTCCACCATTTGGTATGGGGAATCCGTCCGGTTAGCGATTCCGGCAACTGTTAGGTTTGGAGATTTGCTTCAATTACACCGATTATGGCCTGATCCACCGTTCTTTTTCATTTTATGGTTTAAAATGATATGCAAGTGCCTAAGCTAACTTAATCTAAATGCAGAACTCGAAACAAATCTGTATTTAAAACCAAAATAAACCTAAACTATCCCTGCAAGGAGCAAAATTATAAGTATGAGTAATGTGCTGGAAGAGTTATCTAAAGATCAATAGACATCCATTAAATCATAAAGATACATCTACAGCAAGAAAGAAACAGGTCTTGGAAGATAGCTTCCAATTCACATATAACGCATTCCATTACTCATGTAGGAGAAAATTCATTTGCACAAGAAACAGAAAGATCATTCAATACAGAGAAATAATTCAAGACAGCAAAGAAAGATCTCACTGTAGAATATGAAAGTCATAAGAATAATCCAGCATGCATCCAACATCCATTTCCATGCAAAATACGTCCTCTCTAGGTTCTTATTAGGCAAATTTCATTTTCTTGGAGCAAGTGCAAGATAGCTCGTACAAGTTAAGAAAATTCTTTTTCCCTGCCAAAAGTCCCCTCACACTATTCCCTAAACTTCTATTTATATCTTTACAAAATGCCTCTTGGGCTACCACCTGGCTCTTTACACATGTCCTCTACAGACTTTTCCTCTTAATAAACAAATCGTGGCCCTTTTCTTAAAAAAAAAAAATTCTCAAAAAGGAAAAGGATAGCTGTCCAGTGATTCTACGCTTTAAACATAGTGATACCAAAAATAAAAAATAGGAACAACGCCTTAGGATCAGCGTGTTCACCCTTGGGAAGGCGCTCCTGCTAGGAGAGAGGTGCCCAGACTGGCTGCTACTGCTGCCGCTGCCTTCTTTTCCTCCTCTATTATGTAACTAAACCAGATACCAGTGTCTCTGATGAACACATTTGCTGGGGAAGGGAGCAAGATCTTTTGGGAAGTCACATGTTTACCAAGTTCTGCTTCAACACCCTGAATTTCTGCAACTACATCTTGGTGGATTTCTTTAAGCAAATGACTATAAATTGATGACAGCCCAATATAGTGATGGAGATCATCAATGTCTAAGACATCAATCTTCTTTACATATTCTATTTGAATGCCTAGCTCTTCCTTCAAGTCTGATAAACGTTTCTCTTTGCTTGGGAACTCATCGAGGGACTGAGGAAAACTTATCTTGCACTTATCATGTACTTCATGGATTTTTTTATGAAGGCTGTTACTTTTATCCATTGTTCTTTGGATCTTAGCCATTAGCTTAAGGCCACAGTTCCTGCAGAATTTCATAAGGGATATATCTTTTTTTAAATCATCTACAGACTTGAATGGGAGATGCTTGGGGAAATCGACCTTCCCTTCTCTCCATTCTATCTGGCTCAGGATGTTTGTTTTAACCCGAGTATATTTTTCCTTAAGCCTATTGGCCTCTACATTGACTTCTTTCAATCTAACCATCATTGCTTTGAGCCTACACACTTCCTCAGTAATCAGCTCTTGTGTGGCATGCATTTGTCTCAGAATGTCACAGGACAGCTCATGAAAGGGAGACATATCTATTTCTCTGCTCTCTGCCTGCTCTAATTGCTCAACCATTTCTTGCTTATCTGCTTGCAGATGAGAAACTCTAGCTTCAGAATCGTTCTTTTCTGCTTCTAAAACCATCATCTGGACTGCCAGGTGCTCCTTTTCATCTTCTAAATGGCGATACTTATCTGACAATTCCTTGTGCTCAACAGACAGGCAATTATATTTATTCACTACAAGATCCCTGTAAGCCTGCTCATTAGCCACAGTATGTTGCAACATGCGAGCTCTCCTCTTTGTTGACTCAAATTCTCTAACCATATCGACCACATTGTCCTATGGTTCTTTTGCTGCTGACACAGTGGCGGATGCCATGGCTATGGGAGCCTTATTTGTATTTTTCATCACCATGGTCTCCTGCCGGGTAACAATATCTTCTTGAAAGAGTCTCTTTATCCTCTCTTCCGATTTCAAGACTACTGCCTTCCTCTTCTTATCATACACAAATTCATCCCATCGGGACATAGTATGATCTTCTAATGGAGTGTAAGGGACGATTGGAAGGTCTATTACATGTATTTCTACTTCTATGGGTGGGGTCTGTACTACTTGAGACGTGTCTATTTCCACATTTTGGGTGCCGGGGACACCTGCTTGAGCTAGATATTTCTCCACATTTTCGGTGCCGGGAACACCTGCTTGAGATGTGTCTGCCTCCATATCTTGGGTGCCGGGAACACCTTCTTGAGATATGTCTGTTTCCATATCTTGGGTGTCGGAGCCACCTACCTGGGCATCTTCATTAGTCTTAAGTTCTTCCTTCGCCTTTTGTTCCTCTTTAGATTTACGCCTTCTTTCTTCTTCTTTAGCTTGCTGCTGATTTTCACTTTCTTCCCTCTGCTCTCGATCTTCCGCTTCCTTCTGCAACCTTGCATCTTCAGCTTCTTTCTGCAGCCTTGCTTCCTCATCTTCTTGTTGTAGCCTTGCATCTTCTACTTCTTGTTGTAGCCTTGCTTCCTCTTTCAATCTTTGTTCTTCGTGGGCTAGGGCATCAACTGCTTCTCTCTCTTTATGCAGACTGGCTTTTGAGGCTGGGGCAAAGCTAGAGCTTGCTCCACTGCCTTAACGACAAATCTACAACTCAGTCATGTTGCTGATGCCCCTAAACACTTCTTCCTTGGTGTCATAGTAATGAGCATATTCAAAATGAGCATAAACTTCCTTGCAATGCTCGGCAACCTTGCTCCACCTATCATTTCTATGGAAGATCATTTCACTGAAGTTGAAAGCTTTCAGCTCTTGAATGAATTCCTCAGCTGATGCAACCCCTGAGGATTTGTAGGCTCCTATGCAGAAGGGCAAAGGAGGGAAAGAAGCCTTATGTTGCTTGTTAAGCACCCCTCCTATTCCATCAAGAAAAAATTTCCTAACTGCTTCCTTGAGGACTACATAATCAGTAGCGTATTTTGGCAAAATGTATGGCGCTTTGGTACCTCCAAACATCCTGATGTAGGTGCCCTGCTCTGAGAAATAAAAATCGCCATATTTTTCCAGGACCTCCATGGCATTTTCTGATAGACAATTGGGATTTTCCTTGAACATTTTCTCATATAAAGGCATGATGAATTCTTCGCAGATGAGCTTATAGCTTGCTCTATAATTTTGAGCCCACATTATTTTATAAACAGTGTAGACTAGGGTGTTGGCTTTATCCCATGTGCAACCTAGTCTGGGGAAAGAGAGTTTGGCCAAAATACAGTCAATGAGATAGGAAGACATGTAAAATTCTGACTTTTTTAAGGCCAGACCTTCTCTTGCAGTGGCCACTGTGGATGCCAAACTGTCTGACAGGATAGTAGCCCAGTCAAACACAGTTCCTTTGAATGCTATGAAGTGGATGATGGGGACCCACTGTATCCTATATACAGTGCCATCGGGCATGCCGAAAATTCTGCATAGCATCAGGGTGATTAACCTAAAAGGAGGTCTTAGGCTTTGAACATCATATTCATCATTACCTCTCTTCCTCAAGTGTTTTCCCGTGACCAATAATTTTTTGGCCATCTCAATATTATTCATCTTTCCCAACCATTCATCACTTAGAGCTTGTTGGGGACGTGAGAATTTGTAGGCTGCAGCAATATACGCTGGATGGAATGAAGTGAAAGGCTCTCCCTTGCTATCATGCAACACTCTTGTCTCTGGGTTGGCATGTTCCAGTATCCACCCAATCACTTCAGAGCATGGGAACAATTCAGGGTGGGTAGAAGTCCTAGCTATGCCAGAAGTTCTGATGTTGAGGTAGATTTATTCTTCTTCCAATAATACATCTGGGATATCCTGGTCCCTGATCATCCGGTAAATATCTCCCCAATGGACCTCGGGAGGAACGTCGATGGTACACTTAGTGTCTTGGAAAACAGTTTCAGTCCGTAGTTGCACTGGCTCTGGTTCCATCACTTTAGTTTTCTTTCTACCACCTTTTGGCATCGTGGCTTATCTCTGCTAGCAACCAAATGTGAATCATTATAAAAATTTGCAACATGTTATGAGAGTGTAACACAGAGAAGGACAATTTTAACATGCTAATGAGAAATATAGACAAAATTATAAAGCTGCATGCTGGGGAAGCAAAATAGATCATTTCAGAAAACGAAATATGGTCCGGAGACTTGATTATTCTAGGGAGACAATGCCTAGTTAGGAACTTTTGGAATGCTTCCAAATAGGTAAGCATATGACGTGGAAAAAACCTACTTCCCTCCTAGTCCTTGGAGAGAGGGTGCCCTTCATCGTAGCACTTCTAATGGTCAATGGTGGGTTGGCCTGGGGTGGAAAAATCCTATGAATAAACAATGAAACAAGGAACTGTTTTCCACATTCATTAACTGAGCCGAAAAGGTGATTGGTTGAGTATCTCAACCGACCACTACTGTCATTAATAATACTTGCGAAATGACATGTGGCCGGTATGAAGTTTGAATCAGGGTAGGAAAACGATCGAAATGCGGCCAGTGAAAAGCTCGGATGGTCATGGCTACGGATTTCAGTTGGTAGGAATGAGAAACCTATGGGGCCACGATGGCCGTAAAAAACAAAAAATGACCTATGCTACCAATGTCTATAGGCCACGTTATGAACGGGAAAACCCAAAAAGTAATTCGACGTGGAGATGAGACAAAGATGACGGTTAGAAAAGCCTACCTAGAGATGAGACAATGGTTGAGTGAGGTGGACATGGTGGTGGATGCACTGAACTGGAGCGAGCCGACGTGGTCTTCCTAACGGCGTTCTTTGAACAACAAACCAACAATGGGATCAACGACACCCCACCGCCCTTATATAAAGCTAGACATGTGCGGCATTTAAATGGGTAGGTGGCCTTTTTAAACGGGGTTTTAATGCTTGTACAGTGTGGTCATTTCAAGCCGTCTTAGCATTCAAGCGCGACCATCGGTTGCGGGGCGGACATACAAGTTTCATCCGCAGTTGCGGAACAAGATGGCAAATTGCTTCAGCGTTTCGGGAGCGCTTTGTGTATCTTTTCGAAATACAGTCTCTCGGAAGCTTATCGCGAACGATTTTTCTGAGTCGTCCTGCAGTTTTGGAAAGGCTCAGAATATCCTTCCGCAACTTACGAAATAACTTTGTTCAAGCTTATCGACAAATTACTACGGCAACATTTGACGAAAGCTTCCGCAATTTCAGGAGAGAAACTTGAGTGCTTCCCCAGTTTTGGGAGAGAAATGAAAGTTCCTTCCGCAGTTTTGAAAGAGAAACACTAAGTCTTCCGCAGTTTTGGGAGAGTTCGCCAAGTTCTTCCCCAGTTTCAGGATTCTTCCGCAGTTTCGGAAGAGAAACTTAAGTTCTTCCAAAAAACACTAAGTTTTTTCGCTATTTCAGTGAGTAACTTTAAGTCTTTCCATGGTTTCGGGAGAGAATCGTGAATTCGTCCGCAATTTCAAGAGAGACATGTAAATTGCTTCCGCAGTTTCGGGAGAGTTTTTTAAATTTCTTCCACAATTTCGAGAGAGACATGTAAATTGCTTCCGCAGTTTCGGGAGAGTTTTTTAAATTTCTTTCCGCAGTTTCGGGAGAGAATCGTGAATTCTTCCGCAATTTCGAGAGAGACATGTAAATTGCTTCTGTAGTTTCGGGAGAGTTTTTTAAATTTCTTCCGCAATTTCGAGAGAGACATGTAAATTGCTTCCATAGTTTCGGGAGAAAATCGTGAATTTTAACTTACAAGAAAAAACTTCAATTTTTTAAAGCAGATTCCTCAGTTGAAAACAAAAACTAAGTTAAAAGGAGAATTAACTTCTTTAGGTAGTCTTTCTAGAAAAAGTAAAAGGAGGGGCCCCAATATGTACAAAATTTTGGGGGGGATGTTGGTCCAACAATAGACTTGAAATTATCGAGGAAATGGAGCAAGAGATTGTCTAGATCAGACAGAATTTGAAGGTAGCAGAGGATAGGCAGAAGAGTTATGCAGATCTGAAAATAATGCATAAGGAATTTCAGATTGGGGATTATGTCTACTTGAGAGTGAAACCAAGGAAGAGTTCCATGAAGTTGGGAAGTTGTTCCAAGTTGGCACCAAGATATTGTGGGACATTCAAAGTCCTTGATAGGATAGGGCCAGTTGCATATAGGATTGCATTTCCTGCTAACATGAAAGCTCATAATGTTTTCCATGTCTCTTTGCTTAAGAAATATGTACACGATCCTAATCATATCATTGATTGGCATGTGATACAGGTGGAACCAGAGGAAAAGTTCCATGTTGAGCCTATATGCATCCTCGACAGGAAAGTCACCTTGCTCTGGAACCAGGCCATAGGGCAGGTAAAGGTGCAATGGAGGCACCTTAGTCGAGAAGAGGCCACGTGAGAGATGGAGGATGCCATGAAAGAGGCATTCCCATTTTTGTTTAGTTTTGAGAACATAGAGGACAATGTTATTTTAAGGGAGAGGGAGTTGTAATACCCCATTTTAACCTTGATGTTTATTGGATTCAATTTAAATACTGTGTATATACAGTGTTTGTATTCTCCCTAGTGTGGAGCTCAAGGCCAAGGTCCCACTAGTGGATGTTTAAGTTTATTGCATAGGAAAGTATTTGACGGTATGATTATTCATGGGCTATTAAGCCATGAAGAAATGTAAATGATGTAATTATTTATTAATGAATCAAATAACCAAGAAGCTGGCTAAGGAAGCAAACAATGAGAAAGGGATATGTGTATCCACTAGGGAAAGGTGAGGGGGTTATGGGATTGGTACCCATGTTTCCACATGTCCAAATCTGAACCCTTTTGACCTCGCTACTGACATTAATTTGGTTGCAAAGGGTGTTTGAGAACCTTACTACTGAATTCGATGGAGTATGGAGCATGCCTACTATTTCGTATGGCAAGGCATGGCTATGATTTCTTGTCCTAGAAGACACACAATTTCTTGGAAACTTGCGGAACCTGTTTTGAATACCCATCGGGGAAGGGGATTCATTCATTCTGACTGCACTCACCATTGATCATCCATCGATTCATTGAGAGGGAACTCATTTAGACATTCCTGCACAGGCATACCCATAGAGCCAGCCATGAGGAAGCGGGAAGATAATCCCGCTTCCTCTATAATAGGAAAATACCCTTGAGTTCATGGCCATATCAAGTGTGTGTGCAAACCCAGTCTACTCATGACGGGATTGGTAAGAACCCTAAGAGGAATGACAAAGCTTGAACGGTACAGAGAAACCGTGAGAACCCGACATTGGATCGTGGAGAGTAGATTGTGGAACAGAGCCTGTCTGCAAGTCCAAAAAAAATCAACTTGTTGAAATATGGTAGAAGGTTGGGTTGCTTGATAAACCTAGTGAATGTTGTAATTTCATAGAACTAATGATTGGACCTTTCTATGCCCACCCTGAATAGCACTAGAAGGGAAGAGGCCTTGAGGGACTATGCATCAGAGAAGAGGGTCTTCCTTCTGTTGGGTGAGGTAGGAAATGTGGGTGCCGTGTCTAATGAGTGCCGAGATGTCTACAAATCTTTGGTTGAGCTCAATGTCTTAGAAGTACCTTCCTTGTTATCCTTGTATGCCTGATAAACCTAACTATAGGTTGGATTAGCATAATGAGCTTGTCTAGTATGCTTGAAAAACCCAACTGTAGGCTCGCTTCGCATGACTCTGTTGTTTGGTTTGCTTGATAAACCCAACTGGAAGTTGGTTTAGCATGACCAGTATGTCCCTATATGCTTGAAAAACCCATTGTAGGTTGGATTAGCATGGGTAAATGCCCTGGAATGCTTGATAAACCCAACTACATATTGGATTAGCATTGGGATGGAACGTTGACTGTGAGAGAACTTGATATCCCTCCTTAGTGGATACGCAGCCCATCTCGGGGGTGATCTCTCAGCTGAAAGAGTATAGGCTGGAAATATATCTAAGGTTGGGTGGAACGTTGCTCTCACTTAGCCAGTTGCTTGACAGCTTCAAAAATTTAAATGATAAGTACTTCTTTTTTATGTAAATGATGATGTTCCATTTCTATGATGTGGTTTCTTATGTTCAGTTGTGGAATGTATGTTGTAGAAGGGGAAGTTTTCTGGAAGGTTGAAGTTGGGCTTCCACAATTCTGACTTCCGCAATGCAGATTGCGGATTGTGGAAGGGGAAGTTTTCCGGAAGGATGACGTTGGACTTCCTCATTTCAGGATTGCAGATTGCAGATTGCAGATTGCAGACCGAACCTATTCCGACTGTGTGTGTGTATTCAGTCGAAGTTGGAAAAAAATGTGTATCGGGGTCTCCCATAGCCTCTATGGGTCATGGGGACGTGACAGTGGGCTTCCAATAAGACCCCTATCTTTCAATTTACAATCGTTTAGGTGAATTTTATTTAATTCCAAGATGACCAAGATGGAAACCGGATTAGGAGAAGACTCACCAGACTAACAGGTTTACTTCCAATCACTAATGGAACATATGGAAGGAAAACCAAGTTACTCCTATCGCTTATTTATCAAATGAGATATTTTTGAAATGGTGGTTCAAACAAGAAAGTACCAATTTATAGTCTGCATGAATTACTTGTTAGATTTTATAGAAATCTTATTTCCATGTATAGACCATTTAAAGTATAGCCTGCCATGGCCATCCCAAATTTTCAAATTCAATTCATATGAAATAAACCGATCAACTAGCTTTGGACAAATGTTTTATTATTGAAAAGGAAAGCAAAATTTCAGAAAGAAAAAATCCCAAAAAGATAAATAAAAGAACAAACCACTCCTATATACATGTAAGCCAATGCTTACCTCAAATAAAATACTTCTTGAAAATAAGTATGTTTATTGGGTAGGTTTCAGAGAAACCCTCCAGTGTCAGTAATCAGACAGTACTAGGGCCAAGCATTTCTGTAATAATGAATGGCCCTAGCCACAAGCGTTGAAACTCAATAGATTCATTTTTTTATCGTGTTGTTTGTCCCATTTTAAGACCAAATCCCCTACTTGAAAATATCTCTCAGTTGAAGATTTCTCATCAAACCATATTTTAACTAGTTGTTGATGTTGGTATAATTTATTTTTTTACTTCTCCCTCTCTTCTTCTAATTTAAGCAATGAATCAATTATGTTCTAAAGAGGAGAAGAGTCATCCTGTTGTAATGATTATCCAACTATAATGAAGGAAGTAATAGTTTCGAAGGTAAAATAGATTCCTTACCATAAACTAATCAATATGGGGAATTTCCCACAACAGATTTTGGAATTACTCGGTCTACCCAGAGAGCATTAAAAAGTTGAGAATGTCATTTTTTATGGTGAGTGGCCACAGTCTTCTTCAAGATATTAATCAAAATTTTATTTGAAGACTCAACTTGTCCATTTCCCTGCCGGTAATAATTGGCAGAATATTTGATCGGGATTTATGTGGGAACAAAATAAAAGAGAATATATAAAATCAAATACAGAGATATATTACAAAGAACACAACGATACAGTAAACACATATTCTATTAAATAGCGGAAATAGAACAGACTATAAAATACAACAGCTAGAATGGTAGTAGCTATCTTTGAGAAGAGATGTGGCCACTGTGCTCATTCATGCCAAGATGAATACAAAAGGAGGCCAAAAGGCCCTATTAATCATAAGCATGAGGGAAGGAATCCCAAACATCCAAAAACCTAACCCTAAATGATGAACCGTCATTAATTTTACGGCCCCAAGGTGGTTAGTTGAACAGTCAACTTCCTGGGGTAATAACGTTTGCATACGATCTCCGTTTGGGGCGCTCGGTAGCCCGTTGGAAAGGTCTATCCGAGATTTACAGCTGTCAAGAAAAATTTCATCAACAAATTTATTGGTTGAGGATGCCCCAAAAAACAACGTTTAGGGCCTCAAAACGGTTCCCGAAGTTTAGGACCCGAAAATATGCTAAAAGTAGAAAATTACGAAATTTGCCAGAAAAATGTTTTTGATGCAAGGAGCCTTAGGCAATAAGGTTCTTGCTTAACAATACATACCACACACATGTTCACATAGAGAAGATGCAAATAACATGCCAAAATCTGGCTTATATTACTTCAACCGAAACGCTTACAATGCAAACTGCAAGAATGTAAATAACTAACTCACTGTTCACCTTAGCCTTTGCAATATAGAAGTAACTGTGTGCTATCTCAGTGTGTCGAGCTAAAATGCAACCTCGTGTCTAGTCTCTTCCATAGGGTTCTCCAGAAATGCCCCATAACCTTTGCATCTCTGTTCGATGTGATACTCTTCGGCAACCCATGCAATCTGACTACTTCCTTGAAGAATAGTACAGCAATGCCTGTGGCATCACTTGTCTTCAAACACGGAATAAAGTGTGCCATTTTCGAAAATATGTTGACTACAATAAATATTGAGTTGCTTCCTTGTTGCGTGTCCGAAAATCCCAGGAAAAAATCCATGCTTAGGTGCTCCCATGGGGTATCCGGTATAGGTAATGGTGTATAAAACCCTGTGTTCTGACTTGTCCCTTTTCCAACTGGAAAACTCTACATTGTCAAACCCACTTTCAGACATCTATCATCATTCCTGGTATATAATACTTTTATTTGACCAATGCCTTAGTCTTGTCGATGCCAAAATGACCTGCTAATCAGCCGCTATGCAACTCTCAGATTAGGTTCTCTCTTATGGATCCTATGGGAATACACAACTGTTGTCCCTAAAATAGGTATCCCTCTTGGATAAAATAATCCAAGTATGGAGTCCTGTCGACACTCCATGGTTCATGAGAAGCCTCCCATGCTTTTGCAAATTCTTTGTCGGTCTCATACTTTTCTTTCACCGACTCTATTTGTGTTGCCTGAATGATCGTCATGTTCAGCAATGAAACTCTTCCACTCAGCGCGTCGAAAACCTTATTCTACTTGGCCGACTTATGTCGTAACATGAATGTATACCCCTGCAGGAATTCGACCCATTTTATGTGACGCTGATTCAACTTCGACTGTGTATGCAAATACCTTATTGCTTGGTGATCTATGTATAACACAAATTCCTTGGGAAACAAATAATGCCTCCAATTCTTCAATGCTTGGACAATAGCATAAATTTCCTGGTCATAGACCGAATATTTCCTCTTCGCATCATCCAACTTATCACTGAAGAATGCGATTGGTCGGCCCTCCTAGCTCAACACTGCTCAAATTTCCATTCCACTTGCGTCGCAATCGACCTGGAAAACTTTGTCAAAATATGGGAGGGCTAACACTGGGATCTCAGTGACCTTTTCGTTCAACTTATTGAAAGCTCACTAGGATGCTTCCATCCATTTGAACTTTCCCTTTCTCATGCACTCTGTCAAAGGTGCACAAATCCACCTAAATCCCCGAATGAACTTCCTGTAGAAACTGGCAAGTCCATGGAAACACCTTACTCTAGTCATACTTGTCAGTTCCGGCCAATCCAATATTGCCTTCACCTTTTTTGGTTCGATCACCAACCCTTTACCCGAGATTATGAATCCCAAGTACACCAGTTCTTCCTTCATGAAAAAACACTTTTGGAGGTTCAGCATTAGCTTCTCTTCCTGCAACTTCTGCAATACCTGTAGAATGTGCCCCAAGTGTTCTTCCTTTGTTCGACTGAAAATCAGAATGTCGTCTGGGTAGACTACGACAAACTTACCCAAGAATGGTTTCAGTACCTCATTCATCAACCAAATGAATGTACGGGGTGTATTAGTCAATCCAAATGGCATGACTAACCACTCATACATCCCTTCCTTCATCTTGAATGTTGTTTTCCATTCATCTCCTTCTCTAACCCAAATCTGGTGATAACCTCTCTTCAGGTCTATGTTCGTGAAGTACTTCTCTCCACTCAAGAAATCCATCAAGTCATCCATCCACGGCAATGGAAATCGATACTTCATCATGATCTTGTTTATAGCTCTTGATTCTGTACACATTCTCCATTATCCACCCTTCTTCGGCACTAATACTGCTGGTACCGCGCACAGGCTCAGACTTTCTCTGATCAATCCTCTATCCAACAACTCTTGGACCTGTCAATTGAGTTCTTGACCTTCCATCGGACTCATCCTATGCGGTGCTTTGCTTGGTAGACTCGACCCTGGAATCAAGTCGATCTGATGGGATATGCTCCTTGCTAGCGGCAATCCCATCGGTGTCTCATCAACTACTATGCTTCGAAACTCTTCAAGCATCTTTCCAACTTTGTTTGGAACCTTCTCCATTGTCAACCTTTCGATGCATGGTCCTTTCGGAATGATAGCATAACACCCCAATTGCTTTTCCTCCTCCCCTAGGAATTATTTCGCTAAGCACATCAACACTCGTTTCTCCCAAAAGTTGCTCCCGCCGTGCTTACCATCGGCTCGCTCATCCGGCTTTGGCTTAAGAGTCCTTTGCATGCCATTTTTTCACACTGTGACTGTGTTGGAACGACCATCATAGATCATTTTCTGATCATACTTCCATGGTCTTCCTAACAATAGATGGCACACATCCCTTGGGATTACATCGCAAAGTATACTGTCTTCAAATCCTTCGACTCTGAAGTTAATCAGGCACTGTCTGGTCACCTTCACATGATGTCCTTTCTGCAACCGTGAAATCTTGTATGGGTGTGGATGTTCTCGACACTTCAACTCCTCCTTGTTAATCACCTCCATCGACAATCGATTCCCAGTGCTTCCACCATCAACTATGGTCTTGCAATGCCATTTTCCGATTCGCACTTTGGTTCAAAAAATTGCCTTTCACTATGCTGGCTCTTGCTCGTCGCGTCGATCGTCCCAAACCAGTGTCTTCCTGGCTATCATGGCCCGAATTTGCTTCTTACCATCCTCACTGTTGTCGAATGTCGATTATGTCCTCTCGTCGACTCCTCTGCAGCATGTAGGTTCTTTAGGCATTCATATGTCGTGTGTCCTTCTCCTCGAAACTTGTAACAGATTATGGTTGGTCTATTAGCTCCTTTTCTGTCACATGGACCACTTCGACCATACGCACCTCGACCGCGTTTTCCTCGACCATCACATCGGTTTTCTTGCATTTTTTCTCTCTTCAATGTCCCCTCTGTATGTTGGTTTTCTTCGACATATTCTCTCTTGTAACCGCTACTTTGGCCTTTCGCGGAAACAGTCTTCGCACCCCGACCAGTCTTTCTTCCTCTCGTCGCTGCGGATTTCCTCGATGGTTTCTCTTCTTCCTTCACCGACCACTCTGAATTTTGACATGCTCAACTCATCTTGAATAACATATTTCAAGCCGTTGACATATCTTGCGACAGCTTCTTCTCCTTCATCAGTCTATCCCGATCTTATCAACAATCTATAGAACTCTTCTGTGTACTCCTTCATAGTCATCTATTTTTGTCGAAAGTTCTCCAACTTCCGGAACAAGGAAATCACATAGTCGGTTGGAAAGAACTTCCCTTTCATCTTGGTGGTCATTCGATCCCAACACTTGATTTTCTCCTTGCCCTTCATGAGTCTGTCAGCCTGCACATTGTCCCACCACAATGAGGCATGACCGTTCAACCTCAGACATGCAGTCTTTACCTGTTTAGGATCCTTGATCTGCTCTATGTCGAAATATTTCTCAATCTCTCTGAACCAATCAATCAAGTCTTCTGGATCCGGGCTTCCTGAGTAGGTACGTACATCTATCTTCCTCCAACCTCTCATATCCATCAAAAGCTTGATGAGTTTGTCTTCTAGTTCTTCTCCCGTTGCTTCCCATGCTTCCACTTCTTTGACCTCTTCGTCACTGGGGTCTAACGCATCTGGAATACAACCACGCCTTTGGCTTTATTTGATTGCGACTTCATTTGTCATAGTTCGCATTGTTCGGACACACTCGTTGAACATATCACGATCAACTATGACTGCTGCGCCATGCGCTCTTCATCCAACACCTCAAACATTAACGCCTCTGTGAGCAATTTTAAAGCTTGGCTGAAACTCCCACTTCGTCCAATCACAACCGAACTTCAACAAGTCGTGTACAACTCTACCCAACCGCAGCTGGAGCTATTCAACACACTTGCACACTGGATTCACTTCCAATGTCGATACCAGCTGATGTAAATCAGGCTGGTTTTTCTTCTTTTTAGGCCACTTCGGCTTTGAACTTCACTGTCCCTTTCCCACTCTGATACCAACTAACACAAGGTGCCTTAGGCAATAAGGTTGTTGCTTAACAATACAAACCACACACACGTTAACATAGACAAGATGAAAACAACATGCCAGAAGATGGCTTATATTACTTCAACCGAAATGGTTACAATGCAAATTGCAAGAATGTAAATAAATAACTAACTATCGGCATTAGCCTTTACAATACAGAATTAACTGTGTACTATCTCAGTGGGTCGACCTCACCCTCTCCTAGTTCACTGCAAAACTCTAAGCTATGGCTGGATCTTTTTGCATCCGGAAGATGTGTGACTGTTCTCTCCAATATACCAATCTTCTCCTCGAACTCTGCTCTTTCCAAGTAATCCAACTGATCTCCTCTCTTCGGCCTTCTATTATGCTGCTTCCGTTCCCGAGATCACTTTGACCCCCGAGACATGCATCCTCTATCTGTTGATCTTCTCTGAGCCTGCAGACCCACACCTATCAGCGCCCCTGTCTTGCTGCACAATATCTTCCTGTTTTGACATCTGTCACGAGCCCAACTACCTTCAATAACTGCTATTAACTTCCTTAGCAACCACGAAATGTTTCCAAGTACTCTAATTGACTTCTATGCATCCTCCTAACAGGAAACATTAATCTGTCATGTCTGCCATACTGTCTGTCAGCTTTATTTCACACTTCTAGGCTTCGCCAGTTCGCCCCTTCCTCACTGCTTGGCTCATGCTCAAACATGTCAGAGTCGTGGTTCGACGCATGTCGAACAACGATGGCTCTGTGGCTATCCTCTATCATCTGTCGACCCAAGAAATGTCGACTCTCAATCTTCCGCTTCTTCTGTCGATATGTGAACCGAAATCCTCTGCTCGACTCATTGACTTAGACAAGCCAATCTACTCTTCTGCACCAGTGGTCATCATCACTCCCTCTAGTCGACCTCCTTCATCTCGATCGTATTCGACTATTATGCCTAGGTACCGATGCTCCTACATCAGTTTTGAGCCAGTTGGAGAAGGTGGGTCGCCACCGATATCCACCTAGATTAGTATTTGAGCTTATTCCCTCTCTCCAGGGAATATTGAGTGAGATCGATAGAGGAAAAATAGGATGCATTATCAAAAACCAAATATTCAGGAACCCCAAACGTAGTGGCAATGTCCATCTCAAGGAAAGACATCACCTGGTTTGTATTCGCAACCCTAATGGGGACTGCTTCTACCCATCTAGTAAAATAATTTGTTGCAGTGAGGATATATCTATGCTGTAATGAAGAGCTAGGGGTGATAGGAACAACAAAATCTAAACCCCGTTGTTGAAAGAAAAACTGGACAGTGACTGGTTGAAGGGGAAAAGCCGACTTCTTGACTTTACCAGTACATCTTTGACAGCCATCACACTTTCTAGCAAAGGCATGTGCATCTTTGAACAAATTTGACCAATAATAACTAGCCTGTAATATTTTATGTGTTGTTGTTTCTCTAGAATAGTGTCCTCCAGTATGTCCTGCATGCAATTGCAATAAGATATCATCAGTCTCTATTTTATCAAGGCACTTGAGAAAAACTCCATTATAATTTCTCCTAAACAAAACACCATCAATGAACTGATAAGGTGCATCCTTTAATATCAAAGCTATGCGCTTCTTGAAGTCTAACGTTTAAGGAGCAAACCCGTGTGTGAGTCAGAATTTAATATCATCATACCATTAGGACGTTGGAGAAGAAATCACATTAACAGTATCTTAAGAAACACCTCCCTCTTGGTTCCATTCCAGTTGTTCTTTTTGAGGATCATTAGATTGGGTAGTAAGTAAATACAAAACTTGTCCTTTAAAATTTTTATCCAGTTTTATTTCCAAATCATACTCTTGAAGGGCGGTCATCCAATGGGCACACTTTTCACCAAGTTCTTTATGGATCAAAATATTTCGCATTGTTGCATAAGGAACAATGAATTTACTTTTAGACTTTACGAGATATGTCCTGAAATATTTTATAGATTTTTAAATTGCATAAGCGTGTTTATCAATATTAGAATAATTCATGTCAGTGCGTTTGAATGGTGAACTCATAAAAGAAATGGGGATTTCAATCTCCTTAGCCTATTTCTGTGTTAACACCGCAACATAAGAAAAGTCAGTTGAAAATGTATAAAGAATAAAATATTTTGTGAAATCTGGTGACATTAATGCAGGAGCTTCTCCAATAGTTTTCGAATTTCAGCAAAAGAATCAAACCACTTAAACTGGATATCCTTTTTAATCAGATCTTGTAAAGGTCTAACTATATGATCAAAGTTTGGAACAAACCTTCTAACAAAGTTGATATTTCCCAAAAAGGACTGCATAGCTTTCTTAGAACTTGGGAGTCCAATTTTATAAATATCATTTGTTCTTTTAGGATCAATATTCATAACGTGTTTTGAAACTATAAACCCCAAAATTTTACCTTTTGTGACTACAAAAATGGACTTCTTTGGGTTCAAAGAGATACTGTACTTACGATACCTTTCAAAAACCTGTTTAAGAGAAAATAGATGATCAAGTCTCTTTTTAGAATAAATAGTTATATAGTCAAGATAAACTACTATGAATTTATGCATCAGGCCTCTGAAAGCTATTCCGTATCTCTCTGGAAAATAGAACCTGTGCATTAATTAGTCCAAAAGGAATTTTTTTGTAAGTAAAAGTTCCCCAATGTGTCCTGAATGCAGTTTTAAGTTGATCAGAAGGGGTAGCCATGCCCTGATTGTACCTAGAGAACCATCTAACAAAGAAAACATCTTTGCACCTGCAACCTTCTGCAAATTTTTTTCCATAGGAGGAATAGGATAGCTTTCCTTTTCAGATGCTTTATTCAAATTCCAGAAGTCTACACACAGTCTTATTTCCCCATTCTTTTTGCGAACATAGACTAAATTGGCAACCCATTATGTGTGTCTTACTTGAAATATGATTCTTGTTGCCAATAATTTCTCTAATTCTTTCTTTACAGATGGTCCGAGGCTAGGATGCATTTTCCTCATCTTTTGTTGGTAGGGTTTGACATGAGGCTTCATAGGGATGTTGTGCTGGATTATTTTAGTGTCAAACATATTAATATCGTCATACATCCATGAAAAGACATCCTTAAATTCCTTTCACAGTTTGATGTAATATTTTTTCTTTTCGGGTGAACAATCAATCCCTAGATTAATCAATTGAGGATTTTTCTCAGTTCTAATTTGACAGGCTAATAATTTAGAAAAGAGCTACGCATTTTGCAGTTGGTTTCATTTTTTAATTTATATTGCAAATCATGAAATTTTTCTAAATTGATTACTAATTTAGGAATCAAGTTGGAAGGAGAATGGGGATCTGATAATGATTTTTCATGTTCATGTTCATCAATTTCTATGCCTTTGAAGGTGTCTTAAGATTCTAAGAAATCCAATATTTTTTAATCATCATCAAACACCTTCCAATTGGTAACATTGTCTAGGATTGAAGGTTTGTACACCAATACAATGGAAAAAGTATCTGGAGATAGACCTTGAGGATGAATGAGCCCAGAAGCAGTGTTCTCCAACAGATCAGCATCAAAGTTTTGTGATCTAGTAATAGAGTTAATGTTAAATGCTTTGAAAGAATTAGTCAAGTCCCTGACTAGATTCTGATAATTTACCAAATGAGGGGATATACAATGGATTTTATTTCTAACTTGTTTCATAATAATCTCATAATCACCATAACACTCAATAACCTAAGCACCTAAATCAATTTCCTTCATGAGGCCCTGGACAAGAGCTTCATATTCAACAATATTATTAGTACACTCAAATTCTAACCTATAAGCAATCATAACTTTGGTTCCCTTGGGATCTACCAGTACATACCTTGCACCAGCGCCTTCTTTTGATATAGATCCATCAAAATTAAAGTCCAAGAGTTTATTTCTACTCTAAAATTTGTATTTACATTATACACATTATGTACAATTGTACCAGAAAAAGGGACAACAGTATAGTTAATAATTACATATTGGTTTTCAACATTCTCAATGGCTGAAGAATCAACATGAAGTTTTTTCGAAAAATGTGTCAAATGCGTAATGTTGAATATGTGAACTAAAGTAAACAATAGGCTCACTAGGGTCATTCAGATCAGTAATTGTCTGCTTCATGTATGGCTCTGTTTTTATTTTAATTGTGTTAGGCTGACCATTATATGGGATCCATAAATGGGACCAATCAGTGGTGAAGTAACCTCTATGTTTCTCTGACCAGTCTCTACTTAGCCACATGCCATAGGCTTTGGGAATATCAACAATTATGATATCGATAGTGTGATGAATTCTTGGATCAACAGATAATGTAATAAGGACATTTTTCAATTCCCCCACTACTCGGACTTTTGATATATCAAGTTGGACAATCTAGGTAGGACAAGCTTCCCAAGATACATTAATATTTTTACAGACAGACAGTGGCATAACATTGGATGAAGAACCTGATTCTATCACGCAATTATGCACATTCCTATTGAATATATCAAATGTAAGTAAAAAGGGAGGCGTCTTCTTCCCATATGTCTTTTGGCTATTAGGCTTTGAAGAAGTTTCCAAATTGTTATTTTGAATTTCCCTTGATTAATTTAGAATAATTCTTTTAGGAAAATTTTCCCTCATGGAGAGTATTTTCAGGAGTTCAAATAAAGATGTATTATACTTCATCCTTTTTAGTTCATCAACTAAGTTATACTCAATTTCAGGAATGATTGTTTCCTTTTGCATTATCGCTTTGATTTTGTTGGGATTGGATGATAATGATGGAGATTCCTATGAAGCTTTCCCTTTACTGCGATTATTATAAGGGTGTTGCACATTAAAAACTATTTTTTGTTCACATTATTCTTTGACCATAGGTAATTCAGAAAAATAATTCATTGTATTAACATGCTAATCTTGCTCTTCATTAGGAGGTTCAAATTCCTCTGCTTCTTTAGGGATTTCCTCATTGTTATCAGGGACAGTTTGTGATTTCGAAGCCAGAGCTATGAAAATGGAATAAATTTCTTCAAAAGACAATGCTTCATTAGGAGTGGGTGGGATTTGATGTTGAGGAGGTTGATAAGGTCTCCTAAAAGTTTTCCTTACGAATCCTCTGTTATTGGATTGACCTTTAGTACAGGTTTTCCTCAAATCCACCATTTCATTGGAAATATTTTGTAAAACTTTCTTCATAATGTCCATATCAAAAGGGTTTTTGTTTTGTGTAGTGGGTTTAGTGATGTTTTACTACATCTTGTGATTTGTGGGGGGTTGATCGACTCGAATATATCGATTGTCTTTAAAACCAAACATATCCTTTTCTACTAATATTGCTTCCGCAAAAGCTTCTTGTAGATTATTCTTGTGTGCTCGTTTGACCCACATGGAAATAGGAATGGGTATACCTTTGATATAGTAGGAAACCAATAATTCTTATGCTAGAAGAACATTGTTAGGAATTCTGTTTTTCAAATAGGAATACCTCTAATTAAAGTACTTGAACCGTTCTTTCCCTTTTATTTTTAATGAGGAAAGATCCATGACCATATATTCAGGAGTTTGATCATCTCCAAATTTCTAGATAAATAGCATTTCGAAATCAACCCAAGAAGTAATAGATCCAGCTTCTAAGGAAAAGTACCATGTGGCAGATTTCCCTTGAAAAGTGTAAGGGAATAACCTGCAGACCACATATTCATGTATTACACTTCTAAGCCTAAATTCATGCATAAAAGTTTTGATATGATCTGTTGCAGGTGACTTATCGTCAGGGTTAAACTTAGGGATCCATTTCTCTGGGTTTTTTTGTAGTCTATGTTGCTCTCCAGGGACAGCTACAACATCCTGATCCAACCACGGTATTTTGGGCTAATCAACCATTGGCTTGTCTGTTGAAGTGGAAGAACTTGAGGATGAATCATTGTCAGATGAATACTCTAATGATGATGAAGATGAAGAGGGAGGTGATGGTGGAGGGACACCAAGTATTCTGTTGGGTTGTGGATTATCCTGAGGTTGATATGTTTTTTTCAAACAGTGGATTAAATTAAATTTCGGGGAATAGTTCCTGACAAACTGTATTTTGATTTCTTGTATCACTCTGTAAGTTGTTGATGAGATGTTGTTGAGACAATAAGTGTCTTAGGTTCTCAATTGTTTCAATCCTCTGTTCTACGCTGGAGGTGATATCGTGAGTACTCTTCCTCAGTTTCTCAAGAGTTAAAGGTCCTCTAGTTGGAGATAAAAAGATAGTCTCCGACGTTCTAATTTATTGTTCTGTTATAGATGTAGCAAGGGATTTGGTTTGAATCTCAATTTGTGGGATCGTTGATGTAGACGCTTTTGTTTGACTTCTAGTAATGACTGGTGTCCTAGTAGGAGTAGGCCTGATAGTGTTTCATTTAGGCATGAATAATCATGGCCGTCCTTCTAGCTCCATTTGTTAATTCCTCAGATGTCTTGGAAGTATCCTAGGAAACAGCGAAAAGGAGATAGCCCAATCTAAAGGCTTCAAATAACCCCACGGAAGGATTATTCTATCCTTAGAGTGTTTGGTATAACTAAATATGATGGATATCAGGACTCCGTTGGAACTTTTGAAGTAATCCAAATGGTTGTCTCTTTCTTCTAGGGAAGTGAAGGAAAGTTTATCAAGAAACGTGAACAGAAAGAAGACAAGTAAAAGAAAAATAAAATTAATATACTTAAAAAAATTAAATAAGGGAACTATAGCTCTAGATTCTCAGAACAATCAGATCTTGAAAATTATATAGATGTCATACTAATCAATAAACATATGGATCAAATCTGACATAACCTGCTTTGAAAAAACAAGACAGTGAAAACTAATTTGTTTTATTCAAAGAATTATATTGGATGACTGCTCTCCAAATAATATGCTAATTGACAAATTAACACATGATAATGACTTTTCTGTAATTGCAAAAAAATGGATTACGCAATGTGAACCAGATAAAGAAATTTACCGTTACATTATCTGCATATAAATCCTAGATGAAAAATAAACATATAGATATATATGCATATAATAATGCAACCCAAAACAGAGTTATTGAATAAATGTATGGAAACTAGTATTCATCAAGGAAACTTGATAAACATATTAACAAAAGAAAGGAAAAGAGAAATTGATTGAAATTCTTTAAAGATTGCAGGAAATTACAATGCTTCAAATACATAGTGTGTCTCCAGTTCTTTCCTTCAACGGTTTCTCCCCTCCCCATTCCCATGATATTTAAGTCTCTTTAAGTAATAATTACAAAAAGTTACAAAGAAAGAAATTTCCCATGAAATTAGGGATTACAAGCTATCGGTTCAATATATTCCAAGGGAATTGCCATTTGGAAAACACATACGAGGAATCAACAAAACCCTGTTGCATGATTGAGAACCATATCTAATGGAGGAGAAAAAAGGCCCAGATGGTTGAGAAAACCGATTGCTTTGTCTTTAACACCCAAAACCACATCACATCCTCATAAGGCCAAGGAAAACATGTCAGAATGCAAGATATAATCTTCCATAGAGATACGCACATTGTGACACTTCCCCTTGCAAGGTAAGGTGCCCCCATTCGCAACCATGACTTCAAAGTTGGAGCAAGGATTGATAAAACAATCATCCTGTTAGGAGATCCGAGGGTCAATGAAGTTATGAATGCTACCAGAATCAATGAGTATGGAAAGAGGGAGCATCTTGAAGTAACCCCTGACCCACATTCTTTGGGGGGTGGTGATTTCAGCTAAAACATGGAGAAATATCTCTAGGTGGTCTTCCTGAGATGGAGGCTCAATAGTTGGCTCCTGAATGTCGACCTGATCATCCATTGTATCTGGATTTTCTTCACCAATTTCAGAGGCAGGCGAAGAATCCACATCCAAGAGATAGAGCTTTTGCTGAACACATCTATGGCTTCGAGTGAATTTCTCATCACAATTATAACAATGCCTTTTTCTCTGCGTGCCTGCATCTCTGTTTCAGACAAATGCTTGATAGGAGTTGGTCGAGGAGCTTACGGGATGGGAGGTCGTTGAGAGCCCATATTTCTGAAGGGAACAAAAGTGGGTTTGGAGCGTTGTCGGGATGCAATCTTTTCTTCTGCCAACTTAGCCAACCCCAGGGCTTCCATCATTGTGTTGGGACAGAACCTTTTAACCTCTAAGTGGATTTCATCCTTAAGACCACTGATAAAACAACTCTTGTAGAATTCATCACGCAATCCTTCTGTGTGATTGGCTAGTTTCTCAAATTCGGTCTGATACTCTCTCACAGTGCCAATTTGGTGAAGTTTAGTGAGGGCTCCTGTGAAGTCATCAAAAGCACTAGGACCAAATCGGTTCAAAAGAAGGTGGCAAAAATCTGGCCATTTTGGCTCTTCATGAGCCTTGATGTACCAACGATACCATTGAAAAGCTTCCTTTTCCAAATGAAAGAATGCAAGTGGAACTTTGGTGACATCAAAAGAATTATGCAGACTAAAATATTGTTCTACATGATAGATCCAACAAGTCATATTAGTACCATTGAAGCAAAATCAAACTTCGGACCACGAAAATTGCTAGAAGAAGATAACCCATTCTTTGATGAAGGCTCGAACTGTTGTTTCTTGTTCATCGCTGAATGCTCAAGATCAAGGCCGAGAAATTTTTCATCCAAATCCTAGAGTTTGGATTGGATGGCTGCAAGTGCTTCCTCCATGGTTTTTGCTACTGCGCGGGTGACAACCATAACCAGGATTTTTTTTTTTTTGAATGGGTAGAAAAACACGAACAAAAGATTAGTTCGTAAAGGGAATTTTGGATTTGGGAAAAACTATGATGGTTGATTGGGGTTTGACTAGGTTTTGGACACTTTCGAATGGACAGGGAAGCAAAAAATGGGGATTTCAGAAGCGGGGTGAAAGAATGAGAATATTTGCCAGGGAGGGATAAAGAAGCAAACATAGGAAATGGACACGGTGGCAAAATTTTAAGGCGATTGGGTGAAAATTAAAGAAGTTATGGCAAGCCCTAAAAATAGACAAATGTGGGATTTCTTGCTTTGGGAAGTGGAATTTTGGATAGGGTCCTTAGATATGAAAGATACAGATTGTGGTGATAGGGGTGTCAGGGAATTTTCAAGGGAAACAGAGTGAAAATAAGGGAGATATGGCGAAAAATTAGGTTTTTTTTTTTTTTTTTTCCCAGAATGGATCTGCTACGACGCAGAAGGGATTGGAAATAAATGGATCTGCAATGGCATGAAAGCATTACGAAACAGATGGATCTGAAACGACGTGGAAGGGATTAGCAACAGATGGATTTGAAATGATGCGGAAGGGACCTGAAACAAATAGATCTGAAATGATGTGGAAGTGATCAACAACAAATAAATCTGAAACGACACGAAAGTGATCGGAAACAGATAGATTTGAAACAGCGTGGAAGTGATAGACAACAGTTCTGGACAGAGGAAATCTGTGATTTATCAACTGAAAATGGATATGGACCCCATATTCTTGGCTTCCTAATGGTTTAAGGGATTCACTTGGCCACTAATGTTATCTGATGGCTTGCGTATTGGTGCAGTGCCTCTCACTCCATGGCTCAGGTAAAACTGATAACCGCTTTGCCACAAATGACAACTCTTGGTTTACCTCACAGGTTGGAACTAGTCAATCAGGTAGGGGTCGTTTCCCTTTTCGCTGGCAGGTCCTCTCAATGGGACAGCTACTTTGGGATTCTTGTGGTACTGCTCACAATGCGTTTTAGGGCTTATGCCCAAGTACTTCCCACAGTTAAGCAGATAGGGATTATTCCTAGATCCGAATTTGCAACAGATGCAAATTTTGGTTTTTGCAGAAATTTCACCCAACGAGCCCAATAAAGTGCTCTGATACCAGATGTGAAGAACCTACAACAATTAATTAATGAAAATACACGAGATAACGGTAAGAACAGAACTCAGAATCACTTTATTGATTGTAAGCCACTTTGAGGGGGCAACCTCCTTTGAGCAAGCTCAATACAAATAACTTCATGGTGCCTTCATTGGACTCAATGCACACTTATATACTAAGTCTAGGCACCAATACTATGGGTCAAAACCATGGGCTAATACAAACTATGGGTCAACAAATACTACGAGCGACTTACAAAGCATATGCGCCCAACAACAATAACAAAAACTATGGATCAACAAATACTATGGGACATCTTACAAAGCATATGCACCCAACAACAATATACTAACAAAGTAAAGACATAGGTTCCTAACATCTAGGTACCATAAAGTGAGGATTAAGGAAGAGGACATTCAAAAGACAGCCTTTAGGACTAGGTATGGCCATTATGAATTTACAGTGGTGCCATTTGGTATTACCAATGCACCTGCTACATTCATGTGTCTCATGAATAGTGTCTTTAGCAAATATTTGGATAAGTTTGTGATTGTGTTCTTGGATGACATCCTTGCGTATTCCAAGAATGAAGAAGAAGACAATGAGAATTTGAGGATGGTAGTGCAAGTCCTTAGGGAGAACCACATGTATGCTAAGATGATTAAATGTAACTTCTATCAGCAGAAAGTACAGTATTTGGGTCATATTATATTGACGAAAGGCATTGCAGTGGATCCGGAGAAGATTGAAGCCATCATGGATTGGCCTACTCTAAGGAATGTAGCAGAGGTTAGGTATTTTATGGGCCTTGTTGGTTACTACATAAGGTTCATCGAATGCTTCTCCAAGATAGCCCATCCAATCACTTCATTGTAGAGGAAGGACATCAAATTCACATGTTCTGAAAAATGTGAAAGAAGTTTCCAGCAGTTAAACTAGTTACTTACTAGTGCACATGTTTTAAAGATTGCAGATCCAGGTAAGGATTTTTTAGTATGCATTGATTCTTGCATTGAAGGACTCGGTGGAGTACTGATGCAAGAAGGGTTTTCAATTTGTTATGAGTCAAGGAAGCTGATGGATCATGAAAGGAACTATGCCTCCCATGGCTTAGAACTAGCAGCCATAGTTCATGCTCTCAAGAGATGGAGGCATTATCTCTTGGGAAGAAGATTTGAGCTCATAACTAATCTTATGAGTTTAAAATACTTGTTTGACCAACCAAATCTTAATGCTAGACAAACTAGATGGATGGAGTTTATTTGCGAATTTGATTTGGAAATTAAGCATGTCAAGGGTAAGGAGAATAAAGTTTCTAATGCACTCAGCAGAAAATTTCATATTGCAGCAATAAGTAGGTGTGAATTGGACTTGAAGGAAAGGATTTTAGAGGCTCAAAATAGTGATGAAGTCTACCTTTAGATCAAAGAGAAATTGCAGCAGGGTATTATGGATGAAAAGTATGCAAGATATCAACTGGGAGAGGGTAATTTTCTCATTTATCAAAATACCAGACCGTACATTCCAAACAGTGTAGATTTGAAGAAGTTGGTAATGGATGAGATACATCAAATACCATACTTAGGACATCCAGGATACCAGAAATCTATAACAACAGTGAGGAAACAATACTTTTGGCATGGTATGAAGAAAGGCATATCTGAGTACATTTCTAGGTGTCATAAGTGTCAACAAGTCAGGGAAGAGCATCAACATCCGACAGGATTGTTGCAGCCATTTCCCATCCCAAAATGGAAGTGGGAAGTGATCTCTATGGATTTTATAACAAGTTTGCCAATGACAGTGAAGAAACATGATGTAATCATGGTGGTGGTGGACAAGCTATCAAAGGTAGCTCATTTCATTCCAGTCAAGTCCACCCACAAGGCCAATGGCATTGCAGATATCTTCATGGGAGAGATAATCAGGTTGCATGGATTACCCAAGGCAATAATTTCATACCGTGACACAAAGTTCACATCTAATTTTTGGAAAGGATTGTTTCGGCAACTAGGAACTAAGTTGAATTTTAGCACAGCCTATCATCTTGAAACGAATGGTCATACTGAGAGAGTAAATCATATTCTTGAGTACATGTTAAGAATGTATGTGATGGACAAGCCATCCAAGTGGGAAGACTGTTTACACTTATTGGAATTTTCTTACAACAATGGACATCAAGCATCATTGAAAATGAGTCCCTTTGAAGTGATGTATGGAAAAGGGTGTCGAACTCCATTGAATTGAGATAGCCCAGTGAACAAAGTAGTGCTTGGACCTAAAATGATCGAGGAAATGGAGCAAGAGATTGTCTAGATCAGACAGAATTTGAAGGTAGCACAGGACAGGCAGAAGAGTTATGCAGATCTGAAAATAATGCATAAGAAATTTCAGATTGGGGATCACGTCTACTTGAGAGTGAAACCAAGGAAGAGTTCCATGAAGTTGGGAATTTGTGCCAAGTTGGAACCAAGATATTGTGGGGCATTCAAAGTCCTTGATAGGATAGGGCCAGTTGCATATAGGATTGCATTTCCTACTAACATGAAATCTCATAATGTTTTCAATGTCTCTTTGCTTAAGAAATATGTACACGATCCTAATCATATCATTGATTGGCATGTGATACAGGTGGAACTAGAGGAAGAGTTCCAGGTTGAGCCTATATGCATCCTCGACAAGAAAGTCACCTTGGTCTGTGTTGTTACTGCAACACCCCCCCAAAGTTTTGAAAAATATAGGGGCCCCTCCCCCTACACTTTTGTATTGATTTTTCTTTCTCTTTCTTTTGAAGCTTATCCTGCTCTAAATCCAGCAAAACTTTAACACTTGTTTCCCAAAGAAGTTTTTTGAAAATTTTTCTAAGGCAAAGTCACCTTTAGCCTTCGATGCAAGTTTTAACCATAAGTCTTCCACCTTTAGCGCAAGTTTTAACCATAAATATCCCGCCTTCGGTGCAAGTTTCGATCATAAGACTGTCATCTTCGGTGCAAATCACAAACCTAACTCTGCCTCTTCGGTGCAAGTTTTAACTCTATTCTTGCCGCTTTCGGTGCTTGAGTCAACTTTGATCTGCGCGCTTTTGGGCGGGTTTCCAAGGTCTATTATGGCCTCCTGCAGTGCAATATTAAATCCTAAATTGGCCTCTCGTGGTGCAAGTCTTCAAGAGCTCACTTCGGCCCAACCATGGCACCTGTCTTAGTCTTATTTTGGCTGCCTTTGGCCCAATTGCCTAGCATTGTTTTGGCTGCCTTTGGCACAGAGTTTAACTTCATAAAGGACGTCGACACAAGAATATTCTAAGTGTTTGGAACTCTTTTGCGCAGTTTTTAATGACAACTTTTGCTACAGAAGCGTAGGAGTTATTTTATTTTGGCCGACACCGATGCATGGCTTAGCCTTAAAATCGCCGATGGGCGGATTTTATGACCAATATTCCAAAGATTTTGGTTTTGTTTTTAAACTAAGGCAAAACCATCTTTAGCATTAAGCGCAATTTTTAGTGACAACTTTTGTGACAGAAGCGCAGGATTTATTTTATTTTGGCCGACACCGGCGTATGGCTTAGCCTTAAAATTGCCGATGGGTGGATTTTTATGACCAAATTCCGTGACCAAGCTCAAATGTTAAAATTAATCCTCGCGCTGCGGCGCAGCTTCTAATGATATTTTTGCCAAACTTTTGCGAACCATCCAGCGCAAATCTTGGTGATATTTTCCCCGACTATGGCGCATCTTTTGGGCATAGGTCCTAGTGATAATTTTCCCTCCATGATCGCAAGCGCTATGCTTAATTATGCTGACCATTTGTGACCCGTCCAACACAAGTCTTGATGATATTTTCTCTGTTGTGGCGCATGAGTTAGCCTTAAAAATCGCCGCTGTCACGCCACTCCCAATTGTAAAATGCTGCGGCAGGTGCCACTTATGATCGCAAGGTTTTTAATTATAATCTTCTCGTCCATTGCACATTAGTTAACGATATCTTCCCTGCCATCAAATAGCCCGCTTGTTTCGGTATCCATGTAACTACACATTAATTAGAACTTATGGCAGCCGTGTTAAATCAGCCACCTTTCCACTTTGAGCCCTGTGCCTATTAAATTGGCCAACCTATGGCCCAGGCGACATAAATGTGTCCCTTTTAAATATAATGAGGCTTGAGGTGTGCAAATATTCGTTTAAAGTCTTTGTCAAAATCTTTACTTACGTTATTTCGCTATTACAGGTTTTGACATGCTTAGGAAATCCACCCAGTGCAAAGCTAAGCTCGTGGAGTCAGACTCAGACGTAGAAAGAAAACAAGAAGCCAAGTAGAAATAGGAGGCCAATGCAGCTAAAAAGGAAGAATTAGCAAGACTGCAGGTAGAAAAGGAGGCAGCCAAATTAGCAGAGGTGGCAAGGCTGCAAGCAGAAGACGAAGTTAGAAAGGAAAAATAACAAGGTCGATCTGATCTGCGACCCATGGACTTAGATCTGCCAAAGAAAGACCCACCAAGGATAGCTGATACTGGAGTTGTTCCTACTGATGAATTAGCACTAACCGTGTACAGCCCCAAGCAGCAACGCCAAGTGGCCAACCTGGATTCCGTTTATTTTCCTGAAAGGAAGAAGGCTATTATTGGTAGATCGATTAAGAAAGTGGAAAATGGGCCGGTTATGTCCAGTCAGTTGAGCCACCCATGCAAGCCGAAGTAGAGGAACCAGCAGAAGTTGAAAAGTTAGCAAAATCTATTGATACATCTAGTCCTTAGTTGGTTTTAAATGAAATAAATGGACAAGCACAACTGAAATTTATTTTTGTTACATATTTTGTAAAAGGACAGCTCTATTATTAGTTTGTCTTATTAGTCATTAGAAGACAAAAAAATTTGTTCCCTCCTAGGTTTAGGTTTAGGTTTTGGGAAAAGGAAAGCATTGTAAATCTATAAATAGACAGACATAAGAGAATGAATGGACTTTCGACATGCAAAGAAAAAGGACTGCGCTATGTATGGGAACTATTTTCTAGATATAAAGATACAAGAGTTTGTTTCTGTCTATTGAAATCCTGCATGGCATTTGCTTGGGATCTGTGTAAAGAGATGTGGAACTATTTTGAGTCTCTTTCCACTGGTTTATTGTGAGATCATTCTAACTCATTTGTGGATTATTCCATTGCTGTGAATGTTTCTCATTTTCTATGTATTATGCTGTGTACTATGAGTGGTGAAATCGTTTTAATTCATTTGAGCTATCTTGAATGTATCTCCCTTTCTACTGTAATTTACATTTAAACTGGTTCAAATAGCTATCTGTGTGACCCTTATGTGTATCTATAGCACGCTTCTCATTCTCTTATTTTGTCTCCTCACGAGGATAGAATAGATTTGCTTATCACAATTTTAGATTAAGATTTGTTTCAGCTTTGCATTTAGATTAAATTAGTTTACAACACTTGCATCTCATACATAAATTTAAAACACATAAACGGTGGATCGGGCCGCAACCGGTAAAGACTACAACAAATCTTAAAACATAAACGGTAGCCGGAACCATTAACCGGACGGATTCCCCACACCAAACGATGAGCGATCTAATTGTGATTGCCTACTAGGGAGAATCCCTTGCTAATTGATGCTATGATTTTCGGGGCATCAACAGTCTAGAACAGGGCCATAGGGAAGGTAAAGGTGCAATGGAGGCACCTTAGTCGAGAAGAGGCCACGTGGGAGCTGGAGGATTGCATGAAAGAGGCATTCCCATTTTTGTTCAGTTTTGAGAACACAGAGGACGGTGTTATTTTAAGGGAGAGGGAGTTGTAATACCCCATTTTGACCTTGATGTTTATTGGCTTCAATCTAAATACTATGTATATGCAGTGTGTGTATTTTCCCTAGTGGGGAGTTCAAGGACAAGGTCTCACTAGTGGATGCTTAAGTTTATTGCGTAGGCAAGTATTTGAAAGTTTGATTATTCATGGGCTGTTAAGCCATGAAAAAATGTAAATGATGTAATTATTTATTAATGAATAAAATAACCAAGAAGCTGGCTAAGGAAGCAACCAATGAGAAAGGGCTATGTGTATCCACTAGGGAAAGGTGAGGGAGTTATGGGATTGGTACCCATGTTGCCACATGTCCAAATGTGAACCGTTTTGACCTCGCTGTTGACATTGATTCGGTTGCAGAGGTGGTTGAGAACCTTGCTACTGAATCTGATGGAGTATGGACCATGCCTAGGATTTCGTATGGCAGGGCATGGCTCTGATCTCTTGTCTTGGAAGACACATAATCTCCTAGAAACTCGCAAAACCTATTTTGAATACCCATTGGGGAAGGGAATTCATTCATTCAGACTGCACTCACCATTGATCATCCATCGATTCATTGAGAGGGAACTCATTCAGACATTCCTGCACAGGTAGACCCGTAGAGCCAGACGTGAGTAAGCTAGAAGATAATCGCGTTTCCTATGTAATAGGAAAATACCATTGAGTTCATGACCATATCAAGTGTGTGTGCGAACCTAGTCTACTCATGATGGGATTGGTAAGAACCATGAGAGGAATGACAAAGCTTGAATGGTATAGAGAAACTGTGAGAACCCGGGATTGGATCGTGGAGAGTATATTGCAGAACAGAGCCTGTCTGCAAGTCTGAAAAACATCAACTTGTTGGAATATGGTAGAAGGTTGGGTTGCTTGATAAACATAGTGAATGTTGTAATCTCATATAAATAACGACTGGACCTTTCTATGCCCACCCTGAATAGCACTGAAAAAGAAGAGGCCTTGAGGGACTGTGCATCAGAGAAAAGGGTCTTCCTTGTGTTGGGTGAGGTAGGTAATGTGGGTGTCGTGTCTACTGAGTGCTTATATGCCTACAACTCTGTGGTTGATCTCAATGGCTTAGCAATACCTTCCTTGTTATCCTTGTATGCCTGACAAACCTAACTGTAGGTTGGATTAGCATAATGAGCTTGTCTGGTATGCTTGAAAAACCCAACTGCAGGCTGGCTTCACATGACTGTGTTGTTTGGTATGCTTGATAAACCCAACTGGAAGTTGGCTTAGCATGACCAATATGTCCCTATATGCTTGAAAACCCACTGTAGGTTGGATTAGCATGGGTAGATTCCCTCGAATGTTTAATACACCCAATTACATATTGGATTAGCATTGAGATGGAACCTTGACTGTGAGAGAACCTGATATCCCTCAGTGGATATGCATCCCATCTCGGGGGTGATCTCTCAGTTGAAAGAGTATAGGCTAGACATAGATCTAAGTTTGGGTGGAACGTTGCTCTCACTTAGCCAATTGCTTGAAAGCTTCAGAAAGTTAAATGATAACTACTTCTTTTTTATGTAAATGATGATGTTCCATTTATATGATATGGTTGCTTCTGTTCAGTTGTGGAATGTATGTCATATGAATTTGATTGATAGGAAGATTATGTTCAAGCCTGAGTAGAAGGCTGATTTCATTGCTTTATACATCATCTTATTGCATGAGTGTAATGAATTATAATTCTTGCATGTGATAGATGTAATGGTTAGATCTAACTTTATGCACCTTACATGTTGTGATGTATTGATTAACCATGTGAATGAGTGGAATGTATACACTTGATATTGGGGAACGGAGGGGAATACCTGGATGTGTTTCTGAACCCCTCTATGGGTCAGGTAAAAAGGAAATCCATGGAAGGAAGAAGGCTAATGTCATTCAAGGTTGATTTGTGCATAGAATGTTCAGTTGGATAAATGGTGGGTTTAGAGACCTCCATTTGGAGTGGAATATGCACCATTGGATAGAGCTCTCCAAGAGGTTTCCAACGGTACCAAAATTTTGTCATTTGGACCCGGGACGAGGAAATTATGCCTCTCAAAAGTTTGCTTTGGTGAGCTATAGGAGCAGAGAAGGTGCTTTCGTAGATCTGCATCCACAATGCGGATTGCAGAAGGGGAATTTTTCCGGAAGGTTAAAGTTGGACGTCCGCAATTCCGACTTCAGCAAAGTAGATTGCATATTGCGGAAGGGGAAGGGGAAGTTTTCCGGAAGGTTGAAGTTGGACTTTTGCAGTTCTGACTTCCGCAATGTTGATTGTGGATTATGGAAGGGGAAGTTTTCTTGAAGGTTGAAGTTCAACTTTCATAATTCAGACTTCTGCAATGCAGATTGCAGATTGTAGAAGGGGAAGTTTTCTAGAAGGTTGAAGTTGGGATTCCGCAATTCCGACTTCCGCAATGTGGATTGTGGATTGCAGAAGGGGAAGTTTTCCAGAAGGATGAAGTTGGACTTCCGCATTTCAGGATTACAGATTGCAGATTGCGGATAGCGGATCCAAGCTATTCCGACTCTGTGTGTGTATTCAGTCGAAGTAGGAAAAAAATGTGTATCGAGGTCTCCCATAGCCTCTATGGGTCATGGGGACATGACAGATGGCTTGTAGTAAGACCCCTATCTTTCAATTTACAATTGTTTAGGTGAATTTTATTTAATTCCAAGATGACCAAGATGGAAACCAAATTAGCAGAAGACTCACCAGATTATAAGGGTTTACTTCCAATCAGTAATGGAACATATGGAAGGAAAACCAAGTTACTCCTATGGCTGATTTATCAAATGAGATATTTCCGAAATGGTGGTTCAAACAAGAAAGTGTCAATTTATAGTCTGCATGAATTACTTGCTAGATTTTATAGAAATCATATTTCCATGTATAAACCAAGTAAAGTATAGCCTGTCATGGCCATCCCAAATTTTCAAATTCAATTGATATGAAATAAATTGATCAACGAGCTTTGGACAAATCTTTCATTATTGTCAAGGAAAGCAAAATTTCAGAAAGAAAAAATCCCAAAAAGATAAATAAAAGAATCAACCACTCCTATATACAGGTAAGTCAATGCTTACCTCAAGTAAAATACTTCTTGAAAAGATGTATGTTTACTGGGTAGGTTTCATAGAAACCCTCCAGTGTCGGTAATCAGACAGTACTAGGGCCAAGCTTTTCTGTAATAATGAATGGCCCTAACCACAAGCATTGAAACTTAGTATATTCATATTTTTCCTTGTGTTGTTTGTTCCATTTTAAGACCAAATCCCCTACTTGAAAATCTCTCTCAGTTGAAGATTTCTCATCAAACCATATTTTAACTAGTAGTTGATGTTGGTATAATTTATTTTTGGACTTCTCCCTCTCTTCTTCTAATTTAAGCGATGAATCAATTATGTTCTGAAGAGGAGAAGAGTCATCCTGTTGTAATGATTGAGCCAACTATAATGAAGGAACTAATAGGTTCGAAGGTAAAATAGATTCCTTACCATAAACTAAGCAATAGGGGGAATTTCCAACAACATCTTTTGGAGTTACTCGGTTTTCCTAGAGAGCATTAAAGAGTTGAGAATGCCAATTTTTATGATGAGTGGCCACAATATTCTTCAGGATATTAATCAAATTTTTATTCGAAGACTCAACTTGTCCATTTCCCTATGGGTAATAATTGGAAGAGTATTTGATACGGATTTATGTGGGAATGAAATAAAAAGCATATACAGAATTAAATACAGAGATATATTGCAAAGAACATAGCGATACAGTAAACACACATTCTATTAAATACCGGAAATAGAACGGACTATAAAATACAACAGCTAGAATGGTAGTAGCTATCTCTGAGAAGAGATGTGGCTGTTGTGCTCATTCGTGTCAAGATGAATACAAAAGGAGGCCGAAAGGGCCTATTTATCATAAGCATGAGGGAAAGAATCCCAAACATCCAAAAACCTAACCCTAGAAGATGGACCGTCATAAATTTTACGGCCCTAAGGTGGTCAGTTCAACAGTAAACTTCCCGGGGTCATGACTTTTGCATAAAATCTTTGTTTGGGGTGCTCGGTAGCCTGTTGGAAAGGTCTATCCGAGATTTATAACTTTCGGGACAAATTTCATCTTGAAAGTTATTGGTTGAGAATGCCCCAAAAAACGTCGTTTAGGGCCCCAAAACAGTTCCCAAAGTTTAGGACCTGAAAACCAGCTAAAAATAGTAAATTATGAAATTTGCCAGAAAACTGTTTTTGACGTAAGGTTCCTTAGGCAATAAGTTTCTTGCTTAAAAATACACACCACACACATGTTCACATAGAAAATATGCAAACAACATGCCAAAAGCTAGCTTATATTACTTCGACCGAAACGGTTACAATGCAAAATGAAAGAATGTAAATAACTAACTCACTGTCGACCTTAGCCTTTTCAATACAGAAGTAGCTGTGTGCTATCTCAGTGTGTCGACCTCACCCTCTCCTAGTTCATTGCGGAACTCTGAGCTATAGCTCGATTTGTCTGCTTCTGAAATATGTGTGACTGTTCTCTCCAATCTACAATTTTCTCCCCGAACTCTGCTTTTTCCAAGTGATACAACTAATCTCCTCTCTTTGACCTTCTACTCTATTGTTGTTGTTCTTGAGACACGTATCCTCTATCTGTCGATCTTCTCAGATCCTGCAGACTCGCAACTGTCAGCGCCCCTGCCGTGCTGCACAATCTATGCCTATGTTGACATCTTTCACGCTCCCAACTACCCTCAATAACTGCTATTAACTTCCTTAGAAACCCCGAACTCTTGCCAAGTACTCTCCTTGACTTCTACACATCCTCCTGATAGGATACAATAATCCATCATGTCGGCCATACTATCTGTCATCTTCCTTTCGTACTTCTAGGCTTTACCAATCTACCCCTTCCTCTCCACTTGGCTCATGCCCAAACATGTTGGAGTCGTGGTTCGACGCATGTCGACCATCGACGGATCCACTACTATCCTTTGTCATCTGTCAACCCTTGACATGTCGACTCTCGACCCTTCCGCTTCTTCTTTCGATATGCGCACCGAATTCCTCTAATCGAGTCATTGACTTAGACAAGCCAATATGCTCTTCCACACCAGTGGTCATCGGCACTCCCTCTGGTCGGCCTCCTTCATGTCGATCATCTTCGACTGTTCTGCCTAGGTCTTGATGCTCCTGCATCAGACTCCCCAAGTGAAAAAGAACTCGATTGCTCTGTCAGTCTCCTGAACTCTTCTTCGAAAATCCATGTCCCTCTTGCAACTCATCATCCTTCCATCGCACTAAGTATTCCTTCCTTTGCGAGCTGCGTGTATGCCCAACTTCGCGTTCCTCCATCACTTCTGTGATTTCTTCTTTCTATCGATCTGGAATCTGCAATGTCCAGTCAATATCCGACACTTCTGCGCTTCTGCTGCTTGCACCTTATTCAAACTTGTACAGATTTGAGACATTGAACGTTGGCGAAATGCTCAAGTCAATCGGCAACTCCAACACATAAGTGTTGTCCAAAATTTTCTTCAGAATCTTACATGGTCCAATCTTCTTCAGCTTGAACTTGTTATATGTCCCCATCAGAAATCTCTCCTTCCACAAATGTGTATAGACCAAGTCTCCTTCGTTGGACGACTGTAGTCTCTTCTTCCTGTTGGCTCTCAACTTGTATGCCGCGTTACTCCTCTCTATGCGCTTTCACACATCTTCATACACTTCTTTCATATGCTCTATGAACGATTCTGCATCCGTGCTTTTCCTGATTTTTGTTGGTAACTCGACTAGATCCACCAGGCCATGTGGGATTCTTCCCTAAACAATTTGGAATGGGCTCAAACTTGTTGACCGATTCAAAGAATTTTCATAAGAAAACTCTGCTTAAGCCAACACATTTTCCCACTGCTTGGGTTTGTCGGCCGTCAAGCACGTTAGAAGGTTTCCCAAACTTCTATTCACCACCTCGGTCTATCCATCTGTCTCCAGATGATATGTCGAGCTAAAATGAAACCTCGTGTCTAGTTTCTTCCATAGGGTTCTCCAGAAATGCCCCATAAACTTTGTATCTCTGTCCGATGTGATACTCTTCGACAACCCATGCAATCTGACTACTTCCTTGAAGAAGAGTACAACAATTCCTATGGCATCACTTATCTTCCAACACGGAATAAAGTATGCCATTTTCAAAAATATTTCAAATACAACAAATATTGAGTCTCTTCCTTGTTGCGTGTTCAGAAATCCTAGCACAAAATCCATGCTTAGGTGCTCCCATGGGGTATCCAGTACAGGTAATGGTATATATAACATCGTGTTCTGACTTCTCCCTTTTTCCAATTGGCAAACTCTACATTGTCAAACCCACTTTCCGACATCTGTCGTCATTCCTAGCCAATAATACTTTTCTTTGACCAATGCCTTAGCCTTGTTGATGCCAAAATGACCTGCTAATCTGCCGCTATGCAACTCTTGGATTAGGTTCTCTCTTATGGATCCTATGGGAATACACAACTTTGTCCCTTAAATAGGTATCCCTCTTGGATAAAATAATTCAAGTATGGAGTCTTGTCAACACTCCATGGTTCACGACAAGCCTCCCATGCTTTTGCAAAATCCTCGTCGGTTTCATACTTTGCTTTCACCGACTCTATTTGTGTTTCCTCAACGGTCCTTGTGTTTAGCAATGCAACTCTTCGACTCAGTGCGTCAGCAACCTTGTTCAACTTTCCCGACTTATGTTGCAACATGAATGTATACCCCTACAGGAATTCAACCCCTTTTATGTGACGCTGATTCAACTTCGACTGAGTATTCAGATACCTTAGTGCTTGGTGATCTATGTATAACACAAATTCCTTGGGAAACAAATAATGCATCAACTTCTTCAATGCTTGGACAATAGCATAAATTTCCTAGTCATAGACCAAATATTTCCGCTTCGCATCATCCAACTTCTCACTTAAGAATGCGATTGGTCGGCTCTCATGGCTCAACACTGCTCCAATTTCTGTTCCACTTGCGTCGCAATCGACCTGGAAAACTTTGACGAAATATGGAAGCGCTAACATTGGGCTCTCAGTGACCTTTCCCTTCAACTTGTCGAAAGCTCGTTGGGATGTTTCCATCCACTTGAACTCGCCCTTTCTCATGCACTCTGTCAAAGGTGCACAAATCCAATTGAATCCCTGAATGAACTTCGTGTAGAAACTGGTAAGTTGATGGAAACACCTTACTCCAGTCATAGTTGTCGGTTCTGGACAATCCAATATTTCCTTCACCTTTTCTGGGTCCATCACCAACCCTTTACCCGAGATTACGAATCCTAAGTATACCAGTTCTTCCTTCAAGAAAAAACACTTTTGGAGGTTCACCATCAACTTCTCTTCTTGCAAATTCTGCAATACCTGTCGAATGTGCCCCAAGTGTTCTGCCTTGGTTCGACTAAAAATCAGAATGTCGTCTAGGTAGACTACGACAAAATTACCCAAGAATGGTTTCGGTACCTCATTCATCAACTGAATGAATGTATGGGGTGCATTAGTCAATCTAAATGGCATGAATAACCACTCATACATCCCTTCCTTCTTCTTGAATGTTTTTTTCCATTCATCTCCTTCTCTAACCTGATTTTGGTGATAACCGCTCTTCAGGTCTATGTTCATGAAGTACTTCTCTCCACTCAAGAAATCAATGAAGTCATCCATCCTTGGCAATGGAAATCGGTACTTAATCATGATCTTGTTTATATATCTGGATTCTGTACACATTCTCCATTCTGCACCCTTCTTTGGTGCTAATTCTGTTGGTACTGCGCACGGGCTTAGACTTTCTCTAATCAATCCTCTGTCCAACAACTCCGGGACCTGTTGATTGAGTTCCTAACCTTCTGTCAGACTCATCCTACGCGGTGCTTTGTTTGGTAGAATCGACCCTGGAATCAATTCGATCTGATGGGATATGCTCCTTTTTGGCAGCAATCCCGTCAGTGTCTCATCGACTACTATGCTTCGAAACTCTTCAAGCATATTTCCAACTTCGATCGGAATCTTCTCCATTGTCAACCTTTTAACGCATGGTCCTTTTGCAATGATAGCATAACACCGCGACTGCTTTTCCTCCTCCACGAGGAATTCTTTCGCTGAGCACATCGGCAGTAATTTCTCCCAAACGTTTCTCTCGCCGTGCTTACCATCGGCTCGCTCCTCCAGCTTTGGCTTAAGAGTCCTTTGCATGCCATTTTTCCACACTGTGGCTGTGTTGGCTCGACCATCATAGATCATTTTTCGATCATACTTCCATGGTATTCCTAACAATAGATGGCACACGTCCATTGGGATTACGTCGCACAGTACACTGTCTTCAAATCCTTCGACTCTGAAGCTAATCAGGCACTGGCTGGTCACCTTCACATGATGTATTTTCTGCAACCATGAGATCTTGTGTGGGTGTGGATGTTCTCGACACTTCAACTTCTCCTTGTCGATCACCTCCATCGACACAAGATTCTCATTGCTTCGACCGTCAACTATGGTCTTGCAATGCCATTTGTCGATTCACACTTTGGTTCGAAAGATCGCCTTTCACTGTGTTGGTTCTTGCTCATTGCGTCGATCATCCCAAATCAATGTCTTCCTGGCTGTAATGGCTCGACTTTTCTTCTTACCATCCTCACTGTTGTAGGATGTCGATTCTATCCTCTCGTCGACTTTCTCATCTCTTCAACGTATGGGCTTCGACTCCTCTGCAGCATGTGGGTTCTATGGGCATTCATATGCCTTGTGTCCTACTCCTCGACACTTGTAACAAATTAAGGTTGGTCTATCAGCTCCTTTTCTATCGGATGGACCACTTCAACGATATGCACCTCGACTGCATTTTCCTCGACCATCGCGTCGGTTTTCTTGCATTTTTTCTCTCGTCAATGTCTCCTCCATATGTCGGTTTTCTTTGACATATTCTCTCTTATAACTGCTACTTTGGCCTTTCACAGAAACAGTCTTCGCACCCCAACCAGTCGTCCTTCCTCTCGTCGCTGCGGATTTCCTCGACAATTTCTCTTCTTCCTTCAGAGCTAACTGGTAGGCTTCTCCGACTACTTTGAATCTTGACATGCTCAACTCATCTTGAATAACATATTTCAAGTCGTTGACATATATTGCGACAGCTTCTTCTCCTTCGTTGGTCTCTCTTGACCTTATCAACAATCTATAGAACTCTTCCGTGTACTCCTTCACGGTCATCTCTTTTTGTCGAAAGTTCTACAACTTCCAGAATAAGGAAATCACATAGTCAGTTGGCAAGAACTTCCGTTTCATCTTGGCGACCATTCGATCCCGAGACTTGATTTTTTCCTTTCCCTTCTTGACTCTGTCATCCTTCACATTGTCCCACCACAATGAGGCATGACCCTTCAACCTCAGACATGCAGTCTTTACCCGTTTAGGATCCTTGATCTACTTTATGTCGAAGTATTTCTCCATCTCTCTGAACCAATCGATCAATTCTTCTGCATCCGAGCTTCCTTAGTAGGTACATACATCTATCTTTGTCTGAACTCTCATATCCGTCAGAAGCTTGATGAGTTTTTCTTCTGGTTCTTCTTTCGTTTCTTCCCATGTTTCCACTTCTTTGACCTCTTCATCACTGGGGTCTAACGCATCAGGAATACAACCACACCTTTGGCTTTATTTGATCGATGTGACTTCATTTGTCAGAGGTTACAATGTTTGGACGCACTTGTTGAACATATCGCGATCAACTATGACTGCTGCGCCACGCGCTCTTCATCCAACACCTCAAACATTAATGCCTCTGTGAGCCATTTTCAACCTCAGCTGAAACTCCCACTTCGTCCAATCGCAACTGGACTTCAACAAGTCGTGTACAACTCTACCCAACCAAAGCTAGAGCTGTTCAACACACTTGCACACTGGATTCACTTCCAATGTCTATACCAACTGACGTAACTCAGGCTGGTATTACTTCTTTTCAGGCCACTTCGGCTCTGATCTTCACCTTCCCTTTCCCGCTCTGATACCAACTGACAGAAGGTGCCTTAGGCAATAAGGTTCCTTCTTAACAATACAAGCCACACACACGTTCACATAGGAAAGATGAAAACAACATGCCATAAGATGGATTATATTACTTCAACCGAAATGGTTACAATGCAAACTACAAGTATGTAAACAAATAACTAACTATCAGCATTAGCCTTTACAATACAGAAGTAATTGTGTGTTATCTCAATGTGTCGACCTCACCCTCTCCTGGTTCATTACAGAACTCTAAGCTATGGCTCGATCTCTCTGCATCCGGAAGATGTGTTACTGTTCTCTCCAATCTACCAATCTTCTCCCCGAACTTTGCTTTTTCCAAGTCATGCAATTGATCTCCTCGCTTCAGCCTTCTATTCTGCTGCTGCTGTTCCCGAGATCACTCTGACCCCTGAGACATGCATCCTCTATCTGTTGATCCTCTCAGATCCTGCAGACCCACAACTGTCAGCACCCCTGTTGTGCTGCACAATCTCTTCCTGTGTTGACATCTGTCACGATCCCAACTACCCTCCATAACTGCTATTAACTTCCTTAGCAACCCCGAACTGTTTCCATGTACTCTCCTTGACCTCTACACATCCTCCTGACAGGATACAGTAATCCTTCATGTCCTCCTTACTGTCTGTCAGCTTCCTTTCACACTTCTAGGCTTCGCTAGTCTTCCCATTCCTCTCCGCTTGGCTCATGCCCAAACATGTCGGAGTCATGGTTCGATGCATGTCAACCAGCGACGGCTTCGCGACTATTGTCTATTGTCTATCGACCCTTGACATGTGGACTCTTGACCTTCCGCTTCTTCTGTCGATATGTGAATCGAAATCCTCTGCTCGACTCATTGACTTAAACAAGCCAATCTGCTCTTCTGCACCATTGGTCATCGGCACTCCCTCTAGTCGGCCTCCTTCATGTCAATCATATTCAACTGTTCTGCCTAGGTCCCGATGCTCCTACATCAGTTTTGAGCCAGTTGGAGAAGGTGGGTCGCCACCGATATCCACCTAGATTAGTATTTGAGCTTAATCCCTCTCCCCAGGGAATATTGAGTGAGATCAATAGAGGAAAAATAGGATGCATTATCAAAAACCCAAATATTCAGGAACCCCAAACCTAGTGACAATGTTAATCTCAAGGAAAGATATGACCTGGTTTGTATTCACAACCCTAAGGGGGACTGCTTCTACCCATATGGTAAAAGAATTTGTTGCGGTAAGGATATATCTATGTTGTAATGAAGAGGTAGGGGTGATAGGAACAACAAAATCTAAACGCCATTGCTGAAAGAAAAAATGGACATTGACTGGTTGAAGGGGAAAAGTTGACTTCTTAACTTTACCAACACATCTTTGGCAGCCTTCACACTTTCTAGCAAAGGAATGTGCATCTTTGAACAAAGTTGGCCAATAATAACCATCCCGCAAGATTTTATGTGTTGTTGTTTCTCTAGAATAGTGTCCTCCAACATGTCCTGCATGCAATTGCAACAAGATATCATCAGTCTCTATTTTATCGAGGCACCTGAGAAAAACTCCATCATAATTTCTCCTAAGCAAAATAGCATCAATGAACTGATAAGGTGCATCCTTTAATATCAAATCTATGCACTTCTTGAAGTCTAAAGTTTGAGGAGCAAACCTGCGTGTGAGACAGAATTTAATATCATCATACCATTAGGACATTGGGGAAGAAATCACATTAACATTATCTTCAGAAACACCTCCCTCTTGGTTCCATTCACGTTGTTCTTTTCGAGGATCATTAGATTGGGCAGCAAGTAAATACAAAACTTGTCCTTTAAAAATTTTAGCAGGTTTTATTTCCAAATCATACTCTTGAAGGGCGATCATCCAATGGGAACGATTTTCAACAAGTTCTTCTTGGGTCAAGACATTTCGCATTGCTGCATAGGAACAATGAATTTAGTTCTAGACTTTATGAGATATGTCCTGAAATGTTTTATAGATTTGTAAACTGCATCAGCTTGTTTATCAATCTTAGAATAATTCATCTCAGTGCCTTTGAATGTAGAACTCATAAAAGAAATGGGGATTTCAATCTCCTCAGCCCGTTTCTTTGTTAACACATCAGCATAAGAAAAGTCAGGGGCAAATGTATAAAGAATAAAATATTTTGTGAAATCTGGTGACATTAATGTAGGATCTTCTCCAATAGTTTTCGAATTTCAGCAAAAGAATCAGACCACTTAAACTAGATATCCTTTTTAATCAGATCTTGTAAGGGTCTAAATATATGATCAAAGTTTGGAACAAACCTTCTAACAAAGTTGATCTTTCCCAAAAAGGACTGTATAGCTTTCTTAGAACTTGGGAGTCCAATTTTAGCAATAGCATCTGTTCTTTCAGGATCAATAATCATACTATGTTTTGAAACTATAAACCCCAAAATTTTACCTTCTGTGACTACAAAAAAGGACTTCTTCGGGTTCAAAGAGATACTATACTTTTGATACCTTTCAAAAACCCATTTCAGAGAAAATAGATGATCAAGTCTCTTTTTAGAATAAATAGTTATATAGTTAATATAAACTACTACGAAATTATGCATCAGGCCTCTGAAAGCTATTCCCTATCTCTCTGGAAAGTAGAACCTGCATTAATTAGTCTAAAAGGCATTTTTTTGTACGCAAAAGTTCCCCAATGTGTCCTGAATGCAGTTTTAAGTTGATCAGAAGGGGTAACCAAGACCTGATTGTACCTAGAGAAACCATCTAACAAAGAAAACATCTTTGCACTTGCAACCTTCTACAAAATTTGTTCCATAGGAGGAATAGGATAGTTTTTCTTTTCAGATGCTTTATTCAAATTCCAGAAGTCTACACAGTCTTATTTCCCCATTCTTTTTGTGAACATGGACTAAATTGGAAACCCATTATGTGTGTCTTACTTGAAATATGATTCTTGCTGCAATTAATTTCTCTAATTCTTTCTTTACAGATGGTCCGAGGCTAGGATGCATTTTCCTCATCTTTTGTTGGTAGGGTTTGACATGAGGATTCATAGGGATGTTGTGCTGGATGATTTTAGTGTCAAACGTCTTAAGATCATCATACGTCCATGCAGACACATCGTTAAATTCCTTTCACAGTTTGATGTAATATTTTTTCTTATCGGGGTGAACAATCAATCCCTAGATTAATCAATTGAGGATTTTTCTCAGTTCCTAATTTGATAGGTTAATAATTTAGAGAAGAGCTACGCATCTTGCAGTTGGTTGCATTTTTTAATTTATCTTGCAAATCATGATACTTTTCTAAATTGATTACTAATTTAGGAATCAAGTTGGAAGGAGAGTGGGGATTTGATAGTGATTTTTCATGTTCATCTTCATCAATTTCTATGCCTTTGAAGGTGTCTTAAGATGCTAAGAAATCCAATATTTTTTTATCATCATCAAACACCTTCTAGTTGGTAACATTGTCTAAGATTCAAGGTTTGTACACCAATACAATGGAAAAAGTATATGGAGATAGACCTTGAGGATGAATGAGCCCAGAAGAAGTGTTTTCCAATAGATTAGCATCAAATTTTTGTGATCTAGGAACAAACTTAATGTTAAATGCTTTGAAAGAATTAGTCAAGTCCCTGACTAGCTTCTGATAATTTACCAAAAGAGGGGATATACAATGGATTTTCTTTCTAACTTGTTTCATAATAATATCATAATCCCCATAGCACTCAATAACCTGAGCACCTAAATCAATTTCCTTCATGAGGCCCTGGACAAGAGCTTCATATTCAACAATATTATTAGTACTCTCAAATTCCAACCTATAAGAAATCATTCCCTTGGGATCTACCAGTCCACACCCTGCACCAGTACCTTCTTTTGATTTAGATCCATCAAAAAACAAAGTCCAAGAGTTTATTTCTACTCTAAAATTTGTATTCACATTATACACATTATGTACAATTGTACCAGAAAAAGGGACAGCAGTATAGTTAATAATTTCATATTGATTTTCAACATTCTCAATGGCTGAAGAATCAACAAGAATTTTTTTCGAAAAATGTGTGAAACGCATAATGTTCAATATGTGAGCTAAATTAAACAACAGGCTCAATGGGGTCATTCAGATCAGTAACTGTCTGCTTCATGTATGGCTCTATTTTGATTTTAATTGTGTTAGGATGACCATTATATGGGATCCATAAATGGGACCAATCAGTGGCGAAGTAACCTCCCTGTTTCTTTGACCAGTCTCTACTTAGCCACATGCCATAGGCTTCGGGAATATCAACAATTACGATATCGATAGTCTCATGAATTCTTGGATCAACAGATAATGTAATAAGGACATTTTTCAATTCCCACACTACCCTGACTTTTGATCTATCAAGTTGGACAATCTGGGTAGGAGAGGGTTCCCAAGATACATTAATATGTTTACAGATAGACAATGGCATAACGTTGGATGAAGCACCTGATCCTATCACGCAATTATGCACGTTCCTATTGAATATATCAAAGGTAAGTAAAAAGGGAGGTGTCTTCTTCCCATATGTCTTTTGGCTATTAGGCTTTGAAGAAGTTTCCAAATTGTTATTTTGAATTTCCCTTAATTTATTTAGAATAACGCTTTTAGGAAAATTTTCCCTCATGGAGGGTATTTTCAGGAGTTCAAATAAATATATATTATACTTCATCCTTTTTAGGTCATCAACTAAGTTATACTCAATTTCAGGAATGATTTTTTCCGTTTGCATTATCACTTTGATTTTGTTGGGATTGGATGATAATGATGGAGATTCCTATGAAGGTTTCCCTTTACTACAAGTATTATGAGGGTGTTGCACATTAAAAACTGTTTCTAGTTCACATTCTTCTTCGACCATAGGTAATTCAGAAAAATAATTGATTGTATTAACTTGCTAATCTTGCTCTTCATTAGGAGGTTCAAATTCCTCTGCTTCTTTAGGGATTTCCTCATTGTTATCAGGGACAGTTTGTAATTTGGAAGCCAGAGCTATGAAAATGGAATAAATTTCTTCAGAAGTCAATGCTTCATCAGGAGTGGGTGGGATTTGATGTTGAGGAGGTTGATAAGGTTTCCTTACGAATCCTCTATTATTAGATTGACCTTCAGTACTGGTTTTCCTCAAATCCACCATTTCATTGGAAATCTTTTGCAAAAATTTCTTCATACTGTCCATATCAAAAGGGTTTTTGTTTTGTGTAGCGGGTTTAGTGATGTTTTCCTGCATCTTGTGCTACATGGAGGGTTGATCGACTTGAATATTTGGATTTTCTTTAAAACCAAACATATCCTTTTCTACTAATATTGCTTCCGCAAAAGCTTCTTGAATATTATTCTTGTGTGCTCATTTGACCCACATGGAAATAGGGATGGGTATACCTTTGATATAGTAGGAAACCAATAATTCTTCTGCTGGAAGAACATTGTTAGGAATTCTGTTTTTCAAATAGGAATACCTCTAGTTAAAGTCCTTGAACCTTTCTTTCCCTTTTATTTTTAATGAGGAAAGATCCATGACCAGATCTTCAGGAGTTTGTTCATCTCCAAATTTCTGGAGAAATAGGGTTTCGAAATCAACCCAGGAAGTAATAGATCCAACTTCTAAGGAAAAGTACCATGTGGCAGATTTCCCCTGAAGAGTGTAAGGGAATAACCTGCAGACCACATCTTCATGTATTACACTTTTGAGCCTAATAGCTTGCATAAAAGTTTTGATATGATCTTCTGCAGGTGACTTATGATCAGGATTAAACTTAGGGATCCATTTCTCTGGGTTTTTTGGTAGTCTATGTTGCTCTCCAGGGACAAATATAGCATCCTGATCCAACCACGGTATTTTGGGCTGATCAACCATTGGCCTATCTATTGAAGTGGAAGAACTTGAGGATGAATCATTGTCATATGAATCCTCTAATCATGATGAATATGAAGAGGGAGGTGATGGTGGAGGGACACCAAGTATTATGTTGGGTTGTGGATTGTCCTGAGGTTGATCTAGTTTTTCAAACAGTGGATTAAATTGAATTTCAGGGAATAGTTCCTAACAAACTATATTCTGACTTTATGTATCAATCTGTAAGTTGTTGATGAGATGTTGTTGAGACAATAAGTGTCTCAGGTTCTCAGTTGTTTCAATCCTATGATCTACTCTGAAGGTGCTATCTTGAGTACTCTTCCTCAATTTCTCAAGAGTCCTCTAGTTGGTGATAAAAAGATAGTCTCTGACCTTCTAATTTCTTGTTTTGTTATAGAAGTAGCAGGGGATTTGGTTTGAATCTCAATTTGTTGGATCGTTGATGTAGACGCTTCTATTTGACTTCTAGTAACGACCGGTGTCCTAGTAGGAGGAGGCCTGCTAGTGTTTCATTTAGGCATGAATAATCATGGCCCTCCTTCTAGTTCCATTTGTTAATTCCTTGGATGTGCTGGAAGTATCCTAGCAAACAACGAAAAAGAGATACCCCAATCTAAATGCTTCAAATAACCCCACGAAGGGATTATTCTATCCTTATAATGTTTGGTATAACTAAATATTATGGATATCAGGACTCCGTTGGAACTTTTTAAGTAACCCAAATGGTTGTCGCTTCCTTCTAGGGAAGAGAAGGAAAGTTTATCAGGAAACGTGAACAAAAAGAAGACAAGTAAAAGAAAAATAAAATTAGTCTACTTAAAACAAATTAAATAAGGGAACTATAGTTGTAGATTCTCAGAACAATAAGATCTTGAAAATTATATAGATGTCATACTAATCAATAAACATATGGATCAGATCTGACATAACCTGCTTTGAAAAAACAAGACAGTGAAAACCAATTTGTTTTATTCAAAAAATTATATTGGATGACTGTTCTCCAAATAATATGCTAATTGACAAATTAACACATGATAGTGACTTTTCTGTAATTGCGAAAAAATGGATTACACAATGTGAACCAGATAAAGAAATTTACTGTTACATTATCTACATAGAAATCCTAGATGAAAAATAAACATACAGATTTATATGTTTATAACTATGCAACCCAAAATAGAGTTATTGAATAAATGTATGGAAACTAGTATTCATCAAGGAAACTTGATAAACATATTAACAAAAGAAAAGAAAGGAGAAATTGACTGAAATTCTTTAAAGATTGCAGGAAATTACAATGCTCCAAATACACAGTGTGTCTCCAGTTCTTTCCTTCGACGGTTTCTCCCTCCCACCAATCCCATGAGATTTAAGTCTCTTTAAGTAATAATTGCAAAAAGTTACAAAGAAACAAATTTCCCATGAAATTAGGGATTACAAGCTATCAGTTCAAGATATTCCACGGGAAGTTTTCCATTTGGAAAACACATAGGAGGCATCAACACAACCCTGTTGCGAGATTGAGATCCATATCTAATGGAGGAGAAAAAGGCCCAGATGGCTGAGAAAACCGATTGCTTTGTCTTAAGCTAAAATAAGTCACCAATTCGTGTGCATGACCAGAAATTTGCCCTAGGCATATTTTCATTATGTCCACCTAGAAGTAAATTCCTCCTTTGAAAGGCAGATTAGATTGGAAACTGACAGATGTCATGCATAATGGCACTAGAATCAATCTCAACTAGGTCCATGTTTGTAGGTTGCTCAACTGAAGAATGAATTCTCCCCTAAAAATGTTGGGCATGTTTTCCTGGAGGTCATAAATGTAATATACTTGGTTACTAATAACTTGTAGGGTTAGATATTCTTCGGGCACTTCTTTGAGCACCTTCCATTTCCAATCACAGGTGAAGCACTATTCCTGTAATTTGCAACCCTACTTGAACCAACCAAAATTCCAGGCCTAAGCACTAAATATCTTATGATATTATGACCAAAGGTGCTCTCATGTAATGACTTGATTAAAATTTGAAGTCGATTGCTATAGATCACTGCATCCTTCCATGCGACAACAACTACTAGGACTAGTGATATTAACATCCACTGACATTGAATTTTAGTCTACCATTCAACCACATATGAATTTTCCTTATGGAAGCTGGTTCATATCGCTTAACAATCTCAGGAATATGATGATAGAGTTTACAAAACCTACTGGTGAACTCAGGGGATAAAAAAAATTTGCTTTTCCTATCCACTCCCTTCCCTGCTGCACGCATCATGAATCTTTTTGACCGAAGTATAGGTATAGGAAGAAAGAGAATAATTCATTTTTTAATTATTGTTTTTTTTATCCTACTTAACTTCTATCTCTCCATGCCTTCTCTTGCGCTAGTTGGATATTTTACTTTATTACTACTTACAGATGCTCAGGGATCTTAGGTTCATCTCTACCAAAACCCCCACTTGAGTCCGACTCTTCTTACTTAACTTCTATCTCTCCATGCCTTCTCTTGCACTAGTTGGATATTGTACTTTATTACTACTTACAGATGCTCAGGGATCTTAGGTGCATCTCTACCAAAACCCCACTTGAGTCCGACTCTTCTTCAGCACAAGGGGAAAGTATCCTCCAAGGGTAAGCATCAAAATAAGGGTAAAACCTTTCTTTCTTCAAATAAATTGCAGTGCTATTGTATAAAGTCTACTCGATCCCGGTCAAGCGAATAGTAACAGGTCGAGCGAATAAAGGCCTCTTCACCTTCAGCTCTGGAAATTTCATCACATCAGGAGAACGGTGGATTTTTTCCTCCGAACTTTTCAATATTTCGACGACCTGTTGAGGAAGTAAAACAGTTGGACGACCCGTAGCTAAACTAGCACAAGCCATCACACCAAGAACAATATACAATGTTGTGTTACTTGCGTTGATGTTAAAGCATACCCCTTCACCATACCCCCCACCTTACTTTTCGAGTTAATAGCCTTCGCGGTAGCTTCATCAATGTTACCCACCAAATAAAAAGACTGTTCGGTAAGACCATCTAATTCTCCAGAAAGGATCATTTGAAACCCTCTTCCTTTTTTCGGTTATGAAGGGGGCAATGTAATTCTGCTTCTCACAGGTCAATGTTCATAAAGGGTATAATTAAGTAAGAATAAAATCTACTTTTTGTTACCTCCTTACTGGAGATCAATCTGCTCGTCGGCATCAAGTAACTGTTGGGTGATCCTTTGACCAATGGGTACTCCCTCCTGTGTATTGGCAATGGGTAATCGTGACCTCCGTCCATCCTGGGTATCGACTAATCAAATAAAACAGATTTGTGGCATTTGAATATTAAAATATATAACATATTTAATTGTTGACATCAGTCAAAATGATCGTTCATGAGTTGGACAACAAAAAGAGGACTACAACTACAACAATATATAGGAATTTAGTCACAAACCTGCAACTTCAAAAACTAACTTAAATCTTGGGATAGTGCGCTCTCCCTCTCTATCTATTTATATAAGAGAGAATAAAACATTATAATATTGAAGTTAGCATAAAGAGAATTTCCTTTGACTTTATCGTTATTAAATTAAAATTTTCTACTTCATATATATCATTTTTTTTAAATCATTGAACCTCATTTTTTTTTAAATCATTGAACCTTAGTTATTGTATCCAATATAAATTGGAGAACTAAAAAAACAAAAATAAGATCAAATTTTGCAAACATGCGGATTAGTGAACTATGGTTGCCTAACTGGTACAAAATTAAATTGGCAATTTAATTAGTGTTTAAATAGAAAAAGTGAAATAAGAACCATCTCAAAGTCATCCTTTTCCCACCAAGACTTCTGTTGATGCACTCCATCTAAAACATTAAATAGATTTTTAGAATTATATATGAGAAATGCTGCTCAATTTGATGGACTAGGCTGTGGAAAAGCTTAAAAGGTTCATTAGTTGAGAAAAGAAGAAACTCACTTAAGAGACTAGAAGATCTATAGCATGTGCAACTTGCTACAATTTAAACATAGTTGTACCATGTATGCAGAGTACAAAATCTATGATGGCGCTATAATATGTTAAATGCAACACCCAGATAAAGTACAAAATGAATTAATTTGATTACCATAATAACTAAGGACATCCAAACTTAAACGAATGGAAATTTTCAAATCTTTGAGTGATTTATGGTATAATGGTCTTGCGTCAGACTTGTAACGTGTAAGCGTGGTTGACTCCAAGTTTACAGCAACGACATCATTAGAGCCAGCTTTCAAATCTACTGCATGCACTGATTCAAGGTGGCAAGTGTTTGCAAAAGCGTGATGACTGATGTATATGACTGAAGGACATTTTTTACCATAGTTACACTGATCTGCCTCCCTACAAAAGAACAAGCACCAGATCTGGCTTGGGTACATTTTTGGTACTCGTATCCAATTTTGGTACAGATATACATACCAAAAATCGATGGCAAAAAATTGTGTCACAAGAATCAGATTTGAGCAAAGACATATAGGTATTTTCATTGTATGGAGGAAAGGGCTTTTATGTGGAAATGAGTTATTTAGATTATAATGCAGACTGTGTGAGGAAATGCTTAGAACAGGTCTTCAAATATTGAAAGTATGATTCTCTTTAACCCTTGTAATTCAGAATAGTGTCTAGGTTTGATAATTGAAGTATTTCAACATCAAACAAAGCTAAAACATGTCCAAACCCACCCAGAATTAAGCAAAGATGACTTTTGACCACTGTTTATGTGCCCAAATTTGGATTTTGAGGCTTTAGGGTGACATGGGCAGCCACAATTTGTGCCCATAATTACTGTTACTATTTTTTTATTGCTCTTTTGTTATTATGGCATTCCCAGAACATGGAGAACTGATAGAGAATGATGCCAGACCTCTAGCGGCCGATTCTTGGGAACAAAAAAAAGATTTCTTTCCCACTCAGAAAATGGGTGATGATGGCCTTGATTTCACATTATGAAGCCACCCTTATCCCCCTCGATACCCGTCTTTTGTGTAACTTCTCCCCACCACCTGATTCTGGAATTTTTCTAAGCACAGAAAAAATAGTTTTGCAAGTTTCCCAAAATGACAGACGTACTCCCTTCAAAACACTACTCCCACCAAATACTTCTCTGGACTACGCCTGTTTCCCACCATGCACTGGAGTTCAAGACTCTTGTTTTCCCACCATTTCAATAGTTTCAGTGAAACAATTAGTATATGCATGAAAAGTCCCAACTACAATCTACAAGGTTTTTTATTTTACTATAGGCCCCAAGGATGGAGATAAATATGGATGGGATGAATGATCACTGCAGTTTTGTTTTTGATGATTGTTTCTCTTCAACCACAGACATTTCATCCTTCACATGCTTCTTAAGACTCGTTATAAGGCGTCCTTTGTCTTTTTAATGTATATGGAAATATACAAATCCTGGACATATAGTTATTGTGATACAATTGAGTTCTTTTGCTTTAGGAATTTCCTGAAATCTACCGCTGATATGAATGGTTGGGTCAAAACTCTTTCATGCCATAGACAAGGCATATACATGAGCGGACCAATTTTGTATTTTCGTACCATTATGAAGATGACATACCCTTTTCTTACTACAAATATAAATACTACAGATAAAACACACTAGGAAATGAGGTTCAATTCAAACAATAGTCACATTCTCGGTTTCTGGATAAGTAATTGAATCCCATACAATGGCATTTCAGGAATGTTCATAGTTCAATGCTATTGTAGTTTTGTTAGCAGACATACATACACTACAAGTAGTGGATTATTGAGGCACTATATATACCTAGACATACGTAGTGTTATGAACTGTTGCACCTCTATTGAGCTTTGCAACCGTTGCATCATAGCAGAGAAGATAACTGAAGATAATTAGCTATCCATGAGCTAATGAAGGAGATCCTTATTGGATGGTATCTCTGTGAACTGCTGAAGATGCAAACAACCTTGACGCTATAACAAGAATTGTAACAAAGTGTAATTTACATGTAAAATAAGTATAACAAGGTATAACTTTGAAGCTATACTATAACAAGAGTTGCAGCAAAATGTATAAAAGTGTTATAATTGGTAAAATTGAAACAACATCCATTTTCCCATGATCTCATTATTAAAGGTATAAGAGAGAAGAAATGATATAATAATTATTATTTTATGTTTTAGTTTTTGGTTGAAATAATAATAATAATTTTTTTTTTTAAGTATTGGTTGAAATAATTATTATTATTTTATGTTTTAAGTGTTGGTCGGAGGCCACGCAAAAGAGCCCCGCTGCCACAAATTAAGACCCCCTCCTAAGTGTAATGGAGGTGGCCTCTCTATGCCATCGGATTTCCTGTTCACCAATTCACCCCGCCCAGTTAAGTATGTCTTCTCATACTCCTCTTTCCCCCTTGTACTCTCCTCATCCCCTTTTCCATCTAATTTTGCACGTGGGATAAATTCATCACATTATTTCGAAAAATCACTTCAATCTTTAAAATACTTTTACAAAGAAAAACATAAAATAATATTTTTCATTATTTTCTAATAAATTAATCTTACTTACTTTGATTTTAAATATTTGGATTCTAAATTAGAGTTATGTTCATATATGATCATCTTCCATCTAATTACAAAGTTTCTTCGTTCTTTGTCCTTATTCGTCGTGGACTTGCTCTCCTATGACGTTATGACATGGTTATTGTTGTACCAGATAAAAGGTGCAAATTGTCTAGACTTTAGCTTACACCATTTTTTTTGGTGTAGTCTAAATACTCTATGTTTTCAATTTTTTTAGAGTACATTTCTCGTCTTATTTTGTTTTGATTCCACTTGGAAATCTTTAAAAAATCTTAGAACCACATATATTAGTAATGGAAATTGCATAATTTGGGTGCTCAATTATTCAAACGATGGTACTCAATGATAGAAGTTGTGGATGAAGTAGTTGATAATTCTCCACCGGGTCATTCCACATCCATATTCCAATCTTTGTCTTTTATGGTACTCAATGATAGTGAATTGCAAACGATGGAAAGTGAGTGGAGGCACAAGTTGGATGGATTTTTAGATTCCGTTGATGAGAATGTAAACATAACTACCAAACCAGAGTTCGATGGCAAGGACATGTAAAAATATTGTTTGGTTAGTCAATTGAATGGAAATCCGACATTATCAAAAGATAGATTGACTAAAGTGAGGAATGGAGTATACTTCAAGCGAGATGAGAGGGCCCCCAAAAAGGGTGTTGCAATTGGTTTTGTAATTAGATCAGATTGTGCAGTGTTGTTTGAGAGCGAGTCTATAGCCGTAGTTGAACGTACTACAAGAAAAGGTGTATGTCAAAGTACAAAGCACATCATTTCTTGTGGGACTTGGTACATTGGAAGAGTGCAAAGAATAAGAAAGAAGGATGGTAATAGGGTGTTTGATTACCATAATGACATTGATCTTTTGGATAGGCCTGAAGGTGTTGAACTTCAATGTTGTTGGTATAATAAAATAAAGGGGAAACACATGTACAAGTATAATTCGACAGATCATCTATTCATACAACTTGAATCTATTATAGCAACGACAAACCTATCATGCAATATCAAGAATGATACATACAAGTTAGAAGAAATCGACCACATAATTTTTGTAGATTTCATCAAAAATTTAAATACGGTGAATTTTTCAAAACATTCTAATTTCTCTTATCTTTTCTACTACTATCTTATAACTTATTTATAAAGTATTATTTTTTGTATTATCGCTGATTTGTTTGTATCAATTTCATACATATTTTAATTTCTCTTATCTTCAGGTGCGGTTAATGGTTTGGATGTCGAACGGTTGGGATAACTCAATGTGAAGTTATCCATCATCATGTATTTCTTTATGTGTTCTTGAGGCATGGTTCTTGAGGGTGATTGAACTGTTGTCTAGTTCAACAATTATGTTTAATAGTAATTTTAAAAGGATGAAACAAGTTTTTGTTTGTCAAATTTTGGTGCACATGCCCATGTTAGAGTTTTCATATACTTTCTTTTGCTACTTCAATAATTAAATGGAATATTACTTAATGTGTGTTTCTTGAAATGCGTTTTTTAAATGTGTGCTAAATGTATTCTTAAATGGAATATCAGCAGTAGTAAATAACATATGTACATATAAACAACAACAGTAGTAAGAGAAGTAGTAAATATCAACAGTAGTAAATATCATCCATGATTGATGATCATCAAGCCTTCAAAATGGATCGTCCTCAAGGCCACTTTACTTTTCCTCAACTACCAACAACTACTCAGGTCTGTTTTAACAAGTATTCACTTGATGGCATGTTTCATTTTGCCAAAAATTCGACAAGCAAGGTCATTAATTCTCTTTTTTCCTATTTTTGCAGGAAATCCATGCTGCACTTTACTTGCAAGAGAACTAAAGCATACATGATCTCATTCTAGCAAGAGCTATAGCAAAGGTAATTTCAAAACTTTTGCAAGCCTCTCAATGAAAGTGTTTGTTATTGCTTTCCAAGTTACATATTATATTTGTTACATCTTATTGTTCACATGGAAGGTCACATTCCATAATTGTGACATGGTTTTCCACCTCTTAATAAGTTTTGGATATTATTATAAATATTACATCTATGTATTGAGATTTGTAATGCCAATACTAGTTCTAACACCTCCTGATATTAGTGTGTAAAAGGCAGCTCATGATATTATAAATAAGCATCATGGAGCCATACTGGGAACCCCACCAAGAGTGCACGGGACTCCAAATAAACTTTATTTCCAACATATATAATATCATAAAATTGCAACTTATTTGATGATGCCATCTCCAACATATATGAATATCATAAAATTACAACTTATTTGATCATGCCACAATGGTTGTATTTTTAGCAATTATAGATGAATGGGCTATTAGTGGGTAAGTTGTAATATATCTCTATTATCACCTTACATAAGAGAGTGGAGGGACCCTTCCTTCCTCTCGAAGTGAAATGATCTCCAAGCCTCCAAATATGTGCCATTCCATGTGTTACTATATATTGTGATGATTTGTAGCTTGTCCTTGACTAATTACCTCAATATTAAGCTCACAGACAAACATACTCTAACATAAATTATTAAATTCAACCGTTGTAAGACTGTGTGGTGCTTTTATGATGCATGCTCAACATGGCCTTTGAAGCTCCTTCGAAAAAGGAAAGAGATTGTATGCAATTTGGCACAGAATAATCCATGTTGTTGTTGAGAATAACATGCTGATAAAAATTAAGTAGCTTACTCTTCAAATCGATGTCTTATTTTGTATTGACAATGCAATAAACCATGATCTTCAGGGTGATACAAGGGCTATGTTGTAGCATATGCAAATGTATAACAACATTAGATTTGAATTTGCAACTACATTCGGAAAGCACCTTTCATCCTCTGTGTCAACCTGCCAGTAATATGCATAACATTGTAGTAAAGCTTATCTTTCTCATCTTTTTCAACTTTGGTCACCAATAATCCCCATAAGAACACAATCCATCCTTGAAATGGTGGAAACGGTTTGCATCTCTCACAATAATTTCTCATCCAACAATTTTGGATATTAGCTTGGTAGCAGTGTGGCAATCCCCACACACACGAAGATTCTTGATTACCCGAATAGGAGTCCCAGGGAATGTATTAATAAGCCCAAATGCAATGGCTAGCTTCTCACTATGGACAGAAAGAATGCCTTTCTTCTCCTCTTTGAGGTCATGTAGCACAAAGGTTGTGTCAAGAACATACCCTGCACTCTCCATTTGCATAGTCAAATCTGCTAACTTTGCATAGATTTCGTCTGTTTGTGGGTGGGATCTGTCTCCTACATAAAATGTATACACGTTGTTCTTAACCTCAATCCAGCTGCAACTAGGGGTCTTCTTCAACCTCCTGTCATTCATAATTTTTCTGATCTTTGCAAATCCATCCCACCTGCCACCTACAACATAGACATTTGCCAGAAGCACTTAATTTCTGGCATTTTCAGGCTCTAGCTCATAGGCTCTTCTGCTTATTTGACCGTGAATCTCCTTTCCCCGTTGAAGAGAACCTAAACCACCACACGCCTTAAGCACAGATGGAAATACAAAGCTGTCAGATTGTACACTAGTCTCTTCATTTGGCAATAGAGCTTAAGGGCTTCCTCATAGTCACAATGGTTGGTAAAACCTAAAATCACAGCAACCCATGAAGGCACAATTCGTTTAGTAATTTTGTCAAAAGGCAGCTCATGATATTTTAAATAAGCATCATGGAGCCATACTAGGAGCCCCACCAAGTCTCTATATCTATCTATATATATATATATCTAAAATTATAAATAGTATCTATATCTATATACTATTTATAAATATTATAAAATTTCATTACTGTTATAATTATTAGATATATTGAGCTTTTTAATGCCAATACTAGTTCTAACACATGCAAAGTAAATTTCATAAATTTTTAGAGATTTCAGAGATACTAGTGGGTCATTTTGTGATAGTGAGGGTCTATTTTTTGTTCATTTCTATGTACATTTTTTAACTCACACATGCCCAAATGTGCACCTCTTTGTGAAGCTTCAATATCTTTCGTATACTAATTTGAAAGTGGAAATTATCAAAGTCTTTGTCGTGGAAAAATTGTGGTTTCCATCTGTGTGGATGTTACTTCTGTTTCAAAGTTATTCTTTTCTAAATTGTTCTTCTTTCTGCAAGTCTTTTCCTAGAAGTGCATGTTGTCTATGTTTTTACTATAAGCAGTTCTATGGCATTTTCCAGAAAAAATTAATATTTAGCTTAGCATTGTGCTCTACTTTAGTTCACTACACTGCAACCCACAATATTTCGATTCATGAATTAACTTCAGAGTGAGAGGGAATGCTCTGCCAATACTAGTTCTAACACATGCCAATACTAGTCCTTTTATTTAGTTATCTAATTATCTTGAATATTTCAGAGATTTTCCCTAAGGTTTATAAATATTTATCTAGACTTTTTTATTGAGTACAAATCCAAAGAATGTTTGAACTAAGAATACTTGTTTCTGTTTTTGCATCTATGATCTACTAGGTCTCGAAGGACTTGCTCAAGCTTTATGCATATTTATTGGAAAAGATGACGTCCCTAACTATAAATTTTTGGACCTACCAATCAATTCTATGTTGAAGATGCATGTAAAGCCAGAGGTATGAAGATGCATGTAAATCCTGAGGTATGAAGATGCATTTCCAAAATATTGAACAAGCAGTGGGATACTCATACTTAATTCACACTTAATTTTGTTCTGCTCGTTATTTACACGTTATTTAGCATGCCTTTCAGCAGTTGACAACAAAGTTGAGAAATCAGAGAAATTTTCAAGTTTAAATCTTGATAGTCCATTCGATGTTTATGGTTTCAGATCTTAAAATTTTCCAATGGAAGTGTTCTTTAATTTCGTAATGTTTGCGTGGAGTGCATATTAACTCATTAGGAAATTTTGACTGTTGTTGATTCGAAAGATGGCTAGGGTGTGGAAATATCTTGTTATAAAACTCACTGTTGTGCACCTTTTGTGGTATGGAGTGGGTATGGACATGGCATGGACCTTCCTTATGCAGTGATGATAAAATGTACTTCTGTGGTTTGGAACACTTATAAGTCATGGACTATATACCTTGGTGATACCTTGAGAGAGAATATAATAGTTTGACCACGAGTTTGACACCTTCATCTTCTTGACCCACTCTTGACCCCTCTTGTTGACTCTTGATCTTATGTTGACCCACAACGCAGTCTCAGCCCCTTAATATATAGGCAATATAATTTTGGGGTTTTCATGTTTATTTAATACCCCCATATATTTCCAATGTGTTTGACAAAATGTTGATGTGAATGCAAATTGTTTGTGAAAGTTATAAATCAGTGTAATGTTGTCATCTGTTTGAATTTGCCCCAAATTATATGAATTTGTCAAACATATAACAATATTACAATGATTGATAACTTTCCCAATATAATGTTTTTTTTTTATAATTATTAAGTCCCCAATATGAACAAACGTGATATGGTATTGGTCCGTCAGCGACACCCTCATGGTTTCATACGTGACTAGTCTAATATCTCTATTGCACTATTTGAGTGTGCTAAGTTGTAAGAAATCCATGGGCTTTGTATGGGCTACAAATAGATATCTGGTTTGTGCACGTTTTGTGTGTGCAATTTCATCATTACCTGATATTTTATGGATTGTTATTTCTGGGCCTGCTGCTCTAGTAATTGGGGTTTTTTTATGGTTCACTTTAAGCAGACCCAAACACTCATACAGTGCAACAGAGATCTTAGTCCACTTAAACTTGCTTAAGCCACGGGGATTCCTTGCTCTGCTACTCCAGTAATTAGGGATTCCTTGCTTGTCGACTAGGTAACTGAATTTATTCTCTCTTGGGCATGTCCTTTGTTCCTATAGTGACTTGTCTCTTAATAGACAAGATCTGATCTAAAAAAGTATTGCCGAGTATAAGGAAGGTTTCAACCATGTTTCAACACTCCTAGTGGGTTATATTAATTTTTTTCTTTGTACTTTGAGCTAGACATGATTTAGATTTACTACCGATGTTATTTATTGTCTTTGTGTGCTTTTCAACTGTAACTAGACAAGAGTGAGAAAAGATAAGTTCAAAGCATAGTTTTCATCTTTTTCGACTTTAAAAATCCCGAATGTGGACATTTGGGAGTTTTAAAGTTGAAAGAGATGAACACTATGCGTTCGGACTTGTGTGGATTGATATCTTTGTTGCACTGTCTGGGTGTGCTAAGCTGAGTATAAGGAAGGTTTCAACTCTCATAGTCGATTATCGTATTAGTTTTCTTTGTACTTTGAGTTAGATTTACTTGGATTTAATACTACTGTTATTTATTGTCTTTGTATGATTTTCAACTTTAGCACACAGACCTTAGGGAGTGTTAAAGTTGAAAGAGATGAAAATTATGCTTTAAACTTATCTTGTCTAGTTAAAATGATACTATTTTGTTTCTAGTACTATTTTGTCATTGTTTGTCATGGTTTATGTCTATTTGAGATGGTTTGCAGTTGCTTTCACTACAACAAAATACCCTTTTGGGGGTGGTTTTGGCTTGAGGCAGTTTTGCTAAAACCCCCCCAAAAGTGTTTTTAGGTCTTTGGGGGCGGTTCTTAAAAACCCCCCTCAAAAGTCCTAATAATTGGACTTTTGGGGGCCGTTTTTAAAAAACCACCCCCAAAAGTCCAATTCTCGGGACTTTTAGGGGGGGTTTTAGAAAGACCCCCCCTAAAGGTGTTTTTGAAGGCGGTTTTTAGAATACCCCCCCCAAAATTCATGAGAATTAGACATTTGGGGGCGATTTTTTTAAAACCGCCCCCAAAAGTTCAATTCTCATGACTTTTGGAGGGGGTTTTTTAAAGAGCCCCCCTAAAGACATTGGGGGCGGTTTTGCTAACCCCCCCCCCAAAAAAAAAAGATTTTTTAGGTCTTTGGGGATGGTTCTTAAAAACACCCCTCAAAAATCCAGAGAATTGGACTTTTGGGGGGGGGGGGTAGAAAGAGCCCCCCTAAAGGTGTTTTTGAAGCGGTTTTTAGAAATCCTCCCTAAAAAGTCACGAGAATTAGACATTTGGGGGTGGTTGTTATAGAACCGCCCCCAAAAGTTCAATTCTCATGACTTTTGGAGGGGTTTTTTTAAAGACCCCCCTAAAGACATTTTCAAGGCATATTTTAAAAAATTATCCCTCTAAAAGTCTTGAGAATTAAACTTTTAGCGATGGTTTGTAAAAACCCGCCTCCAATTGTTAAATTCTCATGAAGTTTAGGGGGGGATTAGAAAGGCTACTGCTAACTATATGTTTCAAGGAGGTTTTTTGAAATAAAAATCAGAGAATTTTACTTTTGGAGGTGGTTTTTTAAAGACTGGTCCCAAAAATTCAATTCTCATGACTTTGCGGGGGGGGTTAGAAGGACCGCCCCTAAATATATTTTTCAGGTATGTTCTCAACATCCATCCTCTCAAAGACTACTAAAATTTACCGCTAATTATTGTATAATTGACCCCTAATTAACCTCATAATTGACCGCTAATTACCCCCAATTATCACTCATTGCACCAAAATGACCCCTACTTGATCACTAATTACCCCTAAATAATCCATGCTTACCAGTAATTAACCCTTGATAACCTCTAAATGACCCCTACTTTTTTCCAAGGAAAACCTCATGGAGAAACCTATTGGATTTTTCCAAACATTCATAGATGGCATATTCCCCAGTAAATCCATTGATGTAGACTACTGTGCCTCACACAAAATGATTCGAAATGGGCACATGCCACCATGAACCTAACTAAATGCCCAACATCATGGACAACCACTAGTTTAGCAAATCCCTTGGGCTTAAATGGCCCCTACTTACCCATAATTGACCCATAGGTACCATTAATTGCCCCTAGTTAACCCATAATTGACCCCTAATTACCACTAATTAACTCCTAATTACCCCATAGTTCACCCCTTATTAACTAGTAATTACCCCTAAATAATCCATGCTTACAAGTAATTAACCCTTGATAACCTCTAAATGACCCCTACATTTTTCCAAGGAAAACGTTGTGGAGAAACCCAATGGATCTTTCCAAACATTTATAGATGGCATATTCCCCAATAAACCCATCGATGTAGACTAATGTGCTTCACACACAAGGATTCAAAATGGGCACATGCTGCCATGAACCTAACTAAATGCCCAACATCATGGACAACCACTAGTTTAGCTAAGCCCTTGGACTTAAATGGCCCTGACTTACCTATAATTGATCCATGGGTACCATTAATTTCCCCTAGTTAACCCATAATTGACCCCTAATTATCCCATAATTGACCCCTTATTAACCCCTAATTACCACAACTCATTACCAAAAAATTACCCCTAAATGAACCTTGATTACCCATAATTGACCACAAATTATCCGTAAATTATCACTAATTAACCCCTAATTACCCTTCATTTACCCCTAATTACCCATAAATGACCTATAAATTTGTGCAAGGCCCGAGTCCATCACATAGGCCTTATAAAGGGAATTTTTGGCTTATGAGTGGGTGGCAATTTTGGGATGTATAATACCATGATTAATTTTTTACAACCAGGAAATGGTTTGAGATTAATAACTTCTAGGGCCTAAGTTCATATAGTTTCATCTAGGTCTCATGGGTCATGTGTAGCACCCCAAACGACCACACATGACATACAAAGGAAATGTACTTTTGGCATTGGACCATTGAATGGGCAATGGGAACCACACTTAGCATCCCAAATCTTTCAATTATTGAGCACCATATCACTCTCACATGCCAAAGTATGGTGGCTTGAGGCCCCACACATGGCCCATGAGGCTCAAGGACAAATGTTATGGCCAAACAACCTATATCTTGGCACCAGACCATGTATTAGGCACTAAAACTAACCTCTAAAGTGGAGAACCTCAAAATCACCACCATAATGCACTCATGGGGTGAGATTTCCTACTAATTTCCTATGTGGTTGTTGTGGGCCCACACATGGCCCATGAGCTCTAAAAAAACGTGTTATGGCTCAAGATCTTGAATTTCAACCCTAAAACATTTTATGATTCCTGAAGACCATCCATGGTGTGATAAACCTTGAAATAAACCTTGGTGACAGTTTTTTAAATCCTGTCACTGAATCCCTTTTGGTGACAGTCATGCCTGTGATGGACCTTAAACGGTCATCATCAATGTCACTTATGGTGACGGTCTATGAAACATTGTCTCCATAATTACTTTTGGTGACAGTTCTTTAAATCCCATCACCAAATCCCTTTTCGATGGCATTTTTAGTGATGGTCGTTAAAAGTCTATTGCCAATTCTCTCTTTGGTGACACTTATGTTGAGGGTTTTAAAAGCCCGTTGCTAATTATCTTTTTGGAGACATTTTTGGTGATGATCCTTGAAGGGCCCTCACCAATATTTTTTTTGTTATGTTTTTTGGCTACTGTAAATAAAATGACACCATTTGCATTTCTATAACAAACTTTCCTTATGCCATAGGCCTTCATCTTCGTCGAGGATCTCTACGAGCTACATGAATAGACAAAATAAAATTGGGAAACATAAATTCCTTTGCACTTAGGTGACCTAGAGATATGTCAAATCGATTAACACCAAAATTCCCCTCTTGTGACAATATACACAACTGGATCAACGTTCCCTTGGCCTCTTTGCACCATATTATCTTCATCTTATCTTAAGGAAAAATATGAATATTGATCCCTTTCAATTCCCCGAGGGTATACATACAAATCAACCACAAAAGCCGTACATCCCTTTAGCTCTACTGGAAATGACCTCAAGAAAGGAATCTGCTTCTTGAAATGTTGAGTGACACTTGGAAAATATCCCTTATATTGCTAGCAGAATGCCTAAAAATACTAAGGGGTAACAAGTAACATCTCTCTCATTTGAAGGCTTAAACTTAATCTTCATCGGGAAACTAGTTAGAAATTTCATTTGAGATCCCAAAAGCATCAATTACATGCAACTCCAAGTATTCTCTCCAATTGCCTAGCTCTTTTCTATACCTTTTACTCTTTTACAAGATACATTTTAATTTGGAGTGTCTTTATGCTTTATTTCTTTGATTTTGTGTTTAACTGAGATGACATAACATATTCTTTATTCTAATTTGTGCCTTGGAATCATTTTCATTTCTCAAAATGATGGAAAGGTGAATCTTCAAAACTAAATCATTCACCTTTTTCTTATATTGGATACATATGTGTCTGTTTACATCACATGGTCTAGGGGATCCTACAGTGACTTTTGAAGAGTTGACATGATAGGTCTCACCCATAAGGAAACGTTTTCAATTTGAGGCAAGATTGTGTTTCCTAGATTACTTTTTTTTTTCTATGCATGTTCAAGGGGACAATTTTGTGATGTATAAATGCACCTATGTGACATCCTAAATATATTTTCTCTTGCAAGAAAGAATTGTGGAGATTTTTGAAAGGAACACCTATTATGTTGTGATTATTTTTTATGTAACCCTACACCAACAATTGATCAACATGACATAAATGAATGAAGTTAGTATTCCATCTGACAAGTATACATTGATACAGGGTTCCATGTCTAATATTTACCATTGGATGCTAAATTCATTGCAAATTACAATAATTTTAGTGTCTATTCACATCTATTGTCATCATCACCATTGTCACCGTCATCATCATCATTAGTGCAGTCATGGCCCGTGAGTGTGATAAGAAAGTGTTGGGGTCTAAGTGTATAATTCATGTCCCTAGTCAATGGACCAGTACCTAAAACACATTCACATTATTCCAAACCTTTAAATAGTTTCCTTATCCCATGCATAAGCTAAATTTTTAATGTACATGGCTTGTGTAGTAGTATGGAACCTCATGCATAACCATGATCCATCGAATCATTTGTTATGAATTATGCCATTGGTTTTCTAGCGTGAACCATGGATTGTACCATAGCACCTACATTTATTATGCCAAAACCTTAACCTCCTAAACCCCTAAGGAGCCTAAGCTCTCATAACCCCTACACACCTAAGGATCCCTAATGAATTTAAAATCAAATGTAAATCCTAGATGGAGGTTAACAACCAACAAAGCAATGTGAATATCATTTTTGTCTTCATTGTATATGTTCTGTCCAAAGCAACAAATAAATATATAGTAACAATCATGTCCACTTTGAATTTACGAGTCTTAATTAAGAGATACTTTTTATTTGTCTCAATTGTTTTTAATTAGGTGTTTATTATGTTTAACTAGCACTAAAAATTCTTAATCATGGCACATATTACACCTTAATTAGTAATTAAGTTTAATTTATGCTTGAAAAATGAAAATCCTTACATAAGAACAACATTCACACTAACCCTCGCTCAAAATAAAAAACCTCCCATCCACTAGCTAGGATGAAAAACTCTGTCACATAAACTAAACATGAGACTAACCCTAATTCTATCCACCCATTAACCTTAGTGAATAAGTATTTGCACCTAGAATATTGCAAGGATGGGTGGAAAGAGGTTTGAGTTGGAAGGCCCTTATCTTTTTTCTTTACAAGCATGTAGGTGGTAAGGCACCATTGTATTTTTAAGGTAATGTCTTAAAGCCTATGGTAGGTTCTTGGGGCATTGCAGGATGTCATTTAAAAGGTGGAGGGTTGCTCATTCATTGCTATCCTTGCTATTTCATTGTGTGGCCTCTCTCTCGTTGTTCAATTTGACTTGGATTTCTTTGGTGTCTAATAGAAATGGCCACACAACAAAACTTCCATGAGTTTTTGAACTGAAGCTCATCATCATCGTCATCATCACCATTGACATAATAATCATTGTCATCATCGTTATTATCTTCCTCAGATCATCTTAATCAATGTTAAAACACATACCATGAAAACTAAGAATATGTTAAAAAACCTAAATAAAAACAAAATTATAAAAGGTTAAAACCTAAATTAAAAACTACATTTGACGTTAATATTAATTTAAAAATTATGATAAATACTTTTGTTAAACATTTTTTAATGTATGTAGGAAAATATATGACAAACACATCAAAATGTATGTTTAACATAACCAGCAATATTGAATTTCAAAAACACATGAAAATATTCCCGCACCCCCAATGCAAGTTACAACAGGAGTGGTTTTGATGGGTGATTTTTGAGGTGAAGTCTATGCCTACAATGGAGGATGATTGGAGTCCTATGGTGCTCGTTACATAGGTACAGGTTCAAAACCCCTAACAACGGTTGATTATCATGGGAATTTGACTAAGATTAATAGGGTTTTCCAAAGGATGAAACTGATGATGGAGGAAACGGTGTAGGAAATGGTGTGCATAAATTCAGGGTGAAGATACTCCCAGATTGGGTGAAGAAATTGAATGTAGACTCTAAGAATTGAATCTAATCCTTCAAACTCTGAAGGAGAATGAAATTTAAGATACCGACGATATTGAGGAGGGACTGCTTTGATCATTTTCCTTTTGCAATCTGCTTCAGTCTGTGGGCTAAACCCAACCTCGGGGAGTCTACTCAAAGCTTGAAAACATGTGTTTATGATATAAAACACCTCATGTAAGATACAAGAGTGATTAAATAGAAGCACTCTTACATATGAAGTCTAAGAAAACCGCAAAAACACTACATTTCCCTGTCTTGGTGTACATAAAGGATACGTATTTTGTGATTTATTTTGTTAAGTAAAATGCATGTTTTTCTCTATATATTTTATGAATACACTCACAATTTTATTGAGCAAAGTTTTATAATCTTGTTTTGTAGACAATCATAGTGGAACATTTAACCTCCCATTTCTTCCAAGGCCAGGTCATAGTCCAAGTTGGAATTTCCATATTAGGATATATGCTAATCAGGTAAAGAGGTCTCTAGTCATAGAAATGCAATGGAGATACATGTATATTTGATTGTAGCAGTACAAAAGGGGGAAAGATATATTCGAATGTATGAATATGACAGTAAATCTATTCATGAAATCAATCCATGTCATTGCAATTTATTTTCATGAGGAAAAAATATGTCTACATTTGACCAATGATTAACTGCAGTTATTAACTTCTGGGTGATGCAAGGATGCTATGGATGTTGCATTGTTTGCTAAGAAGGAGATTTTTGCTTTTAGTTTTTATGTTTTTTTGAAAGAAGCATAAAAACTAAAAGCAGATAAAAGGCTACAGTGAACACCACATCTAGACTTCTTCTTTTCAATTGGAGGCATCTTGTCATTACTAGAAACATACTCAGAATTGGGATACAGTTGATTCACTTTAGGAGTTTGCTTATCTTTACCAAGAGAGCGTTGAGTACCCTTCCTTCCATCACTCACAAATGAGGACGGTCTGCCAAAACTAGGATCTTTTTTTTGAACTAATCTCGAAGCCTGAACTGCACAATGCCCAATGATTGATTTCCCAGGAATGCCTCCTGGGAAACTATTGGCCAACCTTGAAATGTGTCCATCACTGACGGTTGGAACATTGCCAGAAGAAGTAAGTTGTAATTCTTCAATTCTGTGTTTAATCGATCTCGCCTGGTCTGGTTCCAACTTGAGCATCTTTCTCATCTCCATCTTTTCACCCTTAGACATCTAAGAAACTACAATAACATATGTGGGAACTCCAAGTGCATCCATCTTCTGACCTGTAGAATTAAGATTTATAGACTTTCTCTTGAGGGTACAGGAATCCTCTGAAGCCGTCTCAGAATCAAACCTGGCAGAAGCTCCATTTGGCTAACCATGAATGCTCTGTCTATGTTGTAAAGTTCACTTTGCATAATGCCTTCCTTTGTGAATATTACCCTGGTCGCAAAACACAAACATGCCAAAGTATACACAACTTGAAAGATTTTGTAAAGTATCTTAGGCTTTCATGAGCATTTTTATGCTTGTTTAATGAACCCTGTAAACATAAGCAAGTTGTGTCCGAGTCCAACTTTGATAAATTTGGTCATAACAGGCCAATGAATGATGCCCATAAATGAGTTTCCCAAATGAATCCTATTAGTTGTTGACTGTCAACCTCTTCCATGTCAATACCATCAGAAGTCAACTCAACAGTCATGAATGATGAATGTAATCGTCATCCACCAATGTCAATTTCAATCCACCAATCATGTCAACATATGATCTTGGATATTTGCCACCATTTGAAGTCATCAACTCCATATATTACCATTTGTTGGGTTTCTAGTTGGTGTATTTTCAGTTTTTTTGTGTTTTTGCATTGTGGACATTAATTATAATTTCTATCCTCTAATCAATTTTAAAATTTAATTTTATAGATAATTATCCAGGGGTGAATGCTCTCACATATTGAGGATGGTATTTTGGGTAAACCCTAGATTCTTGAGGGCACAAAGCCAAGTCAACAACAGGGATAGAAGCTGTTACAAAAATGTACTCATTATGAGCTCAACATGTCACTTATGGGATTAGAACCTGGGTGGGGAGGATAACACCATCTCACAACCGCTCAGCTAGACCCAATTGACAATCAATTTTAAAATTTCTATCATGAGGATAAAATTGCTTTCATCCTTCCGATGTTGACTACTTTAGTCCATATGTGCTTAGCAATTTAAAATAATTCATATGTGATTTGAATTTTCGATACTGGTTAGTGTATTGAATCCAAGGTAACAATATACAACAATATTAAGATGATTGGGTTTTTTTTAGTGAACATAACTGATACATTATGGATGTTAAAGGGATGACTTGGAAATAGCCATCCTACCTTAGAAACCAAGCTTTGGTATGGAGACACACTGAGCTATTAACAAGATGCTTTTACATATTATTGAGCATCTTTAGCAAAATGAATGTCTAGCGTTCTAGAAGATTCTAGGTGGGGTTCTGTACTTTTTGTACCAATCAGAAGCACATACTAATAAGCATTTTAAAAGCAAGCATTCTGATTCATAATTACTACAATGTTGTGATAATAATTATGGATATGAAAGGGATGGCTTGGAAATAGCCAGCCTACCTCAAAAACCAAGCTTTAGAATCGACCTGTGCTAAACTATTACCAGGAAGATTTTACATAATATTGAGCTTCATTAAGAAATGAATAGCTAGCCTTCTTCAAGAATCTAGATGGGTTTGTATGCCTTTTTATCTACCAAATAGGCAGTGGAATCCATAATTAGTACAAAGTTGTGATATAACAATTGAATAGGACAATAACAAAATCAAAATGCAAATACAAAACAATTTACATTTATATATTATAAACATCTAGTCATCCAAAATTTAATTTATTTTAGGATAATGTCGAAATTGAATGTATTTAACTTGGTCAGTCTTTTTAAGCCTTGGGTGAAGACCTTGTGCAAGGTGCAGGACATTGCAAATAATATAAATATTCAATAACTAATTTCTTGTACTTTTGGTGCATGAAATTTAAGGATTTTGAAGCTATCTACATGAAAACCTATAGAGACTTTTGCCAACAAACGTAGGCTATCCACCAAATGATTGAAAATTGAATGCAGACTCTAAGAATTGAATCTAATCCTTCAAACTATGAAGGAGAATGAAATTTAAGATACCGACGATATTGAGGAGGGACTGCTTTGATCATTTTCCCTTTGCAATCTGCTTCAGTCTGTGGGCTAAACCCAACCTCGGGGAGTCTACTCAAAGCTTGAAAACATGTGTTTATGATATAAAACACCTCATGTAAGATACAAGAGTGATGAAATAGAAGCTCTCTTACATATGAAGTATGAGAAAACCCGAGAAACCCTACATTTCCCTTTCTTGGTGTACATAAAGGATAAGTATTTTGTGATTTATTTTGTTAAGTAAAATGCATGTTTTTCTCTATATATTTTATGAATACACTCACATTTTTATTGAGCAAAGTTTTATAATCTTGTTTTGTAGACAATCATAGTGGAACATTTAACCTCCCATTTCTTCCAAGGCTAGGTGGTAGTCCAAGTTGGAATTTCCATATCAGCAAATATGCTAATCAGGTAAAGAGGTCTCTGGTCATAGCAATACAATGGAGATACACATATATTTGATTGTAGCAGTACAACAGGGGCAAAGATATATTTGAATGTATGAATATGACAGTAAATCTATTCATGAAATCAATCCATGTCATTGCAATTTATTTTCATGAGGAAAAAATATGTCTACATTTGACCAATGATTAACTGCAGTTATTAACTTCTGGGTGATGCAAGGATGCTATGGATGTTGCATTGTTTGCTGAGAAGGAGATTTTTGCTTTTAGTTTTTATGTTTTTTTGAAAGAAACATAAAAATTAAAAGCAGATAAAAGGATACAGTGAACACCACATCTAGACTTCTGCTTTTCAGTTGGAGGCATCTTGTCATTACCAAAAACATACTCAGAATTGGGATAAAGTTGATTCACTTTAGGAGATCGCTTATCTTTACCAAGAGAGCGTTGAGTACCCTTCCTTCCATCACTCACAAATGAGGACTGTCTGCCAAAACTAGGATCTTTTTTTTGAACTAATCCCGAAGCCTGAACTGCACAACGCCCAATGATTGATTTCCCAAGAATGCCTCCTGGGAAACTATTTGCCAACCTTGAAATGTGTCCATCACTGATGGTTCGAACACTGCCAGAAGAAGTAAGCTATAATTCTTCAATTCTATGTTTAACTGATCTCACCTGGTCCAATTCCAACTTGAGCTTCTTTCTCATCTCCATCTTTTCACCCTTCGACATTTGAGAAACTGCAATAACATATGTGGGAACTCCAAGTGCATCCATCTTCTGGCCTGCAGAATTAAGATTTATAGACTTTCTCTTGAGGGTACAGGAATCCTCTGAAGCCGTCTCAGAATCAAACCTGGCAGAAGCTCCAACACTTTCAGATTTTACATATTGAACCTGCTGCCTCCTTCCATCTGACTCTCTTGTAACTTCAACTCCAAAAGGGTAATCAGGAAGTATACTGTATGAAGCCCTAGCTGATACCTTCTTAGATTTCTTCATAATGGAATTCCTGTTGAGGTTGTTTCAAGGTTGATGCCGCTCACGCGTTACTATAAGGGAAGAGGCAATTCAGTGAATTAGTCACATAAACATAAAGTTCTATGCAACCGAAGAATGGGTTCAAAGATCAAGGACTGAAGAGTCGCACTTAAAGATCCCACTTCCAATTGCAAAAGAGAATCAGCCTTAAAGGAAAAAACACACCATAAGCTATTTTACACATCATAAGCTACAAACCCAATACAAGTCCAACTTCAGAAATTGACTCTCTACCACGCTCATCTTAAATTGTTGACATCAGTTTAAACATCTAAAGCAGTATTAGGCAATAGCACAGGATTCCGACATCTCTTATCATTCTATTTCAGTTCAATAATGACCTCACTCCTCTCGAATCTTGAAGATGAAAGAGTGAGCTTATCAGAAGCAAGACTTCAAAAAATGACTGCTGATTACTGGAGAATGCATTGTGAGTTAATAGGTTATCAAGCAAAATCTTCCACTGATGGTCAACACAATTCTTTACATTCTCCCCTAATTGAGAATCTTTATTTAGAATTCTAATGGCAGACCTTGGTGACCATAATCAATGGCTGCATCAAGAAACCAGCAGAGTATAGTATGTTTTTTAATGAAGAGAGGAAAATTATTTATTCAGGAAAAAACAAAATTTGAAAAGGCTTTGGACTTCTTCATTTGCAGACTGCAACCAAAGTGATATGATATTTTTGTTCCAGCAATTTCAGTTTTCCAGGATTGCCAAAAGACATGGACAGTTATTTTGGTGGATGAGTTTCAGGATACAAGTAGCATGCAGTACAGTTTGTTGAAATTGCTTTCTTCCCACAATCGTATACTGTTGTTGGAGATGATGAACGTCAACTTCAGCTTCAACAGAGCTAACATTTCTGGTTTTGATTGGTTTCACAAAGACTTACCTTCTGATAAAAAGTGAGGGATGTCATCCAGTGTTGTTGTGGAGGGAAACCATCTCTTGTTAAAAGTATTCTAGGCCAATTTTTTATGCATATCTACCCCAGGGAAATGCTAATCACAGAGATGTGGTGAAGTGATACAAGGATAATGTATCAAAGGAAAGTAAAGGAAAGAGAAAAAGTGATCTTGTCAGGGGCTGTGCTTCTGAATCATGTTTCTTCTACCTTGTGAACTATTATTCACGTATCAACGAGGAGTGATAAGATGGAAAATTGAAGAGGATAAAACAACTCCAAGCAAATCAATTAACCATTGAAATGATGAAAAGATAAGAAGCCAAGTGGGCAAAGTTACTAATAGCAAAAGCTCAAAATTCTGCAATTATTAGAAGCTGCTGCAGTTACAGATGCTACTGCCCGGGCTTCACTCTTTGAAACTAGGAAGATATTGTCATGACTCATAAGCAATATGAACATTGCCAAGTGTTGAATTTGACAGTAAAGCTGATGGGCATGTTTTGCAAAGGAACCTAGGGTCAAATAGTGATGCAAAAACCTTGCAATCGATATTAGAGAGTGGTGTTCACAAAGGAAGATTTTATGAGCTGGAAAGTCACAATGAATTTTGGGTACATGCAAGCATCAATTGAAAAAAAAAATAAAGGCATGAGATCTCTACAGTTCGCTCAACCATGAAGGAACCCTCACTTTAACCTTCACACGATGATAACAACAGTTAAAATATATGAACTGGCAGGTGATAAAGTAGTTGTCTTAAGTTTTCACACGAGAGGGGCATGCAAACAAATTAAGTTAACTCAACATTATCTTAAACACACTATTTATGCCTCACGTGTTGTTATGTGCTCATGCAATCAAGGCAGTGGCAAGTCCTTCCACACCGTGGTTAGAGTCACCCCCACCTCTGGCCCTTATTTCAAGTGGCCCTCCTTTTCCCAACAAATACTAATTGTTCCACTGAAGAATCTTTGTAGCATGATCAATCCCAATAAGGTTGTAAATATTTTCTCCATGAGCGGTATGGATTTTGATGACCCCTGAATCATTGAAAGGAGATCTTGTGATAAGTGTTTTAAAGCTCAGAACCGACCGAGGATCAAACTGAACTCCAATTGGAATCGAACAACAATTCAATTTATGAACCAGTTTACTAATAGACCGAATATGTGAAGTCTACTCATGCATATACCATGTAAGAGTGAATATAGAAAAATGGCACCAAATGCAATATTATCCCAGACAAAATAGTATTAATTGTACTTTTGAGTCTCATTGAACTAACTTTTTGTTAATTTGCAGATCTTATCTGACCACAAAGCTTCAACAAAAGTAACATGTAATTAAAATAACTTCAAATACCTTTGTTCTTGCATGAAAACACTTAATTGAGTTGCATGAAATGATAGTTGTACTTTTTTTCTTCACACTGGAAAAAAAATATAATCATTATGGTTTTGGTTAAAGTTGCAAATGTCATATTGTAGACAATGTTAAGATTTAATATGCTAAGAAAGAAAATAGCACCATTACATTCCATTTCACAATAATAGCATTAATAGGATCACTGAAGAAACAACAAGCATAGCATAAACACAAGAGACACCGATTTATCCTGGGAAACACTCATGGGGTAGAAAACCCAGTAAAGCTTCCTCAATATAGATGACCAACAATATACAAATATGCAAACCAAAGACATGATCTCCTCCTCCATCATAGCAGACCTCTCCTCCACAAGTGCGCTACTCTCAAGTGAGTGAGTGTGTAAAATGAGGAATACACCTCCTCTATTTATACACTACTCTGACTTATCTTTGACACAAAACATGTAGGCTCGTATTTAACCAATGGGTTAAATACCCCACTACAACTGACTGGGCCGACCCCTCTAGGGTGATCTAATAACCCTTTGACCCACATAACACATACAGGGCTGACCCCCACTAGGGAAGTCTAATAACCCAAGTTACCACATTCCGATGGAGGAATAAACATCTCCGGATATACAATAAGAACTTCACGGAGGAATGAATCATCTCCGGAATAATAAAGTACAAATATAATATTCTTTGAAGTTACAATATCTCAACACTCCCCCTTAACGAGAAGGATATTATAACAACATCTACACAAGCAAGGAGTCATCAACATCATACATGATACATCTATAAATCATTGGAAGCTTTCTCAACATCATCAGTAACTCAACCAGTTACTAGAACATTTTCAATACTGGAACATCAACATCTTCAGTACTGAGTCTTTATCTTCTGTAGCACTCAAACAGCTACAGCAACATCAACATCTGGATCCTCACGATCATCAACATCGTCATCATACGATCATCGGCATCGGGATCATCTCGATCTACATCATCTGGATCATCTCGATCTACAGCATCTGGGTCATCACTATCTACATCATCTGGATCATCTCGATCTACAACATCTAGATCATCTCGATCTACAGCATCTGGATCTTCACGATCTACAGCATCTGGATCATCTCGATCTACAGCATCTGGATCATCTCGATCTACAGCATCTGGATCATCACGATCTACAGCATCTGCATCGCACGATCATCAGCATCGTCATCACATGATCATATTACAGGATGATCAATCCTGCTCTCTTTAGGACATAACTCCATGGATGATGCAATCCATATCAAGTTCCAGGATGATCAATCCTTATCACTTTAAGACAAGTCCATGTCGGGGGATGATGCAATCCCGACCACAGTGCCAGTCCTTTTTCATACTGGATGTGACCTAGATCAGATCTAGAATTTACTGTCACAGAGCCAGTCCTCTTTCATACTGGATGTGTCACATCTACAGAGCCAGCCCTGTTTCATGCTGGATGTATCACATCTACAGAGCCAACCCTGTTTCATGCTGGATGTATTACATCTACAGAGCCAGCCATGTTTCATGCTGGATGTATCACATCTACAGATCCAGCCCTGTTTCATGCTGGATGTATCACATCTACAGAGCCAGCCCTGTTTCATGCTAGATGTATAATATCTACAGAGCCAGCCCTGTTTCATGCTGGATGTATCACATTTACAGAGCCAGCCCTGTTTCATGCTGGATGTATTACATCTATAGAGCCAGCCCTGTTTCATGCTGGATGTATCACATCTACAGAGCCAGCCCTGTTTCATGCTGGATGTATCATATCTACAGAGCCAGCCCTGTTTCATGCTGGATGTATCACATCTACAGAGCCAGCCCTGTTTCATGCTGGATGTATCACATCTACAGAGCCAGCCCTGTTTCATGCTGGATGTATCACATCTACAGAGCCAGCCCTGTTTCATGCTGGATGTATCACATCTAGAGAGCCAGCCCTGTTTCATGCTGGATGTATCATATCTACAGAGCCAGCCCTGTTTCATGCTGGATGTATCACATCTACAGAGCTAGCCCTGTTTCATGCTGGATGTATCACATCTACAGAGCCAGCCCTGTTTCATGTTGGATGTATCATATCTACAGAGCCAACCTTATTTCATGCTAGATGTATCACATCTACAGAGCCAGCCCTGTTTCATGCTCGATGTAACCTAGAACAATTCTAGGATTTGTCACGTACATTTTGAACCGAGGTCTAGGGACGATCCAGTCCTATCATGTACCTTTTGAACCGAGGTCCAGGGACGATCCAGTCCTATCAGGTACCTTTTGAACCGAGGTCCAGGGATGATCCAGTCCTATCCTGTACCTTTTGAACTGAAGTCCAGGGACGATCCAGTCCTATCGTGTACCTTTTGAACCAAGGTCCAGGGACGATCCAGTCCTATCTTAAATTCTTGGAGACATCAGTCTACGGATCAATTCTGGGACCTAAGTCCGGGGAAGATACAATCCCCTACCTGTTCATTCAGAACTTCATTTTTGGAGACATCATGTCTACGGCTCTCTTTTAGAACATGTGTTCAAGGATAATACAATCCCTCTTCTTTCTCAGAGACATATGTCTACGGCTCACTTTAGGACTAAAGTCCAAGGATGATCCAATCCCCAAATGTCCACCAAGGACTTCATTCTTGGAGACATCATGTCTACGGCTCTCTTGAGGATGATGCAATCCTATCATGTCCACCAAGGACTTCATTCTCAAAGACATACGTCTACGGCTCTCTTTAGGACTAAAGTCCAGGGATGATTCAATCCCCAAATGTCCACCAAGGACTTCATTCTTGAAGACATACGTCTACGGCTCTCTTTAGAACATGTGTTCAAGGATGATGCAATCCTCTTGTCACCTTAGACCCTGTCTAAGGACCATCCACCAACCTCTTTGTCGGCATCACCAATATAGGTATCCACATCATTGACCTCACTGTCGATGTGGGAAATCTCATCATAAGTGATCACATCACTCCCCCTTTCGAGGAGGGTCCTTCTTAACTATATTAAGTTTGTCTTGGAAAACTTTACTTGAGGTAGAGGTTTGGTTAGTACATCGGATCGGTAGAGGCTTGGTTAGTGCATTGGTAACTTGTTACGAATTCGAACATTAACCATATCTTGTATATACAAATGTCAGATCTCTATGTGCTTTGACTTATCATGGAACACTGGATTCTCTGTCATTTTGGTACAACTTTGTTTGTCACATAGGATCATAGTTGGGTCCATCTCTATGTCAATTCTGAAGCCATATCGCAGAGCAAGCAGCCATATATTCTGCTTGTGCTAAGAGCCACACTAGATTGTTTCCTGCTCAACCACGATATCATGGCTGATCCCAGACAATAACATCCTCTTGATGTGCTCTTCCTGTCTGATGCACTTCCTGCCCAATCAACATCTGTGTAGCCATCTGAAGTCATGATCTCCAAGATAACATAGATCAAAGTCTATTGTATCCTTTAGGTGCTGCATCACATGATTTGTAGCTTATCAGGTGAACACATCTAGTTTCCAGTAGATACTGACTCAAGGTGTTCACAACAAAGCATATATCTTACCTAGTATTTAGACACATCAATGACTCAATAATTTGTCTATACAGAGTTATATCCACTAACTCTTGATGAGTCATCTGCAAACAAATTCAAGTTGGAATCCATGAGAGTGGCCATCAAGTCCTTTTAATATTTCTCAGCATACTTTCCCTGGTTGAGAAAGATTCCTTCTGAGCCTTGCCATACTTCCAAACCTAGGAAGTAATGCATCAATCTGAGATATTTCATTTTCATTTATGTAGCCATCTATCTGTGCCATCTATCATCAGATGGGTCTAATGATATGAGCCTCAACATCATTCGAGCTTTGTGGTGAGTTCCTTCTTGCATCCATGTCATCTGTGTATAGAAACCATATTCAACCTTGTAGCAAAGGTTGAGATCCACATCACCCATGGTGATCATTAAGCTCATCAATTGATTATCGATCCTGGGAACCCATACAGAACCTGATTCACACTTCTTCTTTAATTACACCATTAAGAGAATGGTGTTATCTAGCCACTTGGAGCAAATATCTCATCATGATTCTCTTCCTCTTTCTAAGCGAATCTTCTAGCTACAAGCCTTCTATAGTGTGTTTGATTTGTAAATCTTTTGTTGAACATCCATCGCTTGTTCAGTGTTCATCATTCATCATGATCTTTCCTACAAATCAAAATTAAGTACATGATTAGTAATACTTCATAATCATCAAATCATATTGACATGATAACCTATTATGCATACAGATATCATTTACATAGTTATGAAACTATTTTGACCAATACTTTGGCACAACACTTTCCCATATCCCGTATGCATACAGTGTCTATCTAGATGCCTTGCATCTCTACCAGAACATACTATCGAGTGTGTGCACAGCTCTCAGCATGTCAGCAAAGAGGGTTCATTCTAGACAAGCAAAAATGGAATGTTTGTCCAACTTACCAATCATATGCATATTAGTAGTATACTGTTCAATTCTCTATGAATGTTTACACTCAGCATCATATATTCTAGGAATACCAATATGCATACAAGCAATATCATTTACGATTTCAAATAACAACTCAAATACTTATCTTTTATGTTTGTGTGGTTGCCACCCGCTTGATCTTCTATATGTCTTTTGAACTTCTATTCATTCTGTACCACTGTGCATGCTCAAGTTTGCACTAGTGTCATTCTCATGATCTCATACACAAATATACATTCATTAGTATATTCTCAAAACATTCTAATTCTAAATAATGTATAGTCATGATCATTAGTATTCAGGGTTTCAAGGAAGTCTTCTTTTACTCATGCATATTCTTGTTTGATCATAGTACTCTTCTAGTTAATTAAATCATCAAGATAAGAGACATAATATGTATAAACCCTTGATTACTAACTTTATGAATAAGCATAATCAATCATACCAAGTATACTTATATAAGGGATCCTAACACAAGGTAAGATTCTAACTTGACATAGGAAAACATACCTGGATTAGTATACCTGCTTAGTCATGTACAACATACCTAAACAATCTCTTCAATGATTTCAAGATCCTGAGCTAGAACCTGCATGTCTCATAGGTTAAGCATAATATAACAAAGTCATACATACCTCGTAAGTAGAACAAAGATTATGGATGAGTCTTTGTCTTCATGTTGTCATGGTCATGGAACTTGATTTGTCTTTTGTGATGTACCTGTATCTTGTTAGCAGACAACATCAACCTCACACAACACCATAATGCATTAGTACAATCATATAGCCCTAATCAATGAATGTCTTCGATCATTCACATTTATTCATACTGTTACTAGGGTGATAAGACAATTCTAACATTAATCAAGATTGTACTAATAAATAATATGAAGACAAACACATTATGAACTTAATCAAGAATCAGATTTCAAGACATACCTGAACCTCCTTAAGTCATACCTGTCGAGACTTCTTGTAGTCTTCTTATGTAAGGCCTTAGCCTCAAATCCCCCTGAAACTTGATCTGGAGCTTGATTAGGGTTTGCTAGAGAAACCCTAAAAATTCAATCTTTGACTTTCACACTTCTGAATGGATGGAAGGATGTGTCTTGCTGAGCTGATCAAACTAGCATACTTCAATTTTGAAATCTCCAAAATTTGACCCCTCAAAATCGCCTTCGAAACTTCTGGATCTTCTAGACAAGAACCTGAACTAGGGTTTGATGAAGCCCACCCTTCTGTCCAATCAAAAGGTTCGATCCAAGGCTATAAACTCTTATTTTTCTGAGGAGCTTCCAGCCGTGGTTACAGACTTCAAAAATTCCAACTTTTGCTGAAGCCCTAATTTTCCATCTTTCCGATCAAAATCCCGAACTGGGGTTTGATCAAGCCCAGTCTTCTACCCAACCAAAAAATTCGATCTTGTTCTCTAAATTTTGATTTTCCTGAGTAGCATTCAGCCGTATATTCCGATTCCAAAAATTCTAACTTTCTCCGAAACCCTAAATTCCGGAAGCCATGAATGAGGGTGCTCCAAAAATAATTATGTTTTGACAGAAATATGTACCTGATTGTTTCTGCTGTAACTCTGAAATTTTCGCTCCACAGGGTCTGAATTTTTTTTTTGTGGTAGCCTAACCTGTCATATTTCCATCCCAACAGGTCTGACCTTAATTGGATTTTTTGAGAGAGAGTTATGCCAAGTGTCGCAACGTGACCTATTTATGTGGTAAAACAGGAGAGCGAACTTGTACGAAGTGGCACGTGTCACTGGTTCAACTTCGGCCTCTGAAAAAGTTTCTTGAGATAGTAAAGTCAGTGTACTACCTGTCACTTTTTACAATATTTCATTTGGAGCTTCCTAGCCCAACTTATGTCAAGTGTCGCAACGTGACCTGTTTATGGGATAAAACAGGAGAGCGAACTTGTACGGCGTTCCACGTGTCACTGGTTCAACTTCGGCCTCTGGAAAAGTTTCCTAAGATAGTACAGTCTGTTTACTACCTGTTACTTTTTACTAAATGTCATTTGGAGATTCCTATCCCAAGTTATGCCCTTTTTTCCTAGGTCACCGGATTTTGACTGAGATCTGGAAGAGGTAGAAACCCTAACTTGTACTGATCATAACTTACAAAGTACAATGAATCTGAGGGTTCCCTTTGGACACAAGATACCTGGAGATGTTATGTACGACCTGTAAATGTTTTAGATCCTGAACCTTCGCCAAAATGGATTTATGGTGAAAGTTCCACGATGACTGGTTTTTGCTATATAAAACCCTAACCTTCAAATTGTCGTAAGTAAAGCAAGTGTCGTAAGTGCCATACATTGCCTTCCTTCAGGTTAGCTCTGATACCATGTTAAGATTTAATATGATAAGACAGAAAATAGCAGCATTACATTCCATTTCACAATAATAGCATATATAGGATCGCTGAAGAAACAACAAGCATAGCATAAACACAAGAGACACAGATTTATCATGGGAAACCCTCATGGGGTAGAAAACCCAGTAAAGATTCCTCAATATAGATGGCCAGCAATATACAAAGATGCAAACCAAATACATGATCTCCTCCTCCATCATAGCATACCTCTCCTCCACAAGTGCGCTACTCTCAAGTGAGTGAGTGTGTAAAATGAGGAATACACCTCATCTATTTATACACTACTCTAACTTATCTTTGACACAAAACATGTAGGCTCGTATTTAACCAATGGGTTAAATACCCCACTACAACTGACTGGGCCGACCCCTCTAGGGTGGTCTAATAAACCTTTGACCCACATAACACATACAGGGCCGACCCCCACTAGGGAAGTCTAATAACCCAAGTTACCACATTCCGACGGAGGAATAAACATCTCCGGATATACAATAAGAACTTCACGGAGGAATGAATCATCTCCAGAATAATAAAGTACAAATATAATATTCTTTGAAGTTACAATATCTCAACAGACAACTTTGATAAGTTAAATAAGCTTGTTTTGGAAATATGATATTTTTCCTTTTTAATATGTCAAAACTTGTTTTGATTCCTTATATATCTCTTTCATCTTCTTCTCCTCACTAAACATTTTTATGGTTTGCTTATCTCATCTTTTGCAGTAAAGAGGGTAGTGAAAGCTCAGCCAAAGAAGTATACTAGCTTGCTCCTTGGGAATAGATTAGACGAAAGAGGAAGATCTACTTCATGTTTCTTAAATTAAGGTTGTGAAGTGTACATGTTCAGGTCAGTGTGGATTTGATGTAGATATTTTTTTGCACAAGCTACTTGAAATGTTTCTTATTGTCACTTGTTGAAAAGCAATGATTAAGGTTTTTAATATACTAATTGTAATACATTATTATATTTCTGCACCAAATTTCTTTTATTTGAAACATTATTATTACAAATTACCTATTAGATGGTCATGGTATGATTGAGTTGTTTTGTGAATATACTAAGGTGGAAGATGCCTATGCATATTCAACTTGGCGTCACAATGTAAGATTTTCTTGATGTCACAAATATCTCAGAATGCTTCATTTATGCCCAGGTTCAGTCTAGAATTCAAAGTGATGCCCATTTATAGCTTTTAAGAGACTAAGAAATGCCCAGAGTTGTCCTCAGAACCACCCAAATGCTGTTGTTATGGTATTAAGGTTTGGAATGTTAATTATTACTGACCTCTAGTGACATAAGGCCTGTTGTTCTTTCCCAAATCTGAAGGATTATGGTGTCTTACTGTTGCTTGGATCCTGATATATGATTCTTTGTAGAAATTATATGATGGATGGAAATTACTAGTACGGATCTGTTCGAATAATCTTTGTAGATGGACATTTTTTATCCAATAAGAGGATGTTAGGGTTGAGGTGAAACCCTCCCTTCGTCTGTAGAATATTTGCTGCTATAATGTCTCAGTTAGGGCCATTCACTCTATTTGGAGGGCTTCCCTAGCTAGGGTTTGTAGGTTAAGTATGGCACATTTAAGACCCTCTTGATATTTGGGTGAAATCACACTTGAAGGAGGATTTCATTAATGGTTTCATATGTGACTATTCTTTAGTCATTCATGGTTGCATATAATTCTTGGGCTATTTTGTACTTGTTGTGAATCTTGTGATGAGTATTTTTGGAAGAGCCCTCCTAAAATTTTCTGCTTATTGAGTTAGATCCATGTGGTTGCTAGAACATGTATATAACAGTCTAGGTAGGCCTTCTTTCATACAATTTTGAACCTCCTTGATTGTTGATCTCGAGTCTGCCACCCATTGGATAGGCACAGGTTTGGGCAATCCACCATACCTAAATTTAGGAATATCATAAACATCCTTTTTTAGGGGTTCTCCTCTTGTGCTGGACGAGAGCCGACCTAAAGTTAGAGGAAGAGTTGTTGTGGCGACAGTAGACAACCCTCTTAAGTGCCCCTAGGGTGCACTTTCTTCAAGGATTTGAATATCTTTGAGTGTAGGTCTGGATGGTAAAAGGAGCCTTAATACTCCACATTGTTTTCCCATCACAGTCTTGAATCTAGATTGACTTGCATGTCCTGAGAAAACAGAGAAGCGTAACCCAATTTTATAGTTTAGGTTCCATCCAAAGGGTTTTTAGACCAGATTAGCTTGTCCCTACCCGGCCTCACTTTAGTAGTGCTTAGTGCCAATTCCTTGGTATATGCCTTCCATTCTTCTGCCAAATCTTCTATAATACAAAGTTCTTCAGGCATCCTTAAATCCTCCCTGCATACAGGTCTCTGAATAGTAGTTTCAAATTAATTTAGCAAACATAGGTTGAGGTCACACAGATGATCCTTTAAGGCCTTAGACAACTTTAAAATCCCTATGCAACATAGCCAAGGGTCAACCCCAAGTCTAAGACGAGCCATCTACCACATGCCATGCCAACCAAGACCCAATGAAAGGGAAAGAAAGAACTAGTGTCTTCCAAGAATTTGAGGAATTTTTATAAGTTTTCTACTGACTTCTTATCCAATCCTCCACTGGCAGTGGCTCCATATATTTCTGTCTCAACACTTTGTGCCAAATTCCATTTCCATTACATTCTCCATAGTTTTTTGGCTACAAGTGCTTGTTGAAATATTTTGGTGTTTTTGGGCCCTCACCCCCCAAAAGCTTTAGGTTTTTAAATGTGCTCCATGTTGACCAATGGGGGAGCATCCTTTTCCTTCTTGCTATTCTAGATAAGATAGATAAGATAAGATAATTTTATTAATGTCCAACAAATGACCACAAAGGTAGGTCAATGTGACTAAAAGATACTACCAGTGTGAATAGAATGTGGGAGTGTGAAGGAAGCTCTAGAGGAATTTAAAATAAAGTTTTCAAATATTCTTTTGCAAGCCAATAGCAATATAAGTAAGAGAGTGCCAAAAAACTGGTGTAGCCTCTGAAACTTCTTTTTACTAAAGTAACTCTACCATGTAAGGATAGTTGCCTATTACTCCACGAGTTCACATAGCAAGCCTGTTCTCTATCTTTGTGTACAAACAAACATAATCATGGAAACCATAACCATTTGGCTTTAAGGAGAAGCCCATGTACTTGATTCCTTGGTTGACATCTACCTCTGAGAAAGGAAGAATCCCCTTTATAATTGTTTTTTGAGGCCTTAAGATACCATTGAAAGAGAAGGGGGATTTCAAGGTATTTACTTCCATTCCAATTGCATGCATGTACAAATCCAAAATTTATTTATATCTCAGCGCGTCTCAGCAAGACCCATTCCAAACAAAAGAACATCATCACAAAGGTTGTGAAAGGAAGCGTTTCCTATCATTTTGTATACCTTTAATCTTCCATTTCCTATCAGTTTGTTACTGCTATTTGTTGGAGGAAAGGGAGCCATTCTCAGTAGTTCTTCCACTTCTTGCATACAAGCTGCTAAATGATTTTTTTGAACTAAGTTGTGGTTTCCCAAGGAGCTATTCTGCTCCTTGAAACAATTGTTGAACTTATGATATGCTGCAATAAGGCCTTTGGGAATGTTATTGATCTTGTTGCAAGCAATGATGATGGTGAGAGTGAAATGCCTACATTAATGGACGTACTAGTAGATGCATTGCTTTCTTTTCTACCTCTCTCCCCAGCACCTGTACATGTGGCCATTGAGTAGGTAGCTAACATAGTGAATGTTCAGTATGGAACTGGAACTTCTAATTTGTCTTATTTTTTAGGTTATTTTGATGAGATGAATTTTTATTCTTTGTTTTAATATGTTGCAAATTGTAAACAAGGATCTGAAAACATCTTGACACAAACCTGCAATTATTGAGGACAGTGAAAAGGAATACCCTACAGACATGGTTATAAATAGTTCATTGCATGCATAATATTTTTTTTTATATCCCAGGTCTCAATAGTTCATGGGCTTGTTGGGAGGAGGTGCAAGTATTGATGTTCCAACAAGTCTGTGACCATGACTAGCTTATCACAAAACCATTCCAGGTTTAGCTAGTTGAAGTAGAAATTCCTCTTCCAAAGAGCAACATTTCCAATGGCTGTATCAGAATTCTAGCATCTAAGAGTATTTACTACTATCCAGTCATCATTTGCAAGGAAATATAGGAATGAAGACCAAGAACTCTTACCCAACTCCCTCTCTTCCTTCGCGGGGCCATGGCTATGCTTGCATCTACTAGTACTAGAGGTGGCAAAGGGAGCAGAGATCAATACTCTTTGGTTTTTAACAAAGCAACTAATCCTCCTAGGCTAATCAAACCTTCCCTTGTTGTCTAATTTAGATTTTTCTGAATCGCATCAGAGATTTGGGGCTCCACAACCATTGCATGTATGATCTAAATTTATTTATTTACTATACGTACATTTCCTTGTTGTCTTCCTTGCATACACAGAAATTATTAATACTTTCCCATGGTCTAACTTTGACATTTTGCAGCCTCGGCCTGGAATTTCACCACAGTCAGGGCATAAATCTATGTCACCAACAAGCCAACAAATTCACCTAGAAATTTTTTCCAATAGGCAAGGTACACTACAGACAACCGTGGGTGTGTCTCCATTAGTTCAACCACAACTTGCACAGTATACTCCACAAGTTCATCAATTTCCTCTTCTTGAAGGGAAGCAACCACAAACTCCTTCTTTACAAGTGATTTATGTGCCCTTACCTCAGCAGTCTCCACTAGCTTCTTTATCAAAAGTGTTTTTTACACCTTATCCTTAGCAGCCTCTATCAACACCTTCATCATAGTTTCCTTCTGCATCCTATTCTCAGCAGCCTCAACCAACATCTTCATCACATGTGCTTTCTTTAACATATTCTTACCAGCCAAGACCTGTGATTAATGAGAATCTACCTTCCCAAACTGTCAATGTGCCTACTATAGTTGGTGTATTTGTTTTGAGAATGCCTCTATCATCATCCTTTATGGTACAATTTATCTTTACTTTATGCAAACTGAAGTAGTTATTATGGGTGAGTTCTTTTTTTTTTTTTTGTAACATGGTAGCTTTTATCACTTATATTACATTCTTGACTAACTTGGAATTCCCCAATTCTAAAAGGGTTCTAGCTCAATGGAAGAGTGCCTTCCTTACAAGCAGGAGGTTGGTGGTTCGATTCCTCCATGCCCTATTGAGATTGCAATATTGGTATTTTTAATAAAATATATTTTATTATGATTTATTATGGCTATATAGGGGGTTTCAAACCATCTTCGTATGTTGCTATGAGGGGGGTTCTAAACTACCTTCATATGTCACTACGAGGGGGGTTCCAAACCGCCCCTATAGGAATCTACGAGGGGGGTTACCAACCGCCCCTATCGACATCTATGAGGGGGGTTCCAAACCGCCCCTATAGACCTCTACGAGGGGGGTTAAAAACCGCCCCTATAAGCCTCTACAAGGGGGGTTCAAAACCGCCCCTATAAGCCTCTAAGAGGGGGGTTCTAAACCGCCCCTATAGGCCTCTACGAGGGGGGTTCCCAACCGCCCCTATAGGACTATACGAGGGGGGTTCACAACCTCCCCTATAGGCCTCTACGAGGGGGATTTGAAACCTCCCCTATAGTCCTCTATGAGGGGGGTTCCAAACCACCCCTGTAGGTTTGTATGAGGGGGGTTCACAATCGCCCTCGTAGGTCTCTATGAAGGGGGTTCAAAACCGCCCTCATAGGTCTCTATGAAGGGGTCTACGAGAGGGGTTTAAAACTACCTCCATAGACCTCTATGAGGGGGGTCACAAGCCGCCCCCAAAAGTCACTTTTGGGGGCGGTTCCAATCTCGTCAAAAACCACCCTTAAAGGGAAAAAATTTTAACATCGGTGCCTTTAGGGGCGGTTTTTCCAAAACCGCCCCCAAAGCCAAAACCCCCCCCCGTAGGTCACTTTTGGGGGCGGAAGACAACCCCCCCTAAAGGCCAAAAATGTAGTAGTGTTTGATTCCTATTTATGTATTTCAGTTGCAATTGCAGTTTCCAAGCTAACTACTTTTTATGGATTTCACTTATCTTCCTTGTATAAGTTGTTTATTTGGTTCTACCTGGGTTCTACTTTCTATAACTAATGAATCTGATAGAGTGATGAAAAAAATATATAAAACAATGTACCTTGAGAGAGAAAAGAGATTATTTGTCTTCTTGGTCCTATAAAGGAGTTGCTTGTCCACCTTATATAGTTCACCTTGACCTTGTGGGTTTGTGGTTTGTTTTGTTGTGCCCCCCTTGGTTGACTCATGATCCTTTATCTTACCTGTGTCTTACATGGTCCATAGGTTATGTTTATTAATGTTTTAATACCCTATCTATTTTCTTGGGTGGACTGTGGGTCCTTTCCTAGCGTGACCATGAGGTGACCATGAGCCTTTTTTCTTGTGTGGACTGTGGGGTCTTCCCCAACATGACAATGAGTTTCACTTTATGGGTGGACTGTGTTTTTTCAAGCATGACTGTGCAAAGTATGCCTCTATGTCTCTACAGTATGTGACTGCATCCTTACCCAGCATGACTGTGTGTCCTTTGTCAGCATGACTGTACTGGGTATGAATGTGCTTGTTGACTAAGAAGTCTGGGTCAGTATGTGGTCAGAGTGCTTTTTCTTTAACCCTCTCTGGATCTCTCTCAAGGTACGTAAATTGTTTGTCTAGATTGAATTGTTCCTTCGGTGACAAGATCAAATCTAAAAAATTTGAGTATATGGTTGATTCAAATATTGGTTATGATTATTTACTGTTGATATCTACTATACATTATTTTATCATGTTGTTACTGTACATCGCATTTGATGATTCTCGAGGACCAACTTTAACGTAGTGAATAATGGAGCGTTAAGTTGAAAGAGATGAATTTTTTTTTTATTACAGTTTGGGCTGGGAGGATTGGAAATCTACCATCCATACTCTTTTAAATTCTACCCTTATAGTTTTTATTTTTGATAATTTATTTATGTATCTTTTCCTACAGTCACATGCCCTAGACATGGAATTCCATTATTCTCATTAGAGCTTCCTCCATTACTTGATGTTCGGCTTCAAAGAGGCCCTTGGGAAATAATTCCAATGGTTGTAGCAGACTTCTAGAATCTAATAGACTCTCCCACTATCAGTGCAATGCCGTGTTTTGAAGGTTTGATTGGGCCTCTAAGACTTGCTGATATAAATGCTTGTATACAACCCTGTTTTCTTAATGCAAAAGGATAAATTGCACCCTGTGAAACAAACTCTTCTAGTTGTAGGGCTGGGAGAGGCCCGTTCACTAATATGGATAGAAGGAGATGCATAAGCCGTTAAATTTGAAGATGCATCAATGGATGGCTACACTATTGCTTTTGGAATAAGAAATGTAACACATTTTGAAAAATCTCTAAGTGAAGTATATAGGTAATGTAAAAATTGAAATATATTTTCTCTTTCTTAATTAAGATGTTTTAGATCTAGGACATAATGTTACTGCATTCTTCCCTCATTTTAAAGTTTTGCTAGTGCGTACCTATGTTCTTAAAATATTTGCATGTGCAAGATGAATAAATTCCTGTGGTGTATGCCCACAGAAGGTGATAGGCAGAGATACCATCTTAGATTTGAGAAAATAATAACAAAGTTGATCACATTTATGATAGCATTGTTGAATTAACATCTTCTTGCAGTAGGACTTATGTGATACGTATAGCATTGTACAGTTCTGGAAAAATATTCCAAAGGGAATTGGTAGGAATCAACTGTCAGTTAATTGCTCACTTGATCATGAGGAAACTAGAATCCAAGTACCCTCTTATAGTCCAATGTTGCAGAGTCATAATCAACGATTTTTATTTGAGGGTACAGCTGCAAGAAGAGTTCGCATGCATGTCTATAAAATGGAAGATTCCGCAGAAAGAACTGAAAAAGATTTAACTATAAGGCACTCAGAGAATACATTAGATGATTGGTATGACAGTAATAGTGGTTCTACATGTGGCCCAGAAATGAAGCAACGTCACTTTGATCGATTTGATGGGCAGAAATGTGATTCAGACACGAGAAAAAACTTTATAAGTATGATGAAAATGAACAATCATTTGTTTGCTCAATGTTTTAGACATTCCAAAATAGATGCTTATGATTCTTAAAGACATGAAAATCTTCTATCTGACATGCCTATTGCACCTACTACAGCCACATTCTTGTGGCTGGGAAAGATCAGCAGCTTTGTTGTCAAATTTGAGTCAACAGTAATTGTTGCCATTGTTTTCTCACTAATTTGCTGAATTGTGGGATGCATCAATATGTTTGTTTGCATGTCTGTAGATTTATTTATTAGGTTTTGATGTTCATTGGTTGCACAAGAGGAGAAAAATGGATATGCTTTTCCCTACTCACCAAGTAAATTTGGATGTAGAATGCGAGGGAAAATAAAGATTCTGCACCTGAATCTTTGCCAACACATGTGGCTGCTCGGATTGATGGTATGTACATGTTGAAGATTTTCTTGACACTATAAAAACCAGATTACAATGACACAGCATATTGTGTTCTTTGAAGATTGTTGTATGATACTACTACAAAGTGCAAATAATTTAAAAGCCAATGTTTAACAACCTAAGTCACATCTCTTGGGTGCAGGGTTGTCTTTTCAAAAACATGATCAAATTTAGACGCTGCGAACTCTACCTTTGTTTCTATTTCTGTTGAAGATGTTAAAGCATTGTTGTTAGTCATAACATAGCATCAATGCTTATGTATTCATCTTCATATGGGCTATTCATAAACAAGTAAACTTCATATATAATTGAGGTGCCCATTAACATCTTTCAGACAAGCATGAAAGATGAAACCAATTAGGTGAATCACTTCGAGTCACTGTCTCGAGACTTGACACCATCATCAAGCCCTAGGATTTCTATCCTAGCTATGTTCATGAGAAATAAAATGTCCAATCCTAAAATGAGTAATCAGACTTCATCTGAACAATACATATTAGATTCCAGTAAGCCATCAATTACATAACATGTTCAGGAAAGTGAAAAATCAACATCTAAAAATGCTATAGGAATACTAACACAAGCAACATGTTTAGGTAAGGACTCACTACCTATAAAGGTTCTAGAAAATTTAGGAACTTCTTATTTGGAGATTGGGCCACAAATGAATGGATTGGAACTAACCTCATTAGAAACAATGGCTGTTGCATTCCATAATGAACATGTCGAACCCTCTAAAAACCTCTCAAAGTTTTTGAGCTACATTCCTACAAGTCCAGCTTCTGCAATGGAGTACAATGCTAATTTGAACCCTGCCAAGGGAATCCTAGATTTGGATGTTGCGATTAATTCTGGATTAGCAGGTGTTGAAATTAACAATGGTCATGTTATTGCTATGTCATATATGAATACATGCTCCATTGAAGGTGTTGGATTCCCTGCATCAAATACAGTCTCATCTAGCTTGAGATTCATAATGAAGCTAGAACCCCAAAACATTTGGTTTGTTGATGAAGAGAAGAGTAGGGTAGTTATGGATGAATCTTATGGCTGTTGCGCAACAAACAAGTAATGTTTCTTCATTCTCAACAAACTGGTAGTCAAAAGGCTCTCCCTTTCCTCATTTTCCGGGAAATGAACTTGGCTTTGACACCAATCTTATCCGAGTTTGGAAAGTTTACATATCTAAATTGTTGTGTTTTACTTATCCCATATTCACTTGTTTGTATACCATGAAGGTGTCGAAGCGCCCAGGGTGCCTTGGGAGGCTCTAAGCCTCCAGGGCTTGTTATAGGCCCTCGATAGACCTTGGGGGCTTGAATACCCAACCACTCGTGCCTATTACAAGCCTTGGGAGGTTTCGTCAAGCCCACGATATCATGGAAATATACTATGCAGATATATAAAGGGGTATAAAAAATGTAAATGAAAAAATGGATACATACAATATTATAGGGGATTTATGGGTTTTTTTAAATTGGGAAGGCATATTGGGTGGGGGTAAATAAAAACGATTTTGAGAGGTTTTTTCCAATATTTTTTGAAATTAGGGGTATTGTTTCATATGCGACGAACGAACGTGCTATGGTAGGTAGTCATTGAGTGAAGACCCTGTGGCCTGAGCTGATATATTTTTTTGTGTAGCTACGAAATCAGTCAGTCCTACCAAGTTAGGGTTCCATAGGGTTTCAAGCCCCCTCGCCATTCCCCCAGCGGCCATGCCAACAACCTCACAGCCTTTATAGTATTTTTGAACAATTGTTTCCATGTTTTCAATCGAGCACTTATCTCCTAGAGAAAGACAATTGTTGGATTTTCCATCTTGATCTTGTTCCTTAGCATTCTAATCTTATGGAGGCTACCCACCTCCCTAATATTCCAAGATAGCAGCTTCATTGGGACAACTTCCTAACAATTGCTTTGATAGTCGAGTATTGCCCCGAGTCCACTAGCACAGCACCCACCTATGTTATTCTTTTCATATTGGTTCTCCTGCCTCTCTTTTCAGGTTCTTCCTTAAATTTCCGTTTGTTCTCCTTACTTTGGCCTCCCATTATTCCCAGGGTGGTGGAAGATGCAGTTTTCAAGATAACCTCCTGCAACAGTTGCACCTGTTGGGATGAAACATAACCTTTATTTTTGTTGGAGCAGGCCTTCTCTATTTCATCTACAAATATCCTAGCTCCACATCCTCTTCCTCCTCATTCATATCCGTGTCTTCATTCTTATTTTCGGGGTCGTATACCATGCCCTTCCCTTCCTCTATCCCTTCCATAGGTTTCTTTGAAGGCGATTCTGCCTCATTGTGCTTCTCTGCCTCTTCCTCTTTTTCCCCTTCCTGCTCAAGGTGATCCAGAATGTCAAACCTGTTGGAAGTTGAGGGTTTTGCATGCAAGCACCCCCCCCTCTGTAGCCTTGTTTCCGCTTTTGGTTGACTTTGGTATATCCTTCACTATCCACTTCATCGTTTTGCTTCCCCATCGATGACTCAGCATTTCTAGGGCATTCTCTGAAGAGATGTATGTGCACATGATAGAAGGGGGCACTTGAAAGGGATATGTTTGTAGTCTAGATATTGCAGCCAATCCTCATCATCCCAAGTTAGGGTGATGTCTTCCGGAATTTTTTGGGATATGTCCATGTACACACAGATCCAAACATAAGAGGTGTACCTTGCTCTTTTCGTTTCGTCCGAGATCTTGACGAATTCTCCCACGATGTTACCAATGTCCTCCAGGATACCTAGCTCCGAGTAGTCACTTTGTAAGGAATGTAATCTGATCCAAATTGGTGCACGCTTCATATCTTCCTTGTTAGGGTTGAAACATTCCTTCCATGGCTTCAAAAATAGACCTTCAGAATTGTAGAAGTATGAACCCCCTTCAAACACTCTGTTGCGGTCCTCCACATTAAAGAATACCACAATGAAGAACCCCTTCAACCCCAAGAGAAGGTTGTAATTCCCTTTGGGATTCCAAGCTGCGTCGATCCACTTGATTAATTCTTTTTGAGAAGGACACACCCCAAGAAACTTCCATATCACGGCATGCTCTCTCATGTGTTCGATCTTGCCTCTCATTTTTTCTAATTTGATGATCAGGGCCGAGATCTGATTGGATTTGGGTATGCATCTTCCTAGCTTCCCCCACCCACCTACTCCCCCCATGCCCACGCTCCCATTCTTATCAGCCACTCTTTCCTCATAAAATCTCTCCATCGGGTTGTCCTTCACTCCAGAGGAGCTCGCCATCATTTATGATACAGGGGGGCGTTTGATCCACCCCCTTCTCCACCCTCATTTCGCAACAAAAACCAAGTTCCTAGCCAAATCGATTTACTAGACCGAAGAGTCGGTTCCCTCAAAAACCCTAAAACCAAGCTCCTTCCAACATAGCTCCTCATTCTATTTCTCACACTAAAGTTCATAAAAGTAACTATTATCTTTTAAGAATTTCTTTATTTTTTATTATTATTACAAAATAGTATTTCAATTCTATGATTTCAAAATCAATTCTTTTTAAATTCACGTCCTTTTAAAAGACAACATATCTTAAAAGTAACCACTATATTAAAAACTATAAATTATTATTGTAATACTATTATTTTTATTAAAAGCATATTTTTTATTATAATAATTTATGTCTCAATCCAATACATTCTTTTCTATGAAAAGTAATAGTAGCATATTTTTATTATAATAATTTATGTCTCAATCCAATACATTCTTTTCTATGAAAAATAATAGTAAACAACTTTAATGCTTATTCTACTTATTTTAACTTTAATGCTTAATTCATTTATTTTAACATTAATACTTACTCCACTTATTTTAAATATTATTATTTTATATTAATATTTTTTAAATATAAATATAAAAAAAATATTAAATTATTTTAATAAGAAAGTTTAATCTTCCCATTATTACATATAACTAACTTTTTCCCAAATTAACTTCTTTTAAAAATATATTTAAAAAAAACGTTTTTCCTACTTTCTGAAAACAAATAAAAAATAAAATACATCACCGTCACAAATCTTAAGTTCTCATAAAGAAACGCAAAACATAATTCAGAAGTCTTAAGTTTTCATAAAGAAAACGCAAAAGCATATGCATCATAGCTTTCCATAAAGAAAAAGCTTTTGCATATAGTCATTGTTACGAAATAAAAAGAAAAAACATATGTATCATTGTTGTACAGTCAATAGATTCCAATTTACATTTATTGAAAAAAATCTAAAATAAGATCACTATTAAACCATTCACGTGGAGCCACGGTTTATCCAAATCGGATTCAGAGTTTATTACTGCACTACGATGTCTTCAGTTTTGCTCTATTTCATAGAACTTACCGGCCTTTGGAGGAGCCGTATAGCCCTCATCAAGTCCGACCAACCAAACCATACATAGAGGATGCCTTGTCAGCAATCTCCTCCACAAATTCTTGAATATTTCGGTCTGAAGAGCCCCCTTTCACTGTTGCTTGCCTCGCTGATGTCTTCCACCGTAAAGCGTTCTTCCTCATCTCAATGCCCCGCTCACTTTCCATGACCGTCCTGATACTTTTCTCCACTTCCTCCCTCCCTACCACACCATCTGTCGATCGTTTACTCAATCTCAATCCCGTCTTCCATTTCTCTGCAAAGTATAGAGAATTAACCATCTGGTCGCTCCACTGAGGCACCGCCAACATGGGAACTCCCAAGCTGAGGCCTTCCAGAGTCGAATTCCATCCACAGTGCGTCATAAATGCACCCACGGACGCGTGAGAAAGGACTTCCAGCTGTGGACACCATGGAACGACGAGTCCCTGTTCGAAGGTTTCTTCTAGGAAACCCTCCGGCAAATTTTTGTCACTGCCAATCTGCCTCGCTTTGGAATTAGATGGACGAATGACCCATATGAAGGGATATCCGCTCGCCTTCAGCCCAAGAGCTATCTCTTGAGTTTGTTCTTTAGAAAGAACCGCGAGGCTTCCGAAGGAAACGTACACAACCCTTGCGGGTTCCCTCCTATTTAGCCAATCCGTGCAGTTTGTAGCTTTCCACAAATCTGCGCCCGAGTCTGTGTGTTCGGGATTCCGCCCGTCCAAGAAAGCCGAGGGTATAAGAGGACCAACGGTGAGAATCGGAGCTATTGATTTCATTGAGTTTATTTCTTCTGATTCGAGTTCATCAAACGAATTTACCAGTACCCACTTCGCCTCTGGAAGATACTTAAATTGTTCGGCTGCAAGTCGCAAGATATTCCCATAGGGATTCTCAGGTAGCAGAAACGAAGGGAGATCAGGGACACTCAGTGGTAGAAGTCCCGGTATTTGTATCGCCTCAGCAGTCTTCAGCGGTTCTTCCCTTCCGGTTGCTGAACAACAGAAAAGATCAAGAAAGAGTTAGAAGTACTGAGAGCGCGATCCAAAGCTATAAACATAGATGTAATTTTAGTAATATAAACATACCAAATTTTCCTATGATAAAATGGTGATAAATCGAATAAGCTGCAGAAGACTGCGTCCAGAAGAAAGCCAAAGGAATGTTAAACTTCTTTGCAACCTTTGGAACCCAAGCAAGAAAAGAGTCATGAACGATGCAAGATATCTGGTTGCCTTGAGTGTTGAGCCTCTCTATCAGATTTCCTAATGTCGCTTCTCCTATCTTGGATAACAAATCCGACACTGTTTCTACGTCGTTTGGGTCGACATCCGAAGGAAGTCCGTCTGACATTGTCTCAAACCGAACCTCCTCAGGCTTCTTCGAAGCTCCCAGTTCTGCGTCTTGGGCCTGTAACATACGCTTACGGCTTTCCGCGGTTGTCACAAAGGTGACCTCCAGGTTTTTCGAGGCAAGCCGCTTCGCAAGCTGCAGCATTGGATTTATATGACCCTGCGCTGGATAGGTCAACACCAGAACATGAAGCTGGCTGTCCTCGAATCCCATTAAAGATCCTATTCTGATCTACAGAAAGTCTGAAAATATTGAAAAGTTTCGCCTGTTGTAGGCTTTGGACTCCTCTCACTAAACTGACTGCCCGTCTTCCTTCTTGGTGGGCTAATTTGAATCCAAATGCTTCGTTCATATAGATATATAAGAACTAACGCTCATATCCTCATACCACGACCATAGCATTATTAGTGAGACCCCAAATTATTCTACGGGATGAGACGAATGGCTTGCAGTATTCGAATTTCATCCCAATTATCTTCTTGTCAAAACGACAAACAATATTACGACAGCACTTACGTAATTGTACTGCAGGAGATCATCTTTAGCCGATATCGTCAGGAAAAAACATGCTGAATCGATCCATGGACAACAGGTTAAAGGACACCCTATAATCAAAGGAAACATGCTGAATCGATCCATGCACGGCAGGTTAAAGGACAAGGACACCCTATATAATCAAAATTAATCAAAATCAAAGGAGTATGAAAAGGCGTGTGATAATTGGCACTCAAATCGCCCTGGCCGGAAACTTTTTCGGCATAGTTCTATTTTTTATTTTTTTTTGATATTTTTGTGGAATTTTGATAATTTGGATTATTTTCCAAAATTTCTATCTCCACAATTCTATAACATAGTTTCACAGTAAATAAGATAAAACTACAATTCAACGCATTTTTATAACTAGAGAACAAATCACCGGTAAAGCAAAGCGACAGTTATCCCACACCATATGCAGAAGACGTATAAGTAGACTTTAAGGATAAACCTCTGAAATTTCTCGTGAATCACAATCGATTATCCTCACGGCGATTAATATTGTAAGAATAAAACATTTTTAATTGACTTATGATGAGTAGCTTAAGTTGTGAATTGGAAGTATGAAGTTTAGTTTTACTTGGTGAGTGTTGTGAATTCTAAAAAGTAGAAGGACTACGGTTAATATTATCTAGTTTACTCAATATTTAGGTCAAATTAAATTAACAAATATATATAGATATGTTCAACAAGCAACCAGCCAGCAATGAACATAATAATACATACATCTAAATATGGACATGATCAATGTGCATCTACTAGAAAACCTAACAGTAAAAAACAAAGCAGCAATGAACATAATAATACATACATCTAAATATGGACATGATCAATGTGCATCTACTAGAAAACCTAACAGTAAAAAACAAAGGCATGATGAGGATGGTGCACCTAACATAATTAGTACATCTAACAGTCAAAATACAGTGACAACTAACAGTCAAAATACATGATGAAGAAATTGCACCTAACAAAATTAGTATATCACAGCCACCGTTGCAATCAGGATCAAGAAATTGTACCCAACAAAATTACTGTATCCATCGCAACATGGAACAGTTTCAATAAGAAAATGTTACATGGTCCCTCGTTGACAACGTACAGCTCATTAGTTATTCCACTTGTAACCTGTCATTGTTCGTCATCGACACTTTCACAATGGTTTTATTATTATCGACTTGATCGTAAATAGAATATTTGTTCTTGTTTTATTATTATAAAAAGAATATTTGTTATTTTCAAAAAGCATTTCAATGTTTAAAAGTCTTTTAAAAGAGAAAAAACATAAAATAATATTTTTCATTGTATTTTAATAAATTAATTTGATCAATTTTTAATTTAAATATTTGTCTCAATATTGAAATTTGAGTGTAAATAATAGTCATTTTGAAATGCATTTTTATTTTTACACCTCATTAATATGTATATCCCAAACCCATATATATAATTAATGTTATATATATAACATTTAATTACTAATAACTAATTAGACATATATAACAAATTAAATAAAGTAGTTATTAGTAATTAAATTATATATATATTCTCTTTATATTTCTATTTCTAATATGGAAATTTTGATTTCGTTATGGTGTGGTTGTTTTCTTCCCTTGTTACGTAAACTTGACTTGGTTTTTTTGGTGCCATGGTATTTGGTGGCCCATGGTAATGGCCCATTGTATTGTTTGTGAAGAAGCCTATTTAAAGGTTTTGATTACCAGCATAGATCCAAATCCTAGGCTCTATAAAGTGTCGAGAGGGATCAAATCTTCGGAGGTGCAAACATGGACAAACCTTACAAGATCTCCCTCATATTATTATTTTTTACTTTTTATTTTTACATTTTATTAATGGCCGACAATAATATAGACAAACATCGACACATGTTACAAGATCTCCCTCATATTATTACTTTTTATTTTTTATTATTACATTTTATTAATGGCCCACAATAATATGGACAAACGTTGCAAGATCTCCCTCATATTATTACTTTTTACTTTTTATTATTACATTTTATTAATATGGACAAATATGGACAAATGTTACAAGATCTCCCTCATATTATTAATTTTTACTTTTTATTATTACATTTTATTAATATGGACAAACATGGACAAACATGGACAAACGTTACAAGATCTCCCTCATATTATTACTTTTTACTTTTTATTATTATGTAATAACCCTAAAAATTCAGAGAAAAAAAAAAAACTTATTCACAACATAACCTAATTTCAACATAAATCTTATTCATAAACTTTCAATTTCTGGTTATTGCTTTTCACACATAGAAATATAAAGATTTCTATATAGTAATTTGTGTGATAATTCATTAGTCAAGGTTTAAACTATTACCTGGTTTATGAGTTTGAACCTATTTATCTTAGGTGCATTTTGAAAATCACTCTAAATGAGACATTTATAAAAGAAAAAGATTTGTTGTTTTATTTATGTTAGAGTCCTAGCTGATGACACGTCTTCGAACAACCTTCGTGCCTAAGGGAAAATCCTATGGACCCCCTTGGCTTACTTAGCTTGAATGCTAACACACATTTTGCTCTTGGTGGAATAGGTTTATATACGTCCGAACAACGATGGGACCTAGACCTAGTGTACTTGATTACAAGAAGGGTTTAAAATAAGACAGTGGACTTTAAAAGGATGGAAGTCTTATGTGATAACTCGCAAAAGGAATTAAATTCACCTCCCCCGTAGTAAAGTCTTAACATTTAGATTAGGTTATCCTTCATACATTATTACAATAAATTTCGATGGATGTAACAAGTATCAAGAAAATGAAAGGAACTTAAGGTTTACACACTTGAAAGGGTAAATTGCTTGGGTGGAGGACAGGTTGTTGCATTTAATGCAACCCTAACGCTATCCAAAAATGCTATCGAGGGTTTGGAACTAGTCATTTCGATATTTTTGGGGAAGAAGAAGGCTTGTTGAAATATTGTAACTTATAAGAATATTATATTTGTATTTTATTATTCCGGAGATGTTTCATTCCTCCGATGGGACTTTGTCATGTATCCGGAGATGTTTATTCCTCCATGATAACTTGGGTTATTAGACTTCCCTAGTGGGGGTCGGCCTTGTATGTGTTATGTGGGTCAAAGGGTTATTATACCACCCTAGAGGAGTCGGCCCAGTCAGTTGTAATGGGGTGTTTAATCCAGTGGTTAAGTTGGGGCTTACCTAGTTAATATAAAATACAAGTCGGAGTTGTGTATAAATAGAGGAGGTGTGTTCCTCATTTATCACACATTGCACTCACTTGTGAATAGCGCATAAGTCAGAGAGAGATCTGTTGTGGAGGAGAAGGAGCTCATGGTTGTGGATTACATCTTTGTATTTGTTGGTAATCTCTATTGAGGAAGCTTTGCTGGGTTTTCTTCCGCATGAGGGTTTCCCAGGATAAATCTGTGTCTCTTGTGTTTATGCTGTGCTTGTTGTTCTTTCAGTGATCCTGTATATGCTATTATTGTGAAATGGAATATAATGCTGATATTTTATGTCTTAGCATATTGAATATTAACATGGTATCAGAGCTAACCTGCAGGAAGGCAATGTATAGCACTTACGACACTTACTTCACTTGCGACAATTTGAAGGTTAGGGTTTTGTATAGCAAAAACCAGTCATCGTGGAACTTTCTCTATAAATCCATTTTGGTGAAGGTTCGGGATCTGAAACCTTTACAGGTCGTAGATAATATCCCCATGTACCTTATGTCCAAAGGACACCCTCATATTCGTTGTACTTTGTGAGTTATGGTCAGTACAATTGTTTTATTTTTGACCTTTCAGTCAAAAATAATAAAATAATAATCATTGTTTTTTTAAATTGTCCTTTTGCAAAAATAATAAAACATTCATTATTTTCGGGGGTGATACATATTACAATTTATTAATATGGACAAACATGGACAAACGTTACAAGATCTCCCTCATACTGGGCTGTAGAGCACCTCTCGGCACAATAAATGTTATTTCAAAAGAATAATCAACCATTATTGTGACGGGTAAACTTTGTTGAGATATTGTAACTTCTAAGAATATTATATTTGTACTTTATTATTCCAGAGAGGTTTCATTCCTCCGTGGTGACCTTATTGTATATCCGGAGATATTTATTCCTCCGTCGAAATGTGGTAACTTGGGTTATTAGACTTCCCTGGTGGGGTCAACCCAGAGTCAGTTGTAATGGGGTGTTTAAGTCCCATAGTGGGGTCGGCCCAGTTATCATTATGTTGAGTGGTTAAGTTGGGGCTGACCTAGTTAAGGTTAAAATTCAAGTGAGGTAGTGTATAAATAGAGGAGGTGTGTTCCTCATTTATCACACTAACACACTTACTTGTGAAACTGGCATAGGACAAGGAGAGATCTCCAAAGGAGGAGAAGGAGCTCATGTTTGGAGATAACATCTTTGTATTTGTTGGTCATCTATATTGAGGAAGATTTGCTGGGTTTTCTACCCCATGAGGGTTTCCGAGGAAAAATTGTGTCTATTGTGTTTATGTTGTGCTTGTTGTTCTTTCAGTGATCTTGTATATGATATTGTTATGAAATTGAATGTAATATTGATGTTATATATCTTAGCGTATTGAATCTTAACATGGTATCAGAGCTATCCTGAAGGAAGTCAATGTATGGCACTTACGACACTTGTTTACAACAATTTGAAAGTTAGGGTTTTGTATAGCAAAACCTAGTCATCGTGGCACTTTCACTATATATCCATTTTGGAGAAGGTTCAGGAACTAAAACTTGGATAAGCTAAAGATGAAATTTTCATGTCCCTTGTGTCCGAAGCTCATCCTCGGATTCATTGTAATTTATGAGATATCATCCGTACAAGTTAGGGTTTCTGCCTCTACCAAAATGTAGTCCTAAACAAGTGACCTAGGGAAAAAGGTCATATCTCGAGCTAGGAAGATCCAAACGAAATTCTATAAAAAGTAGCAGTTAGCGCATGGACTGTAGTTTGACAAGACTTCTTTTCAGAGGCCGAAGTTGAAACAATGACACATGGCACTCCGTACAAGTTCTCTATGTTGTTTCATCCCATAAACAGGTCATGTTGTGACACTTAGAATATCTCTCTCATGGAGAATCCATTGAAGCTCATATATGTGGGTTTGGAAAGATGACAGGTCAGGATACCATAGGCCAAAGTTTCAAACCCTACAGATCCTAATTTTTAGAGATACACTAGAAACAATATGATACATCTGAAATGGCTCAACGAAGGAAATCTAAGAAGAGGAGGAAGAAGTTCTTACTTAGGGTTTTTAGTTTTTAGGTATGGAAGGACCTGACACAATGTTGGAGACACCTGATGCAACATTGGAAACATGGATTTGGAATCCATTCATCATAGATATTAATCCTCCATCAAAATATTGTGGGAGGAAGGAGATTGAATATTAGGGTTTCCAAGTAAGAAGAAACCCTAGCAAAGTTGGGAGACTCATAGGGAAGCCATGAAGAAGGTTTAAATGGAATTAATATTATATCATCATAGCACCACGAACATACATAATATGTTTACAATTGATCTACCTTAGATGGTTAGGGTTTTACCCTTATAGAGAAGACTACTCGACATGTATGACTTGAGAAGATATAGGTATGTTTTGAAATCTATTTCATGATTAGGCTCATAATATATTATTGACGTTAGTACAATCATGATTATTTTTAGATTGTCTGATCACCTTAGTAAAAGTATGAATGCATGTGAATGATAGAAGACATTCATTGATTAGGGTTATGACACTTATGATTGTACTAATGCACCTAGGGTGTTGTATGAGGATGATGTTGTTTGCTAACAAGATACAGGCACATCAAGAAAGACAAATCAAGTTCTAAGACCATGATGACATGAAGAAAAAGACTCATCCATAGTCTTTGACCACATAGAGGCTCTACTTACAAGGTATGTATGACTTTGTTCTACTATGCTTAACTTATGAGATATGCAGGTTCTAGCACAAGGTCTCTAAATCATTGAAGAGAAAAAATAAGATATTGTTTGGGTATGTTAAGACATAACCAAGCATGATAATCCAGGTATGTTTTCCTATATCAAGTTAGAATCCTACTTTGTGTTAGGATCTTAGGTAAGTATACCTATTTATGAAATAATCATGACCATACATACTTAATATTATTTAGAATCATAATGTTTTGATAGTATTGAGATTATACTAATGAATGTATGATTATGTATGAGATCATGCGGATGACACTTGTCCACACTTAAGCATGCATAGTGGTACAGAATGGATAGAAGTTCAAAGACATATAATCATGATGCTATCATAAAGGGAAAATAGAGATCAAGCAGGAGGCAACCACACAAACATAAAAGATAAGTATTTGAGTTGTTAGTTGAATCTCTGAATAGTTAATGATATTGCTCGTAATAGTTGTATGCATATTTGTATTCCTAGAATATATCATGCATAGTGTAAGCATTCATATAGCATTGAACAATGTACTGCTAATATTCATATGATGGGTAAGTTGGACAAACATTCCATTGTTGTTTATCTAGAATGAAACCTTTTTGTTAACATGCTGAGAGCTGTGCAAGCTCTTGATAGTATGTTCTGGTAGAGATGGAAAGCATCTAGATAGCCACTATATGCATACAGGATATGGAAAAGTGTTTTTCCAACGTATTGGTCAAGATAGTTGCATAACTATGTGAATCATATCAGTATGCATAATAGGTTATCATGTCAACATGATTTGATGATTATGAAGTATTACTAATCATATAATTAAATTTGATTTGTAGGAAAGATCATGTGTTATGATATACAAAAGAAGGATGATGAACACCGAACAATTGATGGATGTTCAACAAGAAGACTTACAAATCAAACATACTATAGAAGTCTCATGGCTAGAGGACTCTCTTAGAAAGAGGGAGCGAATCATGACGAGATGTTTGCTCAAAGTGTCTAGACAATACCATTCTCTTAAATGGTGTAATTGAAGAAGAAGTGTGAATCGAGCAAACTCCCTGAATTCGATAGAGAATCACACGATTGAAGAAAGCTTTGTACGGCTACCTAGGATCGATAGTCATTTGATGAGCTTAATGATCACCATGGGTGATGCAGATTTCAGCATTTGCTACAAGGTTGAAGATGGTTTCTATATACAGATGACATTCTTCTCTTAGATGGATGCAAGAAGGAACTCACCACAGAGTTCAAATGATCTTGAGGCTCAAATCAGTGTGATATCAGTAGACGCATCTAAAGGGAGATGGCACAGATAGATATGTAGAAGATCACTCAATGTAGAGTGTGAATGATGGTCAGTCATAGAGGGAGAATTGATATCTTCTTGACAAGCTTGGGCTTTACCAAATGTAAAGTTGATCCTAACCTTTACCTTAAGGTTATGGATGATGAACCTGGTATACAATTGTTGTATGTGGATGATCTCTTTCTGACAGCAAATGAGAAAGGGATCATGGAAAACAAGAAGAAGATGGTTGTTACACCCAAAATCTACTCATCATAAGATTCAATGTATACACCCCTAAAGACACCTGGACTAAGTAATCATCCTAGGAGGATTTGTACCCAATTGTGCTAAGTTTTGAAGGGTTGTCGTAGGTTGCACACTAGAAACATGCAACGTCACACCTTGCTCCATTATAGGGTGCGATGAAGTCCGTTAGATGGAAAAAATAGCTTCTTCGGGGTCCATCTTGAAGCTTGCTGACTTGGGACCCTATCCCTGGTCTCTTGGAAGAGCTGGCACTCGGTTCCTAAACCTTTGGAGAGATCCCTTAAGCCTCTCCTACCATTTGTCAACCTATCCTATCCATACCCTATCCACTTAGTCCTATATAATGGAAGCTCACTCCCATCCCAAAGGAAGGAAGGCTATGGTATCTACATGCTGGTGAAATCACTCTTAGAACATCTCCATTCACCTATTGGAGAACTTATACTTCCTTGGAAGGATATGGCAATTGGCTTCGTCAGAGAAGGGCTACAACGTTAAGCCTTGGTTGTGGTTCTATATCTCTATCATGTACTCCTCTATTTGCAGTAATACAAATGCTTTCCACAATGTTGTTCATGTGTGTAATGATATTGAGTAGTTTACCTGCTTAACTATTTACTTATATCTCTTATTGTATAGATGTCTTTTCCTAGTTTCTCTTGTTTCTTGTCTTGACAGGTCTTGCAGCTTGGATCTGACGATCGTGAGACATGGAACAACATTCAGGAGAAAGGATTGCGTAGTGAAAAGGTAAGACATCTAGTACTCTATCCTTAAGTAGATCTAGGAAATGCATTGGTAGTCTGTTCTATTTGTTCTAGACTCACTTTGAGCTAGGGAGACCCGGCTCACATCCGCTTGAATGGATTGTCTGATAACAAATCTGGAGACCATACTAGGGAGTATATAGATTTTGGTCAGTAGTTGTGAATCTAAGAGTCATTTTCAGTTGATTGCTTGACACAAGCCTTTTAGTTTTTTCCATTTACTTCTTGGAGTTGATTTCACTATCATATCTTCGTATTGAAGACTCTGATCTACTTCCTCTGAGTTTATACAACTCATTCCCAAACCATTCCATGGTTCATTATTGAGAGATCTGATTCATTTTTGAATCTAGACTTCGCTTGTCGCACCAGGGCAGTGGAAACAGAGCGACACTGTGTCATTCTGAGTCTCTGTTCTTTACTTGTTAGTTACTCGTCGCACCCTTTGCATTGGCAAACTGCGACATTGTCACACTTCTCGTGTAAGCAAACTACAATGTTGCACTGTGTACAAGTACAGAGTGCGCAGTTTTGTCAAATTTTGGCATGCAGGAATCTCTTCTCTGTTTGACAGTTTGGACTTTGGTTTGCTGTATGAACTCTCTCTATGCTACAAGATCCAGCCAGGGATCCCATTTAGTATTTTTGTTTTGAGTGTTTGGTTCTATTTGGATTGATTTTGGGTTCCATTTTGGACAAGTTTGAAGATTGGTAGTGGTGTATACTCTTGTCTCCTCCACCTTCATCTGCTCACCCTTGCATTCCCTTCCTTCCATCCCTAATCTGATTATTACATTAGATCAGCTCCCAGACCTTGTTTTCATTTTGTTTGAGATTTGCTTGCTTGGTTTGCTTGCTGCTGCTTGATTTTGAGTTAAGTATATCTTTTAGCTTGATTGAGTGCTTGTATTTTCTTGAGTTTTCTGAATGCGCTAGTGCTGCAAGTAGTGTTTTCTTTTCAGTCGTTTAGATCTGAAAGCTCAGTTGTTATCAAGTTTATTCTTTGATGCATCCATCGAAAAGTTAAAAAGTGCTTCTTTCCCATCATTCCTTGAATGTTATTGAAGAAAAATTGTTGTGCATTGGAAAATTCTCGTTTGTGTTTTGGAAAAGTTGAATGAATGTATGATTTATTGTGTTTTTCTTGAACTATGAATCACTCATTTTTGTGAAAGACTCAAAGTATGCTTCGATTTTTGCAAAAATTAATTACATGCTAAGGAAAGATAAATGCATTTTTAATTTTTGTTGCTTTTAGATCATTGAAAGTAAAATTAAAAAACATGCATATTCCATTTTAGAATCCTCTCTTTCCATTACCTAGTGTCGTTTTGATTTGAAAAGAAAAAAGAAAAGAAAAAATGCTTTGATTTGGATAGTAGTGTTGTGATTTTTTGTGTTTCGTCGAAAAGGAAAATAATACTTTCATTGTCATATTTGTTTGAATTGGGATTGTGTTGCATTGAGTTTGTTTTGGCAATACTATTGGAAAAACCTTTCTCCTTCCCATAGCTAGAATTCATTGAAAGAAAAGAATATTTTGTGCATGTAGCCAGGGATTTCATTATGCTTCCGATTATGTGCTCACCTCATGCATTCACCTAACCGTCCAAGATAGAATTAACGGTAGAACTAGGTAAATGTTTTAGCAACTTTTGTGTAAGTTAGAGACGTGTTTCGGCGTCGTTAAGCGTGGCAGCTGTCGTTATTTTCCAGCACTGTATCCTGGGGGTATTGTAGTCTTCCACGTACTTATCAGTATATCGAGCTGCTTCACGTACCCACCAAGTACCATAATCCGTACTTGGCATATATCGAAGGGTGTTTCATGTACTCAATAGTATATCGGAAGGTCTCTTGCCAAATGGTTGTGCTTTAGACAGCACCACTATGGATTTGAGCTCCCACGTACCTTGCGTATATCAGGAGACACCACTAGAATTCATAAAACCAATTGAGTTAACCATTTGGCCATCTTGGCAAAGCAATACACCAAGAACATCACTTGGCGAGATTAGCACGCATGTACTGTGTAGGTAATCGGGTATGCAGGAAAGGGTACGGTCCCAATCCTCCTTGTCGTGTCATATTTTTGGACCCTGCAGTATATCACGGTTTGTGATGCCTTGATAATCCCGTGAGGTTTCAGACTTTTGAATCCACTCTGTCACATAAGTTTTATTGTTGCCTTAGTTTGAGTAGGTTTTTCTGGACTACTTTTCTTTTAGCATACCCTTAGGAGAAAATGTTGCTTCAGCCATCTTGGCTGATTATCCTGACGCTCTGGTGGATTCTCCATGGAGAAGATCCAGTAGGATCTGAAACTTATCACCCGAATATCCCCTTAATCCTAAGGTTATTTCGAGGGTAAGAATGGATCAGCATAACACGGTTGTAGTTACTGAAGTGGAAAACCCCACTCTGAATGTTGGAGGACTTTTGTTTCCACAAACTCCTCCGGATTCACCTGCCTCTCATCCCGAGCAGGATGAAGGAGCAAAAACACCCGCTTCACAAGACTTTTCTCCCATCATCCCGGGAGAACTTGGATCGTTGGAATGGATAAACCGACCCCAGCATGACCCTACAATAGTTGTTGGTCCTTTAGCAGCTTATTGGACATCTTCTACATCCCACCCATTGGCTCATTTTTCCATCTCATCCCCACCTAACTGGACTACTCCAGATTTCTCTAGACCTTACTATAGGCCTGAACCCGCCGAGATTTTCGGCCCCATCCACGAACGTGTGGAACAGTTATGTCTTAAGGGTGATTGTTAATTTTTCAGAATCTGCTTCAATATGATCTAGTATCTTAACTGAGAGAACAACATGTACAACATATCTATAGCATATCAATCATGAACATAATAATGCAAGCACACAAGAGACACATAGTTTACTTGGGGAAAACCATAAAGGTGAAAAACTCCAATAACTTCCTCAGAGATAGATAGAGCAATGATACAACCCAAGCATAAGAGATAGACATCTCCTAGCAGCAGCTTCTCCTCCTCCACAAGTGCAACACTCTCCCAAGAGTGTGACAGAGAATAGAATGATGAAATAGAGTGCCTCCTGCACTCTATTTATACTTGACTTGACTTGCCTAATAACCTTTACTAGGTCAGCCTTAACTTAACCACATAAGATAATGTTGACTGGGCTGACACCCAATAGGGTGGTCTAATAACCCTTTGACCTGCATGTCCAACCCCGAATAGGGTGGTCTAATAACCCTTTGACCCACATGACTTATACAGGGCCAACCCCAACAAGGTGGTCTAATAACCCATCAAGTATAAGTTACGACACTTACAATATAAATGACGACACTTATGTATAGAGGAATAATAATATCTCTATAGAAATACAAACAATTCTATATAGACGAATAATAACATCTCTATAGGAATACAATATACATATACGAAATACATTCCGAAGTTACATATACATCAACACTCCCTCTTAACTAGGAAGGTATTTCTCGACACAGGTCTTCTAGCACAAGTCTTCTTCTTTGGATCATTGTCACTGGATAATCGTCATTGAGTCATTGTCATTGTCACTGCTGCTGCTATCTCAATCAATCTCTGAATCTACTTGTCATAGGAAGTTCAATAGATCCAGTCCTTTTTCATACTGGATGTAGTCCCACCACCTACAGGTATTCATCACTGGCCATACTGTGGAATCCTCAGGACTTATTACGTGTGTCACAAAACCTCGCAAGAGCATTCCAGGATCTTACGAGCACACAACTCTACCTATAGGATCTCCCAGGGCCATATTATATGTGACCTCACCAGAAAACCTTGCAAGAGCATCCCAAGCTGTTATAAGCACACAACTCTACCTATAGGATCTCCTAGACACATATTACATGTGGTCACCACAAAACCTCGCAAGAGCATCCTAGGCTGTTACGAGCACACAGCTCTACCTATAGGATCTCCCAGGGCTAAATTACATGTGGTCATGGAAAAACCTTGCAAGAGCATCCCAGGACTTATTACAGGCACACAGCGCAACCTATCGGATCTCCTAGGGAAATATTATATGCCATAGGACAAAACCTCGAAAGAGCATCTGCCAGATATCCCAGGGCCAAATTATATGCCATAGGAAAAACCTCGAAAGACTATCTGCAGATCTCCCAGGGCCAAATTATATGTGTTGAGTATTGTAACTTCAAAGAATATTATAATTGTACTTTATTATTTCAGAGATGTTTCATTCCTCCGTGAAGATCTTATTGTATATCCGGAGATGTTTATTCCTCCGTCGGAATGTGGTAACTTGGGTTATTAGACTTCCCTAGTGGGGGTCGGCCCTGTATGTGTTATGTGGGTCAAAGGGTTATTAGACCACCCTAGAGGGGTCAGCCCAGTCAGTTGTAGTGGGGTATTTAACCCAATGGTTAAATATGAGCCTACATGATTTGTGTAAAAGACAAATTGGATTAGTGTATAAATAGAGGAGGTGTATTCCTCATTTTACACACACTCACTCACTTGAGAGTAGCGCACTTATGAGAGAGAGGTCCGCTATGGAGAAGGAGGAGCTTATGCTCAGGGTTACATCTTTGTATATTGCTGATCATCTATATTGAGGAAGCTTTGCTGGGTTTTCTACCCCATGAGGGTTTCCCAGGATAAATCTGTGTCTCTTGTGTTTATGCTGTGCTTGTTGTTTATTTAGTGATCCTGTATATGCTATTATTGTGAAATGGAATGCAATGCTGCTATTTTCTGTCTTAGCATATTAAATCCTGACATGGTATCATAGCTAACCCGAAGGAAGGCAATGTATGGCACTTACGACACTTGCTTCACTTGCGACAATTTGACAGTTAGGGTTTTACATAGCAAAAACCAATCATTGTAGAACTTTCGCTATAAATCCATTTTTGCGAAGGTTCAGGATCTGAAACATTTACAGGTAGTAGATAACATCCCTAGGTACCTTGTGTCCAAGGGACACCCTCAGATTCGTTGTACTTTGTGAGTTGTGATCAGTACAAGTTAGGTTTTCTGCTTCTTCTAGATCTCAGTAAAAATCAGGTGACCTTGGAAAAAAGGTCATAAATTGGGCTAGGAAGCTCCAAATGAAATTTAGTAAAAAGTGACAGGTAGTAAACAGACTTTAGTATCTCAGAAAAAATTTTCAGAGGCCGAAGTTGAACGAGTGACACGTGGCACGCCGTACAAGTGCGCTCTCCTGTTTTATCCCATAAACAGGTCACGTTGCGACACTTGGCATAACTCTCTCTCAGAAAATCCAATTGAGGTCAGACCTATTGGGATGGAAAGATGATAGGTCAGGATACCATAGAAAAAGTTTTCAGACCCTGTGGAGTGAAAAGTTAAGTTTTACAGCAGAAACAATCAGGTACATACTTCTGCCAAAACATAATTATTTTTGGAGAACCTTCATTCATGGCTTCCGGAATTTAGGGTTTCGGAGAAAGTTAGAATTTTTGGAATCAGAATCCATGGCTGAACGCTACTCAGGAAAATCAAAATTTAGAGACCAAGATCAAATTTTTTGGTTGGGTAGAAGATCGGGCTTGATCAAACCCCAGTTCGGGATTTTGATCGGAAAGATGGAAAATTAGGGGTTCAGCAAAAGTTGGAATTTTTGAAGTCTGTAACCACGGCTGGAAGCTCCTCAGAAAAATAAGAGTTTAGAGCCTTGGATCAAACCTTTTGATTGGGCAGAAGGGTGGGCTTCATCAAACCCTAGTTCGGGATCCTGTCCAGAAGATCCAGAAGTTTTGAAGGCAAATTTTGAGGGGTCAAATTTTGGAGATTTCAAAATTGAAGCATGCTAGTTTGATCAGCTCAGGAAGACACATCCTTCCATCCATTCAGAAGTGTGAAAGTCAAAGATTGAATTTTTAGGGTTTCTCTAACAAACCCTAATCAAGCTCGAGATCAAGTTTCAGGGGGAGTTGAGGCTAAGGCCTTACATAAGAAGACTACAAGAAATCTCAACATGTATGTATTAAGGAGATACAAGTATGTCTTGAAATCTGATTCCTGATAAAGTTCATAATATGTCTGTCTTCATATAATTTATTAGTGCAATCTTGATTAATGTTAGAATTATGTCTTGAAATCTGATTCCTGATAAAGTTCATAATATGTCTGTCTTCATATAATTTATTAGTGCAATCTTGATTAATGTTAGAATTGTCTTATCACCCTAGTAACAGTATGAATGCATGTGAATGATAGAAGAAATTCATTGATTAAGGCTATATGATTGTACTAATGCACTGTGGTGTTGTATGAGGTTGATGTTGTCTGCTAACAAGATACAGGTACATCACGAAAGACAAATCAAGTTCCATGACCATGATAACATGAAGACAAAGACTCATCCATAATCTTTGATCACATAGAAGTTCTACTTACGAGGTATGTATGACTTTGTTCTATTATGCTTAACCTATGAGATATGCAGGTTCCAGCATAGGATCTCTAAATCATTGAAGAGATCAAAGAAGATATTGATTAGGTATGTTAGACATAACTAAGCAGGTATACCAATCCAGGTATGTTTTCCTATGTCATGTTAGAATCTTACCTTGTGTTAGGATCCCTTATATAAGTATATTTGGTATGATTGGTTATGCTTATTCATAAAGTTAGTAATCAAGGGTTTATGCATATTATGTCTCTTATCTTGGTTGATAATTTAACTAACCAGATCAAACAAGAATATGCATGAGTAAAAGAAGACTTCCCTAAAACCTTGAATATTATCTATAATCATGACTATACATTTTCAAGATTATTTAGAACTATAATGTTTTGATAACATTGAGAATATACTAATGAATGTATGTTTGTGTATGAAATCATGAGGATGACACTTGAGCATGCACAGTGGTACAAAATGAATAGAAGTTCAAAAGACATACAGAAGATCAAGCGGGAGGCAACCACACAAACATAAAAGTTAAGTATTTGAGTTGTTATTTGAAATAGTAAATGATATTGCTTGTAATAGGTTGTATGCATATTTGTATTCCTATAATATATCATGCTGAGTGTAAACATTCATAGAGAATTGAACAATATACTACTAATATGGATATGATTGGTAAGTTGGACAAACATTCCATTGTTGCTTGTCTAGAATGAAACCTCTTTATTGACATGCTAAGAGCTGTGCACACTCTCGATAGTATGTTCTGGAAGAGATGGAAGGCATCTAGATAGCCACTGTATGCATACAGGATATGGAAAAGTGTTGTGCCAAAGTATTGGTCAAGATAGTTGCATAACTATGCAAATGATATCTGTATGCATAATAGGTTATCATGTCAACATGATTTCATGATTATGAAGTATTACTAATCATGTACTTAATTTTGATATGTAGGAAAGATCATGAAGAATGATGAACAACGAACAAGTGATGGATGTTCAACAAGAAGATTTACAAATCAAACAAAATATAGAAGGCTCGTGGCTAGAAGATTCTCTTAGAAAAAGGAAGAGAATCATGACGAGATGTTTGCTCCAAGTGGCTAGATAAGACCATTCTCTTAATGATGTAATTAAAGAAGAAGTGTGAATCAGGTTCTGTATGGGTACCCAGGATCGATAATCAATGGATGAGCTTAATGATCACCATGGGTGATGTGGATCTCAACCTTTGCTACAAGGTTGAATATGGTTTCTAGACACAGATGACATGGATGCAAGAAGGAACTAACCACAGAGTTCGAATGATATTGAGGCCCATATTAGTAGACCCATCTAACGAGAGATGGCACAGATAGATATGCAGAAGATCATTCAATGCAGAGTGTGAATGATGTTCAGTCACAAAGGGAGAACTGACAATTTCTTGATAAGCTCGGGCTTTACCAAAAGTAAAGTTATTCCTAACCTTTACCTTAAGGTTATGGATCATACTATTATTGTATGTAGATGATATCTTTCTGATAGGGAATGAGAAACATAAATGAAAATGAAAGATCTCAGATTGATGCATTACTTCCTAGGTCTAGAAGTATGGCAAGGCTCGTAAGGAATCTTTCTCAACTAGGGAAAGTATGCTGAGAAATCTTGAGAAGAATTGATGTGTTGGAATGGCCACTCTCATGGATTCAAACTTGAAGCTGTTAGCAGATGACTTATCAGAGTTAGTGGATATAACTCTGTACAGAAAAATTATTGGGTCATTGATGTATCTAACGAATACTTGGTCAGATATATGCTTTGCTTTGAACACCTTGAGTCAGTATCTAGTGGAAACTAGATGTGTTCACCTGATAAGTTGCAAATCATGTGATGCGGTACCTAAAGGATACACAAGACTTTGATCTATGTTATCTTGGAGATCATGACTTCAGATGGATACACTGATGTTGATTGGGAAGGAAGTGTATCAGACAGGAAGAGCACATCGAGAGGATGTTATTGTTTGGGATCAGCCATGATCTCATGGTTTAGTAGGAAACAATCTAATGTGGCTCTTAGCACAAGCAGAATATATGGCTGCTTGCTCTGCTAAGTTATGAAGTAGTATGGCTTCAGGAATGTTTGACTTAGAGATAGACTCAACTGTGATTCTATGTGACAAACAGAGTTGTACCAAAATGGCAGAGAATCCAGTGTTCCATGATAAGTCAAAGCACATAGAGATCTGACATTTCTATATATACAAGATATGGTGCAGAAAGGAATTAATGTTCAAATTTGTAACAAGTTACCAATGTACTAACCAAACCTCTACCGATCCGATGTACTAACCAAACCTCTACCTCAAGTAAAGTTTTCCGAGACAAACTTAATATATTTTAGAAGGACCCTCCTCGAAAGGGGGAGTGATGTGATCACTTATGATGAGATTGCCTGCATCGACAGTGAGGTCGATGATGTGGATACCTATATTGGTGATGCCGACAGAGAGGTTGGTGGATGGTACTTAGACAAGGTGTAAGGTGACAAGGGGATTGCATCATCCTTGAACACATGTTCTAAAAGGAGTCGTAGACAGGTGTCTCCGAGAAAGAAGAGGGATTGCATCATCCCTGAACACATGTTCTAAAAGGAGTCGTAGACAGATGTCTTCGAGAATGAAGTCCTTCGTGGACATGTGAGGATTGAATCATCCTTGGATTTCAGTCCTAAAGTGAGCCGTAGCAGATGTCTCCGAGAAAGAAGAGGGATTGCATCATCCTTGAACACATGTTTGTAATGTCCCCATTTTGACCCCCCTTTGTATTAAATCGTAAATGATGTAAATATTGTAATTTGATCATGGTGAGGAGCTCAAGGCCAAGGCCCCACCATTGACTTAGCATTTTGTATCGGCAATTAAAAATAGATGCCTATGGTTCTTGTGCGAGATGGGCACAATGTAAATAAGACATCATGTAAATACGAATTTTAATGGAAAAACCCACAACTAGCTATGCAATGCAGCAAAACGATGGGGCATGATTCTACAAGGAATAGGGAGGGGAAATAACCAAACCCTTGAGCCACTAGGGTCAGACCATGTGTCAATAAGAAAACCCATGAACTCTTAACTATCCATTTTTTTGTCTCATGCACCCAATCATTTAATTCTTCCAAATATTGGTTGGGGCAGTTAATGTCTTGGGATTGGATAAGTATGGCAGTCAAATTTTCGTGCATGGGCAAGCCATCAACCTGGAAATTGTATTTTTGGCTTGCTGGGCAAGAAAACCCCCACGAAATGCTGCCTAAGGAAATTCCTCATCCATTACGTTCTTCCCCTCACGCAGACTGAGCTCACTGGAATTTATCCTCATGTTTTTCACCATAACCCTGCGTTTTTCCATGCCCAGGGACTCGTTTTTGGTATTGTGCAACAACTGGGGAAGGAGGGACGTGAATTGGGACCGAGGGAGAGGTCGTTTTTGCCCCTGGGGCATTTTTCTGGAATGGGTTTGCTCTCCCAGTCGAATTTTCCAAGTTCCAATATGTTTTGAGTCTACCCACGTTTTTATGAAGCTCAGGAAACCCCATCTCATGCATCCCACTGTTGAAACGTTTTCTCATGCTCATCAAGTTTAGTTTGCTGTTATGTGCATCCTGGTTTTGATGTGAACCTATGAGCAAGAAACTGGAATGGTAGTGGATAGAATTGGCTTGATAAACCTAGTGTAGGGAGTAACCTCTCAAGAAGATGAAGAGGGCTGGCTACTTTTCTATGCACACCTTGAGATCACTAGAAAGGAACGTATGGCTTGAGGGACTGTGTGGCAGTGAAGAGAATACTTCCTTTTGTTGGGTGTGTAGGCATTGTGAGTGCCAAGCTGAATAGATCTGGGAGGGGTACCCATAGCTCTGTGGTTGAGCTCACTAGCTTAGCAATTCTTCCCTTCCATTTCCTAGCATCCTGATAAACCCAATTGTAGATTGGCTTGGCTCATCTTGGTGTATGCTTGGCTATGTGTGAGTCTGCTGTTCCCTAGTTCCTTGTAGAGATCATGCCTGGCTCGGGGGTGGCAGTTGTATTAAGAGGTTGATAAGCACAACTGGCCTATGGTTGGGTGGAATGTTGCAATTGCATAGCCAGTGGCTTGGGGCTACCTTATTGAGATAAGTATTCTTTTGGGTTAAATTGCAATTATCATTTGATGAATATTATGAATGTATGTGGATGTGTTAAATGAATTTACTTCCGCTGTGTTTTTAAAAGTTATGCATTTCCATATGATCTTTTATAATTCTGCAAAGGTCTTTATTTAATGGTTGTCACAGAAATCTTGAATGTATGTTAGATATCAACTGGATTTATTTAACTTCTGTTGTGTTTCTATAGCATGCACATATACATGTCTTTGTATCAATAAGTTTAATTAATGGATATGGGGCTAATTGCCCGGATTGAGCACCACGTCCTCTCTATCCTACTGGTATGGTAGGAGGGGACATTACAATGTTCTAAAAGGAGCCGTAGACAGATGTCTTCGAGAATGAAGTCCTTCATGGACATGTGAAGATTGAATCATCCTTGGATTTCAGTCCTAATGTGAGCCATAGACGGATGTCTCTGAGAAAGAAGAGGGATTGCATCATCCTTGAACACATGTTCTAAAAGGAGCCGTAGACAAATGTATTCGAGAATGAAGTCCTTCATGGACATGTGAGGATTGAATCATCCTTGGATTTCAGTCCTAAAGTGAGCCATAGACAGATGTCTCCGAGAAAGAAGAGGGATTGTATCATCCTTGAACACATGTTCTAAAGAGAGTCGTAGATGTATGTCTTCGAGAATGAAGTCCTTGGTGGAAATGTGAGGATTGGATCATCCCTGGACTTCAGTCCTAAAGAGAGCCCTAGACATGATGTATCTGAGAATAAAGTCCTGAATGAATAGGTGGGGGATTGTATCGTCCTCGGACTTAGGTCCCAGAATTGAGCCGTAGACATGATGTCTCCGAGAATAAAGTCCTGAATGAACAGGTGGGGGATTGTATTGTCCCCGGATTTCGGTCCTAGAATTGAGCCGTAGACATGATGTCTCCAAGAATAAAGTCCTGAATGAACAGGTGGGGGATTTTATCGTCCTCGGACTTTGGTCCCAGAACTGAGCCGTAGACATGATGTCTCCGAGAATAAAGTCCTGAATGAACAGGTGGGGGATTGTATCGTCCCTGGACTCTAGTCCCAGAATTGAGCCGTAGACTGGGTCTCCGATAATGAAGTCCTGAATGAACAGGTGGGGGATTGTATCGTCCCCGGACTCTGGTCCCAGAATTGAGCCGTAGCCTGGGTCTCCAATAATGAAGTCCTGAATGAACAGGTGGGGGATTGTATCGTCCCCGGACTCTGGTCCCAGAATTGAGCCATAGACTGGGTCTCCGATAATGAAGTCCTGAATGAACAGGTAGGGGATTGTATCTTCCCCGGACTTCGGTCCCAGAATTGATCCGTAGACTGATGTCTCTGAGAATTGAAGATAGGACTGCATCATCCCTGGACCTCGGTTCAAAATGTACATGAGGACTGCATTGTCCATGAACTGGGTTCAAAATGTACGTGATGGGATTGCATCGTCCCTAGACATGAGACTTTCTTAAAGTGATAAGGATTGATCATCCTGGAACTTGATCTAGATTGTATCATCCATGGACCTATGTCCTAAAGAGAGTGGGATTGATCATCCTGTAATATGATCATGTGTGTTGTAGGGTATGCTGCTATGCATACTTGATTGATGAGGATACTTGTATTGATATTGATGAGGTTACTTGTATTGATGATGTGTATACTTGTATTGATGAGGATACTTGTATTGATGATGTGTATACTTGTATTGATGAGGATACTTGTATTGATGATGTGTATACTTGTATTGATGAGGATACTTGTATTGATGATGTGTATACTTGTATTGGTGTGGATACTAATACTAATGATCTAGATGCTGTAGATCGTGATGATCCAGATGTTGTAGATCGAGATGATCCAGATGCTGTAGAACGAGATGATCCAGATGTTGTAGATCAAGATGATCCAGATGCTATAGATCGAGATGATCCAGATGCTGTAGATCGAGATGATCCAGATTCTGTAGATCGAGATGATCCAAATGCTGTAGATCGAGATGATCCAGATGCTCTAGAACGAGATGATCCAGATGCTATAGATCGAGATGATCCAGATGCTGTAGATTGTGATGATCCAGATGCTGTAGATCAAGATGATCCAGATGCTGTAGATTGAGATGATCCAGATGCTGTAGATCATGATGATCCAGATGTTGTAGATAGAGATGATCCAGATGCTGTAGATCGAGATGATGTGACAATGTTGATCGTGTTGATCTTGACGACGATGTTGATCGTGTGATGATGATGCTGATGATTATGTGATGACGATGCTGATGATCGTGTGATGACGATGCTGACGATCGTGAGGATTCAAATATCGATGTTGCTATAGCTGTTTGAGTGCTGCAGAAGATAAAGACTCAGTACTGAAGATGTTGATGTTCCAGTATTGAAGATGTTCCAGTAACTGGTTGAGTTACTGATGATGTTGAGAAAGCTTCCAATGATTTATAGATGTATCATGTATGATGTTGATGACTCCTTGCTTGTGCAGATGCTGTTATAATATCCTTCTCGTTAAGGGGGAGTGTTGAGATATTGTAACTTCAAAGAATATTATAATTGTACTTTATTATTCCGAAGATGTTTATTCCTCCATCGGAATGTGGTAACTTGGGTTATTAGACTTCCCTAGTGGGGGTGGGCCCTGTATGTGTTATGTGGGTCAAAGTGTTATTAGACCACCCTAGAGGGGTCGGCCCAGTCAGTTATAGTGGGGTATTTAACCCAATGGTTAAATACGAGCCTACATGATTTGTGTAAAAGACAAGTCGGAGTAGTGTATAAATAGAGGAGGTGTATTACTAATTTTACACACACTCACTCACTTGAGAGTAGCGCACTTATGAGAGAGAGGTCTGCTATGGAGAAGGAGGAGCTTATGCTCAGGGTTACATCTTTGTATATTGCTAATCATCTATATTGAGGAATCTTTGCTGGGTTTTCTACCCCATGAGGGTTTCCCAGGATAAATCTGTGTCTCTTGTGTTTATGTTGTGCTTGTTGTTTCTTCATTGATCCTATATATGCTATTATTGTGAAATGGAATGCAATGCTGCTATTTTCTGTCTTAGCATATTAAATCCTGACAATATGTCCTCCCAAAGCAAAACCTTGAAAGAGCATTTGCCAGATATCCCAGGGCCAGATTACATGCCATAGGAAAAACCTCGAAAGACTATCTGCAAATCTCCTAGGGCCAAATTATATGCTTATCTGCACAACCTATTCCATGGCCACAGAGTATCAACCTGATACTCACCATACATCATCTTGATGTACACATGATCATCCTGATCGTCAACACTGCAACATCCTGCTGCATGTCATCTGGAGCAACATACTGAAGCTTGTCATCCATGATCATCTTGATCATACAATGCATCTACCTGATGCATACCAAGTATCTACCTATTACATATCATCATACATGATCCACCTGATCATACAATGTATCCACCTGATACATATACAGATACATGGTCCAAGCATCCAACACGATGCATATACATACAAATGATCCAACTGATCATATCCAACATCCAACATGATGCATACATACATAAATGATCCAATTGATCATATCCAACATCCAACATGACGCATACATACATAAATGATCCAACTGATCATATCGAGCATCAACATGATGTGTACATACATAAATGATCCAACTGATCATACATAGCATAAACTAGAACATCATCCTGATGCTCAGCATCCAGCGCTTACATCCATAGCCATGTGAAGGATCCTCCTTCCACCATGCTTGGAATGGCTTCAGAAAATGTCTGTATCACTTCTTCCTCGAAGTGTCATTGATCTGAAGGACACCAAGCCTCTCTCTGAAGTACTCGAACTTCACTCTGGCTAGTGGCTTCATCAATACATCTGCAATTTCCTCATCTGTCGCAACATACAGGAGCTTCACTACTCCTCTCTCCACCATATCCCTGATATAGTGATATTTGATCTCAATGTGATTCGACCTGTCATGGAACATTGGATTCTCAGACAGCTCTTCATAACTCTGGTTGTCACAAAAGATACCAGTAGCCTCCAACGGGAGATCAAATAAATCATACAATAGCTTCCAGAGCCATACTACCTCACAACTAGCCAAACATGCTGCAACATACTCTGCTTTGGCTATACTCAGTGCTACGCGGGACTGCTTCCTGCTAAACCAAGAGATCACACCTGATCCCATACTGAAGCAGTACCCAGAAATGCTCTTCCTATCTGTAGCACTGCCTGCCCAATCTGAATCAACATAACCCTATAGGTTAAAATTTTGATTCACATCATACTTGAGTCCATAATCAACTGTACCCTTCAGGTACCTCAGAATATGCTTTAGAGAAACTAGGTGAACACCTCTCGGATCCATCAGGAACTAGCTCAATGTGTTCACCACAAAGCAAATATCTGGTCTCGTGTTCATCAAATACATCAAGGACCCAATCATCTAACGATACATAGTGACATCAACTGGATTAGATGAAGCATCACACAAAAACTCCAGGTTTGATGCCATAGGTGTGGCCATGGCCTTGCAGTCCATCATCCCAAACCTCTTCAAGATCTCTACTGCATACTTCCCTTGTCCAAGGAAGATTCCATCTACACTCTGCCACAACTCCATACCTAGAAAATAGTGCATAATCCCCATGTCCTTCATCTTGAACTTGGCAGCAAGCTTCCGTTGCATGTTGGTAATCAATTCTATCTTCACCTGTGATAAACAGGTCATCCACATACAAAAGTAGTGTCACTGGATTGCCTTCCTCAACCTTGTAGTAAAGGTTGGAATTCACTTTACTCTTGGTAAAGCCCAAACTGGATAGAAAGCGGTCTACCCTATCATACCGAGTTCTGCACATATATGACTCCGTGTTATGTGTCTCAAAACCAAGTTTCTACTCCATATACACTTCTTCTTCAACTACCCCATTCAAGAAAGCTGTCTTGAAATCCATCTGGTGTATCTTCCATTTCATCACTGTAGCTAGAGCAAGTACTGATCTAATGGAAGTGTATCTGGCTACAGGAGCAAAAGTCTCTATGCTACCAGTTGCAGCATGCTTGATCTTGTAGATCCTCTTGGAAGTCACTAGAGACTCCCCTTCAAGTCTTGGGACTGCATCCCAAACATCTTCATGATTGACTGGTACTCCTCGATCATGGCATTCTTCCCAGATCCTGGGAACTTCAATATCTTCAATATTTTCAATAGATAACTTTGTTGTTGAACAAATGTTGTAGTCCTTATTTTGTAGGTGATGGTATACGATCTTTCCTACACAACAAATTAAATTGCATGATTAGAAAACATCTCATATTTTTCATAAAAAATTCTTACACATAAAGAAATGTGTCATATAGTCATGCAATTATCTTAGCCAATGCTTCAATACAACATTTATCCATATCCCGTAACTTTCTAGATGCCTTCCAATCTCTACCAGAACATTGTTAAGAGTGTGCACAACTCCCAACATGTCAGCAAAGAGGTTTCATTCTAGATAAGTAGCAATGGAATGTTGTACAGTGCCATAGGCCACTTACCCATGTACATTAGTAGTATACTGTTCATCAATGCAACTATGCATAATACACAACCTGATTCTAGGAACATGAGTGTATACATTATTGAACAATACTATTTAAACAATAAAATATGCAAGGAATGATAATTCAAATACTTATCTTTGTTTGTTTGTTGGGTTGACTCCCTATCAGTGTTTGCTTCTTTTTTGCAACTCCATTATGATGTGGATTGTGAGAAGTGGTCAAATCCCTCTGAATATCTGCATCCTTGCAGAAACTACTAAAGTGTTCTCCTTCTTGATCTTTTCTTCCTTGCAGGAAACAACTGGAGTGTGCTCCCTCTTGATCTTTGTTTCCTTGTAGGAAACAACTAGAGTGTGCTCCCTCTTGATCTTTGCTTCCTGGATTACCTGTCCTTGAACTTATATCCATCACTATGCATGCTTATTAGTATCATCAGTGTGTTATCCTCGAGGTCTCATACATAATCACATATTCATTAGTATAATATTAATACTATCAAAACACAATAATCTTAAACATGTATAGTCATGATCATTTCAAACACATATAATAAATGTTAGTATTCAAGGTTTCAGGGAAGTCTTCTTCTACTCATGCATGTTCTTATTTGATCATAGGACTCTTCTAGTTAGTTAAAGCATCAATCAAGATAAGAGACATAAAATGCATAAACCCTTGATTACTTACATTTCTAGCTTTATGAATAAACATAACCAATCATACCAAGAATACTTATATAAGGGATCCTATCACAAGGTAGGATTTTGACTTGATATAGGAAAAACATACCTGGATTGGTATGTTAGCTAGTTATGTCTAACATACCCACATGATGTCTTCTTGTTCTTCTCAATGACTTGTGCTAGTAACCTGCATATCTCATAGGTTAACCATTATAGAACCAAGTTATACATACCTCGCAAATAGATCTTCTAAGTGATTCATGACAATGGATGAATCTTTGTCCTCATGTCATCATGATCATATGTTCTTGAACTAGAACATGATTTGTCTTTCTTGGTGTACCTTTCATGGTAGCGGACAACATAAACCTCATACAACACTATAATGCATTAGTACAATCATAAGTGTCAACACCCTAATCAATGCATTCATAATTTTATTAAGGTGATATGACAAGTCTAAATTTAATCGAGATTGTACTAACCGTAATAACATCAAGACAAATATACGATAAACTTAATCATGAACAAATCTTGAAACATACATGGATAAGTCATACCTGTCGAGATTGCTTGTAATATTCTTATGTAAGGCCTCGGCCTCATCTCCCTCTGAAATAGGAACTTCTTCACTTATGCAGGTGACCAATCCATTCTCTTCTAGGATTAACCCAATTTGAAAATTGCAAAGTTTCACCCCTCAAATTTACCTTTGAAACTTCTGGATTCACTAGACATGACCCCAAACTAGGGTTTGATAAATCCAACCCTTCTTCCCAATCAAAAGGTTTGATCCAAAGCTCTAGGCTTCTCTTTTTCTGAGGAGCTTCCAACCGTGGTCACAGATTTAAAAAAATTCCATTTTTGCAGAAGCCCTAATTTTCCACTTTTTCGATCAAGGTCCCGAACTAGGGTCTGATCAAGCCCGGCCTTCTTCCCAACCAAATTTCGATTTTGATGAGTAACATTCAGCCATAGTCTCCGATTACAAAAATTCCAACTTTCTCCGAAAGCCTAAATTCCGGAAGCCATGAATGAAGGTGCTCAAAAATAATTATGTTTTGACAGAAATATGTACCTGATTGTTTCTGGTGTAACTCTAAACTTTTCAATCTATAGGGTCTGAAAAGTTTTCCTATGATATCCTGACCTATCATCTTTCCAACCCCATAGGTCTGACCTCAAATGGATTCTCTGAGAGAGAGTTACGCCAAGTGTCACAATGTGACCTGTTTATGGGATAAAATAGGAGAGGGAACTTGTACGGCATGCCACGTGTCACTGGTTCAGTTTCGGCCTCCGAAAAATTTACCTAAGAAATTAAATTCCATGCACTACTTGTCAATTTTTACGAAATTTCATTTGGATCTTCCTAGCCCAAGTTATGAACTATTTTCCAAGGTCACCTGTTTATTACTGAGATCTGGAAGAGGCAAAAACCCTATATTGTACAGATCATAAATCACAAAGTACAATGAATTAGAGGTTGTCCTTTGGAAACAAGGTACATGGGGATCTTAGCTTTACCCTATACTATTTTTCGACCATGAAACCTCGCTGAAATTTATTTATAGAGAAAGTGCTACGATGACTGGTTTTTTCTATATCAAGCCCTAGCTTCGCAATTGCAATAAGTGTCATACATGCCATACCATGCCTTCTTTCAGACTAGCTCTGATACCATGTTATTTTTTCAGAATCTACTTCAATCTGATCTAGGATCTTAACTGAGAGAACAACATGTACAACATATCTACTGCATATCAATCATGAACACAATAATGCAAGCACACAAGAGACACAGAGTTTACTTGGGGAAAACCATAAAGGTGAAAAACCCCAATAACTTCCTCAGAGATAGATAGAGGAATGATACAACCCAAGCATAAGAGATAGACATCTCCTAGAAGAAGCTTCTCCTACTCCACAAGTGCGCCACTCTTCCGAGAGTGTGAGCGAGAATAGAATGATGAAATAGAGTGCCTCCCGCACTCTATTTATACTTGACTTGACTTGCCTAATAACCTTTACTAGGTCGGCCTTAACTTAACCACATAACATAATGCTGACTGGGATGACACCCAATAGGGTGGTCTAATAACCCTTTGACCCACATGGACGAGCTCCAATAGGGTGTTCTAATAACCCTTCGACCCACATGACTTATACAGGGCCGACCCCAAAAAGTGGTCTAATAACCCATCAAGTATAAGTTACGACACTTACAATATAAATGACAACACTTCCGTATAGAGGAATAATAACATCTCTATAGGAATACAAACACTTCCGTATAGAGGAATAATAACATCTCTATAGGAATACAATATACATATATGAAATACATTCCGAAGTTACATATACATCAACAGTGATGACCTTCGAAGAGTTTCAAAATCAACATTTCCAAATAATATTCGACGACAGAGACATCCCAGTTCATCCGATATCTTTTGGATCACCAGCACAACCTTCCCACCACGAGACCACTAATAGGACTGGTCAACCCTCGCAAGAGTCCAGTCCTGCACCTCAAGTAAACCAACCTGTGGAAGGACAATAGTCCAACACACCCCTCATTACCGCTGTGACTTTACCAGTTCCTCCCGCACTACAAAATTCAAGGGGAGGGTATTCCATTCCCACGAATTATCTTATTGGTAATGTTATTACTACGATAGCTAGTCAAAAATCGACGTTGGTTCAACCTTTGAATAGTGGTCAACCTATTGTGGCTGGGGGGAAAACCCCGTTTCCTAACCAGAACATAGTCGGTGGAATCCCCAACGGACCTTCTGTTGGACCTTCCCAACCCGCTAGACCATCCACCACAGGATTATCTCATGTTGGAGGGCTGTCCAATGTAACTCAACCCTCATGGAGTCAAGCGTATCCAGGTTCTGATAACCCTGCACCGAGCCAATCCAATCTTGGAAATGCACATACACGATACATTATCCCAGGAATCCATACACTCTATGGGGGCAACAACCTATGTTGTAACACAGATCCCAATCGACTATCCCTCAAGCACCACCACCCCCGATCGGCCCTCCCCCACCCCCTGCTGGAGGCGGCGGGCCCTCGCCTAACCTTGGTGGAGGTCCACCTCATTTTACCAACAATATCCCTCACCCTTCCGGCGGTGGCGGGAATGGTCCACCACCTCGTCCTGGCGAAGGCAGTGGGGGACCACCCTATCATGGTGGAGGAGGACATTTCCCTTTGGGTGGTGGAGGTGGTCTACCACCCCCTCCAGGTGGAGGTGGTGGAGGACCTAATTACTATGGTAGTTGTGGTGGTGGTGGAGACCCTCATCCTTCTTGTGGCGGAGGTGGTGGGGGCCCCCATCCTTCTGCTGGTGGAAGTGGTCCACCACCCCCTCCAGGAAGAGGCGGTGGTGGGCCACCTCATTACGGTTATGGACCCCCACCTCCCCCTGGTGGCAGTGGCGGACCTCCACCCCCTCTCAGTGGTGGAGGTGGGCCCCCACCTTATTGGAATGGACCACCTTATGGTGGTGGACCCCTTTACAGTCCGGACGGCACACCCCCCTACAGTCAGTTTCCTCCTGGTACACCTTACAGTCAGTTTGGTCCTTACACGCCTTATCTGTATTATCAACACGCACAACCTAATCCACAGCTGCCCTTCCTAGCTGCTTTGGACTTGCCTGACCTATCCCGTTTAACCAATGATCCTATTTACCACGGATCTAACTGGCCACCGATTCCAGTGAAACTTCCATTTGATATCCCCAAATTTGACGGCAAGCTGAGTGAAGACCCTAAAAACCATGTGATGACATACCACTTATGGTGTTCATTTAATTCCTTAATGGACGATTCAATTCATCTTATATTGTTTCAAAGGACTCTCACCGGTTCAGCTGCCAAGTGGTACATTGAGTTGCCATCCCACTCTTTTCCTGATTTTGGTTCTCTTTCCATGAACTTCTTGACACATTTCCACCTACCCATACGGTATGAAACTTGTACCAATCTTTTAACCTCGCTTCATCAAAATACCGCCACTCATGTTTCGGATCATATCCATGAATGGTGAAGGAGATGACATCTCATTAAAGCTCCTATTCCAGATCAGCTCCTCGCAGACTGGTTCACAAAATCCGTCATCCCTACCCTAGCAAGAGACATTGCTATGTAAGGTGCTGTTATCGAAGAACAAGCCATCACGCGTGCCCATGTACTAGACCTCGTCTACACTCAATCTGGAACTTTGTTTGATATTCTTCCTGACGTACCCCATGACATTAATGACCTTGCGAAACCACATAAGGGACTCCAAAATGATGGAATCATTGGCTCCCTTAACACCTAGCCTGCTGCTAGCACTGTTGGATCATCCAACCTAACTCTGGCTGGCCACAGCACCACCAAGTCCATCACGCCTGTTGTAACTGAAGAGGTGAATTCTGTCCAATCAGCTTCATCTTAGAAGTCTGGCGGTAAGAAGAAGAAAAAGGGGAAACCGAAAAAGTCTTTCCCCAGTAAGAACCAAAGAGCACTCTCGACGATACCAAGCAGAAACGAAAACTGAAGTATCCTTGTTTTTTGTGTGGGGATGACCATTTCTCCAAAGAATGTCCCCATAGAGACGAAGTACAAATGTTTCTTAGGGGTAAACCAACTCCCGCAGTCCTCAATGACCCGTTTCCTACTTAGAACCAGCAGATGATTGCTCAACCTCCCCATCCTAGGGGGAACCATCCAATACCGTGCATATTCTCATGGTGCATAACAAGACGATCAATTTTAACACTAGTTCGCGATATTACGAACCAGTCCCTTCGAAGGAATCCACTGGAAGTAATGCTAAAAAAGCTTCTGACTTTTTAACTAATGTCACTATACCATCAACTTCTCTCACCATTGAGAAGCCGTCCTTAGACTCTATATTGTGACCTCCCAAAAGCACAATTCAAAAAGCTGTTTTCAATCCGAACGCTCAGGCAGCACAAAATTACAATAATGTAGAGGACTTGGCACAAGATCCTTGTGCCATGTCTACCCTGGAAGTTTTGCAGAATTGTCCTAATCAACACAAAACTCTCCTTGCGGCCATCGGTGTAGTCGATCCTGATTCCTCGAATACCATCATGTTCCGACTTGAAAACTTTAAGTCGAGGCTCTCACACCAGCTTGCATTCCAAGTTTCTGCGAACATTGCTGGGAAAATTGTCCATCGTACCCTTTTGGATGAAGGAACCTCCACTTCTATCATGTCCATCGCCTGTTGGAGAGCCATATGCTCCCTCGAACTGAATCGTTCTCCCACCATGTTGAAAGCATTCGACGGGCGTGGCTTTCAACCTCATGGCCTCTTACAAGCTCTTGTAGTTGATTTGTGTGGAAAGACCGTAACCATTAACGTGGAAGTGGTCTCAACCCCGTTAGATTATAATCTCTTGCTTGGTCGCAATTGGTTTTACACCATGCAGGCGGTAGCCTCCTCAGTCTTCCGCATAGTACAATTCCCCCACCAAGGATGAATTGTTACTATCAACCAATTAGATTTTTGTACACCAGACACTACTACTCATCCTGGTGACCATGTTCCTTCCATTGGACAGATGTCAAAACATTATGAGAGTATAGGGGTTGGCCTCTTGAAAGATTCATCTCTCATGGGCATTTTTCCAGCCGCAAACCCCCCTAATCATGTTGCTATGGTGAACATGATCTCCACAGAGATTTCATCTTACTCCAATGATGCTTGGCTTGTACTGGATGAAGCCACAACACACCTACTTGGAGACATAATGCCTCTTTCACCCGCTAAATGTATTTATGAGGCTATCCAATCAGCTCCGGAGGACCATTTAACCATGGCCTCTCCATCCTGTTCTCTACAATAGACGTCATCTCTACCTGATCTCTTACTTCAGACTTTTCATTCAAACGAGTCCATCATGGAAGTTATGACCGTTGACGACAGTCCATGGGATGATCTCCACCATAGGTCATCTTTTCATCCTCCTTTGGAGTACATAGAGGACAACATCCATACCCTCTTTTCACCTGATATCTACCCATTCCCTCACTCCCCCATCCTTACATGTCTTACAGACATGGAGGGAAACTTGGCCAACATTGAGCCAACCACCCCGGTAGACATCTCGATGAAACTTGGTATAGTGGAACACATTCGCATAGGCCATAAATGTTCCCCTGAAGAAATAGTTGTTGGAACGGCCTTATTCAAGCAATTTCGAGACGTGTTTTCTTGGTCCTATGAGGAGATTCCTAGGATAGACCCCACAATTGTTTCTCACGAAATCAAAACCTATCCCGACATCAAACCTGTATGCCAAAAGTTGCAACTAGTACACCCTCAGAAGACTGCGGCAATTAAGGCAGAAATTGAAAAGCTCTTAAAGGCTAGTTTTATTTATCCTGTCCCATTGATGGATTGGGTCTCAAACGTTGTTCTTGTGAACAAAAAGTAGGGTACCATTCACGTCTGTGTCAATTATCGAGACCTTAACCAGGCTTGTCCAAAAGACAACTACCCGACCCCCTTCATCGACCAGATTATCGACAATTGTGCCAGAAGTGTCATCTTCTCATTTATGGATGGATTTTCTGGTTACAACCAGATTGAGATCAACCTAGCCGACCAACATAAGACGACTTTCATCTGCCTGTGGGGAACGTTTGCATACCGCAAACTCCCATTTGGCCTTAAAAATGTTGGTGCCATGTTTCAGAGGGCTATGTCGTATGCCTTTCATAACATTAAAGACTTTGTGGAACCTTACTTGGATGATCTCCCTACTCATTCAAAGCAGCGCGAGTTCCACATTGATCATCTAATGGCCATTTTCCTCAGATGCAGATAGTACAATATCCATCTGAATCCACATAAGTGTATCTTTTGTGTTGAGTCCATACGCCTCTTAGGATTTACTGTTTCAAAGGATGGGATTTGCATTGATCCCTTAAAGGTGGAGGCCATCATCAACCTGCCACCCCCGACTGATGTGACGAAACTTCAAAGTATCCAAGGGAAGGTGACTTATTTAAGACGTTTTGTTTGCAATTTCCTGGAGAAGACTTAGGGGTATATGAGACAGCTCAAGCAGTACGTCCCCTTCATTTGGGACGACCAAGCTCAAAAATCCTTCGACTGTATCAAACATGCAATTACGCATTCCCCTGTGATCCAACCACCTAATTATTATTGAGATTATATCTTATATCTCGCCGCTTCTATCACCACCATCGCCATGGTTTTGGTACAGGAGGATCAGAAATCCCAAGAACATGTAATATACTATGCAAGTAAGGGTCTTGCTGATGCTGAAAGTAGATATTCACATGTCGAAAAACTCCCATTCGCGGCGGTCATCACCATCCAGAAGTTCTGACACTATATCTTGCTCCACACGACCACCATCATCGCCGAATCAAACCCCATGTACCACGTCCTGACACGTCAAGTACTTGGGGGCAAGTATTCACGTTGGATCATGATACTACAAGAGTTTGACCTTCTTTTCAAGAAAGCTAAGTCTAAGAAGTCTTTGGTGTTTGCCGAGCTCATTTGCGACCTTCCCCATCCTGATGCAGAAGTTGAGCACAATGATTCTTTTCTGGATGAATCATTGTTTCTCATCAGTACGACTGATCCATGGTATGGAGTTATCTTATTGTATCTTCAAACCCAATGCTTCAACCCTCAACTCTCTCCCGACGACTGTCGTAAGATACGTCACCATGCGAAGTACTATTTAATCATCAATGATACCTTGTATCGTTGTGGCATTGATTCAATTCTTCGACGTTGTCTCACTCACAATGAGGTTGAACGCGTTCTCAATGACTGTCACGTTGGGGCATGTGGCAGTCACTTATCTGGGATGGCTACAGCCTAGAAGATTTTGCGTGTAGGATATTTTTGGCCTACTATCTTCAAAGATTGTATTGAGGCCATAAAAAAATGTCCTCCTTGCCAACACTTCCATATGAAGAAGCGCACCCATTCCACCCCATTACACCCAGTTATTGTCGTGGTCCCCTTCGCAAAATGGCGCATTGATTTTATGCATTGTAAGCCTACCTCAGCCGAGGGGCATAGTTACATCATTGTAGCTATGGATTACTTTACAAAGTGGGCCGAATCTATGCCTACATACCCAAATGATGGCAAAACTGCCACACTCTTCATGTTCAATCATGTAATAGCGTAGTTCGGAGTTCCTCAGGCGATTGTTACCGATCATGGTTCCCATTTCCAGAACCATATGTTTGATGAAATGAGCGACGGGTTGGGTTTTCGCCATGAAAATTCAACACCCTACTACCTGCAGTCCAATGGACAGGTCGAGGCCATTAACAAGGTCTTGAAAACTATGGTCCAAAGGATGGTAGGGACACGTAAGTCCAATTGGCACAACATTCTCTTCTTAGCATTATGGTCCTATCGAACTTCCGTCAAAACTTCCACAGGCTTCACCCCCTTCCAATTGGTATATGGATTGGAGGCTGTCCTACCTATAGAGTGTGAAATTCCATCTCTACAACTTGCAGTCGAACTTCTTCCTAACACTACTGCCGAAGAAGAACATCTCTTGCACTTAGTAAAACTTGACGAGTCCCGTCGAGATGCCGCTGTTACTAATGAAGTGCATAGGAAATGCATCAAATCCCAATACGACAAGTCAGATAGACCTCGTATCTTTAATGAGGGTGACCTGGTCCTCACCTATGACCAGAAGCGCGAAAAACTAGGAGAAGGAAAGTTCGAATCCATGTGGCATGGACCTTACATTGTCAAACGTGTTTTGGAGAAGGGAGCTTATGAGCTTGAAGACTATGATGGAATCTCTTTGGGTGAACCCCGCAATGGGTTTTACCTGAAGAGATATTATGCCTAAAAATTGTCACGCTTAGACTTTCTTGTATATAGTGTACATGGCATGTTTTTTGTGTGTGCTGTGACGCTTTTGGTTTTTAGTGTCTTTAGATCTTGTTTCCTCTCCTTATACCATGTTCTGTTTGCGTGTGCAGATGGCAATGTGCTATGGATTCACAGACGGCGCCAGCCGGCATACCCGTAACCTTGCTTTCGAAGCTTGGGTACTATATTCCCCAACAAGTGAGCTCATTAGCTCAGGAGAAAGTTGCGTAGGGTTTGCAACCAATAATGACTGCAGAATATCAGGCAGTAATCGGAACCCTAGCTAATGCCATTTACTTGGGTATGAACCACATTGTCATCCACATGGATTCTCAATTAGTGGTTTCCCATCTTAACCGGTTTTATGCCATCCGTGATCCCATCTTACTCCATCTCTTTAGACGAATACGTCTCCTGGAAAGGTCATTTGAATCCGTTCAATACCTACACATTCCATGAGAGTTAAACACAGTTGCTGACTCTATGGCCAACTTCATTTTGGATTGGTACATCACACACACATAATAATCATAATATGTAAAAGCATTCACAACATGTAAATAAATGTATAAAAGCAAACATGTAAACAAGATCACATCACTCATCATTTTAAAACACATAATGTATAAATCGCCGATAATGTCTGTATATATATATATATTGCTCAAAAGTAGTGCTGGCACAAAATTTGAAGCACGATGGCTTTCAGTGAGTCTCTACAAAATCTGAAGCATCATAGCTTTCAGTAGTACAAAATCTGAGGCCTATAAGCTCTCAGTACAAGTATAATAGTGTCATCAGGCCTGATGCCTGACCGGTACACCACCCCTAGCATGGACGACATGTTGTTGCTGAGTGAGGAAGCAATCCACAATCCAAGCCACCTTGCAAAGTAGGGCATTGAAGCGTACGGATGCTCCAACCCCAAACCTCTGCATAGGTCTCGGTAGGTCATCTATCACTGGCTTTGGAACCTCCACTATCAGCTAGGACAAGTTCCTGTATACGTCCTCCATCTCCTCGATGGAAGCATGAGCACCTGGGGGCATAATTGCTTCCCCACCTCTGTCTCTCCTCCCCAAGAGAGAAATTCCTACCGGCCGTACGGGCCCCACATCTGTACACACATATTATATACTTGTCAGCACTAGATAAAAAAAATGATATAATATACAAAACTAAAAATACAAGGGTTTTGTTCTCACCTATGTCACCCCATGCTACACCCTTTGGCAGCATCAAGTTGGGATCCTCTCGGAAGTCCATGCCGTTGTATGGAAAGTCCTCAACCATGAGTAACTGGCCCTTTAGCCAGCTGAAGAACTCAGGACCAAAGATAATGATGGGCCCGCCACCATGACGGGTCATGAACTCAACCCATCTAAGCATATGGGGATCTCTAGGATCCCTGTCATCCAGTACAACCCGCGGATGTAATAGAGGGATCCACTCCAAGAGGAACAATACCACGATTGACCCATAACCAAACTGCTTGAGCTCTCCCCACCGACACTTGGTCAGTTGATCTCGGAGGTTTGCGAGGAGACCCTCGCACCAGTTGAAAACCATGGGGGACATACAGTCCTTCGTGTAAAGCATCTAGGTCGGAGTAGCCATGTGTGGGGTTTGGCTACCCACTGCTCTAGTAATAGTAAGCAATATGGTACGCAGTGGGTGGCTCACCACATCCCTGATAAGAATCTTCCCACTGGAAAGTTGAGAAGTAGCAATACAATGCTGTGACACCATGTCATCAATTGTGCGGTGGTCACTGGCCCGTTTTCCAGTAAGATGCACAGGTTCCCCTCTCTGGGATAGATCTATGATAAAACAGATGTCCTCAATATCTATTGTGAGGATGTGATCACCAATCACGAAATATTGTTTGGCCGCATCCCAACTCTAGAGCATGTGTGATAGCAGTGGGATTTGGGATCTCATCCCTTGAATCTCAAAGAACTTGAGTAAACCGCAGTTCCTCAAGGCATCCACGCATTGTGGATCATTGGCATCTTGTTCATCTTCTATTTCATGTTCTCATTCTCACCACTCTAAAACCATGTTGGCTAGCAAGTAACCTGCCAAGAAGGGCATTTAAACACTGTTAGGTCCTGCTTCAACCTTCACAAGTCAATTTTTTGAATTCCTTTTGATGTTTGGAATTTGCAACTCCGTCATCGCACTCTACGTTTGCGTACAGTGCAATGTCGTCACACCTCACCCGTTCGAGGCTTGCGATGACTCGGTCTCGTCGCAGGTCCCGAAAGGGCCAATTGCGACAAGCCGAGAGCGTAGTAGCCCTTCATGAACTCATCAAAAAACCCAAAAAATGAACCTAAAAACAAAATCTAATCCACTGGAAAGTTGCTGGATGAATTTTAGGCCTACTTGATCTAGACAGTTGGTGAAATGGCGGATTGTAGCTCTCGGAATCGGCAAAAGAAGTTTTGGCTCCAAATTGGTACTTCTCCACCCAAATTGGCAAATGAAACAATTAAATCTATTTTGGTCCATTTTTCTATTTATAGATAGAAAGGAATATTCCTTTTCAAATATTTTGATGCTCTTGGGCCATTTATCATAGTTTTTGACCATTTTTTGTCATATTTGAGGCTATTTGACACATTTTGTAGTGTGCAAGAGTTGTAAGTGGTCTTTTTTGCCATTTCTTGTATCACAACGGTCATCACTGGTATGAACATTCCCTTGAACATTTTGTCGTTATTTTTGCAATAGTTAGTCTGTAATTATTGCGTGATGATGAGTTTACTCTTTGTTTGTTCTTGTACTCATGGAACTATGAGAACAAGTACCAAGTTATGATTTATCACTTTTTCAGGCTCGTTAAACTTCCATGGAAAAGGACACCCCCCGGAGTCTACCGTTAAGCTCTTTTCAGGCTCTCAAAAACCAAAAAGATTGCCAAGAGAACTTGTCACGTTCACGCTTGTTAAAGTATTTGAATGGTCATCTTCCTGGTGATAGTTTACCCCTTTTTATGTCTAGGAGGCACTAGTTACAAAAAAGGTATACTCCAGCCAATCATAACTGGAAGAGTCCTCTCCCGCAATGTTATACCCTTTTTCGGGCGATGAGGCTAACTTTACGAAAAAGGACCATTGGAGTCTTCTTTAGTTCTTTTCAGACTCTCTAAACATGAAATGACAACTGAGTTTACCTTCTATGGAATCGTTAAAATTTTCACATTGAAGGGCCCGTCATGGGACGAACCCCTCCTATCCCAGGTTCGGAAAATATTTGGGATTGGACTCATCTATGAGATGAGCTATACCGAGCATCTAGTTACCCTCATCAAGCTCGTAAAAATCACATGAGGCACTCATCATTCATGATGGGGAAAAAGGAAAGTGTTTTTGTTACATACCTTATTAGTGGCAGTATGTAGTCGTTCTTGAACCTGGCACTCATATGCATTTGCATACAACACTTGGGTCATCCATTTTTCCTCGAGTTCCACTTATTTCCTGAGTATTATTACTCCTTTGAGTCATTCAAAGAAAATATTTCTTCATCAGTCGCTTTGAAAATTTGTGTCGCACTCGTCGTGTCAATTTTGCCAAGTCATGCCATGCCCATGTTCAATAATATGTCTATCATTTATCATTTGTAGTCAGTACACCTGCTATCACGTCGTTCCACTCTGAGTTAGTCTTGTATGTTACTGTACCATCCGATCTACCCTACACATCTTTGTTGTGTTTCGTGTCGATTGATGGGGGATTCATCATGGCCCTCCTTCAACGGATTCATCCTTGTCGACTCCAACACATCATCCGGGGATTGAATCTAGAAACCAGTCAAGTACCTTGGCCCTGCATGCCTCAATGGCAGGTTAACTCGCTTTCATCATGAGTTTACATCATTGACTCTTGATCGAAATATTTCATCTTGCATTTGACTTCAACTCATTTATTCATGCTTGATGATATGTACTATGATACCTTGGGAATCATCGACATCAATGGTGATCTCCCTTGCACTTGTTAACGGTTTACATCAATGGCTGGTAATCAAGTGGTTTCTACCATGTTCAACATCAAGACATTTGTAATCACATGGATAGATTCGTATCATTGCGGGTTCTGCTTGAAGACCCTGGGGAGTCATGTTTTACCCAGGTTGCGATGGAGTTTGGATTGAGTTATATCACACGGATCCACTTTTGTATTGGTCATGGCTATGTTATCATCTCATCATGGATCTATGCTTGTGTCTAGTAGCCATGATTGTGTTTAGTCGGTAATTACTACCATGGATTTGTAATGTATTAGTCCGAATCCATGTTGTACTTCATATGAGATTGTCATTTCAAAGTCAGTTGTACTACAACAGTGTCCTTCGTCCGACAAGTCTATTGCCATTACTTCTATCAAAGCACTTCACCTGTACATCTTCAACAGCTTCATGCTTTGGGGGGAATTCCATTACACCCAAAATCTACTCATCATAAGATTCATTGTATACACCCCTAAAGACACCTGGACTAAGTAATCATCCTGGGAGGATTTGTACCCAATTGTGCTAAGTTTTGAAGGGTCGTCGTAGGTTGCACACTAGCAACATGCGACGTCGCACCTTACTCCATTATCGTGTGCGATGAAGTCAGTTAGATGGAAAAAATAGCTTCTTCAAGGTCCATCTCGAAGCTTGCTGAATGCAACAGAAAAAATAGAACACGAGATCCATATTGAATGAAATATATATTATTGAATTGATAAGATGCTTAATGCTTTTACAAGAGCTCGCCTTTTATAAGGTTTGAGAATTTCTTAAGAAGGGTTACGTCCCTTCAATTAAACTAATTAATAATTTACTGATTAATTTAATACAATATTTAATATTCATAGCATTGCCACTCCCTTTTAAAGAGCTTTGTCCTCAAAGCAATGGTAATGAGGAATGTAATTGTCGAAATTGTTCTGATTCCCATGTTGCATCTTCTTCGGGAAGATTTTTCCATTTTATGAGGTATTCTTTAATGACTCGCGTTCTTAATCTCTTCTCTCTAGTAGCAATGATAGATTCTGGCTCGAATATGATTCTTCCTTCTTCATCTAACAAGGGAAGTATTTTTTGTGCCTTTTGGCGTTGACCTATCATCTTTTTCAAACATGAAACATGAAAGACATTGCGGATGCGATGTGTAGTTGGCAATTCCAACGCATATGCCACCTGACTAATCTTCTTATTGATTTGATATGGGCCATAAAAACGTGGAGCCAATTTATTTTTTCCACTTTGTTTAAGTGATAATTGTTTATAGGGTTGTAGTCTTACATATACCCAATCTCCAATTTCAAATTCTCGTTCTGTTCAGTGTCGATCTTCTTGTTGTCTCATTCTATTCCTGGCAGTATTCAAATTCTCTTTAAGTACTTGGACAACCTTTTGGTTTTCTTCTAAATGGTCATTTACTGATGCGACACTTGCTTGGTTGGTGATGAAATCCTTCCATTTTGGGGGTTCATATCCATATAGGGCTTGAAATGGTGTCATTCTTGCAGATGTATGATAAGTAGAATTATACCACCATTCCGCAAGATGTAGCCATTGGAACCATTTATTTTGCTTATCAGTTACAAAACAACGGAGGTAGGTTTCTAAGCATTTATTGACAACTTCTGTCTGTCCATATGTTTGGGGATGATAAGCTGAGCTCATGTTAAGAGACATTCCAATTTGCTTGCAAAACTCTCTCCAAAATTTCCCTTTAAACTTGGCATCCCTATCACTTACTATAATCTTCGGAAAACCATGTAATTTGTAGACATTTTTACAAAAAGCTTCGGCTGTTTCTTTTGCCGAATCAGTTTTCTTCACTCCAACAAAATGTGCATATTTGGTTATCCTGTCTACCACAACTAGTATTTTGTCTTTTCCATCTGATGTGGGTAGACCTTCAATGAAATCCATTGAAATTTCCTCCCATTTCTTATTTGGAATATGTAATGGATGGAGTAACCCCGAACTTGAGATATTCTCAGTTTTATTCCGCTGACAAATGTCACAATCTGCAACATACTTGTGAATGTTGGAATACATACCCTTCCAAAAGAATGATTGCCTTGCATTATAGTAGGTTTTAAAAATTCCTACATGACCAGCTGCTGGGCAGTCATGTGACTCTTTAAGCGCCTTGGTCTTAAAACTGGAATTGGAACTTAAGTAAATACGTCCTTTGTACCATAAGAGATCATTCTTCCATTCAAACTTCGGATACTGATTTATGCTATTAATTATGGAGCAAACCTCTGAATTCTTGTCATATTCCCTACGAATTTCGTCCAAAAATTCTGGGATCACCATGGATACGGTGTAGACTTGTATCTCTTCATCTTTCCTTGATAAAGCATCAAGTACTACATTGTCCTTCCCCCTTCTATGTAGGATCTCCATATCGAAGGTAGATATTTTCTCTATCCACTTTTGTTGTTCGGTTGTTAATGTCTTCTGCTGTAACAAGTGTTGTAGACTATTATGATCTGTTCGGATTAGGAATTTACTTCCCAAAAGGTATTGTCACCATTTAGTTAATGCATGCATGATGGCAAGCATTTCCTTGTTGTATGTAGACTGTAGGTATTCTCTTTTGTTCAACTTCCTGCTTTCAAAAGCGATTGGATGACCTTATTGCATTAGCACAGCTCCTATCCCAAACCCTGAAGCATCACATTCGATTACGAATGGTTTTGCAAAATCAGGTGTTACCAAAATGGGAGTTGAAGACATAATTTGTTTCAACGTTTCAAAGCATCTTCTTGCTTCATCATCCCATTGAAAATAATTTATTTTTAGGAGATTTGTTAGTGGGGCAGTGACATGTGCGTAGTTCCTGATGAACCTTCGATAGTAACCTGTTAATCCCAAAAATCCTCGCAATTTTGAAACATTCTTTGGTTCAGGCTACTCCTTCATCGCCTGAATCTTCTTTGGGTCCACCTTAACTCCTTCATTTGAGATTATATGACCGAGATACTCCACTTCTTGCTTCCCAAATGTGCATTTTGACTTTTTTGCATAGAACTAGTTTTCCTTCAGAAGAGATAGAACCTCTTCTAGATGTGTCAATGTTCTTTCCATGTCTTGCTATATATAAGGATGCCATCAAAGAATACTAACACAAATTTCCTTAGGTATGGCTGAAATAGTTCATTCATAGTTGCCTGGAATGTGGCAGGGGCATTAGTTAACCCAAAAGGCATTACTTTGAATCCATAATGTCCTTCATGAGTTTGGAAAGCAGTCTTTGCGATATCCTCTAATCTGACCCTGATTTGATAGTACCCTGACCTTAAATCGAGTTTCGAAAAATATTTTGCGTCATGAAGTTCATATAGCATGCCATCGATGAAAGGGATTGTAAACTTGTTCTTAATTGTTATTTTGTTTAATCCTCTATAATCTATACATAATCTAAATGATCCATTCTTCTTTCGTACTACTATGACTGGAGCTGCATAAGGGCTTCTACTCTTGGTGATGACACCACAATTCAACAAATCTTGAACCAACCTTTCTCTTTCTGTTTTGTGGTGGTGGGGATACCTATATGGTTTAACCTTGACAGGATTTGACCCCGGTTTAATCTTGATTATGTGTTCTATACTCCTTTCTGGTGGTAGCTGCATGGGTAAGTCTTGAAATATGTGTTCATGTTTCTGGAGTAATTTTTGGATTTCCTTCTTGAACTCATTTGGTTCCTCCTCCTTTCCTTCCAGTTGATGACATTGTATTATGTATGCTGAGATGAAACTACCTGTGTGTTTGGTGGATGAAAACCATATAGCTTAAAATTTTTCCCTTGCCACTTAAACTTGATGAAATGTTTTTGATGATTGGCAGAATATGTTCCCAATGTTTGTAACCATTGGACTCCCAAAGCGATGTCTACTCCTCCCAACGGTAAGGTGTAGAGTTCTGATTCCAGTTCGAAGTCTTGTATTTGAAGTCTCACCTTGTGACACTTTCCAACTTTTTCGATCTTCTTGCCATCTGCAACCATCACCTTCATGTCTGGAACTGGATGTACGAACAACTTGAGTTTTCATGCCACTCTTATATCAAGAAATTTGTGAGTGCTTATAGTATCTACTAGCACTGTAACATTCTCATTTTTTATATGCCCTTTTAACTTGAGAGTCTGTGGTTGACTAATGCCTGTCATGGCTGCTAGGGAGATTTTGGGGGTCTCGTCGTTCCTGGCTGCCATATTTTCCATTTCCTCCTCTTCATCTTCTAGCTCTTCTTCTTCTTCTTTTGATTCACTATTCTCCTCTGCTTCACAAGTATATAATTTCTTTGATCTGTCCTCGGGGTGACACCTATGTTTAGGATTCCATTTGTCTCCACATCGTCGACATTTTCCTTCCCTCATACGTTGATTCTCGAGGCTCTTCCTATTGTCCCTTCTAGGAGGAGGGATGTATTTGTTTGTATCATCCTTTGGAGTCGACTGGATGTTTCTTTGTGAGTATGAATTCCCTTTATTTGATTGGAAGCTATCAAATTTGGCCTCGACTTCTTTTGCTTTTTGTCTTGCTGCCTCGACATTCGTTATGTCATGATTTTTAACTCTTTTTGTATGTATGGTTTTAGTCCTCGCAAGTAGGTTTCCAACCGTTGTTTGTCGGATAGCCCAAATACTCTGGTAGCGAGGGATTCCCATTGATGTGTGAATTCTTCGACGCTTCCCCTTTGTTGTAATTAGGTAGGTTTTGAGAAGAATTCATCTTCTATGATTCCTTGAAACCTTTTAAAGAAATCATTCTTGAATAAGTTCCAAGTGTATGTGAAGTTGTCTCCCTTCCACCACATATACCAGTTGTAGGCATATCCTTCAAGGTGCATTGAAGCATACTTGACCTTTTCTTCGTCCATTGTAATGTTATATATGTCGAAATACTGTTTTGCTTTATTCAACCAAGCGACGCATTGGTCTTCTCCTCCATTATATTTCGTCATTTAAATTTTTCCTCTCGGCGGGTACATTACAAATGGTTGGTATTAAGTACCTTTCATCCTGTTGCGTTCTGGTGACTTAGAATTGGAAGATGGGGTAACCGACATATCCGAGCCATGTTGTTTATGATTTTTTTCCTTATCATTCATTTTTTGTAATATCGCCTTGATACCTTTCTAGCTTTCAGTCACTTTTTGATCTAACATTTTTTGTTCCTTGCTCATAATGTCGAACTTGTCATCTATTTTCTGCTCCATTACCTGAATGACTTCATCCTTAATTTCTTTCTTAAGTGCTTCCTGGCTCTTGGTGATCATTTCCTTGAAGGTTCGTAAATATTTCTCTATTTTCTCCATTTGGGATTTTAACTCTGTCGTCATGCTTCTTAGGTGTGGTGGTGAATAATTGGATGCAATTTTGGCTTAGGAGGGGTGGAAAATGAAAATGACTTGGAAAAAGTGGAATTACTATAATTTTTTGTGTGGTTAAAAAAATATATATATAATATATATTATATTAATATATATTTTTTTTGATTTAAGGATTTTTTTAATAAAAATCAATATTAATTATATAATATTAATTTTTTTTTTTTGAAGTTAGGGTTTGAGGGAGTTTACGCGGAGGCTGAGTGGGGGATGGATGAGAGGTGGACGGGGAGCCCAAGTGGATGGGAGCATTGGTTGTAGGAAGGGAGAGCAGAAAAGGGAGGCGTAGGGAGTTGACGACGCTGGATGTGGCATGGAGATGGGAGAGGAACGCGGTGTGACGGACGATGTGAGAAATGGCGCAAAGGCGTGGGGGATGTGCAGCGGGGAGGCTGCGTGGAGAGAAGGATGGGTGAGGAGAGTGGGCGTGCATGCGGTGGCAGGATGCTGGTGTGGTGGTGGAGCAGCGCGGGGTGGATGGGGCGTGGAGTGAAAAGAAGAGGGAGCTGAGGTGGAGGGGTGAGCGCGTGAGGTCGAGGCATGGAGGTTGGGATTCAGAGATGGATGGAGCGTAGAGAAATGTGCAGCGGGGGGTGCAGTGGAGAAGAAGGACATGGTTGACGAGGATCCCAACTGGAGCTTGGAGTGCAGAAGCTGATGCCGAACGCAGCTCTGATAAAATGCAACAGAAAAACTAGGACACGAGATCCATATTGAATGAAATATATATTATTGAATTGATAAGATGCTTAACACTTTTACAAGAGCTTGCCTTTTATAAGGTTTGAGCATTTCTTAAGAAGGGTTACGTCCCTTCAATTAAACTAATTAATAATTTACTGATTAATTTAATACAATATTTAATATTCATAGCACTGACTTGGGACCCTATCCCTGATCTCTTGGAAGAGCTGGCACTCGGTTCCTAAACATTTGGAGAGATCCCTTAAGCCTCTCCTACCATCTCTCAACCTATCCTATCCATACCCTATCCACTTAGTCCTATATAAATGAAGCTCACTCCCATCGCAAAGGGAGGAAGGCTGTGGTATCTACATGCTGGTGAAATCACTCTTAGAACATCTCCATTCACCTATTGGAGAACTCATAATTCCTTGGAAGGATATTGCAATTGACTTCGTCGGAGAAGGGCTACATCGTTAAGCCTTGGTTGTGGTTCTATATCTCTATCATGTACTCCTCTATTTGCAGTAATACAAATGCTTTCCACCAATGTTGTTCATGTGTGTAATGATATTGAGTAGTTTATCTGCTTAACTATTTACTTAGATCTCTTATTGTATAGATGTCTTTTACTGGTTTTCCTTGTTTCTTGTCTTGACAGGTCTTACAGCTTGGATTTGACGACTGTGAGACATGGAGAAACATTCAGGAGAAATGATTATGTAGTGAAAAGGTAATACATCTAGTAATCGATTTTTAAGTAGATCTAGAAAATGCATTGGTAGTATGTTCTATTTGTTCTAGACTCACTTTGAGCTAGGGAGATTCGGTTCGCATCTGCTCGAATGGATTGTCTGATAACAATGGCTATAGAATTTGAGATGAAAGATCTCATATTGATGCATTACTTCCTAGCTCTGGAAGTATGGCAAGGCCCAAAAGGATTCTTTCTCAACCAGGGAAAGTATGCTGTGGAAATCTTGAAAAGATTTGATATGTTGGAATGCAAAGCCATGGCCACTCCCATGGATTCCAACTTGAAGTTGTTAGCTGATGACTCATCAGAATTAGTGGATGTAACTCTGTACAGATAGATTATTAGGCCATTGATTTATCCGATGAACACTAGGCCATATATATGCTTTGCTGTGAACACCTTGAGTCAGTATCTAGTGGAACCTAGACGTGTTCACTTGATAGCTGCAAATCATGTGATTAGGTACCTGAAGGGTATGATATACTTTAGTCTATATTATCTTGGAGATCATGACTTCAGATTGTATGGCTACACAGATGCTGATTGGGCAGGAAGTGTACTAGACAGAAGAGCACATCGGGCAGATGTTATTGTCTGGGATCTTCCATGATCTCGTGGTTTAGCAGGAAGCAGTCTAGTGTGGTTCTCAGCATAGCTGAAGCAGAATATATAGCTTCTTGCTCTGCTAGTTGTGAAGCATTATGGCTTCAAAAATTGTTATCAGGATTGTTTGACTTGGAGATGGACCCCACTGTGATCTTGTGTGGCAACGAGGGTTGCAACAAGATGAATGAGAATCCAGTGTTCTATGATAAGTCAAAGCACATAGAGATCCTATATTTCTATATACGGGATATGGTGCAAAAAGGAGCTATAAAGCTCGAGTATGTGAGCACTGATGAACAAGTTGTTTATGTATTGGCCAAACCTTTGTCCCGAGTAAATTTTAAGTATTTCCGAGACAAGCTTGGTGTAGTTTAGAAGGACCCTCCTCGAAAAGGGGAGGGACATGGTCGATGATGATACTTGGATACTGGTATCGATATGGATACCTGTATCGATGATGAGATTGCCTATGTCGACAATAAGTTCGATGATGTGGATACTTGTATCGATGATGTGGATACTTGTATCGATTATGAGGATACCTGTATTGCTGATGTGGATACTTGTATCGATGATGAGGACACTTGTGTCGATGATGAGGTAATTACCTGTTCCGACGATGAGGTTGATATATGGTCCTTAGACTTTGTCTAAGTAGACGAGGAGGGATTGTATCATCCCTGGACTTTGGTCCCTGAATTGATCTGTAGACAAATGTCTTTGAGAAGTGATCCCTAGTGGACGAGAGGGATTGTATCATCCTTGCAATTCAGTCCCTAAATTGATCCATAGACAGATGTCTTCGAGAAGTGGTCCCTAGTGGATGAGAGGGACTGTATCATCCCTGAACTTCGGTCCCTGAATTGATCCGTAGAAAGATGTCTTCGAGAAATGGTCTCTAGTGGACGAGAGGGATTGTATCATCCCTGGACTTCGGTCCCTAAATTGATCCGTAGACATATGTCTTTGAGAAGTGGCCCCAAATGGATGTGATAGGATTGCATCATCCGTGAACGTTTGGTTCAAAATGTATGGGATAGGATTGCATCATCCCTTAATGTTTGGTTCAAAATGTATGTGATAGGACTGCATCGTCCTAAATAGTTGGTTTGAAATGTACGTGATAGGATTGCATCGTCCTTAGACTTATGTCTTAAATTTATAAGGATTGATCATCCTATAAGTAGATCTGGATTGCATCCTCCATAGACATGAGAGGTATCTTAAATTGATAATGATTGATCATCCTGTAAGTAGATCTGGATTGCACCGTCCATAGACATGAGAGGTGTCTTAAAGTGAGAAGGATTGATCATCCTATAAGTAGATCTGGAATGCATCGTCCATAGACATGTGAGGTGTCTTAAATTGAGAGGGATTGATCATCCCATGAGTGGATCAGGATTGTATCATCTTTGGACCTATGTCCTAAAGTGAGAGGGATTGATCATCCCATAATTGGATCATGTGTATTGCAGAGTATGTTTCTATGATGATGCTATTGATCGGGAGATCCATATTTTGATGTTGTTGATCTAGAGATCCAGATGATGATGCTGTTGATCTAGAGATACAGATGATACTGTTGATAGAGAGATCCAGACGATGAGGCTATTGATCGAGAGATCTAGATGATGATGTTTTTGATCGAGAGATCCAGATGATGTTGTTGATCGAGAGATCCAGATGATGATGTTGTTGATCAAGAGATCTAGATGATGCTATTGATCGGAAGATCCAGATGTTGATGTTGTGGCTGATCAAGTGCTGCAGAAGATGAAGACTCAGTACTGAAGATGTTGATATTCTAGCATTGAAGATCTTGAAGATGTTCCAGTAACTGTTTGAGTTACCGATGAAGAAAGCTTCCAATGATTTATAGATGTATCATGTATCGTGTAGTTGATGACTCCTTTCTCCTGCAGATGTTGTTAGAACATCCTTCTCTTTAAGGGGGAGTGTTGAGATATTATAACTTCTAAGAATATTATATTTGTACTTTATTATTCCGGAGATGTTTCATTCCTCCGTGGAGACCTTATTGTATATTCGGAGATGTTTATTCCTCCATTGGAATGTGGTAACTTGGGTTATTAGAATTCCCTAGTGGGTTTGGCCTTGAGTCAGTTGTAATGGGGTGTTTAAGTCCCCTAGTGGGGTCATCCCAGTCAGCATTATGTTGAGTGGTTAAGTTGGGGCCGACCTAGTTAAGGTTAAAAGTCAAGTGAGGTAGTGTATAAATAGAGGAGGTGTGTTCCTCATTTATCACATTCACACACTCACTTGTGAAACTCGCATAGGAGAAGGAGAGATCTACAAAAGAGGAGAAGGAGTATTTGCTGGTCATCTATAATGAGGAAGCTTTGCTGATTTTTCTACCCCATGAGGGTTTCCTAGGATAAATTGTGTCTCTTGTTAGATAAATTGTGTCTCTTGTCTTTATGTTGTGCTTGTTGTTCTTTCAGTGATCCTATATATGCTATTGTTTTGAAATTGAATGTAATACTGATGTTATCTATCTTAGCATATTGAATCTTAACAAACTTAAGATTTAAAATTCAAATGAAATGCAATGTTAAAATTAAAAGGTCATATAAAAATTTCTTAGTGTGCAAGGTAGGACGTCAAATTTCAACCCTCATTAGAGTTATGTTCATATATGATCATCTTCCATCTAATTACAGAGTTTCTTCGTTCTTTGTCCTTATTCACCATGGAATTGCTCTCCAATGACGTGGTTATCATTGTTGTTCTGTTTACGAATAGGTGATTACATTTGACAAAAAATTGCAATAATTTTTTTAGAGTGAGCTAAAGTCTAGACTATTTGCACTTGGTGATTTTGTTGGGAATCCAACGACACGATTTTTTGTTGAAATATTTAGAAAATATGAGATCAGCCATTACACACAACACATATTTTATATTAATCAAAGATTGAGTTACATATATAGGAAAACATCACTGAATCCAACATATCTAGATCCGTAGAATGTGGATCTAAATAGCTAACTAAAAAACTCTCATAACAAACTCAATCCTAAGTAAGCATTATCTCTAACTCCCCCCTTTAATGCTTACATAAATAACAAACAAATCACAAATTACAATATTAGTCTTTGTTTGATTCTTTGTCTCTCTGGTCTTCATTAGCACTTACACCCACTTTGCAATCACTCGATTTCTGCTATTTTCTTCTCAACACTTTCGAGCTTCCCACTTGATTCATTTTTAAGACATAACCACTTCCAACAATCATTGATGTACTTTGCAGAATTGATGCCTCTTGACCTCTTGGAGGACAACATCGATACTCAATCATCCTATGGATACACTCCCATCTGTGAAATCCCCCCGAAGAACAAATTTTAATAGTTATATAGGAAAGTGATCTGGATACTAAATGTCTTTAGCAATCAATTAAACAACTTGACCTTACATAAGAATAAGAATAACCTGTAAATAATGCTCTTGGAACACTACGATTCACATAAGCTTATAACACAGTGAAGATAATCAAACCAACAATATGTTCTTGAGGCACCGAAGAACGTCAAGATCTACTAGCTTTAATTATGCTACTATGTTATATCGATTGGTTCTTCATTATACAAATTTACAACCAAAAGAAATATAACACACTTGCACACCATACGTCTTTGCATTGGTAAAACTTGACCACACTTCCTAGGTAAGCGTACCCCTTCATATTGATCCACCACCTATTGATTCCATTGAGAACAAATCGACATGCACAATCGCATGCATGTTATCGGGTCTTGATTAGGAAATGTTAGCATTCTTCAAGGATCTGCAAGACTTGATTTGTATTTTGAAGCTCTTGCTTTGGCTTTGATATGGAGTTAAGCCACATCATTCTAGCAACGTGGACCTCTTCTTTGTGATGACTGAAGCATTGGTAGAGGCTCCTTCATTCATACTTTCTCATGGATCTGAGAACTAAAAGCTTGGATTGATTTTCATATCTATAAGAGATGACTTCAATTGAATTTCGTCCTCAGCAATCTCCTTCCCTGGGATCTACCTCAATTCTCATATTACGTCGTCTTCTTTCTCTGCGAACAAGCCTTGAACCGACGGGAATGGGAAACGATCATGATACAGACATGCCTCGATGCAGCTTTTAGCGATTTCCTCCAAACCGTTAGATGCTTCCTTCTTCACGCGGTGATGTGGTAGTTCTTTCACCGGACAGAGGCGGAACAAACCAAACTTGTAGCTGCTATCTGTCACACGGAATATCCTTTCCAATCAGTGAATCTCACGGTTCTATTTTGCACAAGACGACGACTCCTTTTTAAAGGTGACGTCTCATAGCAACGAGCAACGATGACATTGGTTGCAGTGGAAAACAACAACTCAGACAAATAGAAAAACACTGAAAATTAATTACACACATAGCTACAAACTTCCTATCTACTCCTACAGCTCCTACAACAGATAAATTCACATTTCGATCATTCTCCTTGGCCCTCCCATGAACGAGCTAAGCCAAGACCTGCTCCGATACCAATTTAGAGAATATGAGAGCAGCCATTACACACAACATACATTTTTTATTAATCAAAGATTGAGTTACATATATAGGAAAACATCACGTTGACATATCTATCCGTAGAATGTGGATCTAAATAGCTAATTAAGGAATTCTTTTAACAAACTCATTCTCAAGTAAGCATTATCTCTAACTGAAATTGCCCGATTATGCAATTTCAACAACTGAAAAGTTTTCACTGTAAAATTAAAAATAATAATAAATAAACTATTTTTTTACGATTTTGAACAATGGTATTTAGATTTTGGTTAACTAACTTCTGAAAAAGGAATTCGTCAAAACTGTATTAATTCTTAATTTGCATAAATCTACCGAAATCTGCAAAACTTTTCAGATGATTTTGTGCATATCTTTTGGACAATGCTTCTTAGTTTGTTAAGGTCCTAGTGGGTGGCATTGACTAACATCTCAAGGTTTTGGTGTAACGGTTCGTATCATTTGGTATCAGAGCCTCCACCTAGGTTCGAGTCACAGAGTGGGTGGCAACGTTGGCATTGCAGTGTTCGTCCGGGGCTCATATGGCTCAAAGGGGACACCACCGTACGGGAACACATCCAGCCCAGAGTCTGGACTACGGAGCGTGGTGGGATGTTAAGATCCTAGTGGGCGACATTCACTAACATCTCAAGGTTTTGGTGTAACGGTTCATATCATAGTTTCTGAAGACGAGAGTGAGAGATTCCATTCCTATGTCTCTAGTCTTATCTAATGCACATTACAATTACATCACCATAAATTTTTTGTAGTTTTTTTTTTAGTAGGAAAAAAGACATACTATTGATATTCAATGGTGAATCAAATAGTACATGAAGTGAGTCTCATCGAGCCTGATCAAGGATTTATGTCAAAAATAGATAAATTATCTAGAAAGAGCAAAGAAAATTCTAGTACAAAGCATTGACCACAAATGTCATAAGAAACTGAGACAAAACTAGATCTCATAGATATTTAAAGAGCCATCCACAACTCTGCAGCCCTCCAGAAATTCTTCCTGCAAAATAAAACCTTCATCTCCATCCAACGCCAATTTAGATAAGATATCAGCCTCCAAGTTATGTTGACGATAAACATGTTCAAAAGTGATATTTTTGAACAAACTTATCAAAGATTTGATCCTATCACACCAGGGATTAAGGTTAGCCACTTGCAATGAATATTGACCACATGCCCATTTTATGGTAACTCGAGAGTCGCCGAGAACCTGTAAATCATCAATGCCAAAGACATTGACCGCTTTCAAAGTGAACCAAAGAGCTAAGAGTTCAGCTTTCATATTTGTCCCTCAATTGCAGTTGAATCCGAGAGTGAAGAAATGAACATCATTGATATAAATAAAAGCACCTGCTTCACATAAACCATCCTTTGAAGCACCATCGAAAAAAGCAACCATCTTCTTTATCTGAAGCTAGAAAAAACACTCTCGTTGATTCTTATGAGTGATAATCTCAGCACAATTTTCTTTTAGCGGCTTAAGAACCAACATAACAGTTTTGTAAACATTTGGAGCCATGTATTAAAAAATAGATAGGTTACGGGCCTTCCAAATAGCACAGGAAATAATAGTAGGAAGATTCAGAAAGTTTTTACAATTCTTGTTCCACTCTAGGAAGAATCTTCAAAAAAGATCCACAAGCCAAATTACATCAATCTTTAATTTGAGGATGATCCTACTCCAAATATTTCTAGAAAAAACACACTCCACAAAAATATCAGAATGGAGTCTCGTCCTGCCGGACAGAGCAAACATATACTCAGGCCAATCCAACCTCTGAATAAAAGCTTATTCCACTTTTTAAGGAAATCCGATAGAGCTAGGCACATGAAGCATTTGAGTTTTAGGGGCAAATGCCATCTCCAAAGTTTCATGTACCACCAATGTTCAGGATAAACACACTTGTACCTGATAATGACATTATAAGCTGATTTGGTAGTAATATTCCTTACTGAAGTATTACCCGTCCAGAAGAGAGTATCCTTACCACATGAAAGGCGACAACCCACACAATTGAGATTGTGAATATACCTATTCCACTCTAGAGAAGGTTGGCCCGAAAAACCCATGTCAAATGCAGTTAACCAGTATGATTTTCGATTGAAATGACTCTCAGTTTTTTGCCAAAGCACATATCTATTCCACTCCAAAGCGGATTGGCCCACAAAACCCATATCCCTTGCATTACACCAGTAAGACTCAGGATCAGAATGTCTCTGCGTTTTTCTAATATGATTTAAAGAGTGCATAGCCCATAACTTTAGATGCTCAAGAATGTCTAAAGGCAGAGAAAATTTTTCTTCCATTCCGAGGATTGGGTCTATCCCCACAGAGATAGAAGTGCCATCACCGACCCTCCACACCAGATCCTTTGCCATCCAATTATAAGTCTTTAAGAAACCCCTCCATACTTCCGAAACACCTTGAATAAGTTTTTGTAGTTGTATAATGAATACTTCTAAATTTTTTAAATATTAGATTTTAGGTATCCTAATTTGTTTTTCATACTTAATTGAAAAATTCAAACTATAACTTAATAACTATAAGTCTTGTATCATCCAAACTAACTTGTGATTAAAATGTATGTTCAAGAGAAGTTGGATTTAGAGACATATTAATCCACTCTTCATGAGTTTGAAGTGATTCCGTGAGCACTTCCCTGGAAAGCACCACCAAATATTTGGATCCATAAGTCACAAATATCAGTGAATCAAATTTCTTAACATTTTTTATTATAGTCTAGTCTCCCAATATTTCTACATGATTTCTCATTAGATTCATAAGTGACAAATATCAGTGAATCAAATTTCTTAACATTTTTTTAATATAATCTCATTTCCCAATATTTCTACATGATTTCTCATTAAATTTACAATTCCCATAGCACTATTTCTACATGATTACTCATTAAATTTACAATTCCCATAGCAAAGTAAAAAAATCTTTCATAGATATTGATTCTTCCATTAACAATTTCTCAACAAAATCCTTTTAGTAATTGAATTATAATGATCTTTACTTATTTTATCCTTTTTAATAATTGAATTATAATGATCTTTACTTTATTTTATCGTTGAATATGATATTCACTTTCCATGATATCCTTAGCTTCCTCTCGTTTGGTATTTGTTGAGATTCTCTAAATAATATATCCATGTATGGCTTGTTAAAAGTGTTCACTTTTTTTTTCTTTTCTTTTACTTGACCGCTTCCATGCATTATACGCAGCTTAGTGACCCAATAATGGGTATCTAATTATGCGTGGATCTCATAATAGATAATGAGATTACAATAGTGTCTTTATCTTAAAGTTTCAAAATGGATATTCTCCTCCTTAAACAAAAGGATTTTAGGATGGGTAAGGCTAGATTTACCATTGTGCATGGCTATTGAGTTATTCGCTTTCTAAAACTTTTTCAACTAACATAAAGTTACAAGCATGTATCTTGCATATATTTTGATTGTTGCAACCATTGGAATAATGGCAATGTAATTGGCCAAATATGTAGCCGTGTAACCTTGCTCTCTTGAATACTAAGGGAAGGTTCCATTCGTGCTATTCTTAATAGAGTTTTTGATATAAATACGCTATTCTTAATAGAGTTTATGATATAAATACACAATGAAAAAAACAAAATTATTGTTACACCAATTGATATTGGGGGGCTTAATTTCCTATAAATTTATTTCAAATACAACACTCGCAAAAAAGACATGGGCACAATAAGCTTTGTATTCACACTTCCTCTATTTATTGAAACATACACAGTGCCAAGAGATCTATATGATTTCAATCCAAGCACAATATTGAAATGCACAACAAATAAGCTCCTACATTCAAACATATGAATCTTAGATTTAAAGTTTTCCCTCAAGGTTCATTACCATTAAACTTCATAAATTTTGATATTTCATTATAGGCCTCAATGGGATTTCTCATTCTCATATTATAGATGAACAAACAAGCCCTTCAATACTTATTTAAATTTCAATCCTGTTGGTTCCGGTTGTCCTTCTCCTTTATTTCATTATTTTCTCTAACTCTCTAGCATTATTCTTCCCAGTTATTCTCCATTATATCTCCTAACCTATGTGATCTCTCCTCTTCCCATCTGCTACCCCTTGCATGATCTCTCCTCTTCCAAGCCTTTCTCTTCTCTAGTCTCCCTTCGCATATATCTTCTTCCTTTGTCTTCTTTTGAAGATTTTCTCATTTCCTCCACGTCTTTTTATTCATGTCACACTATCCTCTCCTTTTTTCCTCTTCTGTGGCTTCTGCTTAATAAAACCAAGCAACCCTTCATAGATCCCTTTTGAAAACTCTTAAAGGTTCATTAATAAAATTAAAGTCACCATATTTAGAAATGATTCCATTCCTCAATTCATTTATAAATCCAAATATTATTTAACCAAGAGTATGCCCACTTAATCATTATTTAATTAACACCTATTATATTTAAACTTGGAGGTCAAAGAATGATGACTGATACCCAATATGTCACAAACCCTCCAATCAAACAATGGTGAATCAAACTATGTGGATTACATATTGGTAAAGTTAAAACAAGTGAACCTAATCCATACAATTGAGTGTTAATCTATTGCCACAAACTCATATCGACAATCTACTCAAGCAACCCTTTTTCAAAACCCAAATCCTCACGAGAAAAAATTGGCCAATCATGGAAATTAAGGGATGCTTGATTGCATGATAGTGTCTTCCCCTTCGTTCCATAATACTCTTGTAAAATTGTGTGAGGCAATCTAGGTTGTTTATAGAAAACAAGGATGGCCTAGATTTGATCTCCCTTTTCTCATCATCCAAATTCTTGAAATTCATATAAACTGTAGGATTAATTTAACTTTGGATTTGTATGATTTGCATTTGCTTTTTTTGGCATTAGGGTCTAGTGCTTATGAATTAGAGTCCTTACGTCAGACAAAATAATGTGCTTCCTTGTGGTACTTACAATTACTGGTTAAAATCAAAGCAGAGGGCATAGAGAAATTGCACACCACAACACTCTATTTTTGTATTACTTCATAACATGATTTAAATACATAGAAAGAGACTTTTCTAGAAAGATCTAACTAACAAAAAAATTGTCTAGTGTTAGGAATAGGATTACACAACATTAAAAATAAAAATGAATGGAGAAATAAAAAATAGAAGAGTACAATGCAAGAGAGACACCAATATACGTGGTTCGCCCAATATGGGCTACATCCACAGAGAAATAATCAATCCTTCCTTTATTTTGTCCAACAAAATGAAGTGATAAAATCTACAACACATCCACTACAACCTTCTCTTAAATCTCAACTCACACACTATATAGCCATAATACAATGCCCTAATAAAAAAAGGGTTGTATTCTAGGGTAGAAAAGCACCAACATAGAGTCTACCATTCGATCCGTTACCTAATGAAAAAATATCTAAATTGACTACGAAATTACCTCTTGTGTTTGTGGAATCAACTGATGCATAGGAGGGACATCTGTCCTGGGTAAGTTCCTACAAAGTTGAAGGATTGGGAAATTGGCATCTTGAATGGTGGAATTGTGATGATTTTGAGGCATCCTCAAACCAACACCTTGGAACTCCAACATATCGAAATAGTGTATTTGTTTTCCCAACACAAACTCGGCATACATCTTTTGAAGGAGATATAAGGGTGGTTCTCTGGTATTGTGGGGTGGCACATCAAAAACCATGTACCACTGATCCATCCAATTCTGTTGGAATGGTGGATATGTGCACCACTCAATAGAAATGTGGGATTTATTTATTGTTGGGAATTCACCTATTTCGGGATGTGTAAACATTAAAAAAAGTGCTCCTTTGTGATATTTAGTTTTTTTACGACATTATAATCCAGTCCATCAACATATTCTTTCCTTTTCCTTTATTTGTATGATGCAATGTCATATAGAGCACCATTGGATTGGGTAATGATGTCTACAATTGCATCTAGAGTAGACGTAAGTGAACAGTAGAGATGGTCGCCACTCGTCCACATGGCACCAATATCTCCAAGTCTAGAAATATCTCTGAGTATCTCTACATTTGGTTCCATGCTTTCCATTGCAATAAAAAATTCATAAAATAAATCATTAGAAACATATACACGGTATAAAGACAGATTTTAAAAATGAAAAATGTAAAACTAGTGTAACAAATAATGGCATGAGTATTTAAAATTTAAAATTGAACAATTACACTAGAGAATCAGCATAAAAAATTTCCATGTTAAATTTATGTAAGATGTGTATAAACATTTTACCATGTTAGACCAAGGGTGAGATAATGGAATAATTACATGGTTTTGCATGCCCTCACTCAAGGCATGCTTCAAGGCCCAAATCCATGGGGTTACACCTTGAGGCATGCAACCATAAGGTAAATTGGTCATGAACGCATGCTTGCACACTAAGATGAATCCTCTCAATGGAATATTTGGCCCAAGAGAAACATAATGGTATAATTCTAGGGATTAGTGCATAGAGGAAGGATCATATGGTAAAGAAATTCATGTAGGTGGAAATAAAAATGGTGTTTCCCTAAAATACCCATCTTTAAGGGGTATGGGCCATGAATTTTACTTCTAGGACAATAAGGTATCTCATCCAAATGGAATCATTAACTAAAGTATGCAACAACAATGCAATTCTATGGTTTGGCACATTAAGGAAGTGCATTCCCATCTAATGAATTGTCCAAGGATTCAATCTAAGGATTTCTACCTTGATGCACCCAACTATAAGGTAAATTTGTCATGAACCCACTCCTACATAATAATACATTCACAGTTCATGAAAAAAATGGTTAAATAGTAGGATAAGGGATTGAACTAGGGGTTTGGGGCCTTGAGGAAGAGTAACCTCAACTAAGGATTTCACTTTGATCCACGCATGTCTAAAGGAAATTGACCATGAACAATACTCTTCACAATGATAGGGGCCCTCTTGATGAATTTTTTGTCCCAAGTGTTGGATATGGGATAATTATAGGGTTTGGTGTGCCAAGGAAGGCCTTAATGTCCAAAAAATGCTTTTAGGACTAAAGGTAGGTGTTTTGACCTTGAAATACCTACCTATAATGGGAGTAAGCCATGAATTAATTAGGAGAATCCTTGATGCATCGTCCATTCCACATGACTACTAAACAAATATTCTCATTCCATTTTTCTAATTTTTGTAACCCTAGTAATTATCCCTAATATTTAATAGAGAAAAAGCATGGGGCCAAGGGACTATAATGCAAATACCCAAGCATAAATTAAGGAGGATTTTAGTGATGATGTGGACTTGAGGTAATTAATTGGTTGTTTATTCATCTATTTAGTGATAAATTTATACAAGAGGTTGGTTGAATCACTTATTCCAATCCAAAATGTTGGTTGAATCACCTCTTACAATGGTAATCACACATGTCTTCTCCTTCTTTTGCTAGCTAGAGATGTGAAACCCATCATTTTCGGAGAAATGGATAGTCACAGGCCTATTTTTTGGGTTTATAACATTTTTTGCAAATCACATGCACATTCGTAGTTTCAAATCGTGCACACATTTTGTAGTTTCAAATCACGCACATGTTTTGTAACTACAAATTGTGCATGTGTTTTGTCACTACAAATCACATGCACATTTCTTTCTTCCTAGAATACATGTCAATTGATTTGTGAGGCTCAAGCCCCTCCAAACCTGCATGTCAATGGACCTGTGAATCTCATTCCCCAACATGCGTGTCAATTGGAATAGTTCCAACTAGGGTTGATGATTGAAAGGGATTGCAATTGCATGTTAGGAGCCTAATACTACAAATGGTGGTATGAATTGACATGAACATATGGGTTCTTTGATGTGTGAGTAGAAGTGGAACAACAAGAGGATGGAGATGGGATGCATAAGCTAAACATAATCACAAATGGTTCATGTATGATCAATAAGGTTGTACAGGATCCATGGAGGTCCATGGGGTTGGAAATGAGTTGTGGAGACCCAACACCTGGCTTGTAGTTAAACTGGAGATTTAATGAATCTACTTCTCTTCTTCAACCATCATTTTTATCTTTTATCAATTCACTCTCGAATTCCAACTACAAAGGCAATTATGAATAGCTATATATCTTCCTCTAGTGATCCCTCTCAAAATACCTTTCTATAAGATACTAAACTAGGGGTCATTCATTTGCAATAATTTCCTCATCACGTAGGATACTAACATGTAGTTTATCCTCAAGTGTACAAGCTTACCAACTAAGAGCATTGGTGTGACCATAGTTCATGTAAAACCATACTTGAATCATAAATCCATGTAAACCATAATATTATTCTTCCCATTTTTATTCTCGGAAAGAGCTTTAATAACGATAAAGAAGAGCATTGTTGATGGTTCAGACATGCAAGGATCTGAAGTAGCACATGGAGAGATTGAGTAGGGAAGCCATGCTATGAGTGCATGTGCCAATGGCAGACATACCAAATAAAATCATTTCTCTCCCATCCCATGAATCCCATAACTAGTTGTAATGTCCCCATTTTGATCCCCTTTGTATTAAATCGTAAATGATGTAAATATTGTAATTTACTCATGGTGAGGAGCTCAAGGCCAAGGCCCCACCATTGATTTAGCGGTTCATGTATCGGAAATTAAAGAAACAAATGCATACGGCTCGTGTGCTAGATATGCACAATGCAAATTAAAACATCACGTAAATACGAAATTTAATGGAAAAAAAACCAACAACTGGCTATGCTATGCAACAAAGAGATGGGGGCATGATTCTACAAGGAAAAGGGAGGGAAATTATTCAAACCCTTGAGCCAATGGTATTAATCCATGTGTCAATGGGGAAACCCATAAAACCACCAACTACCCATTTTGTCTCATGCACCCAATCATTTAATTCTTCCAAAGATTGGTTGGGGCAGTTATTGTCTTGGGATTTGAAAGGTATGGCAGCCAGATTTTTGTGCATGGGCAAGCCATCAACCTGAAAATCGTATTTTTGGCTTGCTGGGAAAGAAAACCCCCACGAAATGCTACCTAAGGCCATTCCTCATGCATTACGTCCTCCCTCTCATGCAGACTGAGCTCACTGGAAGTTACCCTGCGTTTTTCCATGCCCAGGAATTCGTTTTTGGTATTCTGCAGCAGCTAGGGAAGGAGGGACGTGAATTGGGACTGAGGGAGAGGTCGTTTTTGCACTTGGGGCATTTTTCTGGAATGGGTTTTGCTTCCCCAGTCGAATTTCCAAGTGCAAATAGGTTTTGAGTCTACCCACGTTTTTCTGAAGTCCAGGAAACCCCATCTCATGCACCCCACTATTGGAAACGTTTTCTCATGCTCAGCAAGTGTAGTTTGCTGTTAGGTGCATCCCTGTTTTGTTTTGAACCTGTAAGCAAGAAACTGGAGTGGTAGTGGACAGAATTGGCTTGATAAACCTAGTGTAGGGAGTAACCTCTCAAGAAGATTAAGAGGGATGGCTACTTTTCTATGCACACCCTGAGAGCACTAGAAAGGAAGGTATGGCTTGAGGGACTGTGTGGCAGTGAAGAGAATACTTCCTTGTGTTGGGTGTGTAGGCATTTTGAGTGCCAAGCTAAATAGATCTGGGAGAGGTACCCATAGCTCTGTGGTTGAGCTCACTAGCTTAGCAATTCTTCCCTTCCATGTCCTAGCAGCCTGATAAACCCAATTGCAGATTGGCTTGGCTCATCTTGGTGTATGCTTGGCTATGTGTGAGTCTGCTCTTCCCTGGTTCCTTGTAGAGATCATGCCCAACTCGAGGGTGGCAGTGGTGCTGAGAGATTGAGGAGCACACTGGCCTATGGTTGGGTGGAACGTTGCAGTTGCATAGCCAGTTGCTTGGGACTACCTTATTGAGATAAGTATTCTCTTGTGTAAATTGGCAATTATCGTTTGATGAATATTATGGATGTATGGGGATGTGATAAACGAATTTACTTCTGTTGTGTTTTTAAAAGTTTATGCATTTCCATATGATCTTGTATAATTATGCAAAGGTCTCTATTTAATGGTTGTCACAAAATAGTTTGAATGTATGTTAGATATCAACAGGATTTATTTAATTTCCGTTGTGTTCTATAGCCTGCACATATACATGTCTTGTGTCAATGAGTTTAATGAATGGATATGGGACTAATTGCCCGGTTTGAGCACCAATGTCCTTTCTATCATGCTGGTGTGGTAGGAGGGGACATTACACTATTCCATGGGAGGATTGAGGATCTCAAAAGCTATACTAACATAGCCAACCTCTCTTCTCATATATCAATTGAGAGGGCCCATAAATTGCGAAAAGATAAATGGGATATTTTATTTATGCTTGTAAGTTTGTGTAAAACTTGAGCATATATACATATAGGCACAAATACTAGAGAGATATAATATGAAAAGAGATCAATAACCAACAATTCATGTAACAAATGTATTAGCATAAATCATTACACAAAAAGGAAAGAACATATAATAAGAATGAGCAGATGTATTTCATTAATCTTCAATGAATGAAGTAGACAATACAAATAGGAACCTTAGGCCTAAAATAGAAATGGGTATTTACAGACCCTAATTAGGCTTAAATGGAGTGAATATATCCCCATGATATCATGCACACTCCCTAAAGTGAGTTAACTACCCCATCACTACCTTAACTGAACCCTAAGTGAACTAGGAGACATTCTAACTTTAGTTCGAACTATGTCCAAGATCAATTGATAAAGTATAGGTGCTTGCATGTGATCTAGACACCCCAAAGACTAATCTAGTGTGGTGTGCATGTGAGGATAACTAGAGCCTTAGAAGTGAATTGGTTGATCATGCATTAACTCACACTAAAGTGATATGATCTTAACTAAATTGAACTGAAGCCATGTATGTCATAAGGGAACCATTTAGGCTATGCATATCAGTATTATGGCCCTAGGAGATAATATTTCATCTCGATGGTGATTAGGATGGCCCAAAGGGGTTAGGTAGAGGGTTATTTTCTCTAACCCCCCCTGGGCCCATAAGCCTAACTAGGTGAAAAAAAGAAACAAAAAAATCAATCCCAACAATTTTCATCCTTATTAGGTACCCATGCACATGTAAATTCTCTATAAACTAGGGAAGAGGGAAAGCACATGGGAAACCCCCCATAAAAGAGAATGTAAAGAAGTTAATCTACTCAGAGACTTGAAAGTTTTGTGTGGAAATTGGTGAGTAGTAGGAGCAAAATTTGTAGCTCCAGAGTGTGAAGAGACACACTCATGGAAAATTTTACGGGTTAAACTTTGCCCATGGGTGAAATTAAGTGGTTCAAAAATTTTAATGGGATTTTTTTTTTTTGTAAAGAGGGGATTTTCTATTATTATACCACCATTTAATATTTTTTTTTAATATGGAAAAATAGTTATCCCTCCTGTATTTATGACGGAGGGAAAAAATCATTCTTGCCCCCTGAAATTTGAGTTCAAACCTTCAGTTTACCTCGATTTCTAGCAATGGAGGTGTTTAGAAGCTATATTACCCCGGGTTTTTCTTGTAATTTGACCACAGAGTTGGATTCACCCCCGATTTATGGTTTGAAGGATTTTCTAATTCATAGATTGATGAGATTTCCGATGTTCACCCATGATTTATGGTTTGAAAGGCATTTTCACTCATAAGTCGCTCAAATTTCATGAAATATTGGTGGATCGGGAACAAAATAATTCCTATAAAATGCCTTCCCTTGATAAAAATAAAACTGTGGCATGGACTTTGAACTTTAAACTGTGCTATAAAATTTCACTATACTAGTGAAATTTTGAATTAGGTGTACATGTTTTGGTTCTCAATTATCTACTTTTGCAATAGACATATTTTCCAACATTAATCAGTTATCATATGATTAGTTTCATATAGAACACAATCAATGTACAAACTACAAAAAAATTGACAACATGCAAATTTAAAACAATAACAAAATTGTCGGTGTTGATGCTCAATACAAACCAAAAAATCTAAAATTTTGGAGAATAAACATCAGCTAAATCTATAAATACTAGATTTATAGGAAAACCAAGTATGCACATGGGTTTTTTCAACCTACCTAAAATTTAATGTTTCTAGTATAGGATAGGGTAGCATTTAATAGAAAAGGAAATGCATATGAAGTTTTTCCAATCAAATTTAATATCTGAATGAAAATTTGACAATAAACAAAGATGAATGATATTTGACAAGTATACGGAACTGTGAAGACTTAAAATTTTCCATTCAAAGAAACTTTTGAATGTCATACAAAAACATGAAATGACTTCCAGAGAAAAAGAAATAAATATTGTGGATTGTTCCATATTCAAACTAATTACACCTTATTCACTACTGTACTCATTAATCCCCTATTGATTCTCATTCAAAAGACCGATGTATATTAGAAGACATTATGTTACATGCGTTGTGGTCAATTTTAGTAGTAGGAGTACCTATGGTATTTTCTTTCTTGATATTGATGGTGTCAAATTTAGCTATGAACTTGTATGCTCATCCAGGTTGGTACTTTTAATGTTTGTGCCAAACGATCTTGTTGGTTTATGATTTCCAAGGGTTGTTTGGGGAGTGTCATTAGCTAATAGTTATGATATTGCTAAAGATTCTATGGAGGATTGGACAATCCATTGGGAATCAGTCGCCTTTTATGCTACAATAACTTTAGTTTACTTGTATACTGGACTTGGTTGAGGCTTTTCAACATCCTGGTGGGAAGTATTCCAGATTATATCCTGGCCATTTTTGTCCATCTCTGTTAAATTATTTGGCTGGAAGTCACTTTAGTCACTCATGGGCTACATTGTTACTCTGATTTTTTCCGTCACGTTTTCTCATCACTTTGATGAAGTTTGTAATGCAATTTCTCACGAGAAGACGGAATGCTTGATTCCACCTCCAAAAACTATTGATTTATATTTAAGACATTATGATTGCATTGATTCCACCTCCAAAAACTATTGATTTATATTTAAGACATTATGATTGCATGTGTTGTTGGAATTATTGTTGAGTGGTGTATTGATTCGTTGTTACTTTCTACCCATTGTGGGAAGTTGGATATCCAATCCTATACCGGCACAGTTGCTCATACATTTCAGTGTAATGGAAATAACATTATCTTCTAATATTTTTTTGTATAATGTTACTACTGAAAGAGGCTCGGGCCTCAATGTAAATCTACCACAATTCATTATTACAAAGGTCTCAGATTTTATGGACATTTATCAACATGAGTATCTAGTTGTAGAGTCAACGGTTCATGTTAAATATATAGATCAAGTATATGTTGTTTCATAGGCATCTAATATTTATAGGACATGTGATATATTGCTTAAAGATAGGAACAACAGAATTTCTATAGCACATTGAGCTCCATGTGTACACAAATGGAGGGATTCTATTTAACAAGGTTACTTTGATTTCAGGTAATCATGGTGAGAATTGGAAATATCATTATCTTCTTAGGTTTTTTCATACATTATTTCTTCCCCAAAGAGGCTTGGGACCCAACTTTAATTTACCATAGTTCAATGGTGCATGATCGGGGAGATTATGGATGTTTATCAGTGTGGGCATCCAATTGCAATGCCAACTGTACTGTATAGATATAGTTCAAGTATCTACTAGTTCAATGGCATCTAATATTGGTAGGACAAATGAAGTAATAGCCAACACTGGGCACATTGAGCTCCATTTGGACAAATTAAAAGCATCTATTTAATAGGGTTTCTTTACTTTCAAAGCGTCATGGTGAGATACGGAAATTGGACTAGGTTATGTGTATATAATGACACTAACAAATTTGGAATGTGATGGTGCTATGAATCTATATTGGAGGTCAAAAACAAGTGTGTTAGGAAGCGACAGTTATATAAAGCAACTATGGGAATCAAATAAAGATATATTATTATGATATCCTTTTGCATGGATGTTGAGAAATAATAGATGAGAATGCTTATGATCTTGAAAGGTTATTGATAAACTGCTTTTTGTCAAAGTTGTGAGTCTTTTGGACCATTCCATGCCTCATATTATGTTGTCCAATAAATTGTATTTTTCATTTTATAAGGCTTATCTAATTCCAATTCTTGTGGATATCATGTAAGTGAAGAACAAGCTTTCTATTGTGTATGTTATGATTATTATGCATTTATAAGGGGATCATTCTGTGGAGATGCTATCAATTTGATAAGAACATATGCTTCCGTGAGAAACAATTTTAACTTTTATCTATTAATGGAAGGTTGTAGTTAAATAAAGTTGGAGCTGCACTTCAAAAATTGCTAAGATTGTTGCCTCTGTAAGCAAGAGTGTAAATTATTTGATACTACTAGGTGGATGCACCACATTTGAAATTATAATGCCCTGTAGTTGGTCAGAATGATTGAGCTCTACTTCACATTCTTATCAAGGGTTGTACTCAAGGAAATGGAAGTGCATCAACAAAACATGTTTACATTGGAGGTATCATTTGTAATTGTAAAGTTTAAGCATTGGGACGTTATTTACATTTTATTATGTTGCATGGATATGGGTATGGTACAATGTTTAATATGGATATGACATTTTTTTAGAAAAACCTAGATATGTGATCTCCCATTTGGAGAGATCTGAGGGCATCACATACTGGAGCTGCTCATGCATCCAGGCTAGACGCCCTCCTCAGGTGTAGCGCATCCCATTCTTCTATGGGAAAGTCGCATTCACAATTTGAAAAGGGAGAGAGAGTAGGGTTTGCAGGAAGTGGGCGTGAATGGACAGCATTAGAATGGAGTGTGCAGGTAGCGAGGAGCCTAGGAGCAGAAGGGGCAGCGTGAGGATGGAGTTTGCAGGAAGTGTGGAGCCTGGGCACAGAAGGGGAACCGTGAGGATGAATTTTGCAGGCATCGTGGAGCTTGGGCATAGAAGGGGCAGTGTGAGGATGGAGTTTGCAGGCTACGTGGAGCATGGGCATAGAAGGGAATCCTAAGGATGAGTTGGAGGCTGTGTGGAGCCTGGGCACAGAAGGGCAGTGTGAGAATGGATTTTTAGGTAGCATGAAGGTTGGAGGAGTGGAGAAGCATGAAAGAAGGGAGTGAAGGGAAGTGCGAGGGCTTCTTGGAGAGTGGGCACACAGGAAGCTTGAAGAGTGAGCGTGGAGCAGGGTGAATGCGGGGAATGAAGTTAGGCATGAAGGCTGCCTGGAGAGTGTTGGGGGTGAATAAAAAAAAGACAGAAGTTGCTCAATAAGCCTCGTTTGTATTAGATGATACGTTCCTTTTATAAGACAAGGTCTTGCTTATTTACATAATATGGTCTAATAAATTTGAACAAAACTTAAGCTATGCTTATTACATTATTCCCCATTTATACTATGGGTTGCAAATAAGACTAGCTTCTTTGTGGCCCAATTCCTCCCTGTTTAGATCTGGAAGCATCCCTGCTTCCATGAGAAGATGATTAAACAGACGTTGCATCATCTCAGATGTCATCCACTTTGCTTGAGCTGGAGTTTTTCCTTTGCATGCCAGGAGGTAGGAGGTGTAAGCCCGGTGGCAAGTAGAGTGGGTCTTGGTGTCAAGTATAGTATCCTTGTACAAAGGAAGCTGGAAGTTCGGAATATTTTCCGCAGGATGTGTAATTGTGACTGGTTCATCCAAGAGTGGAGGCTCGAAGAATTTCAGATGATTGACATTGATGACATTGTGGATGCCGAGCTGAGGAGGGAGGTCCAACCGATAGGCATTTTCTCCAATATTTTCTAGAATTGTGAAGGGGCCATATCTAAGTGGATGTAGTTTATGATGTTGTCCTTTGAAGCGTTTCTTATCCAAATGTAACCATACTTGGTCTACAGGTTGAAAGGAAATGGTTGTCCTATGTTTGTCATGCCTTTGCTTTGCATGTGCTTGAGCTGCTTTCAAATCTTCCATGACCTGAGTGTGGTGATGTGCAATTTGTTGAAGAAATCTTTGAGCTGAGTATTGTTCTCTTTGTTGATGATCTGTACCCTGGGGGTCCAATGTGAGGGGAAGCTCAAATGGAGAAGCTAGTTGGAAGCCTAAACATACTTCGAAAGGATAAAAACCTATAGCAGAGTGTGTGGCCCTATTGTAGCTATGTTGAAGAATATGTAAATAATTGGCCCACTGTTTGCTATGTCTGAAATGAGTATGGAGAGCATGTACTAGCACGCGGTTGACTACCTCTGTTTGGCCGTCCATTTGAGGGTGGAAGGCTGTGGAGAATTTAAACTGGTATCCAAGCAACACCCAGAGTGTCTTACAAAAGGAAATCAGGAAGCATGAGTCTCGATCTGAAATGATGTTGCTTGGTAGGCCAAAATGAGGCCACACATGTTGGAAATACAATTATGTTGTTTGAGAGGCTAGAGTGGTCTTTGTGCAAACCATGAAGATGGCCATTTTGATAAAACGACATACTACCACCCAAATTGCATCATGTTTCCATTGGGTGGTGGGTAGTTCACATAGGAAATCCATAGAAATTGATTCCTAGGGCCTAGAAAGTAGTGGGAGTGGAAGATATAAGCCATGCTTTCTATTGGATGGTTTCGATTGAGAACATAAGGCGTAGGATCTTAGGAATCTCTCTACTTGAGGTTAGAGATAAGGCCAATAGAAATGGCGTTGGATGTGTTGAATGGTCTTAGTGGTACAAAAGTGGCCTCCAAATAAAGATGCATGAGCTTATTTAATGAGTAGCAGATGATCATCGGACTGTGGGACACATAGAAAATTTAATTTGTAGAGCCACCCATCATGGATGGTGTAGTCCAAAAATGGAGTCTGATTGATGACTGTAGGCTCCTGTAATGCATCCCATGTTTATTGAAAGTTCGGGTCAGTCGCATACTTATCTTTCCATGTATCATAGGTAGCACAACGAACCTCTAGTAGTTGGAGCACTGAAGTAGGTGGCCTGTTGAGCAGATCGACCATCTTGTTAGAGGTTCCCTTCTTGTATCTAATAAATAGATGGAATTGTTGAATGTAGGTTTCCCATTTAAGATTCCTTTGTTCATGTATATTGGATTGTGAATTAATGAAAATCAGTGGATGGTGGTCTGTATGTAGAATAGTCTCCTTTCCCAACAGATAATGTCACCATTTCCTGATAGCTTGCACTAGGCTATAGAATTCCTTGTCATAGGTGCTATAGTTTATCTTAGCACCTGAAAGAGATTCTGAGTGGTAAGCAATAGGATGTCCTCCTTGTTTAAGCACGACACAAATAGCATATTGTGAGGCATCTACCTCAATCTTAAATGGTTGAGAGAGGTTTGGAAAATGCAATACTAGAGATGAGCATAGAGCTTCCTTGATACGAACAAAGTTGCGGGTGGATTCTTCATTCCAAACAAAGGTGGAAGTGCTATTGAATAGTTGATGCAAAGGAAGAGCAATCTGAGAAAAATGTAGAACAAACTTATGATAAAAATTTATGCCATCGAGGAAGCCTTTTAACTCGTTGGCAGAAGAAGGTGTTGGCCACTGTTTCAATGCTTTGATGCGGTTAGGATAAGGCTGAATACCTTCTAAGTCAACCAAAAATACCAGGTAAGGAACTGATCGCTGGCCAAAATAAGATTTCTTTTCTTTAACCTGCAACTTTTGTTCTCTGAGTATTTTGAGAACTTGCTGAACATTCTGAATTTGTGTTTCCCATGACTTACTAAATATCAGAATTTCATCTACATATATAATCACAATGTGACCCAAGTGTTTCCTGAAAATATCATTAATGAGCCTCATGAAGGTGGCGGGTGCATTAGTCAGGCCAAAAGGCATGACCTTCCACTCGAAGAGATCGAATTTGGTCTTGAATGTTGTCTTCCAAACATATGTTGGGTTCATTCGAACCTGATGGTATCCTTCTATGAAATCCATCTAAGTGAACCATTTAGCACCTTGTAGGGTGTCAAGTAACTCCTCAATCTGGGTTAGGGGTAGAATTTCTTCACCGTGGCGTTGTTAAGGGCTCGATAATCAGTGACCCGACCCATTTCTAGGCTGTCTTTCTTGGGTATTATGAAGGATGGGGAAGCACAAGGAGAAGAGGATGGTTGAATGTGTCCTGAGTTTATTAGTTCCATCAATTGCTTTTCAATTTCCTCTTTTCCCTATGTGGCAAGGCGGTATGTAGGTGCATTAGGTAAAGAAGCACCTGGGATGAGTTTAATAGAATGGTCTATGTGGCGAGAAGGGGGGAGTCCAGTAGGGGGTTGGAATACATCAGCAAATTCTTGTATGATAGGAGACATGGATTTTGGGATGGGATGAGTGGTTTTGTTTGGTGGAATGGGGTGGACCATACAAAGAGAGACACACTGGTTAAGATGGACATGAGGGAGTTTTTCTTTTGTTGGCGTGGGTTTGGGTGGGGGATGCAGTAAGGATATAGGAGTGGCCATCCTTGTTAAGTTTATACTGGCGATATTTGGCTATATAAATAACATTTCATTGGTCCTCGTAAGGGAGGCCGAGAAGTAGGTCAGCACAATCCAATGGAGATACATCACATAGTACAGAGTCTAAATTTACCAATGGAAAAAGTTACCAGGCAGCGATGAGAAACCAATAGACAGGGACCATCCTCTTGGACCCATCCTAAATGATATGGTTTCGGATGAGGAGTAGTGGTAGGTGGAGGAACTGCACTAGGTTTTGTGAAACCACATTTTTCTGGCTGTCGTTATCCATGATGAACAAGGCCAAAGAATTTTTTATTTGGAAGTTATGAGTAAAGAGGGGTAGGGTAGACAAGTTGGAATCTTCATATGTCATTAAGATCAATGAGGGGCCTACTTGAGTAGGATTACCAATAGAAACCTCAACAATGTCCTCTATAGGTTGGAATGAAGTAGTTTATGTAAAGAGAGTTTTGTTGGTTTTGAAGATTTTAAAACTCGACAATATGAAGTGTTGCACGAGAATTAGTATTATGGAAGGAACCCCATGGTGTATTGGCATTTTGATTGGTAGGACGAGTGGAGGGAAGGATAGATGCAGTGTTGGGTATGGGAGTTTGTGAAGTAGAGGGATTCTGGTTGGGATGGGATTGAGGAGTACGACCCCAAGGAGATACCTTTATTTCAACTGCCAATGATCTTTGAAAAGCTTTATCCAATGTAGAATTTTCAAATAACTCAACTTCTCTATAGAATTGAACCAATAAACCAGAATTAAATTTAAGGATTAATACCTCTTCTGGGTCTGGAATGTGGAGCTGAAGTCGAAGATTGGATAAGTATTCGATATAGGATTGTACTCCTTGTGTATGTAGTTGGTGGATTTGATGCCAGCGGATCCATAAATATTGAAGATACCTGGGTGGGTAAGAACGATCTCTCAATGCTTCGCACATGCGAGCCCAAGTGTTGATCGGTTGAGAAGAAGAAGACTCAGTTGAGGCTCCAATGTCTCTTACCAAGGTTTTATTTTCCTGCTCTATGTCCCACCATGTTTGAGCAAGTCATTCCAATTGTAACACTGCAATCTAAAGCTTTCTCTCTTCAGTAAGGCCTGTGCAAGTCCTGAAATAGGTGGAAAGGATGTGGATCCATGAATCCATAGCTTCTCCATAGGTTTGTCCCATGAACTTAGGGAGATGGAATTGAGTATCTAACCGAAATGGGTCTGGGTGGGTATGTTGTTGCATTCTCCTTAACTCATTGAGAACATATGCGAGGTCCTGGACTGGATTAGAGGCATTGGAATCAGAATCAGTGGCCAATGGATCTATTCTAGAAGGCATCTTGTAGAGTAAGCTGAAAAACAAAGGTGCAATGTACTGGAAGTTGAACGCTTAAGGAACAATGGCTTCACTAGAGGGAGAGATCTATGGGCATGGAGATCTATGAATCTCCTCTCTATGGTGGATATATGTGGGTGGTGGACTCTAGGAATGTATACCTTTTTGAGGTAGATGTACCCGAAGTGTACTTTAAATATCGACCAGGGAGCGTACAAACTTGAGAGATGCTCGACACTATATGTGCACTATAAGATGGTATTTTTTCATTTCTAACTATCTTATAGAATATCCTAAGACAGTTGAATGTGTTGTTCTATGGAAATAGGAAAGTAAGGAAATGCTCAAATAAAGCTTTGGAAATTCTATTCTATGTATGCAACACACACACGCATCTAAATCCTGTTTTATCAAATCAGATAAATCCTATTTTATCAAATCAAATTCTGAAAGCAGATAAATCCTATATTATCAAATCAAATGTTGAAAGCTGATAAATCCTATTTTACCAAATCAAATGCTGAAAGAAGATAAATCCTATTTTATGAAATCAAATGTTGAAAGCAGATAAATCCTATTTTATCAAATCAATAAAGGAAAGCATGCATAACTTTGATCTAAGAAGCTTGAATCTAATATAAAAGAACAAAGATCCATTCTATCAGTAATCACAAATTATTATCTTGGAAGCACGAAAACATAGATCTGGTCTTATCTAGCAATGCTATAAAAAATAGAAATTCAGATATGAAATTTGCCTGTGTGGATGGCATGTACAGGACTACATACAGTGTAGTACAAAACTACAAACTCAATGTTATTGAACTATAGAAAGAAAAGTGCTTGTGCTGAAATTGAAATCTGATATTTGAATGAATGTTGAATTTAATTCACACACAATGATGATGGAAATAATTAATAGAATGCATGAGAAATACCTCAAACAAAGCATGGAACTCCTGATATATGTATTGAGGGGGCCCTCCCGAACACGTATTTTAGGAGGGAAAGAAACTTATAAAATCATGAGATTAAGAAAACGCTGGTCTTTCATTATCAGTTCATAAATCCATGCTACATAAAATGTAAAAAAAATATGTCTCAACTACAAAAATGCTGAAGATTGTTTTTTTAGAAAATGTCTCTAGACTCCCTGCTACTCAAGAGGTCCTATTTATCATTGCTACTAACCTATCTTTACATTGAAAATCACGATCATGAATAACATGAGTCTTTCCTACAAATCAAGAGAAAATGGGATCGTTGTGTCTCTTGCTATCTTCAGTTTGGAGCTTGGTCATTTGTTATTCTTCCAGGTCATCTGCACCCTATCCCCACATGTCTTTATTCATATGATTAGTAAATAAAAATGCTAAAAACATAATAAAAGATAATAGTTGTTGGCTTACTAACCCTTTGTTCTTTATCTTTCTTGTGCTGACCCGGGTTCTACGTAGTTAGGGTCCAACAAAACCGTTCTTCACCGACCCTTTTGGAAACAACCTACAAACAAGCTGAGGTCTCACATGAGTTGAAGTTTATGGGGGATTATAGAATTAGGTTTCTGCAATCAGGTGATGTGCGGTTCAACAGACTGGGGAATTACGCGAAGTTCCACTTACTTTGTGGTTGTCACTTATGTTATTGCGCACATAGGGACTACGCGGTTCAGAATGACTACTTGACAATAGGACAACGCAATTGAAGACTGCGCTACCTATTTAATAATCAGACATCTTCTACAGACTTTACTTAGTGTAGATTATGCATTCAACAAGCATATTGGACTGCGTACTTTGCGAAATTATGCAATACGATGAACTATAATGCAACTGCGTACTGCGGGTGCTATGCTTTGAGGGAATCACACTTACATAGACTCTGCTGACTTAGTGTTACCCAAATAACTCATGCATTCATCATATTTGAAATTACTTGCACATTCAACATTCATGCATACACATTCAACACTTAACATATTATTCTCATCATTCATTCATATAGAGAATGCATATAAAAGTGAGAACACATCTACTCATAAGCAAGAACCTAACCATTTATAAAAAAAAACACACATTCAATAACACAACACATGGATTTAACATGGTTCACCCCATGGATGGGAGCTACGTTCACAGGAACCATTGTTTATAATAAATGGGAAGGGTTCAACAGTTCCAGTCGGCACACTCAGCTGCAGACTCTCTTCTCGCTACAACAGGTCTTTGCACACATAGCTACAGAGCCTCTTTACAATAGTCTCTCAATAGAGATCAATAAAACACTTAGAGATTAATGTCTCAAAACAAAATCCAACCCTTCCCTTTACAAAAATGCCCCTTTTATAGATCGCGCCTGCAGGTCACGTCTTTACAATGCATATGGGACAAAACCCTAAGGTTACCCAAAACTGGTGTGGTTACTCTTCCGGCCCTTCCTGTCGTAGTCAACAGCTGCTCCACTCTCTTATAGCCGCCTTGTTGGGCCACTCGTGGCTCACACTCCCTTCTAATAGCTGCAATCATCATAAAACAATTATAACTGCGTCATGGTGTGTCGCTTTCTGCCCCTCTGGCCTTCCTGTCCCTTTCGACTCGTGGCTTAGCTTCTAATAGTTTTTTGCCACTCTAACTGACAAGTTGCTTTCATCTACCTCCATGCTACTCCTTACCCAACTGCCGAAAATCCTGGAGTCGCTTACCCAAAACAGGTCGCTTTCATCTGGTTGACCTTTTCCTAAAATAGTTGTTGCGCTGGCACTGCGCATCAGCAAAACTACGTTGTGCCTCAACTTCGCACTGCTCACTGGTCATATTTGATTTCGCATTCTGAATTGTGCCATTGACAAAATTGTGCCATCTGAGCTTCACAGTCCAAACTGCGCAAATGCCAAAACTTTGTTTCATCAAAATTGTGCCAACTTGGGCCATGCCCAACTATTAGGAACCCATGTCTCTACTTTTTTGTTGGATGCATATGCTGGGTAAGACGTCGCATAGTATTTGTTGATCCATAGTTTGTGTTATTGTTGTTGGGCACATATACTTTGTAAGTATCCCGTAATATTTGTTGATCCATAGTTTGTATTGTCCCATGGTTTTGACCCATAGTATTGGTGCCTAGACTTCGTATATAAGTGTGTGTTGAGGCCAATGAAGGTACCGTGAAGTTATTTTTTATTGAGCTTTCTCAAAGGAGGTTGCCCCTTCGAAGTGGCCTGCTATCAATAAAAGTATTCTGAGAGCTGATATATCGTGTATTCATCAATTAATTGTTACAGGTTCTTCACATCTGGTATCAGAGCACTTTCTTAGGCTCGTTGGGTGAAATTTCTGCCAAAATTTTTATTTTTTTTTCACATTTGTTGTAGGTTCGGATCTGATAATAATCCCTATCTGCTTAACTGTGGAAATTAATTGGGCATAATACCTAAAAATCATTATGAGGAGTACCACAGGAACCGCTAAGTAGCTGGCCCATTGAGAGGACCTTCTAGCGAAAAGGGAAACGACCCATTTTTGATTGACTAGTTCCCACCCGTGAGGTAAACCAAGAGCTGTCGTTTGTGGCAAAGGGCTTATCAGTTTTACGTGAACCATGGAGTGAGGGGTACTTCCCAGTATGCAAGCCATCAGATAACATTGGTGGTCGAGTGAATTCCCTGAACCGTTATGAAGCCGAGCATACCTGGGGTCCATATCTATTTTCAGCTGTAGAATCACTAATTTCGTCTATCCAAAACTGTTGCTGATCAATTCTGTGTCATTGCAGATCCATCTGTTGCTAGTCACTTCCGCGCCATTGCAGATCCTGCTATTTTCGATCACTTCCATGCCATTGCAGATCTATCTGTTTTCGATCCCTTCCGTGTCGTTGTAGATCCATTCCTAAAAAAAAGAAAGAAGAGAAGTTTTTTCGCCATATCTCCCTTGTTTTCACTCTATTCCTCTTAAAACTTCCATGACACCCCTATAATCCCATTCTGCATATTTCATTCCTGAGGACCCTATCCCAAATTCCACTTCCTAAAACCATAAATCTCACATTTGTCTATTTTTAGGGTTTTCCATAACTTCTTCGACTTTCACCCAATCGACTTCAAATTTTACCACTGAGTTCCTTTCCGAATTCTGCTTCTTTGTCCCTCTCTGCCAAATTTTTTAATTCTTTCACCCTGCTTCTGAATTCCTCCTTTTCTACTTATCTTTGCATTTGACAATGTCCAAAACCTAGTCAAACCCAAATTACCCGTCATATTTTTTCCCAAATCCAGATTTTCCTTTATTGAAACAGTTTATGTTTTTGTTTTTCTACCCACTAAAAAAAAAACAACTCCTCGTAATGGTTGTCACCCGCGTAGGAGAAAAAACCATGGAGGAATCACTTGCAACCATCCAAGCAAAACTCTAGGATCTGGATGAAAAATTTCTTGGCTGTGAAGAACCTGCAATAATTAATTAATGCAAATACACGAGATATCATAAATAATAGAACTCAGAATCACTTTTATATTGATCACGGGCCACTTCCAGGGGGCAACCTCCTTTGAGCAAGCTCAATACAATTAACTTCACGGTGCCTTCATAGGCCTCAACACACACTTATATACTAAGTCTAGGCACCAATACCATGGGTCAATACTATGTGTCAATACAAACCATGGGCTAAGTCTAGGCACCAATACTATGAGTCAAAACCATGGGACATATAATACTATGGGACGACTTACAAAGCATATGCGTCCAATACTATGGGTCAATACTATGGACTAATATAAACTATGGATCAACAAATACTACGGGACGACTTACAAAGCATATGTTGGTTGTGGAGCTAGATCTTCTAGTCTCATAGATGATATTGTATCAGCCGTGTTTGTACCCCAGTTTTATATGATATGTAGGTGGACTGTACACTCACCCCAGCGGGGGGGTGTGGGGGGGCATCGTCCCCCCACGGGGTTCCAGGGGGGACCATCCCCCCTGGCTGGGCGGTCTGGGGGCAGCGCCCTCGAAGGAAATTTTTGGGGCTGTTTTCGCCAGCTGTTTTGTAGGCCCATGGTTCTGGGTATCCCGTGGTATTTTTCCATTGTATTTTCCTTATAAAATAAAGACATTGTAATACGGCTAGGTATGATGTATTAGGTTTTATGGATTGTAAAGATCTTTGAGATCAGGAGAGAGACTGTGAAACAGAGAAGAGGGAGTGCAGTGGTTGTGCTGCAGGTTGTATCCCTTCACCTTGCTGGACGATAATAATAATAAGGACTAGCAAATTCAGTGTGGATGTAGCCCAAGTTGGGTGAACCACGATATATCTGTGTCTCTCTTGTAATGTGTATGTGTGATTATATTTGCATTTCTGTTTATTGTTATTGCTATGCGATCCTATTTTTCTAACAATTGGTATCAGAGCAAAAGGTCTATTTGGCAGTTAAACCCGCAGGAAGCTAGGGTTTCTAGTTCGAGTGGGAGCAATGGCAGAAGAAGGAAAGTTTAAGGTCGAGAAGTTTAACGGCCAAAACTTCGGGTTATGGAAGATACAAATGGAGGACTATCTGTACCAGAAGGATCTATTCCTATCGTTGGGAGGAAAAGCAAAGCAGCCGACGGCTATGAAGGACGAAGAATGGCAGGTTCTTGACAGAAAGGCTCTGGGAACAATACGGTTGAGCTTGGCTTCGTCGGTGGCTTTCAATATCTCAAAAGAAACGACAACAAAGGGTTTGATGAAAGCATTGGGTAAGCTATATGAAAAACCTTCGGCCTCCAACAAGGTATTTCTAATGAAGCGTTTATTTAATATGAAGATGTCTGAAGGTGGATCTGTTACTGATCATTTAAATGAGTTTAATACGGTTACAAATCATCTAAGTTCTGTAAGTGTGAACTTTGATGATGAGGTTAGGGCTCTTCTAATCTTGTGTTCACTGCCAGAAAGCTAGAATAGCTTGGTCGTGGCTGTAAGTAACTCTGTCTCTGGTTCAAACACCTTGAAGTTTGATGATGTTATTGGTGTTATTCTTAGCGAGGAAATGCGAAGAAAAAGCACAGGTGAGACATCAGGTAATGCGTTGACCATGGAGAGCAGGGGAAGACAAAAGGAGAGAGGAAAGAGCCAAGGTAATCGTGGAAAGTCTAAAATGGGCAGATCCAAGTACAGACTGGGAAAGATAGAGTGCTGGAACTGTGGAAAGAAAGGACATATGAAGAAAGACTGCAAATCTCTAAAGAAGAAAGGAGATGCATAGAAGGAAACTACCCAGGAAGCAAATGTAGCAGGTGATGTGTTACAAGATGCTTTGATTCTTGCAATAGATAATACTAGTGATTATTGGGTAGTAGATTCAAGAGCTTCATGTCATGCTACACCCCATAGGAAATACTTTCACGAGTATGTTCCTGGCGACTTTGGACATGTTTTATTGGGTGATGATGAGCCATGTAAAATTGTTGGAATAGGTAAGGTATGGATAAAAGTTAAGAATGGAACTGATTGGTTGTTGAAAGAAGTTAGGCATATTCCTGCTATGAAAAGAAATTTGATCTCAACAGGGCAGTTGTGAGATGGCGGCTGTCTATCTACGTTTGAAGAAAAGTGGTGGAAGATCACTAAAGGATCAATGGTGATAGCAAAAGGAGACAGAGTAGGTACGTTGTATTTATGTCCTCATAATATTGACCATTCTATCTTTTTATCTTCCATAGGAACAGATACAGCATTGTGGCATCATAGGCTTGGCCACATGAGTGAGAAGGGGATGCAGATTCTCCACTCAAGGAAGTTGCTGCCGGATTTGAAGCAGGTAAGTTTGGAATTCTGTGAAAACTATGTTTATGGAAAACAGAAGAGAGTCAGATTTCTCAGGGTTGGGAAACAGAAGAAGAATGAAAAATTAGAGCTTGTGCATACAGATGTATGGGGACCGGCTCAGGTACAATCTCTTGGTGGCTCTCATTATTATGTTACATTTATTGATGATGCAACTAGAAAAACTTGGGTTTGTTGCATTAGACAGAAATCTGATGTGTTTGCTATTTTTAAGAAGTGGAAAGCTTTGGTTGAGAATGAGATAGGAAAAAGATTGAAGTGTCTCAGATATGATAATGAAGGTGAGTACTGCGGCAAGGAGTTTGATAGTTACTGTTCATACCATGGGATTCGTAGAGAGAAGACAATTCGGGAACACCACAGGAAAATGGTGTGTCAAAAAGGATGAACAGAATGATCATGGAGCGTGCAAGGTGTATGAGACTGCATGCAGGGATGCCCTTACAGTTTTGGGCAGATGCTGTAAATAATGTTGTTTATTTAATAAACAGAGGACCTTCAAGTGCGTTGGATGGTGGTATTCTAGAGGAAGCATGGACAGATAAAAAGGTAAACTACTCATTTCTGAGAACGTTTGGTTGTGAAGCATTTGTCCATATTGATAAAGAAAATAGAACAAAGCTTGAAGCTAAATCCAAGAAATGTACCTTTATTGGATATGGGGTTGATGAATTTGGTTATCGTTTATGGGATTATGAAAATAACAAAATCATCAGGAGTAGAGATGTGATATTCAATGAAAAAGTCATGTATAAAGATCAGTTGCAGGGAAAGAAATAGGAAAAAGAAAACACAGAGTACATAGTGCTTGATTAAATTAAAGAAAATGAAGTTCCGAAGGTGCCAAAAAATCAAGAGCAGCAACAAGTACCTGAAACTCCTGCAACTGTAAGAAGATCTACCAGGTTAAGTAGACTCCCTGAACGATACTCTCCTTCAATGTATTATTTATTGATGACTGATTCTGGTGAACCAGAATGTTATGAAGAAGCAATGCAGGTGGAAACTAGAAAGAAGAGGGAGCAAGGCATGAATGAGGAGATGGACTCATTGGTAGGAAACTAGACTTGGGATTTGGTTTAGTTGCCTCTTGGTAAAAGAGCATTGCAAAACAAATGGATTTACAGGTTGAAGGAAGAAGAAGGAGGTAAGAAGAGGTACAAGGTGAGACTTGTTGTAAAGGGGTTTGCACAGAAGAAAGGTATAGATTTTGATGAAATATTTTCTCCTGTTGTTAAGATGACTTCAATTAGGACTATCTTAAGTCTAGTGGCGGTAGAAGATTTGCATCTTGAACAGTTAGATGTAAAAATAGCCTTCCTCCATGGGGATTTGGAGGAAGAAATATATATGCAGCAGCCACAAGGGTATGAGGTCAAAGGTAAGGAGGATCTAGTATGTAGGTTGAAAAAGAGCTTGTATGGATTGAAGCAAGCTCCAAGGAAGTGGTATCTAAAGTTTGATAGGTTTATGACAGAACAAGGTTATAGTAGATGTCATTCTGACCACTGTGTTTATTTCAAGCAGCTAGACAATGGAAGATATATTATCTTGTTATTGTATGTGGATGACATGCTTATTGCAGGGTCTGACATGCAGGATATAAATGTACTCAAAAGGAAGCTAGCTAATTCATTTGCGATGAAGGATTTGGGTGCTGCAAATCAAATCCTTGGTATGAGAATAACGAGAGATAGGAAAAATCGCAAATTGACATTGTCTCAAAGTGAGTACATACAAAAGGTGTTGGAGAGGTTCAGAATGCAGAATGCAAAACCTGTAAGTACAACTTTGGCCAACCATTTCAGTCTAAGTTAGGAAATGTGTCCCAAGACACAAGAAGAGACAGATTACATGTCCAAGATTCCCTATCAATCAGCAATTGGCAGTTTGATGTATGCCATGGTGTGCACAAGACCAGATATTGCACATGCAGTGAGAGTTGTGAGCAGATATATGAACAATCCAGGTAAAGAACATTGGAAGGCAGTACAGTGGATTCTCAGGTATTTGAGAGGAACTACCACTGAGGCATTATGTTTTGGAGGTTCAGACACTGTTCTACAAGGATATGTTGATGCAGATATGGTAGGTGACAAGGATAGCAGGAGGAGCACCACAGGGTATGCGTTTACTGTAGGTGGAACAACAGTAAGCTGGATTTCAAAACTACAGAAGGTTGTTGCACTTTCAACAACAGAAGCAGAGTATGTTGCCATTACAGAGGCTAGTAAAGAGATGATTTGGTTGTAGAGGTTTATGGAGGAAGTGGGTAAGAAGCAAAAGGATAGCAGATTGTATAGTGACAGCCAGAGTTCCATTCACCTTGCAAAGAACTCAACATTCCATTCCAGGACCAAACATATACAGCTCAAGTACCATTTCATATGCTATGTTCTGGAAGATGAACTGTTGAAGCTGGAAAAGATACATACTAGCCAGAATCCTGCAGACATGTTCACAAAGGTAGTGACCAGAGAGAAACTGAGTTCGTGCACGGTTTCAGTTGGCCTTCTAGCATGAAGATGAAGAGGATAAATTTTCCAAGTCGAAGTCCAGCAAGTGCAGCAGTGGTGGAGTTACTGTGATCAGTATCCAAGTGGGAGATTGTTGGTTGTGGAGCCAGATCTTCTAGTCTCATAGATGATATTGTATCAGCCGTGTTTGTACCCCATTTTTATATGATATGTAGGTGGAATGTACACTCTCCCCAGCGGGGGGGTGTGGGGGGGCATCACCCCCCAACGGGGTTCCAGGGGGGACCATCCCCCCTGGCTGGGGGGTCCGGGGGCAGTGCCCCCAAAGAAATTTTTTGGGGCTGTTTTCGCCAGCTGTTTTGTAGGCCCATGGTTTTGGGTATCCCGTGGTATTTTCCCATTGTATTTTCCTTATAAAATAAAGACATTGTAATACGGCTAGGTATGATGTATTAGGTTTTATGCATTGTAAAGATCTTTGAGATCAGGAGAGAGACTATGAAACAGAGAAGAGGAAGTGCAGCGGTTGTGTTGCAGGTTGTATCCCTTCACCTTGCTGGACGGTAATAATAATAATGACTGGCAAATTCAGTGTGGACGTATCCCAAGTTGGGTGAACCACGATGTATCTGTGTCTCTCTTGTAATGTGTATGTGTGATTATATTTGCATTTCTGTTTATTCTTATTGCTCTGCGATCCTGTTTTTCTAACAGCATATGCGTCCAACAACAATATACTAACAAAGTAAAGACATGGGTTCCTAACATTCCCTCTCCCTTAGAAAAAGCTTTGTCCTCAAAGCTTTAGATGTGGAAATCGATGCAGAATCTGAAGGAGTGGGTCCCCTGTAGCATCCTCGGGTTGCATTCCGAGCCACTAGCACCTTTGGAGTTTCAGGGAGAATTGCATCGAAGGATGTAGATGAAGAAGAACCATATCAGTGATGTGAAACGTGCACTCAGGATGGTGTTGATCGGCTAGTTGTTTCAGTCGAATTCTCGCCATGTGAAAATTGTCCTGCAGAATGAGAAGAAGCTGATCACAGTTTCGAAGAATTGAGTCAATTGCCTGAACTGGGGAGCTGCTGAAGGTGTATGGAAGAAGAACTGGTGGTGCCTGTCCAGAGACTGCTTCATATGGTATCCTTTGAGATGTGGTACTATACCATTGGAGCGCTTCTAGGAAATCCATAGAAATAGTTGTCCAAATCTATGGAGGGACAGGTAAGGGTTCGAGTAGTCCCGAAAGGAGGGTTGTTTCACCCTTGTTGACCTAGAAAGTATCATAGTCAACCACCATCCGTTGAATTGTCCTTTTGAGTTCCTGCCAAAAGAAGTTACATTGTTCCTGGTCATACGTTTTGAGGAACCCAGAGTGCCCTACTAATGAAGAAGCATGGAGTTCATAGAAGAGATAGCCTCGTTGAACAGATTGCAACCAATTTGGAACAAGCAGAGAAATAGTTGTAAGAGAAACTGGGTCATCAAATGTGCGAGGAGGAGCATATTCCACCATATTGTCCTTACCCTTCTGGTAAGTGGTCGCATAGTCATAACCCATGAGTTGGATAACCCATTTCAGGTGTGTTGGGGAGGAGACCCATTGTTCCAGGAATGTTTTTAGACTCTGGAGATCAGTCTTGATGCATAAATAATTCCCCAATAGGGATGGCTTCCAGTTTTGTACTATATGCAAAATAGTCATCATTTCCTGCCGAGAGGTAGATGCAGCTAAATTCTTACCGGAAAGGTCTCTTGAAGGAAACAAGCTCATTGGTTCAGTAAAGACACCTGCATATCTATCCAAGGAAGTAGTGGAGACTGTTGATGGGTGCATCTGAATGGAATGGAGCTGAGCGATGACACCATGTGAATTCTTCTTAAGTATTTTTTCTAGGCGATGTGAACTGATGATGCAGAGAGACCCTAGTTGTAAACCCATAAATTTGTGTTGTGCCCCATTGACTGAAAACTGCATCCAAAGTCCAGCAAAATCCCATAAGATGGGGCCAAGTGTGCGTAACCATTGAACGCCCAAAACTACATCACATCCGCCTAAGGACAAGGCAAACATGTGAGAGCGTAGGTTATAATATTCCATAGAGATACGCACATTGTGACACTTCCCCTTGCAAGGTAAGGTGCCCCCATTGGAAACCATGACTTCAAAGTTGGAGCAAGGATGGACAAAACAGTCAGCCTGTTTGGCAATCCGAGGATCAATGAAGTTATGAGTGCTACCAGAATCAATGAGTATGGTAAGAGGGAGCTTCTCAAAGTATCCCTTGACTTGCATTGTTTGCGGGGTGGTGACGCCGGTTACAACATAGAGTGAGATATCGGGTGGGTCATCTTGAGATGGGGTGTCAGCAGGCAGGTGTTGAATGTTGACCTGATCATCTACTGTATTTGGAGCTTCTTCATCAAGTTCTGAGGTAGGTGGAGAATCCACATCCAAGAGATAGAGCTTTTGTTGAACACATCTATGTCCCCGAGTGAATTTCTCATCACAATTATAACAAAGCCCTTTTTCTCGGCGTGCCTGCATCTCTGTTTCAGATAATTGCTTGATAGGAGTTGGTTGAGGAGCAAGCGTGATGGGAGGTCGTTGGGAACCCATATTTTTGAAGGGAACAAAGGTGGGTTTGGAGCGTTGTTGAGCTGCGATCTTGTCCTCAGCTAGCTTAGCCAACCCTAGGAATTCCATCATTGTGTTGGGACAGAACATTTTGACCTCTGAGCGGATTTCATCCTTGAGACCACTGATAAAACAACTCCTGTAGAATTCATCAAACAATCCTTCTGTGTGATTGGCTAGTTTCTCAAATTCCATCTGATACTCTCTCACTGTGCCAGTTTGGTGAAGTTTAGTGAGTGCTCCTGTGGAGTTGTCAAAATGACTAGGAATAAATCGTGGCAAAAGGAGTTGGCAAAAATCTGTCTAGTTTGGCTTAGGATGAGCTTTGATGTACCAACGGTACCATTGAATGGCTTCCTGTTCCAAATGAAAGGATGCAAGTGGAACTTTCTGGACTTCAAAAGTATTATGCAGACTGAAATATTGTTCTGCTCAATATATCCATCAAGTCGGATCAGTACCATTGAAGCGAGGAAAATCAAGCTTCAACCCACAAAAATTGCTAGAAGAAGAGAACCTGGTGGCTACAAAAGATTCTGGCTGTCGTTTATTGTTCATGGCTGAATGCTGAATATGGAGACTGAGAAATTTTTCATCCAGATCTTGGAGTTTGGTTTGGATGGCTGCAAGTGCATCCTCCATGGTTTTTGCTCCTGTGCGAGTGACAACCATAACCAGTAATTTTTTTATTTTATTTTATTTTATTTTTTGGGGGGGGAATGGATAGAAAAACACAAACAAAAGCTTATTTAGTAAGGGGAAATTTGGATTTGGAAAAAAATCGGAGGGGTAATTGGGTTTTGACTAGGTTTTCGACACTTTCTGAGGGACAGGGAAGCAAAAAATGGGGATTTCAGAAGCGGGAACTCTATGGTAAAATTTGAAGGCAATCGGGTGAAAATTGAAGAAGTTATGGCGAACCCTAAAAATAGACAAAAGTAGGATTTCTAGTCTTGGGAAGTGGAATTTGGGATAGGGTCTTCAAAAATGAAATATGCAGAATGGGATTGCAGGGATGTCAGTGAAGTTTCAGGGAAAACAAAGTTGAAACAAGGGAGATATGGCCGAAATATATATATAGATATATATATATATATATATATATATTTCAAGAAATGGATCAACAACAGCGGCGCGGAAGGGATCCGCAACAGATGGATCTGCAATGGCATGGAAGGGATCGAAAACGACTGGATCTGAAACGACGAATGGATCTGGAACGATTTCATAATAGATCTGAAATGGCTGGATTTGGAGCGGAAGTGATCGACAACAGTTCAACTGAAAATAGATATGGACCTGAGGTATGTGCGGCTTCCTATCGGTTCAGGGGATTCACTCAGCCACCAATGCTGTCTGACGACTTGCGTATTGGGGCAGTACCCCTCACTCCCCAGCTCAGGTAAAACTGATAACCGCTTTGCCACAAACGACAGCTCTTGGTTTACCTCACGGGTGGGAAGTAATCAATCAGGTAGGGGTCGTTGCCCTTTTCGCTGGCAGGTCCTCTCAATGGGCCAGCTACTTTGGGGTTTCTATGGTACTCCTCACAATGAGTTTTAGGGATTATGCCCAAGTACTTCCCATAGTTAAGCGGATAGGGATTATTCCCAAATCTGAAGCTACAACAGATGCGAAAAAAAAATTGGCAAAAATTCCACCTAACAAGCCCAAGAAAGTGCTCTGATACCAGATGTGAAGAACATGCAATAATTAATTAATTCAAATACACGAGATATCAAAAATAATATAACTCAGAATCACTTTTATATTGATCACGGGCCACTTCTAGGGGGCAACCTCCTTTGAGCAAGCTCAATACAATTAACTTCATGGTGCCTTCATAGGCCTCAACACACACTTACATACTAAGTCTAGGGGTAATTGGGTTTTGACTAGGTTTTCGACACTTTCTGAGGGACAGGGAAGCAAAAAATGGGGATTTCAGAAGCGGGAACTCTATGGTAAAATTTGAAGGCAATCGGGTGAAAATTGAAGAAGTTATGGCGAACCCTAAAAATAGACAAAAGTAGGATTTCTAGTCTTGGGAAGTGGAATTTGGGATAGGGTCTTCAAAAATGAAATATGCAGAATGGGATTGCAGGGATGTCAGTGAAGTTTCAGGGAAAACAAAGTTGAAACAAGTGAGATATGGCCGAAATATATATATAGATATATATATATATATATATATATATATATTTCAAGAAATGGATCAACAACAGCGGCGCGGAAGGGATCGGCAACAGATGGATCTGCAATGGCATGGAAGGGATCGAAAACGACTGGATCTGAAACGGCGAATGGATCTGGAACGATTTCATAATAGATCTGAAATGGCTGGATTTGGAGCGGAAGTGATCGACAACAGTTCAACTGAAAATAGATATGGACCTGAGGTATGTGCGGCTTCCTATCGGTTCAGGGGATTCACTCAGCCACCAATGCTGTCTGACGACTTGCGTATTGGGGCAGTACCCCTCACTCCCCAGCTCAGGTAAAACTGATAACCGCTTTGCCACAAACGACAGCTCTTGGTTTACCTCACGGGTGGGAAGTAATCAATCAGGTAGGGGTCGTTGCCCTTTTCGCTGGCAGGTCCTCTCAATGGGCCAGCTACTTTGGGGTTTCTATGGTACTCCTCACAATGAGTTTTAGGGATTATGCCCAAGTACTTCCCATAGTTAAGCGGATAGGGATTATTCCCAAATCTGAAGCTACAACAGATGCGAAAAAAAAATTGGCAAAAATTCCACCTAACAAGCCCAAGAAAGTGCTCTGATACCAGATGTGAAGAACATGCAATAATTAATTAATTCAAATACACGAGATATCAAAAATAATATAACTCAGAATCACTTTTATATTGATCACGGACCACTTCTAGGGGGCAACCTCCTTTGAGCAAGCTCAATACAATTAACTTCATGGTGCCTTCATAGGCCTCAACACACACTTACATACTAAGTCTACGCGCCAATACCATCGGTCAATACTATGTGTCAATACAAACCATGGGCTAAGTCTAGGCACCAATACTATGAGTCAAAACCATGGGACATATAATACTATGGGATGAATTACAAAGCATATGCGTCCAATACTATGGGTCAATGCTATGGGCTAATATAAACTATGGATCAACAAATACTACGAGACGATTTACAAAGCATATGCGTCCAACAACAATATACTAACAAAGTAAAGACATGGGTTCCTAAAATTGGCCTCCATCTTGAGCATTCAACCATGAACAACAAAAGATAGTCCGAGTCTTCATCAGACAAGGGGTTCTCTTCTTCCAACAATTTTCGTGGTCCGAAGTTTAATTTTCCTTGCTTCAATGGTACTGATCCGACTGGATGGATATATCGTGCATAAAAGTATTTCAGTCTGGATAGTACTTTTGATGTCAACAAATTTCCACTTGCATCCTTTCATTTGGAATAGGAAGCTATTCAATGGTACCATTGGTACATCAAGGCTCATGAAGAGCCAAAACGGCCATATTTTTGCTAGCTCCTTTTGCAACGATTTGGTCCTAGTGATTTTGATGACTTCACAGGATCCCTCACTAAACTTCGCCAAATTGGCATTGTGAGAGAGTATCAATCAAAATTTGAGAAACTAGCCAACCACACTGAAAGATTTCCTAATGAATTCCACAAAAGTTGTTTTATCAGTGGTCTAAAGGATTCAATCCGCTCTGAGGTCAAATGTTCTGTCCCAACACAATGATGGAATCCCTAGGGTGGGCTAAGTTGGAAGAAGATAATATTGTAGCCCAACAACATTCCAAACCCACTTTTGTTCCCTTCCGAAATATGGGTTCTCAACGACCTCCCATCCTGCTAGCTCCTCGACCAACTCCTATCAAGCATTTGTCTGAAACAGAGATACAGGCACACAGAGAAAAAGGGCTATGTTATAATTGTGATGAAAAATTCACTTGGGGACATTGATGTGTTCAACAAAAGCTTTATCTCTTGGATGTGGATTCTCCTCCTGCCTTTGAAATTGTTGAAGAAGCTCCAAATACAATGGATGCTCAGGTCGACATTCAAGAGCCGCTTATTGACCCTGTGTCTCAGGACGACCAGCTAGATATATCTCTCCATGCTTTAGCCGGAATCACCACCCTTGAAACAATGCGGGTCAGGGGTTACTTCAAGATGCTTCCTCTTACAATACTCATTGATCCTTGTAGCACTCATAATTTCATTGACCCTCAGATTGCCAAATAGGTTGATTGTTTTATCCATCCTTGCTCCAACTTTGAATTCATGGTTTCCAATGGGGGTACCTTACCTTGCAAAGGAAAGTGTTGTAATGTGTGTATCTCTATGGGAGATTATAACTTGCGCTCTTACATGTTTTCCTTGACCTTAGGAAGATGTGATGTGGTTTTGGGCACTCAATGGCTACGCACACTTGGCCTCATCTTATGGTATTTTGCTGAACTTTGGATGTAGTTTTCCCCCAATGGACAAAAACACACATTGGTAGGCTTACAACTAGGGTCTTTCAGCATCATTAGTTCACATCGCATGGAAAAAATCCTTAGGAAGAATTCACATGGTGTCATTGCTCAGATCCATTCCATTCATATGCAACCATCAGCAATCTCCACTACTCCTTTGGATCCACAAAAAATTTTGGATCGATATACAGGTGTCTTTGCTGAACCAGTGGGATTACCACCCTCAAGGCCAGAGGACCATCATATTCATCTCCTTCCTGGAAGCGTTCCTCCCAACATCCAACCCTATCGCTACCCATTTCACCAAAAAAAGAGATTGAAATGTTCGTTTGGGACTTACTGAAGCAAGGTATTATTCGCCCAAGCACTAGTTCCTTTTCTTCACCAGTTCTTCTTTTCCACAAAAAAGATGGGTCATGGCGCCTCTGCATTGAATTCCAAGCACTTAATCACCTCACCATCAAGGATACGTTTCCAATTCCTATTGTTGATTAACTTCTTGATGAGCTTCATGGTGCTCAATTTTTCTCCAAGTTGGATCTTCGTTCTAGGTATCATCAAATATAGGTTCATGAGGATGATATCCCTAAAACAGCTTTCCGCACACATGATGGCCATTATGATTTTTTGGTCATGCCCTTTGGCCTGAGTAATTCTCCTTCCACATTCCAGGCCTTGATGAATAAAATATTCCAGCCCTACTTGCAGAAATTCATTCTAGTATTCTTTGATGATATCCTCATCTACAGTAAAACATGGGTTGAACATCTTCAGCATCTGGATCTTGTAATGCAACTTTTCTCTGACCATCATCTCCATGCCAAACAATCTAAATTTGTTTTTGGACAGAAGGAAGTCGAGTATCTCGAGCACATTATCTCAGCACAAGGGGTTTGTGTTGATCTTGCAAAAATCACTGCGATGAACAATTGGCTGCATCCTCAGACACTCAAGAGCCTTCGTTGTTTTTTGGGGTTGACTAGCTACTACCGCAAGCTTGTCAAGGCTTATGGGAAGATTTCATCTCCATTAACTGCTCTATTGAAAAAGGATTCTTTTACATGGACACATGCTATTGAGTGTGCATTTAACAAACTGAAACAAGCTATGTGTACTACACCTGTTCTAACTATGCTAGATTTTTCCAAGCCGTTCACTATTAACAGTGTTGCTTGTGGCAATGGACTTGGTGTTGTTCTCCTTCAAGATGAACACCCCATTGTGTTCACCAGCAAATCCCTTTCAGGTAAGAATTTAGCTACCTATACATATGAGAAGCAAATGATGGCTATTTTGCATGCAGTACAGAAGTGGCGACCATACCTATTTCTGTATCAAGACTGATCACCAAAGTCTGAAATATTTCCTGGAATAGCGTGTATCCTCCCTAGCACAATAGAAATGGGTTAGCAAAGTCATGGGTTATGACTATGAGATCACTTACAATAAGGGCAAGGACAATATTGTGGCAGATGTTATTTCTTGCACATTTGATGACCAAGGTTCTCTTTCAGCTATTTCTATGCTTGTTCCAAATTGGTTGCAATCTGTTCAATAGGGCTATGTCAATGACTCTTCATTATCTCAAATTATCCAACGCTTTGCCACCAACTCTTCTTATGTAACCCATTACTCTTGGGATGGTGATTCCCTGAGATACAAGAGTCGTCTCGTGCTTCCCCAGAGCACAGATCTTCAAGAGGATGTCTTCTATGAACGCCACTCTTCTCCATCGGCAGGGCACTCTAGGTTCCTCAAAACGTATGAGTGGGCACGGCATAACTTATTTTGGCATGGCATGAAAAGGAAAATTCAACAGATGGTGGTTGAATGTGATACCTACCAGTGCAATAAGGGTGAAATGACACTCCTTCCGGGATTGCTCGAACCCTTGTCGATACCTGCATGGATTTGGACATATATTTCTATGGATTTCATTGAAGGTCTCCCTAAATATGGAGGGAAGACAATGATTTTGGTTTTGGTTGATTGCCTCTCCAAATATAGTCATTTTTGTGCTCTCAGCCATCCCTATACATCCTCCTCAGTCGCTCAAATTTTCTCGGACCAAATCCTTTGTATTCATGGAATCCCTTCTTCCATTCTCTCGGATCGTGATGCGACTTTCACCAGTCATTTTTGGACAACTATTTCGCCACACTGGCATGAAACTGAAGATGAATTCAGGGTATCACCCACAAACAGATGGTTAGAATGAAATTATCAATAAATGCTTGGAAGCTTATCTTCATGGCTTCGCCTCTGAACAACAACATCAGTGGGAAAAGTGGCTACCTCTCGCTGAATGGTGGTACAATACCTCTTACCACACTGCCTCTAAAATGACTCCATATGAAGCAGTTTATGGTCAGGCTTCACCAACTCTTCTCCATACACCCCCAGAAGTTCACCAGTTGAGGCAGTTGACACAGTCCTTCGAAACTGTGATCAAATTCTTTGCATTTTGTGGGAAAATCTTTAGATGGAAAGAAATTACATGAAGCAACAAGCCGATCAACACCGTTCTAAGTGCACTTTTGAAGCAAGTGATATGGTTTTTCTTCGTCTCCATCCTTACAAGAAATCCTTCCTGAAAATCAAAGGGTGTCATAAGCTCACTCCAAATTTCTATGGGTCATATATGATTCTTCAGAAGATTGGGTCCATTGTTTATAAATTGGAACTTCCTCCTTCTTCCCACATTCATCCAGTAGTCCATGTCTCTTGTCTTAAGAAATTTCTTGGCACCAACATCAGAGGACAAACTATTTTACAAGAACTTGATAATGAAGGATCCATCCTTTTGAGCTGGATTCCGTCCTCAATAAGTGCACTCGTCAGCTTCACTCTCACTCTATCATAGAGGTCTTAATTCAGTGGCACAGAATGCAACCAGACGATGCTACATGGGAACCACTCCTTCAAATTCAACAACAATTTCCACATCTAAAGCTTTGAGGACAAAGCTTTTTCTAAGCGAGAGGGTATGTTAGGAACCCATGTCTTTACTTTTTTGTTGGATGCATATGCTTGGTAAGACATCTCATAGTATTTGTTGATCCATAGTTTGTGTTATTGTTGTTGGGCGCATATGCTTTGTAAGTCACCCATAGTATTTGTTGATCCATAGTTTGTATTGGCCCATGGTTTTGACCCATAGTATTGGTGCCTAGGATTAGTATATAAGTGTGTGTCGAGGCCAATGAAGGTACCATGAAGTTATTTTGTATTGAGCTTGCTCAAAGGATGTTTCCCCCTCGAAGTGGCCTGCGATCAATACAACTATTCTGTGATCTGATATATCATGTATTCACTAATTAATTGTTGCAGGTTCTTCACACCAACAGGTCCCTAGAACTTACTCATGGATCGTCTCTGATCCACTTGGCTCTTGCTCCTGGTCCTCTGGAGGGCTCAATTTCTTAGTGAATCCCTGAAGTGTTGTGCTCAACTTCGCAAGTGCTTCCTTTGTTTCTTTCTCTAAGTCCTTAATAGTCTCAAGCATCTCCACAAAGACTTCTTCCTGAGAAAACTCTTGGACCATTTTCTATGTGGTGCGGAGTTCTTGCAACTTATCCTCAATTGTATTAGTGAGGGCCAGTGCCTCTTCTTGCATTGGTTGTAATCTCGTTGATGTCTCAGTTTCCTCATCCCTTAGAACCTTCGATTCTTTTTTTAAGCTCTTGACTTGCGCAAACTTTTTGATTTTGTCCCTTGGTTTCAATGTCTTCATGGTCGCATTGACCACGTCCAAGTCTGCTTGCCGCTGATGCAAGTCATCTTGAATCTATTGTAAGGCAGGATCCTCCTGTAGAGTAGCCCATACCTTCGTGGCTTCTTCTAGCAAATCTTTACTTTTTTTCTATTTCGGCAGAGATAATCTCTGTGGAAGCTTTTAGTGATACGACTCTTTCTTCTCCCATATCTTGTGGTGTTGTAGGTGTCTATTGGGTTGTGAGTTTAACAACCTCTTCCTTATGAGCGATCTCCATCTATGCCATTTCCCCTTTCAGATTACTTACCACCTTGCCAATATATACTATAGTATATTCTAATTATGGCTGCACTTTGCATTTAGGTATCTGCGCGTAGACAGTAGCAACTGTCTCCTCCAGCCTTCTTCTCTTTTCTTGTGCCTTGGTGAGTTCTACGATTTTCTGCACACATTCCTCTGCTAGTTGTTTGTATTTTTCCTCAAGGTGTACATTCTGGTTGTAAGAGATGATGTCTCTATCTCCTATCTCCTCAACAACTTGCAAGTGCAGATTGTGTGACCCATCAAGAGGTATCATGCCGATGTTGAGGTCAAGGTGCTCTACCTGCTTCGCACCTTCATCCATCTACTTAGTCAAGGAAATTATGTTCAGTGGCTGCATTCTCACCAGGTAGGGATTCATCGTCAAGGCCGGTGGCCTTCTCCTTGGTAGACTAGGTTCACCTATCTTACCCTCTGAATCTGATTCCCGAACCCATTCCTGCTGTGTTTGGTCTATCTTCGCAACTTTAAGCTTGAGCTCTGAGAGGTTCTGTCTCAACTGCGCTTGCACCTATTCGGGCTTACTATCTTTTGTACCTAGCGACTCCTCTAGATACTCTTGTACGTGCAGAGCAATGCACTCATAGTCATTGTCATGCAAATTCACTTCTGACTCGGTCTTGTTTGCTTTACTCTTCTTCCTTTTCTCTTTTTCTGGAACCAAACTTTCAGGATCCTTTCACTTTTCTCCTGCTTGCACTTCAGTAGTGTCTTGGGATGTTACCTATTCAATGATTGTAACTTTAGGATTTCTTTCCTTGAATGTATAATGGATCTTTAGCGACACATCTAAATTTCACTCTGGCGGCCAGTCTTTGTTGGCTTACTAACCCTTTGTTATTTATCTTTCTTGTGCTGACCTAGGTTCTGCATAGTTGTGGTCCAATAAAAACCTACTTCACCGGCCCTTTCGGAAATAGCCTGCGAACAAGCTGAGGTCTCACTCGAGGCGAAGTTTATGGGGGATTACAGAATCCAGTGATGCATGGACCAATAGACTGGGGAATTGCGCAAAGTTCCACTTACTTCATGGTTGTTACTTTTGCTATCGCGCACATAGGGACTGGGCAGTTCGAAACGACTACTTAACAATAAGACAACACAACTGAAGACTCTGCTACCTCTTTATCAATCACACATCTTCTCTAGACTTTACTTATTGTAGATTATGCATTCAACAAGCATATTGGACTACGCACTTTGCGAACTTACGCAATAGGATGAAATATAATGCACTTTCAGTGTTGCGCTTCGAGGGAATCACACTTACACAGACTCCGCTAACTTAGTGTTACACAAATAACTCATGCATTCATCATATTCGGAATTACTTGCACATTCAACATTCGCGCATACACATTCAACACTTAACATATTATTCTCATCATTCATTCATATAGAGAATAGATATAAAAGCGATGATACATCTACTCATAAGCAAGAACTCAACTATTTATCAAAACAAACACACATTCAATCACCCAACACATGGATTTAATGTGGTTCACCCCAAGGATGGGAGCTACGCCCACAGGAACTATTGTTTATAATAAATGGGAAGGGTTCAACAGTTCCAGTCTGCACACTCAGCTGGAGACTCTCTTCGCGCTACAATAGGTCTCTGTGCACACAGCTGCAGAGCCTCTTTACAATAGTCTCTCAATAGATATCAACAAAACACTTAGAGATTAGTGTGTCAAAACAAAATCCAACCCTTCCCTTTACATAAATGCCCCTTTTATAGATCGTTCCCGCAAGTCACGTCTTTACAATGCATATGGGCCTAAACCCTAAGGTTACCCAAAACTGGTGCGGTTACTCTACCGACCCTTCCTGTCATAATCGACAGCTGCTCCACTCCCTTCTAGCCACCTTGTTAGGCCACTCGTGGCTCACACAGCCCTTCTGACAGCATCATAAAATGGTTATAACTGCATCATGGCATGTCACTTTCTGCCCCTCTGGCCTTACTGTCGTTGTCGACTCGTGGCTTAGCTTCTAATGGTTTTTCGCCACTCTAACTACCAGGTCACTTTCATTTGCCTCCACGCTGCTCCTTAACCAACTGCCAGGAATCCTGGAGTAACTTACCCAAAACAGGGTGCTTTCATCTGCTCGACCTTTGCCCAAAATAGCTACTATGGTGGCATTGCGCATTAGCAAAACTATGTTGTAACTGAACTTCCCTTCAATCTCCACATCGCTTGAAATCAACGATACCGAAATGTCATACTGCGCGTTCTTGAACAATGTAACTGCAAGCATGTCTAGATTTCTTGGTTGGATATATGCATGTGTAAGGTAAATCAGGTTGTCCCTTGGTGGCAATGGTGGTCTAGGATTTGAATTTTCTGTCTCCTTCGGCTTCTCAGGTTCCTTAAGGGGTCCCTTATCCTTTTTTTGCATATTTGTTGTGTTCCTGGGTGAGCTTCTTGAAGCAGAACCTCTCTCTGAAACTGACTTCTTAACGGGCGTTTTCATCAACCCCGCAACCCCAGAAGGATTGAAGTCCTCCACAAACTGCTCAACTCTATATTGCTTAGACATTCACCTGTAGGTCGGTCTGTATGGTCTTGATATTTCTTATCACTTCATTGTTAACAATTGAAACTATTCTTTATGGGAAAATTTGAAAGTTACAGTAAAACCTGCGAGTCTGGTCTTAGTGGTATTTATAGGAGCATCTAGGCTTAAGCCACACCTATAAACGAATAGATAAGCATTAAATGTCATGACTGTTGGCCAAATACACCAAGGATATTGGTCCTTTCCTTCATTGAATTCATCAAAACGGCCAAATTTGTGTTAAATGCACAAGCCCGTGTCGGTAAAATTACTGTATAACGGCTAGTTTTCCCGATGGACATTTTAATGGCTAGTTTCTTCGAAATGTGCTGATGGCTTGGAAATTTTTTTTTTGTGTGACTCCTATTTGCACTTATGCTCTTCAATTTTTATCTTTGTAGCTGTGCTTTCACTCATGCTTTGGATCGCAGCTTCTGGTGTACACTCCGCATATGCGCTTCCGACGTGCACTTCGCATCGAATTTCCTTTGTGCACTGCATAGTTCCTACTTCATGGAACTTCATGTTTCCCCAAAAATGTGTGCAAAATCTTTATTATGTCATTCTTACTATCCTATTTCAACTGCACTTGACACTTACTAATTCCTTCTCTTCTTGTCATTGAGGGCTTGGCAAAGTAGGACTATCCCTGTAGGGTTTTAGTCTACTTCCATTAATCATACCTGGTAAGTTTTCTTTGGCTAATTTGGCTAGATGAACTGCGCCACGATTAGTAACATGCATAATAGTATATGGACTTAGCCAATGCATTTTAAATTTTCTAGTGAATTTCATGAATTTACTATCATAAAGCAGGACAAGGTCTCCTACGTAAAAGAATTTGTGCTTGATATGGCGATCATACCATGCTTTTTCTTTGTCCTTCTGCACTTGCTGGTGAAAGCCTGCGATGAAGCGATCTTCCTCCAATCCAACCAAGTGTAGAAACCTTTCTTCCATTGTATCTTCATCTGTCATGCCAGTGAATGCTACATTCCTCAAGCTTGGTACTATGTATTCCATCGGCATCACAACTTCCTATCCATATGTCAACTTGAAAAGTGTATGTCCAGTCTAGTGTATTTTTTAAGGATTATAAAAGTATACCTAAGTATAGTATTCTAGGTGATTATTTTGGAATGAAAAAACAATATATATGGATTGGTAGGCAAATACTAAATATGAAACATACAATTTACTACCAAAACAAGTAAATTTTGGTGATTATTATGATAAAAAAGCATATTTTATGTAAATATAGGTGATATTGGAGACTAAAAATGACCAAATAATGAATTTGTTTTCTGAAAAAAAAACCCAAAAAATAGCCAATTGGCTAAATTTTGCCCCCAAAAATTTCCCTGGTCCAGTCAACTTCTTGCAAGTTGTTCTGTAGGCCCATAGGACAGCTGGTATTCTCATGTCCCAATCAACCCTGTTTATGTTGCATACCTTAGTGAGCACATTTTCTAACACCTTGTTAAAATGCTTCAACAGTGCCATTGGCCTATGGATGATATGGCGTGCTCTTCTGATGGTAGATTTGAAATTATTTAGTGAGGGATGCAATGGTCTTATTCAAAAGGTGAGTCCCCCAATCAGTCATTAAGATCTTTGGACATTCAAACCTTGTTATGATATTCTAAAAAATGAACTGCGCGGCACTAACTGCATTACAATCCTTCACTAGTTTTGCTTCTACCCATCTGGTGAGATAATATGTAGTTGTAATGATATATCTCGAACCAATCCTCTTTCCTGGTGGGTTAATAGGTCCCACGAAATCGATAGCCCACTTATGAAATGCTTGCAGTGTCAATTGTGGTCTTAGTGGCATCTCATCTCTGCGAGATGGCTTTCTTGTTCTTTGGAAAACATCGCAACTTCGACAATGTTCCTTTGAATCTTTATGGAGTGTAGGCCACATAGTCCTGCTCTTAAGATCTTCTGCACAGTAGCGCTTCCTGCGTAGTGGCCTCTTGACACTACTGAGTGTGCTTCAGCTAGTATTAATTCTTTCTCATGTTCGAGCATGCATCTACGCAGTACTTCATCTGGTCCTAGCTTGTATAATTGCCCTTCAATTGTGGTGAAGTCTACTGCTTTTACTACAAATTTATTCTTCTACTGCATAGTAAATTCTAGAGGCTCCAACCTTGTAGTCAAGAACTCTAGAATGTCCTTGTAATAATCATATACAATCTGGATGGAAAATAACTGCGCGTCAAGTAGATCGTCTTATAGGTTTGTGGGTTCTTCGCCTGACTCAATTCTAGGAAGATGGTCAGGTCCTGAGTTCAGCCTCCCTGGCTTAACAATAATTTCGAAATCATATTCTTGAAAAAGTAACAACCACCTATAGATTCTTCCCCCTAACACTGGTTTATTGACCAGGTACCTCAAAGATGAATGGTGAGTAAACATATAGAAGTGCACACCCAACAAATAGTGCCTGAATTTCTGCAGTGCGTAGACCATAGCTTACCTTCTCTCTCTGTGGTTGTGTAATTTTTTTCTACTGAAGATAGCTTCCTGCTTGAAAATGAAATGGGATGGTCAATGCCTCCCTCACCCGGCTATGCTAACACAACACCAAGTGCAATGGATGAAGCATCAACATGTACATGGAATTGTTAATTTTTGAGCATTAATTCAACATACTCTACGATATTTACTGAGAGAATAACATGGAAAGATGTGCCTTGATGAGTTGATCAACCTGGTATATTCAGAACTTGAAATCGACAAAGTTTCACCCTTCAGAAATTCCTTTTAGTATTCTCGGATTCACTAGGGGGGACCCTGAATTAGGGTTTGAGTTTCCCAAAGCTTCACTGAACCAAAAAGTTTGATCCAAATCTCTAAAATTCGGTTTTTCCAAGGAGCTTCCAGCTATGGCCTCAGATTTCAGAAATTCCTATTTTTGTGGAAACCCTAATTTTTAGGGCCAAAAATGAAAGTGCCTAGAATTGAATTCTGATTGGACAGAAATATGCACCTCGATGAGGAGAGTCAAAATAACCTACTGCCTTTCAAGATCTGTGGAGAGAAACCCTATAAATAGGAAACCCTAGTTTCCACAACTGCATAGTGTCTTCTTCTCAGGTTTGTAAAATTAGTCACAGCAGATCTAATGAACAAGTAAATCAATCACAACAGATGAACATAGAAAATATGGTGCAAAACTGTGCAAAACATGCAGCAGTGCTCTCTATCCCAGAAAGGGTGAATGAATTACAATACAAACTGTCACAATGACAGAGCAATTCGAATTGCCTAAGGAGGTCATTCGAATTACAGAATGGAGTTGCTTGACTCTAACTAGGAGTCCTCATCAATCAATCGGTGGTGCTCATCAATGCACAACAACCAGTCATCCAGGTGTCAATCTGAGTCTAACTGAGTGTAATAAGTGTAACTGAAGTGTGTAGCACTGATTTAGGATCTGGAGGCTCAGTGGGGGCGCATGGGAGGCTAACTGAAGTCAGAACAAGTCACCTAATCAAACTGGAGGTCCAACGGAAGTGATACAGTCAGTCGGGAGTGAAACTAGCCTCAAATCAGGGAGAATCGGAGCTAACTGAATGTAACTGAAGTGGAACTGCAGTGGTAGGTGAGCAAGTGCGCCCTTCTCTGGCAGTAGGTGAGAAGTGGGCGCCTTTCAGCTTAGGAGGGCTAAAACTCTGTGGTAGGTGGATCCTGGGTGCTAGAATGAAGTGGATAAGGTGCTGGAGGCATCAAACTGGTGACTGGGATGCATGCCAGTGCATGCAGGTGCATGCAAACCCTAGATTCTGCATGCAAACCCTAATTTGCATGCAAGATCCCGAAAAAGATGATGTGGATATCCGAACAAGGTTAACTCTGATACCATGTTAATTTTTGAGTATTAATTCAACATACTCTAGGATCTTTATTGAGAGAATAACATGCACAACATATCAAGTATAACAATGCAAATCAATCACACCAAGCAATCACATGAGCCAATAGACACACAGAGTTTCACTGGGGAAAACCATAAAGGTGAAAAACTCCACAACTTCCTCAGAGATAGAATGAGAAATGATACAACCCAAGTACACAGATATAGTCCTCCTAGCAGTTGAACCTCCTCCTCCACTAGTGCACCACTTTCTGAGTAGTGTAGAAGTGAATAATGAGATGATCAAATAGAGTGCCTCTCGCACTCTATTTATACATGACCTGACCTGCCTAATAACCTAGTAGGGTCAACTTATCTAACTCAGTCTAATAACCCATGGTTATACTAATCAGGGCCGACCCCACACTTGGTGGTCTAATAACCCATCACTTGCAAGTTACGACACTTGCGACACTTTTCAATACAAATGACGACACTTCTCTATAGGAGTACAATATACATAGGTGAAATACATTCCGAAGTTACATATACATCAACACTCCCTCTTAACTAGGAAGGTATTGCTTAACACAGATCTACTATCACAAGTCTTCTTCTCTGGATCATCGTCATCGTCACTGCTGATGCTATCTCAATCAATCTCCAATCTACTCATCATAAGAAGTTCTACAGCGCCAATCCTTTTTCATACTGGATGTGGGCCCACCACCTACAGGTCTTCATCATCACTGGCCATACTGTGGAATCCTCAGGACTTATTACGTGTGTCACAATGCCTCGAAAGAGTATCCCAAGACCATTTATGTGCCGAAGCATGACCGAAAAGATCTCCCAAGTCCACTTACATGTGACTGTCACAAAACCTTAAAAGAGTGTCTAACATAGAAAGAACTCTAAAGAGCATGTGATGCCTTTTACGTGACTAGCACAACCTGTCCGGATCTCCAGGACATATTATATGTGATCCCCACCACAAAACCTTAAAAGAGTGCCAATCAAGAACTCTAAAGAGCATCTGAGGCCTTTTACATGACTAGCACAACCTGTCTAGATCTCCAGAACATATTACATGTGGTCATGGCAATGCCTCGAAAGAGAATCCCAAGACTTATTACGGGTACACAGCCCAACCTATCAGATCTCCCAGGTCTACTTATATGGCATAGGACAATGCCTCAAAAGAGCATCCCAGGGCTTATTACGGGCACACATCCCAACCTATCGGATCTCCCAGGTCTACTTATATGTCCTCCCAGAGCAATGCCTCGAAAGAGAATCCCAGGACTAAATACGGGAACACAACCCAACCTATCGGATCTCCCAGGTCTACTTATATGCTCATCTGCACAACCTATCCACGGCCACAGAGTATCAACCTAATACTCACCATACATCATCCTGATGTACATCATCACATGATCATCCTGATCATCATAGCATCATCCTGATACATATCATCTGGACCAACATCCTGAAGCTCATCATCCATGATCATCCTGATCATACAGTGCATCCACCTTATGCATAGCAAGTATCTACCTGATGCATATCATCATACATGATCTACCTGATCATACAATGTATCTAGCTGATAAATATCCATATACATGATCCAACTGATCATAACCAGCATCCAACATGATGCATCTACATATACATGATCCAACTGATCATAATAAGCATCCAACATGATGCATATACATATACATGATCCAATTGATCATAACAAGCATCCAACATGATGCATATACATATACATGATCCAACAGATCATAACAAGCATCCAACATGATGCATATACAGAGCAGCAACTGGAGCATCATCCTGATGCTCATCATCCAGTGCTTACATCCACAGCCATGTGAAGGATCCTCCTCTCACCATGCTTGGAATGGCTCTAGCAGACGTGTCCATCACTTTTTCCTCGAAGTGTCATCAATCTGAAGAACACCAAGCCTCTCTTTGAAGTACTCAAACTTCACTCTGGCTAGTGGTTTCGTCAATACATCTGCAACCTGCTCATCCATCGCGCAACATATAGGAGCTTCACTGCTGCTCTCTACACCATATCCCTGATATAGTGATGTTTGATCTCAATGTGTTTCGACCTGTCATGGAGCACCGGGTTCTCAGATAGCTTCACACAACTCTGGTTGTCACAAAAGATACCAGTAGCCTCCAGTGGGAGATCAAATAAATGAGACAGTAGCTTCCGGAGCCATACTTCCTCACAACTAGCCGAACGAGATGCAACATACTCTGCTTCGGCTGTACTCAGTGCTACACAGGATTGCTTCCTGCTAAACCAAGAGATCACACCTGATCCCATACTGAAGTAGCACCCAGAAGTGCTCTTCCTATCTGCAGCACTGCCTGGCCAGTCCGAATCAACATAACCCTATAGGTTAAACTTTTGATTCACATCATACTTGAGCCCATAATCAATTGTACCCTTCAGGTACCTCAGAATATGCTTTAGAGCAACTAGGTGAACGCCTCTAGGATCCGTCAGGAACTGGCTCAATGTGTTCACCGCAGAGAAAATATCTGGTCTTGTATTCGTCAGGTACATCAAGGACCCAATCATGTGACGATACATTGTGACATCAACCAGATCAGATGAAGCATTACACAGAAGCTTTAGGATTGATGCCATAGGTGTGGCCATGGACTTGCAGTCCATCATCCCAAACCTCTTCAGGATCTCTACTGCATACTTCCCTTGTCCAAGGAAGATCCCATCTGCACTCTGCCACACCTCCATCAATCCATCCTCTTGGTATCGACAATCAATCCATCCTCACTTGTAAAAAATAGGTCATCCACATACAGAAGTAGTATCACAGGATTGCCTTCCTCAACGTTGTAGTAAAGGTTGGAATCTGCTTTACTCTTGGTAAAGCCCAAACTGGATAGAAAGTTGTCTATCCTACCATACCAAGTTCTAGGAGCTTGCTTCAAGCGATACAAGGCTTTCTTCAGTTTGCACACACGAGTCCCTCTATCATGTGACTCAAACTCGAGTGGCTGCTCCACATACACTTCCTCCTTGACTACACCATTCAAGAAAGCTGTCTTGACATCCATCTAGTGTATCTTCCATTTCATCACTACAGCTAGGGAAAGTATTGATCTGATGGAAGTGTACTTGGCTACATGAGAAAAAGTCTCTTCATAGTCTATCCCCTCTTTCTGGGAGAATCCATGAGCTACAAATCTCAATTTATATTTTTCTATGCTGCCATCTGCAGCATGACTGATCTTGTAGATCCACTTGGAAGTCACAACAAACTTCCCTTCTGGTCTTGGGACTACATCCCAAAAATCATTCTTCATGATTGACTGGTATTCCTCGACCATGGCATCCTTCCATTCTTTTTTTTTCTGTTGCTTCTTCATAACTGGAAGGTTCTTTGTTCATAATATCATATAGTGGGGAAACATAACAGACATGTTATTTAGTCCTCTTCCTTTCTCTGTGTTCTTCTTCTGGGATGCCATATCTTTCTGCATCTTGAATGAGCTCTCTAGCCCATGTAGGTTTCCTCTTGTGAGAGCTCTTCTCACGAGGTGGATCTATAGGTTTTTGTGGATCTTCAACTTCATGATCTACTTCTGGAATTGATTAAATCATGATGTTGTCTTGGAATCTATTTTCCTTTGGTTCTTCATGATCTTCAACAGGTGTCTTCTTTGATTTGATGTAAGCTAAGTCCTCATCAAATGTTACATCCCTACTAACATCAATCTTCTTGAACCCTGGAAAGTATATTTTGTAAGCCTTCGAGCTTTCACTGTACCCCACAAAGATGCCCTTCTTTCCTAAAGGATCGAGCTTTGTCCTCTTTTCCTTTGGAACATGAGTGTATATTAGACAACCAAATATTCTGAGATGTCCGAGTTCAGGTTTCTTACTAGAGAATACCTCTTCTAGTGCCTTGTTGTCGAATATCTTGTGAGGTGTTTTGTTTTGCACATATACAGCTATCCTAGCTGCTTCTTCCCATAGATGCATAGGCAGATCCTGGTCATGGAGCATTTCCCGTGCTGCTTCCATGATTGTTCTATTCTTTCTTTCAACAACCCCATTCTGTTGTGGATTGTAGAGAGCAGTCAAATCCCTCTTAATCCCTGAATCACTGCATAGCTTCTTGAAATCACTTGAAGTGAATTCTCCGCCATTGTCGAATCTGAATGTCTTGATCTTCTTATCAGTTTGATTTTCCATCAAGGTTTTAAATTCCTTGAACTTGTCAAACACTTCATCCTTATTCTTCAAGAAATAAACCCAAGTCTTCCTAGAGAAATCATCAATGAAAGAGACATAGTATACATACACACTCAGAGAACTGGATGACATCGGACCGCATACATCAGAGTGGATAATCTCCAAGATTCTTTTTGCTTTGCTTTCATTGCTTGGAAATGCCCTCTTAATGTTCTTTCCTCTTCCACATCCTTTGCAAACACATTCATGCTTTGTCTTGATTTCAGGAATACCCTCTACAGCTTTTCTTGCAATTGGTAGTGCCCTATAGCGCACATGTGCAAGCCTTCTATGCCAAAGTTCACTTGGATCCATGGCATGTTTGGGTTGTCCCTTTAGTTTGTACAATCATCCCTCTTTCTCTGCAATCACTACTGCATCATCTATAGTTTTACCCTTTGGCCACATTAGGACTTGGCCATCTACAAATGCAACCCTCATGCCTTTTGCATCCAATGCAAATATAGAGAGTATGTTCTTCTTGAGCCCAGGTACATATAGTACATCTTTCATCTTCAAAGACTTTCCAGAGTCTAGGTTGTAGGAGGCTTCACCACTTCCCTTGATGGGATATTGATAGTCATCCCCAAGTTTTACTTTATGGGGTGACTCATGTTCAGATAGATTTACAAAAGATTCTTTAAACCCAGCCATGTGTTTGGAAGGCCCACTATCAATAAGCCAATCATTACATCCATGAGAGATAGTACCTGTGAGAGTAGATATTAGAACATATTCATCTTCACTTGATGAATCATCACTTTCTTCTCTAGCCTTCTTCTTGGGAGGTTCATCATCCTTAGTAGCATGAACATGATACCTCTTCTTGTTGATTTTCTTCTTCTTGCTGGAGTTGTTGTTGTTATTCTTTTTGTTCTTAGGACAATCTACAACAAAGTGTCCCTTCTCATTGCATGTGAAGCATCTGAGATATTTGTTATCTTTGTGGTGATGGTGGTATGAAGGTCTTCTATTATGAGATGACTCCTTCTTTGATTTACCTTTCCTGGCATGTGCTATGAGTGCTTGATCTTCATTCCCCATCTTTTCTTCTCGAGCCACAAGCCTATCTTCTTCTTGAGAGCATTCCTCCCACATCCTACTGAAAGATATCAGTTTTCTTCTTGCACAAATTCCTTGGATAAAGGAATCCCATGACCTAGGTAGGCCATTCAAAGTGGTCATAACAATTTCACCATTCTCCACCACTTCATCTACAGCTTCATGTTGTTCCTTGATCTGAGAGACCTTAGAGAAGTAGGATTGAATGGTCTCTCCATTCTGAAGCTTTGCCCTTTTCAATTGATTCCGCAGAGTCATCTCCCGATTTATGTTCTTCCCTTCAAATAGCTTGGTCAGGGAGTCAAACATCTCTTTGGGTGTCTTTAGGGATGACACATGTGTTATGAGATGGTCTTTGATAGAATCAGCAATGATTCTCTTTGCCTCAACCAAGTTCTTCTTATGTAAGGCCTTAGCCTCTTCTTCCTCTGGGACAGGAACCTCAGAACTTATATAGGTGTCCAATTCATTTTCTACCAGGATTCACCCAATCCTATACTTCCATGCGAGGAAGTTATCAACCCCTTCAAGCTTATCCTCAAGCTTGGTGTGGTGAGACATCTTAAAGAGTACTTCAAATGGAAATAGAAAAGATTTAGGTCTTACCACTTGATTTGCTGAAAATTGGATCTAGAGATGGATTAGGGTTTGTAAGAGAAACCCTAAAAATTCAAAATGTGAATTTCAACTTTCTGAAAGGATAGAAAGATGCACCTTGATGAGCTGATCAGACTAGTATATTCAGAATTTGAAATCGGCAAAGTTTCACCCTTTAGAAATGCCTTTTAGTATTCTCGGATTCACTAGGGGGGACCCTAAATTAGGGTTTGAGTTTCCCAAAGCTTCACCCAACCAAAAAGTTTGATCCAAAGCTCTAAACTTCAATTTTTCCAAGGAGCTTCCAGCTATGGCCTCATATTTCATAAATTCCTATTTTTTTGGAAACCCTAATTTTTAGGGCCAAAAATGAAAGTGCCCAAAATTGAATTTTGATTGGACAGAAATATGCGCCTCGATGAGGAGAGTCAAAATAACCTACTGCCTTTCACGATCTGTGGAGAGAGACCCTATAAACATGAAACCCTAGTTTCCGCAACTGCATAGTGTCTTCTTCTCAGGTTAGCTCTGATACCATGTTAATTTTTGAGTATTAATTAAAAATACTCTAGGATCTTTACTGAGAGAATAACATGCATAACATATCAAGTATAACAATGAACATCAATCACACCAAGCAATCACATGAGACAATAGACACACAGAGTTTCACTGGGGAAAACCATAAAGGTGAAAAACTCCACAACTTCCTCAGAGATAGAATGAGAAATGATACAACCCAAGTACATAGATATAGTCCTCCTAGCAGCTGAGCCTCCTCCTCCACTAGTGCACCACTTTCTGAGTAGTGTAGAAGTGAATAATGAGATGATCAAATAGAGTGCCTCCTGCACTCTATTTATACATGACCTAACCTGCCTAATAACCCAGTAGGGTCGACTTGTCTAACTCTATCTAATAACCCATGGTTATACTAATCAGGGCCAACCCCACACTTGTTGGTCTAATAACCCATCACTTGCAAGTTACGACACTTGCGACACTTGTCAATACAAATGACGACACTTCCGTATAGAGGAATAATCAACATCTCTATAGGAGTACAATATGCATAGGTGAAATACATTCCAAAGTTACATATACATCAACATGAATTGTTTTCCCCAATACAGAAAGACTAGGATAGGCGTAGTTACCATCCTTTCTTTTAGCATGTCCAGCCCTTTCTGGCAGTCTTCATTCCATATAAACTTTGCTTCTTTTTTCAATAGCTTCTCCATGGGCGCAGTTATCTCCGCATAACCTTTGATAAACTTTATGTAGTAGCCTGTATGTCCCAAAGTGGTGCGTAGTTGTTTTACTAAATTTGGTGTTGTTAGAGTCACAATAACTGTGATTTTTGTTGGATCAACCATCAGTCCCTGCTTACAGACAATGTGTCCCAGTAGAATTCCATAGGGCACACAAAAGACGCTCTTCTTTAGGTTCAGGGAGATCTGATGTTGTCTGCACTATGCTAACATTAGCCTTAAGCTCGCATAATGATTTTTCAACAACCCAAATACAGTCCAATCATCAAAATAGACTTCTAAAAATTTATGGATAAAATCTTTGAAGGAAGCAACAACTACTCAGGAAAAGATGGCAAGCACATTCTTTAGACCAAAGGGCATAACTGTATATTGATATGAGCCCCATTTCGTGTAAAAAGTGGTCCTATGCCTGTCTGTTGTGTCGATTTTGATTTGATGGTATCCAGAAAATCCATCAGTGAAAGAGTATGCCTCATTTCCTCCAACATTGTTTAGTACTTCATCTGTGAATGGAGTAGGAAATGGGTCATGTAGCAAGGCATTAATGACCTTCCTGAGGTCTACGCAGATTTTGATTTCCCCTTTTGTTTTCTTATTCTGGATCACTAAAGGAATTATCCATTCTGACTCTTCTACCGGTTCAATAATTCTTGCATCAAGCATCTTATCAAGCTCCACTTTTACTCTTTCTTTGTACCTTGGATTAAGTTGATAAGGTCTCTGCATAATGGGCTTCGCATCTCGCTTGAGAGGTATTTTCATGACCACTAAGTCGCCCAAAATTCATTGCATTTCAGAAAATTTGGTAGGTGTTATCAGACAATCTACCAAAACCAGACTTAAGGCGTGATCTCTCTAGCTTAATGCAAGTCTAGAACAAACATTAGAGAAATTTTGAAGTCTAAAATGGGCCTCCTAAGGAAAATTATAAAATAATAGTGGAAGTAATAAAATAATATTAGCATATCTCATCAATTTTTGGAGGAAAAAAGAAAAAAACTACTTCTTCAAATTGTATTTTCAACTTATCTCCCTGTATATACACTCAAATTTCAATCTGGAGCAGTCGTTGGATGGGGAATTCAATTCCGCATCTAAGGAGTACCCACTCAGCATACTTTTGATGAACCCCGCTGCCCCCAAAACAAGAATTACTTGAAAAAAATGTGATGATGACATCATCATCACATTTTTTTCAAGTATTTCAAATGTGATGATGACATCATCATCACATTTTTTCAAGTATTTCAAATGTGATGATGACATCATCATCACATTTTTTTTCAAGTATTTCAAATGTGATGATGACATCATCATCACATTTTTTTCAAGTATTTCTTGTTTTTGGGGGTAGCGGGGTCCATCAAAAGTATGCCGAGTGGGTACTCCTTGGATGCAGAATTGAATTCCCCATCCAACAACTGCTCCGGATTGAAATTTGAGTGAATATACAGGGAGATAAGTTGAAAATATGAGTTGAAGAAGTAGTTTTTTTACTTTGACCTTTTGACCTTTTTACCCTTTTACCCAAAAAATGGTGATTCATCCCCATGGTTGACATCAGCACCTTGAATCCTATTGGTTGATTTTTATAGTACATTTCTTTTGTTTTGAGACCCATTTTTTACCTCAAAATTTCTCTAATGTGAGACATAATATGAAACTACTCAACTAGACCTAGTTATAGATTGAGTAATTAAGTAGCTTACCTCATATTCGTGGAACTTTCTCCTCGCTGTTGTTCTGAATCCCGTGGTCATTATATCTGGGGCTGTAAGACCTGTCAAAACAGATAGGAACAATACAAGCAATAAAATATGCCTAAACACTAACTAGTCTAAGTAAACAGTCGAGGAGGTGAACTATAAATATCATTAACACAAGAGACATTTATGGAAAGCATTTATATTACTGTATAAAAAGTGGGAAGTACAATAGAAGAGAGGATTACAACCGATGCCTCAACATCGCATTCTCCTTCCGACAAGCCAAACCAAAGATCCTCAAGAGAAGTAGGTGCCTCCAAGACTAGGGTGTTGAACTACTGAGCTAATTTCACCAGCATAAGAGTACCATAGACTTCCTCCCCTTGGGATGGAGAGGAATCTTAGATTTATAGGACCAAGTAGATAGAGTAGGTTGAGGATCATGGGGAGAGGGTTAAGGGATCCTCCCATTAGGTTAGGGAACCAAAGTCCAGCTCACCTAAAAGTTAGGGATAGGGATCCACCTCATCCAACTTCTAGAATTTGCTTGAAATCTACCTTTATCCCATTAAACTGACTCCGGCGCATGTTGCATGAGGGAAACCTGCGCCGACACACTTTGCACAAAGACAACCTATGCCGGCCTAATTAGGGGTGTGGATAAAGGCCATCAACTTTCTTTAAGTGACTAACTTGATCATGGGACTTCAAGGATTTAGGAACTAAAGTTACATAGGTGTAAATTTTGTGTGTAATAGAATGCCCCCCAAAGCATGAAGTTGGTAAAAATAATCAGGTAAAATGCTTTGATAGAAGGAATGGAAAGCACTTGTCAGAAAGAACATGCTACTATAGTACAACTGACGCTGAGAACATAGTCTCATATGATGCACAACATGGCTGCTGACCAATACATTGCAAATCCATGGTAGTAATGACTGACTGAACACAAGCATGGCTAATAGACACAAGCGTGGATCCATGATGAGATGATAACACAGTCACGACAAATACAAAAGTGGATCCGTGTAATATGACTCAAACAATCTCCATCGCAACCTAGGTAAAACATGACTCCCCAGGGTCTTCAAGTCGAACCCACAATGATACAAATCTATCCATGTGATTACAAATGTCTTGATGTGGAACATGGTAGAACCACTTGATTACCGGTCATTGATGTATACAGTTAACAAGTGCGAGGGAAATCACCATTAATGTCAATGATCCCCAAGGTATCACAGTACATACCATTGAGAGTCGATTAATGCGTTGAAGTCGAATGCTTAACGGGACCTTTCAAATCAAGAGTCAATGATGTAAACTCAAGTCGAAAGTGAGGTAACCTACCATTGAGGCATGCATGCCCAAGGTACTTAATTGGTTTCTAAGTTCATTCCTCGGATGATGATCTGAAGTCGACCAGGATGAACCCATCGAAGGAGGGCCATGATGAATCCCCCATCATTGACACGAAAGTCGATAACAGATGTTTGGAGTAGATTGGATGGTACAATAGTATGCAAGACTGACTCAGAGTAGACCAACATGATGGAAGGTGTACTGACTGCAAATGATGAGCAGTGAATACATCTCTTGAACATGGGCATGGCATGATATGGCACTATTGAACCTATGAGAACGACGCAACTATTAATGCAACTGATAGTGGAAGCATTCTTTGGATGACCCAAAGGAGTAACAAGACTCACAAAGTTAACAAGACTCGAGGACAAGTACTGGATTAAAAATGCAAGATGAGTGCCATGTTCAAGGGAAACTAAGTACTGCCATAAGTAAAGGTGTAACACAAAAACTTTCCTTTTTCCCCATCATGACTGATGAGTGCCTCATGTGTTTTTAACGAGCTTGATGAGGGTATCCAGAAGCTCGATATAGCTCCTCTGATAGATGAGTCCAATCCCAAAAAAATTTCGAACCTAGGAAAGGAGGAGTTCGTCCCATGATGGGCCCTTCAATGTTGAATTTCATTGAGTCCATAGAAGGTAAACTCGGTGTCATTTCATGTTTAGAGAGTCTGAAAAGAACTAAAGAAGACTCCAAAGGTCCTTTTTCGTAAGGTTAGCCTCTTCGCCCAGAAAAGGGTAAAACAATGCAAGAGAAAACTCTTCTAGTCATGATTGGATGGAGTATTCCTTTTTTGTAAGTAGTGTCCCCTGGTCCGAAAAAGCGGTAAACTTTCACCAAGAAGATGACCATTCAAATACTTTAACAAGCGTGAACGTGACAAGTTTGCTTGGCAATCTTTTCATATTTTGAGAGCCTGAAAAGAGCTTAAAGAAAACTCTGGGGGGTTTCCTTTTTTGTGGGAGTTTAACGAGCCCAAAAAAGTGATAAACTATAACTCGGTGACTTATTCTCATCATATAATGAGCACGAGAAAGAACTAAGAGTTAGCTCGGTTGTCATTTGATTACATTTATGAGCGAAATAATGACAAAAAGATGCTCGGATAGTGTTCATACTTGATGATACTTACTAGACGACCACCACATTGAGAAATGGCACTAATGAGGCACCTGTAGCTAAAAAACTAGGTCAAAAGTGTTTAACTGAGTATTAAATATAATAAATGACGCAACCTATTGTAAAAAACCCACTAAGCATCAAAATATAAAAGGAATATTCCTTTTTTTGTTATAAAATGAATGAAATAGTGAAAAGAAATTAGAATTGTTTTTAACCAAATTGGGAGAGTGCAAAGTGTCGTTGGGAGCCGAATTTCAACTATAGTTTCTAGGAACTACAATCCATCATTTCGTGAGTCGTCTGCGATAGGTAACCGTAAGCCTTCCCATTTAACTTTTCAGTGGATTAGAATTTGTTTTTTCATGTTTTTAGGTAGTGTTTAAGTGTTTTAAGGTGGTAGAGTTGCGTTCACGGGACAACGTAGGCAACCCATTCGGGATCTGCGCCGGCACAGATACTGAAAGGGAGTTCTGTGCTGGCGGCGCACTGTCAGAATGGGTGATCTATGCCAGCGCAAATGGCCAAATGAAACTCAAAAGCTAGCAAAAAATAAAAGTTTTGGGTGAATGGGAAAATTTATAAACATGTTTAAATGACTTGCTTGGCAGGTTTGGAGTGATACCATGGTCCTTGAATGGTGGGAACGCGAGCATGAGCTCAAGGATATGCAAGTGGAAAATAATCCACAATGTGTTGCAACATTGCGAACCTGTGGGCTACTCAAGTACTTTCGAGTGTCAGGGATGAGATCCCAAGTCAACCTACTGACATATCTGGTCCAATGTTGGGACCCTATTCAATAGCACTTCCGGATAGGTGAGGATACGCTTACCATAGATGTCGAAGACATCTATTTTCTAACAAGATTATCCCGGTGAGGGAATCCTTTGTCTTTGACCAGGTCATGGGGTGGTGACCATTCGGTTGAGGACCTGATAGTTCAGTGGTGTACTCCGGGCACCGCGATGGTTGGTGGGAAAACTCCCATCAAGCATGTCGTGCACAGGGACTTATGAGCGATACTCTTCACTATTGCGTGATTTGTTGGTAGCTGAGCTGCTTACATGGAAAACAAGTCGCAAATGATGTATGTTGAGGACTGCATCACTCCTGTAGTGTTTAACTGGTGCGAGGGGCTTCTTGTTAGCCTCAAGGATCAGTTGACCAAGAGCCAGTGGGGTGCTGAAGAATTTCGGGTATGGCTCGATCATGGTATCTTTCATGTTAGAGTGGGTACCTCTCTTGTGCCTACAATTGGATTTCGAAGATCAGGAGACACGTGATCCTCACATGCTGAGATGGACAGATGCGATGGCTTGCCATGGTGGTGGGGGTCCCATCGTTAGTTTCAGTACCGGGTTCTTCTCATGGATACAAGCATAGATCCTCATGATAGAGGATTATCCATATGCCGATAAAGAATTCCGGGGAGATCCAGAACTAGTGCTTCTAGAGGGGATGTAGTGGGATGCCATAGGTAAGAATCATTGCTTGTGTTTTTATATTTTATTTATTTTATAATTTTGTTTGTAGTAGTGATGATAATGTTTTACATGTTTCTATGTAGAGATGGGTCTAGAGAGACCATTGGGAGTCTCCCGCCAGGTGCGGATAGGAGGAGTGTTAGAGATGGTGCCCGTGGCCCATGATGCTCTCAAGGAGCAAGAGGTGCTTAGGGAGAAGCTCGAGGGGATAAATTCCGACTTTCCAGAGCCCGCAGTGCATGACTTACCCCTCCGATATTAGGAGTTGACAATTGGGGTATCAACTTGTTTCGGTATGCTACTCCGAAAGGTGGCGAGGGCCATTGTCCATTACCATGCTCAGCCTGGGGCTCAACGGCCTAGGGCCGTGCATCGTAGGGTTTAGGCACATGGCCTGTACATGTATACTCTGAAAGCTTATGGACTTTAGACTTTTTGTATAGATGACTCTTACTGAAAGCTAGCATGCTTCAGATTTTGTATTAGCACTACCATTTTGTACTTTTGTACGGATTTATATATATATATAGACATTTGTGGCAGCTTTATACATTATGTGTTTTAACAAATGATTCATGTGATCTTGTTTTATATGTTTGGTTATACAATGGGCTATTTACATGTTATGACTGCTTTTATGCTTTGTACAAATGTTATGTATGTGCAATGTACCAATCCAAAATGAAGTTGGCCATTGAGTCGAAAACTAAGTTCATATCTCGTGGAATGTGCAGGTATTAAATAGATTCAAAGGACCTTTCCAAAAGATGAACTCATCTATAGAGATGGAATAGAGTAGGGTCATGGATAGCATAAATCTGGTTAAGATGAGAAACCACTAGTTGCGAATCCAAATAGATAAAAATGTGGTCCATACCCAAGGAAAGAGCATCGGTTAGTGTTCTAATCAGTGCCTGATACTCTGCAGCATTGTTGGTTGTAAAACCTAGACGACTTCCTCCTGAGCTGATGAGTTTGCTGGTCAGGGAATAAAGTACCCAGTCTGCCGAAGTAAGTTTATGGGGATGGCGGCTAGCACCATCTGTGAATCCATAGCAAGTTTCCATATGCACATGCAAACAGAACATGTTATAAGAATCGAAAACAAGATCTACATAGACTAAACAAAAGCATCACACCACACAAAAACACACATGCCATGTACAGTATATACAACGTACTTATGCATCAAAAACACAGGCATAGTACCTCTTCAGGAAAATCCCATTGCGGGGTTCACCTAAAGATATCCCTTCGTAGTCTTCTAGTTCTTAGGCTCCCTTCTCCAGAACACAATTTACTATGTAGGTTCCATGCCACATGGACTCGAACTTTCTTGCCCCCAGCTTATCGTGTCTTCGGTCGTATGTGAGGACCAAATCACCATCGCTATAGACGCTAGGTTCTACTAATTTATCATACTTCGCTTTGATGCATTTCTTATGTGCCTCGTTGGCAAGAGCGGCATCACGGCGAGTCTCATCGAGTTTTGCCGAGTAGAGGAAGCATTCTTCCTCGGTAGTAGTGTTAGGGAGAAGTTCAACTGCGAGTTTGAGGGATGGAATCTTGCACTCTATTGGAAGGACTACCTCCAATCCATAAACTAATGGAAGGGGGTAAATCTAGTGGCGGTCTTGATGGAAGTTTGATAAACCCATAGTGCAGAAAAGAACATGTTGTGCCAGTTGGACCTGTGCAAACCCACCATGCATTGGATCATGGTTTTCAAGACCTTGTTAATGGCCTCTACTTGTCCATTGGATTGTGGGTAGTAAGGTGTTGAGTTTTCATGGCGAAAACCCAATCTAGTGCTCAGTTTGTCAACCATGTGGTTCTGAAAGTGAGAACCATGGTCGGTAACTAGAGCTTGAGGAACTTCGAACCGCGTTACAACATGATTAAACATGAAGAGTGTGGTGGTTTTGCCATCATCAGTGTATGTAGGCATAGCCTTGGCCCACTTTGTGAAGTAATCCATGGCTACTATGACGTAACCATGCCCCCCGACTAAGGTAGGCTTACAGTGCATGAAGTCAATGCCCCATTTAGCGAAGGGGCCAACGACAATAACTAGGTGTAACGGGGCTGGGTGGGTGATCTTTTTCATTTGAAAATGCTGGCATGGAGGACATTTTTTAAAGGCCTCGATACAATCATTAAAGATGGACGGCCAATAATATCCTGCGCTAAGTATCTTCTAGGCTATAGCCATCCCAAAGATATGACCGCCACACGCCCTAGCATGACAGTCATTTAAGACTTGTTCAGCCTCCTCATGAGTGAGACAACATCGAAGAATAGAATTGATACCACAATGGTACAAGGTATCACTAATGATCAGGTAATACTTTGCATGGTGGCGTATTCTATCACGGTTGTCACGAGACAGTTGGGGTCTGAAACATTGGGTTTGAAGATATAAAGTAATATCTCCATACCACGGATCAGACGTGCTGATGAGAAACAATGATTCATCTAGAAGAGAATCATTGGGCTCAAATTCTACATTGGCACAGGGAATATCGCAGATCAAATTCCTGCAGTATCACAATCTAGCATGAATACTTGCCACCAAGTACTCGGCATGTCAAAACGTGGTACATGGGGTTCGAATTGGCGATAATGGTAATGGTGTGAAGCAATATGTAATGTCGGAACTTTTGGACGGCAATGACTGCCGCGAGAGCGAGTTTCTCAACATGTGAGTAACGAGGTTCGGTGTCAATAAGACCCTTACTTAAGTAATATATCACATGTTCCTGGGAGTTGCTATCTTCTTGCACCAAGACCATGGTGATCATGGTGGAAAAAGTATCAAGATAAAGGATATAATCCTTGTAGTAATTGGGTGGTTGGAGCAAAGGGGCGTGTGTAATAGCATGTTTGAGACTATCGAAGGATTGTTGCGCATCCCAAATGAATGGGTCATCCTCCTTGAATAGTCTCATGTAACCTTGCGTCTTTTGTGCTAAATTACAGGGAAAAAAAAAAAACTTTGGAGTTTCGTGATGTCAGTAGGAGGTGGGAGAGTGACAATGGCTTCCACTTGCAAACTTTGGAGTTCCCTTAAGTAATTTTCTTTCCATTGCAAACTTTGGAGTTCCATGATGTCAGTAGGAGGTCGGAGAGCAACAATGCCTTAAGTAATTTTCTTTCACTTGCAAACTATGGAGTTCCATGATGTCAGTAGGAGGTGGGAGAGCGACAATGGATTCCATCTTCAAGGGATCGATGCGGATCCCATCTTCCGAGACAATGAAACCAAGGAGGCGTCTAGACTCGACGCAGAAGATACAATTGTGAGGGTTCAGGAGGATGGTATACAGCCTACATTTGGGAAATACCATCGTCAGATGATCAATGTGGTACTGACGCTGTAGTGAATGGGCAGGGAGATCATCCAAGTAGGGTTCCACAAAGTCCTTCACATAATGAAAGGCATACGACATGGCCTGCTGGAATGTGGCACCAGAATTTTTAAGACCAAAATGGAGCTTGCGATAAGAAAATGTACCCCAAGGACAAATGAGCATTGTCTTCTGTTGATCATCCAGGTGGATCTCAATCTGGTTGTAACTGCAAAAGCCATCCATAAAAGAGAAAATGACACTTCCAGCACAATTGTCAATGATCTGGTCGATAAAGGGAGTTGGGTAATTGTCCTTAGGACAAGCCTTGTTGAGATCTCGATAATCGATGCAGACATGAATTGTACCCTTCTTTTTAGCCATAGCAATGATGTTTGAGACCCATTCGGTGAGTGGGACAGGGTAGATGAAACCAGCCTTTAAGCTTTTCAATCTTTGCCTTGATTGCCGTAGCCTTTTGAGGGTGTACCAGTCGCAACTTTTGTCGGACCGGTTTAGCATCAGGATGGGTTTGAATTGTGTGTGAAACAATAGTAGGGTCTATCCCAAGCATCTCCTCATAGATCCAAGCAAACATGTCTCGAAATTGCTTGAACAAGGCCTGTGAACGTTGTAATCTCTTTAGGGGAACAATTTTGGCCTAAATGAATGTGTTCCACTATACCAAGAGTAACTGATCTGTCAACTGAAATGGTAGGTTCAATGTTGGCCAAGTTTCCTTTAGAATCTGTTTGACACATGAGTATCGGGGACTGAGGGAAAGGGTGGACATCCGGTGTAAATATGGTGGTGATGCTATTCTCTACAGTATCCAATGGGGGAAGGAAATACGATCGATGATGGAGGTCTTCCCACGAAGGGTCATCCGTACTCATGATTTCCATAATGGACTCATCAGAATGAAAAATCCGGAGTAGAGGATCGGGTAGGGATGATGTCCACTGTAGAGAACAGGACATGGAGGCCACAACTAAGTGGTCCTTGGATGCTGACTAGATAGCCTCATAACTGAGTTCAGTGGGTGAAAGAGAGATGGTGTCTCCAATCAAGTGTGCAGTGGCTTCATCAAGTACAAGCCATTGATCAATAGAGTTGGGGATAGGTGAAATCCTGGAGGAGATCATGTTCACCATGGCAACATGATTAGGGGGATCTAATGTTGGAAAGATGCCCATAAGGGATGAGTCCTTTATGACGCCAATCCCCACGCTCTCATATAGCTATGAAGATTGTCCAAGTATTGGAACATTATCGCCGGGATGAATAGCGGTGTCAGGTGTACAGAAATCCAGTTGGTCGACAATGACAATTCATCCTTGGTGGGGGAATTTTACTATGTGAAAGACAGATGATGCCACTGCAGTCATGGCATAAAACCAATTACGACCAAGCATAATATTATTATCTAATGGGATGACGACCACTTTCATGTTAATGGTTGCGGTCTTACACCCCAACTCGACTACTAAGGCTTGTAACATCCCATGAGGTTGAAAGCCACGTCCGTCAAATACTTTCAAGGTGGTGGGAGAATGGTTCAACTCGGGAGAGCCAATGGCTCTCCAACATAAAATCAACATGATCGAGGTAGAGGCACCTTCATCCAAGATGGTACGATGGATTTTCTTCCCAGCAATGTTTGTAGCAACTTGAAATGCCAACTGATGGGAAAGCCTTGGCTTAAAGTACTCCAGCCGGAACATGATGGTATTAGAAGAATCCAGATCAACCGTGCCAATGGAAGTGAGGAGAATCTTGCACTAGTTAGGGCAGTTCTACAAGACCTCAAGCATCAACATAGCACAAGGAGCTTGTGCTAGGTCCTCTACAATATTGTAGTTTTGAGCTGCCCAAGAATTGGGATTGAAGACGGATCTTCGAATCATGCTCTTGGGAGGATTTAACACTGACTCTAAAGAAGGCTTCTCGATGGTGAGAGAAGCGTGTGGTATGGTGACGTCGGGAATGGAAGTGGAAGCTTTTTCACTATTACTTCCAATGGGTTCCTTCGGAGGGACGGAGTCATACGAATAGGAATGTGTGTTCAAGTTGACAGTCTCACTATGCATCATGAGAACATCTGCAGTGGAGGATGCCTCTCCCTGGGAAGGAGAGGTTTGTGCAATCAGCTGTTGGTACTTAGTGGGGAAGGGATCGTTGAGAACTACGGTATTAGAGTTTCCTTTGAGAAACTTCTACACTTCGTCTCAGTGGGGACATTCTTTTGAGAAATGATCTCCACCGCACAGCAAACAAGGATACTTCAACTTCCTCTTCTGTTTGGTGTCTTCGGGGGTGGGCTTGGGCTCTTGTTGTTTATAATATTTCTTAGGTTTCCCTTTGTTTTTCTTCTTACCACCAGATTTCTGAGATGAAGCTGATTGCACAGAATTCACCTCTTCAATGGAGGTAGGAGCAGTCGACTTGGTAGTGCTATGGCCATTGTGTGGTGGTGATGGGGAAGAACCTTAAGGGTTTGATGAGCCACCAGTTTGAGTAGAAGGTTGGGAGGTAAGGGAACCAATGATGCCATCAGCCTGTGGTCCCTTGGGTGGTTTCCCAGGTTCATACGTAGGGTGAGGTGCGTCAAGAACGATTTCATATAATGTGCCGAATTGAGCATAGACCAAGTCCATGTAATGGGCATGGGAAATAGACTATTCTTCAGGGACGGTGCCTCCCATAGCTACATCTCGAGCTATGACGGGTAAAAGTGACTTCGCGAACCAGTCGACTAAGAGTTGGTTCAGAATATGAGCCTTAATAAGACTTCATCTTCGTCGCCATTCATGAATATGATCTGAAATAGGAGTGGCAGTGTTCTGGCGAAGGAAGGTCAATAAGTCCGTACCAGTGTCATAGCAGATGGGTAACTGGAAGTGGGTCAAAAACGACATAGCTAGAGAGAGGAAACATGGAAAAGAATTAGGTGGTAGTTCAATATACCACTTGGAAGCTAGGCCAGTGAGAGTCTATTTAAATAACCTAAGACGAATTGAGTCGTCCACCAAGGAGTTGGATGAACACCATAAATGGTATCTCATCACATGGTTTTTTGGATCTTCACCGGGCTTACCATCAAATTTGGGAATATCTAACGGTTGTTTCACTGGAATAGGTGGCCAATTATGTCCATGGAAGATGGGGTCATTAGTCCGACGAGATAGGTCGGGTAAGTCCAACGTATCCAAGAAAGGAAGCTATTGGTTCGGCTATGGGTACTCATAGTACTGGTATGGTATGTATGGACCAGTGGGACCTTGCATCGGTTGGTTGTAGGGTGTCCCTGGAGGGAACTGACCATAAGGGGGTGTGCCTCCCGGACCATATGTGGGTCCACCGCCATAATAAGGTGGTCTGTTACCATAATAACGTGGTCCGTTACCATAACATGGGGGTCCGCCGCCACCGCCTGGAGGGGGTGGGTCGCCTCCAAATGGTGGGTGTCAGCTTCCACCACCGGGATAGGATGGGCCTCCACCGCCTCCGCTAGGATAATGTGGGCCGCCACTGCCTCCGCTGGGAGGGGGTGGTGTCCCACTGCCACCGCTGGAAGGGTAAGGGCTGCCTCCTCCTCCACCTCCACCAGAATAGGATGGTCCTCCATGTTAAATTTTCAGAATTTACTTCAATTTGATCTAGGATATTAACTGAGAGAACAACATGTACAACAAATCTACAACATATCATTCATGGACACAATAATGCAAGCGCATAAGGGACACCGAGTTTACTTGGGGAAAAGCATTAAGGTGAAAAACCCCAATAACTTCCTCACAGATAGACAGAGCCATGATAAAACTAGAATACAAGAGATAGTCTTCTCCTAGTAGTAGAGCCTCCTCGTCCACAAGTGCGTCACTCTCCACAGTGTAAGTGAGAGAATAGAATGTGTAAAATGAGAGAGACACACTCTCTATTTATACACTAACTTGACTTGAACTTTACTCAACTAGGTCGGCCTCAACTTAACCACTTAATATAATGTTGACTGGGCCGACCCCCACTAGGGTTGTCTAATAACTCTTTGACCCACATGGCCGACCCCCAATAGGGTGGTCTAATAACCCTTTGACCCACATGAATTATACAGGGCCGACCCTAACAAGGTGGTCTAATAACACATCAAGTATAAGTTACGACACTTACAATATAAATGACGACACTTTCGTATAGAAGAATAATAACATCTCTATAGGAATACAATATACATATATGTGAAATACATTCCGAAGTTACATATACATCAACACTCCACCACCATCGCTAGGATGGGATGGTCCTCCACTACCACCACCACGATGGGATAGTCCTCCACCACCACCACTAGGATGGGATGGTCCTCCACCACCACCACCAGGATGGGATGGTCCTCCACCATAAGGTGGGGGTCTTCCACCACAGGGGGGGGGTGGCCCTCTGCCTCCGCCTGAAGGGGGAGGGCCTCCACCTCCGCTTCCAGGGGGGTGGGCCATAGTTTCTAGAATGAGGTGGTCCTCCACTAGAAGGTAAAGGTCCGCCTCCTCTAGAATTGTGTGTGGGCCCGCCGCCTCTAATGGGAGGTGGGGGTGGACCAAACAGGGGTGGTGGGACTTGACGAACTGTAGGTGGGGGTCCATGTTATAAAACACTTTGCTGCCCCCATAGAGTGTATGGATTTCCAGTATAAGGTATCTCGCAGAGTGCATTTCCAGGATTGAGTTGTCCCAACATAGGGTTAAGATAACCTGGATACGCTTGACTCCATGGTTGTTGAATTACATTGGATGGTTTTCCAACATGGGATAATCTCATGGTGGAAGGTCAGGCAGGTAGGGAATTTCCAATAGAAGGACCAATGGGAACTCCTCCTCTAGTATTATGGTGAGGAGATGGGGGTTTCCCCCCAGCAACAACTTGCTACCACTATTCAAAGGTTGACCCAATATGGGTTGTTGATTATCTACTGTAGGATTAACATTACCTGTAAGGAAGGTAGGGGGTAAAGAGTATCCTCCCCGTGATTTTTGGGGTGGGAGAGGAATGAGTAAAGTTGGGTCCAAGAAATGCCCTTTTTTGGCTAACTTTATTACACCATTTTCCCCTAATTCCATCCTATTTTCATGAGCTATATCCATGTCTTTCCAGATCAATCAATGATATTGAAATGTATAATTTGCTATTACTTTATTTGTTTTTATGCCTAAGATTGTTAAAGATTATGGATCTTAGTCCTTGGTTTATACTGATTTGTGTGACTTTATTTAGCCAAGGTCTAAAGTGCAGGCGTATCATCCCAGCAGTGCCTGTTGTGACTCTTCAAGCATCAGCTCCTCATATTCCAAGAGATAACGCATCTTCCACACAAGCTGTAACAGATTTCCACTGTAATAGATCCCATTGAAGAAGAGCTTAACTATGAAAGACAGGTGGCATTCCAGCTGCTGAGTCTGTTGATCCAATTACTATCAGAACGACAGCATCTTCCAGAATTAACAACCCTGTTCAACACGCTGTATCAGTTAGCTGTAACTCCGTAGCATAAATATCATAGATCTTCATTGCTACATGATTTTTGGTGGATCTGAAACTATATTTCCTTTGTATAAATTCCAGAAGGCTTTAGTAGCCTGGGGTTGGACAATCATTACTTGTGTAAGCTATAACAGAGCATTGAGACTCACGATCTTACATTAATAATATGAGAGTAGAGTTCTTCACTTTTGTGTTTTAATTAGTTGTGACTCTCGGCGTCTCTGTTGGAAGGACAGGACCCGCCTTCTCATAGAGATAGCTGATTTAGGTAGGTAGAGTAGTCAGTTTTACTTCTGCTGTGTGGTGTGGAATGATTGCAATTATTGCTGGTAGCTGTAACAAAGATTAGCTCTCCTTTCTGGTAGTTTATCACTGCATCTTGAATAGTTGTAGCATAGTGGTGTGACAGTCGACTATGTAGGACAATTTACTTAATTTGCATGTGTGTTTTAATCAGCTATGACAACCAAGCTCCATTCCAATTATCTTCTAGTTGTTTTTGCTTTCTAGGATTTCCAGTAATTATTAGTTAGAGTTCAAGCTTATGTTTTAATTCTGGTTGCTGTTGTATATTCAATTACATTCATAGATTAGATAATTAATGGTAGAATTACAGTAGCCACTGGATCGATCATTTTGGTAAAGATTGAATGCTGTAGTTTGATAATTATAGGATTTAACTTCTTGCAAAAGTAATCTAGTTTCATTTCATCATTAGATCATTAACTTGCTGGATTGATTTCTGTAGGGAAGTTGTTTCATTTGGATTCTTAGATGTGTGAATTAGATTAGTCTTCTTAAGGAAGGAATTGGTTGGACACATATGTAGGATCATCATTTACATTCAACAATCAATTGCTCAATCTGTTTATGCATAGACTGTGATTATTACCTTTGAAATAAAAGACCTTCCCAGGTTTGACAATTTATATTGACCATTCTATGTGTCAGATTTAATTAACTGACATATAGGTTGACCAACATTTTGGTACCATTGTCGGGGATGGTAATAGATAGACAGAGTTAGTAGTTGGTTTCATTTGATTTGATTTTAGTTAAATTTTTACAGCATGCATGAATACAAGAAAAACAAATCGGGAACCCCCTTTGAATACTAACATCACAAGTGGAAGAGGTCGAGGTCGTAATACAGGTTAGGGAAGACACACATATATTGATGAGATAATTGCTAGAGCTGATTCTTCTACTAGACCACAATGGAACTCTACAAGTAGGGGAAATTCTGTTCCTCCTAATCTTGAACATTCAGTATCCACAGCGGAGAATACAACGGGACCATCAACTCCTGTTGCAGAAAGTAAACCTCCTGAAGATAAGGGAAGTGTTGTAGGTGCACCAAATAGAGAGGAGATTTATCATATTAACAGAACTAGAGTTACTAAAGAGGTGTGGATGGAGACTCGCAGAATAGCAGAGGAAGAAAGAAGGCAAAGAGAAGAGAGGAGAAAAGAGGAAGAAGCTAAAGCAGAGGAAGAACGCATAAAAGAGACTATTGAATTTTGGACCAGAACCATGGTTGGTAGAGAACAGGGGGGTGAGAATGAACATGAGGATTGCCGGGAGGAAGAAGGAGAAAATAATCAGCCTAGTAATACTGTGGCTACATTAGAATTCCCCATCCTTCAAACACATGGAGCAGCTCCTATGAAGAATATTTCACCATCAGTGCTCCCTAATTTTCATGGTAAGTCCTCTAAGGATCCTAATGAGTTTATTTTTGAATTTGATATCCTCTGTCACAGCTATGATTACACCTCCAGTGCTCAGAAGCTGAAGCTATTCCCAACCACCTTGAAAGGAAATGCTCTGCGCTGGTTCATGAGTTTGGGTCGTGAGACCATTACTACTTGGGACCAAATGAAGAACACCTTTCTTTCTAAATATCAAGAATATTGCAGAACTAGAGACAGAAAGGAAGAATTGTTCAAAATGGTTCAGAAGGATGAAGAGAGTTTGGAAGACTTTGTGGAGAGATTACTGTATAATTTGCAAAAATATGGTCATGCTGAGATTGGCAAGGATGTGCTCAAGATCATCTTACTTAGAGGAATTAGGGAAGATTGCCTTGATATGTTTAATTTGCTGGGAAAAGGGGATATCTCGAAGGAAGATTTTAAAACGATTGTTGAATTATGTCAAAGGTATTCCAGGGGATCCTCTAGAACCAGCAAACGAGACAAGGATCGAGACCAGGATGTCTTCACTAGGACTCAGAAGTCAGCTAGTGGAGGTGCCACTCGAGTAGAAATAGGAAACCTACTGGAGAAATTTAAAACAGACATGATGAGTTACCTGTCCTCAGAGCTGGATGCCATGAAGGAAAAACATAAACAAGTAGTAGAAGATCTTACACTTGGAGTATTCTATCCTAAATGCAGAAAGAAGCATCCACTGAAGGAGTGCCCGTTGGACAAAGCAGATGTATGTAGGATATGTGAACTCGATCATGAAACTAAGGAGTGTCCTTCATTACCTAAGGTTAAAGCAGTCCTACAGGCATCTATTCCTGATGTAGAGCCAGCATACTTTATGGCATAGAAGAAACCATGGCAGCCTAGAAACCAAGGTATGAATCCAGATCCAGCATTTTTCCTGCATAATATGAATGGAATGAACAACATGCATAATATGAATACACAATTCCCTTCACATTATTCCAACATCCAGTGGCATCCATCTCATAACCCAATGCAAAATCCTAATTCATGGACACCATGGCCACAACAGTCAAACCAAGCTCCTTGGAATTCCAACTAGAGAAACTCTTACCAAGGAAATAACTTTCCCGATCACAAGACTCAATATCAACAATACCCTCCTCAATAGTATCAGGATCAGTAGTATCAGCAACCACAACTCCCTTTCTAGAACAATACCGCACCTATGAATGCACCACTTCAACCACAGTAACCTGCACAACCTAACTTGAACCCAAACAATAAGGCAGTCCATCAATTTGAGACTGCCAACATGCCTGCTTATTCCATTACTCAAATTCCCTGCAATGATATACAATTACGACCAGGGAGGGTAGTGGAACCTATTATCACTGAGGATGTGTCATCCCTGGTGATTGGAACTGGAGTAAGTCAGCACTATCCAGCAAGCCCCATTATTGAGGATGCTGATACTCCTACTCAAGCAGCAGCTGAAACTCAGGAAGGAACACATGATCTGCCACAGCCTACACAGTTGAACAGAGAACCACCATATCCTGAATGATTGCAGCTGCAAAAGACAGTAGAACAACCCCAATTTGATCTCGTGGGAGAGTTGAAAAATTTATATGTTAAAATTCCACTGTTACAGGCCCTTCATGATGTGCCTATTTATGCTAAGATAGTTAACTATTTGTGTGTTAAGAAACCAGGAAGAAGGCCTAGGGATGCTCCCACTGTCCACGTGCTGGGAAAACTTTTAGAATTAATAATGGGAAAGGCCCCTGTGACAAAGTATGATGAACCTGGGAACCCGACTGTTACAGTGCACATAGGGAACACATAGATTCCAAATGTCTTGGTGGATTTGGGCGTAGCTATTAATGTTATGACCATAGATACTATGAAGAAATTGGGACTCACTAATTTGTGGCCAACCCCTACTATTTTGGAACTTGCTGATAGATCAACGATCAAGCATGAAGGAATTCTAGATGACCTTGTAATCTCAGTGGACTCGTGGGAATACCCTGCAGACTTTTTGGTGTTACAACCAAAATCTCAGTTGGGGAGACACCCATTGATCCTAAGAAGACCATGGCTGGCCACAGCCGATGCCTGTATCAGCTATCAGTCAAGTTCTATGACCATTTCAGACGGAACTGAGATCAAGAATCTAACCCTATACCCTCCAGCTCGACCAAGCACAGAAGCTGATACTCCATTATGGGCATATTTGGAGGAGGAAGAGGGTGTTCAGCCACTATTAACCATAGGGAGAGACTTGACATTTAAAGATGAAACAGAGGATGATGCCATTAATAGTTTCATCAGTGAGACCACGTCAGTCAATATGAATGTTTATCAAATCTTGGATAGTACTTTAGCTGCAATAGAACAAGAAAATCTTACAGAAGAAACTCTGATCGATGATGACAATGTAATTCTAGTACTTAAGAATTCGAAGAGTGTTCCAGTGGAAATTGAGCTAGGAAAAACATTGAATATCAATCCTAATCTGGCACCTAGTGAGCTGGAATAGCTAGTCACTCTGCTGAAACAGCATAGGAGAGATTTTGCTTGGGAGTACACAGACATGAAAGGAATTCCCTCTCATCTGTGTACTCATCACATCTATATTAAAAGTGACTCCAGGCCTGTATGCCAACCCCAACGAAGGATGAACCTGAACCTCAGAGACATAGTGAAAGAGGAAATCCAGAAACTATTGGAAGCTAGATTCATATATCCAATTTCAGATAGTTGGTGGGTTTCTCCACTTGTGATCATGCCAAAGAAAAATGGGAAATGGAGGGTCTGTGTGGATTATAGAGAATTGAACAAGGCAACGCAGAAATACCATTTCCCCTTACCTTTCATCGATTAGGTCCTTGATACCTTGTCTGGAAAGAAGTATTTCTCTTTTTTGGATGTCTTTAGTGGCTTTAACCAAATTCATATTGCTCCAGAAGATCAAGACAAGACCACTTTTACTTGTTCCTGGGGGACCTTTCCATACGGAGTACTTCCTTTTGGGTTGTGCAATGCACCAGCTACATTTCAGAGAGCAGTGATTGGAATATTTTTAGAAATGGTGAATGATGGCATGGAGATGTTTATGGATGACTTTACTCCATATGGTGATAGTTATGAAGAAACACTGAAGAACTTAGAAAAGGTCCTAAAACGTTGTGAACAAAGCCAGCTCTCTTTGAGCACTGAAAAGTGCCACATGATGATGAGTGAAGGCATAGTGCTAGGACACTTCATCTCTTCTGATGGTATCCAGGTATACCCATCCAAGATCAAGGTAATTGAAAATATATCGACTCCTGGAACACAGAAGGATGTACGTAGCTTCTTGGGGAATGCTGGCTATTATAGAAGGTTCATAGAAAATTTTTCCAAGCTAGATTCTCCTTTGTTCACTCTGTTGATGAAGGATTCACAGTTTTTTTGGAATGATGCATGCCAAACAGCGTTTACTAAGGTAAAGAAAAGGCTATCTACAGCACCCATCTTGAGAGGACCCAATTGGGCTCTACCATTCCATATTTCTTCAGATGCTTCAGACACTTCCATTGGAGCAGTTTTGGGATAGCAGGAAGGTAATGCTCCTTATGCTATTTATTATATTAGTAAAAATCTGTCTCCTGCTGAACTGAATTATACTATCACAGAAAAAGAATTTATTGCCATTGTTTATGCCATCAATAAGTTTAGACATTATATTACTGGATATTCCACTTTTGTGCACACTGATCATTCTGCTATCAAGTATTTAATGAATAAACCAATCATGAATGCTAGAGTTACTAGCTGGCTGTTACTGTTACAGGAATTTGATATTACAATTATTGATAGACCAGGAAAGGAAAATGTTGTTGCATATTTTTTATCTCAGCTTACTAACAATGATGACAATTTACCAGCCGAAGATTCCTTCCTTGACGAACATTTGTTTGCAGTATCAGCTCACTCCTCATGGTATGCAGATATTGCTAACTTTTTGGCTGCAGGTAAGCTTCCAGCACATCTGTCAAAGAGAGAAAGAAGGAAGATCATACAACAGAGTTCTAGGTATTGTTGGATTGATGGTCATGTTTTCTACACAGGGCTTAATTTAGAAATCAGAAGATGTGTTAGAGAAGATGAAATCTTCAACATTCTTAAAACTTGCCATGATGAGCCCTGTGGGGGGCATTTTGCTGACAAGAGGATAGGTCATAAAGTTTTGAGAATGGGCTATTTCTGGCTTACATTATTCAGGGATGAAAAGAAGTATGTTGAGGCATGTGATAGCCTCCAGAGGATGGGCCAACCCAACAGATTAGATGAGATGCCTTTACAACCACAGCTTGTGGTTGAACCATTTGATAGGTCGGCTCTAGATTTTGTAGGGCCTATCAACGCTCCCTCAAAGCAGAAAGTTCATATCTTGGTTTGCATAGACTATATGATTAAATGGGTAGAAGCTGTAGCCTTGGTCAAGGCCAATGATCAGGCTGTGATTGATTTCCTGTATGAAGAAATTTTTACTTGGTCTGGAGTACCCAAGGAGATCATTACAGACGATGTACCATAGTTTGTATCTCACAAGCTGGAATCACTATTGCAGAAATTTCATATTCAGCACAAAATAACCTCACCATATCATCCATAGGCCAATGGGCATGTGGAGAGCATAAACAAGGTTATTGAGGCTATTTTGACAAAAACAGTGAAGAGCCATCGTAAAGATTGGGCTGAAAGACTTCCAGAGGCACTGTGGGCCTATCGTACCACTTGGCGTAACACCACAAGTTTTTCCCCATATGAGTTAGTGTATGGCAAGAACGTTGTTTTTCCAATTGAATTTGAAATCAGGACTTTGAAAACAGCTGTTGAAGCAAATATGGATTTATCAGAGGCTGAGAGGAATCGACTGAATCAGCTCAATGAATTGGCTGAGAAGCGCATAGCTGTACTGCATCATACAACTTTAATCCAACAATAGCACTCTAGATGGCATGACAGATTTATAAAGAAAAGAGTCTTCCAGGAAGGAGACTGGGCCCTGTTGTATGATTCACGGTTTAAGAGGGATTTTAAAGGCAAATTGCACACCCATTGGTTGGGACCCTATCATATAGATCGGTTATTTGATAATGGAACAGTCCGGTTGATCACCATTGATGAGAACAAAGTACCATTATTCGCAAATGGTCATCGGCTGTGACTGTATCATAGGCTGATCTCAAGGGAGGCTTTTATTTCACAAGTTGCAGCTGATCCAGAGTATCAATTAACGTTAGGATAGGGATTTTTAAACCCTGTGAATTCCTAAAAGTTGTAGTTTCCACACATATTTTTGTACATAAATAATTGGTTTTTCTTTCATTTTGTATTTTATCTATTTTTAATTTTTCTTGCACTTGATCAGTTTGTTTTGAAGAACTGTGTGCAGGAACTTATTGGAGGAGCAACAGCCATGACTGGGCCAGACGACTGCAGACACCCCATATTTGTTCCTGATCTAATAAAGCTCTTTGAAGAAGATGGATAATTCGTGGTCTTTCACAGATAAAATTTGCTTATACTATAGTTGGACGCAGCTACGACTCCACCACATTTGCCCATTCTGCCAAATTCGCAGCTGCGACTCCACCACATTTTCCCGTTTCACCATTTTTTTCATTGCTTTACTTTTTGCAACTGTGACTCTGGCACATTTTCCCGTTCTGCCAAATGTCGCAGCTGAGACTCCACCACTTTTTCTCATTCGTCCAAATCCCGCAGCTGCGAATCCGCTATTTCTGCTTATCTTTCTAAGTTGGCAGCTGCTACTCCGCCATTTCCAACTCATTTTTACTCCTTCCCAACAGCTGAGACTCCGCAACCTTTGTCCATTTTGCTAAATCTAGCATCCACGATTCCATTCTTTCCACTTCATTCTCTCTCTTTCGTACAGCTATGACTCCACCATTTTTCGCTTATTCTACTAGATTTCGCAGCTGATACTCTTCCAGTTTGTCTGCTCTCCGATTAATGATGCCAAGGATGATGTGACTAGGCATCAGTTTTGATGCTCGCCCCAATCATTATCCACCACGAAGGAAATTTTGGATTCCTTGAGTAGCTGTCAGCCCGGGTGGCAATGGCCACATACTTCGGCACATGTGCAATTACACCCATAAGGATGATAGTCGGCTGCAATGATTAATTCATGGCTCAAACTCATAAACACAAGGTATGGATCCTATCTTTTACATGATTTGCTAGAGAATTAATATGGTAGTAATGATTATGTCCTATCATAACCTTCGATTAATGAACCCATTCAAATCACACTTTAAAGATTATCTCAAGGTCATAATTATGATTATTTTTCTGTCACCTTACCCGATTTTTCACCTGTTACTCCTATCTGCGAACCTCATTGCTTCCATAGAATGTTCATACTAGCACAGACTGGACTGAAACCTGATTTTTGAAACCCAGCGACTGTTCGCATGTTCGTAAGCTGCAACTCTCCACGTCCAAATCAGAAATTGTTGAAGTCTGAACCTTGAGGAGAGGTTAAAATGGGAAATCCTGTCAGACATGAACCAGTAAATACAGACACTGTACGTGCCAATGCATAGGCTCTTAATATTTTTATAATAGTAGGATCGATGGCATATTTTGAACGGTTGAATGGGTTTCACACAGAAACCGCATTACAATTTGCCCTCAACTTGACTGATACTCACTCTGAGGTGAGAGGACTACGCGTGGATGCTACAAAGGAGATCATAGCTAAAGTTACTGGTTTACCCATGGTTGGGAAGAGTCTATTTGGACGAAAGGAACATAATGCAAATGCGGTGAGGGAGTTTTTGTCAGTTGGTGAGCAGGTTATTCCAAAGTGCCGTGGGCTGGAACTGGCTTCCTTACCACCACCCTGGAATCAAGTAGCAATTTTTGTGAAAAGATATATTTTGTGTGGAGGTAGGTACCAAGTTGTTTCCTTCTCTGAACTTCCCTTATTGTCTCATTTACGCCATGGTAACTTAACAAATATACCATTATATCTGCTTAAAGCTGTACAAACCATGGCTGGATATGCAAGAACCGCCCAACACCTAGTTTCATCCCTTACTAATCATAGCTTAATTAAGTTACTGGTCCTAAGAGCCATTGCAATTCATAATTTAACTTGGGAATAATTTTTGGCTGGGGATGCGCCAATCATACAACCCGTATTAGAAGAGGGGGGTGCTGGTGAGGATAGTGAGGACCAGAGTTCCTCAAATCCAGTTGGGCGGGAGGCTGGAGTAGCAGAAATCCACACCAATGATGAAGGGGAAGTAAATAAAGGAGAGGATGGAGTAACCGAAAACCCTATAATTGGAGAAAGTGTGATGGAAACCCTGGAGTAGGAAGTAGAAAAATTAGAATCTGTAACTATAGAGGCAAATACTCAATTAAAAGGAGCTAAAATTGGAGCAGTTGATGAAGCTGCAATTGCAGAAGTCAGGATTCAGAAGGAAGGATATAGGCCAGGAACAATAGCAGAAGGGATTGTGGAAGTCTTGGAAGTTGAGTCCTCTTCAGAGATAAGGGGTGCCATTATTGAAGAGGAAGAAACCAAGGTGAACACCCCTGTGTCAAAGAAATGAAGAATAGAATCAAGAAATAGGGGTCAGACACCCATTGCAGCAAAGAGGAGGAAGGGTCAGACTGTCAAAGCATCAGTAGCAGCAAGTGGTGAGGAACACCCAGTCGGATTGATGAGGAAAAGAAGATCTCGGTCAGCAGCAACAGCTGTGACAATAGCAGCAACAGAAGTAGCTGCAATAGCAGTAGAATTAACAGAGACAGCAGAAGAGGCTGATACAGTGGATGCAATTGGGGGTAACAGTGGAACATACTTATCAAAAATGACAGGAGTAGCTAAAGGAAATAGGAGGTCACCTACGTTAGAAGAAGCACATACAGTAGGGGTAGATATAGAGATTCCTATTTTCAAACCCAAATTTTCTATTGTTACGCAGGAACCCTCCAAGGAAGAACCCCAAATCGAAAATCTCCTGTTTGAAAATGAATTATTAAAGGAGGAAGTGCAGATATTACAAAGGGAGTTGGAAAAGTGGAAGGGAGTAGCTGGAAGACAAGCTCAGAAAAATTTGGATACATTAGCAAATGCTGCAAATTTGGTGGAAAATCCATCTTTCGCATTTGTAAATGAGAAGTATGGGGAGACTGTTTGCCCAGAATGTGGAGATATATTTTCTTCAGTAGGATACAAAGTTGTTGTGTTGGGACTTGCATCACAGAGTCATGTACAGATAAAGGAGGTGGAAGAAGAAATGCCAGGGATCGAATTGATAGAGGAGAATGAGCCAAGAATGGAAAAAATCCCTGATTTTAATTTAGGGGATGAAATGGTCACGGGGGCTTCAATCAATAAACCACTATCATAGTGCGTTCGTTCGTGGCATATGAAACAATACCCCTAATTTCACTAAATATTGGAAAATACCTTCCAAAATCGTTTTTTTTACCCCCTCCCAATATGCCTTCCCAATTTTAAAAAAAACCCTATTTTGACTAGATATTGTATGTATCAATTTTTTCATTAACATTTTTTATACCCCTTTATATTTCTACCTAGTATATTGTTATGATACCCCTCTTATGACCCCACATTCATTCTACAATGCACCTTGCTTCTTTCGATGTATATTTTGGATGCACATTACTTCACCCACAATGCAATTACTCAACCACGTATCATTATGATTTGCAACATCTAATGGTCTAATGAAGAGATAGGAGATCACTTCTTGTATGTCACTAGAGCCAATGCACATAGTACAACATTTAGATTGCATGTTACAATTCCCCAATCATTGACTAAGACTGTTGTGGGCTAGGTATCCAAGCCCCCAAGGCCTGTAACAAGCTCTAAGAGGCTGACTAAACCTCCCAAGGCCTGTAATAGGCACAAGTGGTTGGGTATTCAAGCCCCCAAGGCCTATCGAGGGCCTATAACAGGCCCTAGAGGCTTAGAGCTTCCCAAGGTTATTGGTAACAACTGGCTGAGTGCTATTGGTAACAATTGGTTGTCAATGACCATTGTCTCTCGACTATGATCGACTGGAAACCCACTTCACCACGAAACCCCCTAGCCTCAAGCATGCCTTAAGACGCGATTTCCCTGCGTACTGGTAAGCCCAAGCCTTGCCTCAACCCGATTTCTCATCCGGCTGTGATCCCGCCATCTCCATTTGGCGGATATTTGTCATCCCGCCCATATAAAAAAGACCCCAAAGTATTTTTGTATTGTTACATTAAATAAAAAAAAACATTTTCCCCTTAATATATAAGCAATATATTTTTTAGGTTTTCATGAATATTTAATACTGCAATATGAATGAACGTGGTATTATATTTCCTTCTAGTGAAGCCCCCGTGGAAATGGTATAGTCCCAGCCATTAGGGGATATTGAGCTCCTTCAGGACCATTCTTATCAGTCAGAAAAATCTGATATAAACCAGAGACAATCTCAGTATTTTAAAGAAATTAAGGAACAGGGGACTGTTACACAAGAACCAATACCCTTGAGAATGTTTAAATCTGCAACTCAGATAGCAATATTTGATATCAAGGATCAAGATAAAGACACTGTCACACAAGAACCAGTGTTTCCAAAATCATTTGCTACAGTGGCAACACAAACTAAGATGGTTGAGATTGAAATGAAAGACTTGGGTGTTGTTACACAAGAACCAGCAGCCCTAAGAATATTGACTAAGACTGTAACATTGACCGAGGAAGCTGAGATGGATATGGCAATGAAGAATGCTGTTACACAAGAACCAGCATCCTTCGACCCCATGGTTGATACTGCACTACATGCACAGACCATTGCAATCCCGATAGAAGATGAAGCTATCACAGTGCTGAGGCAAGACAAGGACGTCATTGATCTAGATTCTGATGATGAAAAAGAGGTAGAAGACAGAAAGATTCAACGATCGGAGAAGAAGGTTCTTTGGTTAAACCTTGAACTGGATAAATGGCTCGAGTGGATTGAACAGTTTAGAGAAGGTATGATCTCTCTCCAGGAGCATAGGAATGTCATTAAGGGACTAAGAGAAAAATGGGATGAGGATTTATTCTCCTGGAAACTTCGGTGGGAGAAACTCCAAGAAAAACTGGAAGGTTTGAAGAAGCTTGAGTCCCTGCAGTAGGAAAAAACAAAATGTATAATCTTTCCATAGAATTGTTGAGTTGCAGAGCTCCATCCCCCTCTTACCCTGTCTTTCTCTATGAGTAGACAACCTTATTTAAATTGAAGTCTCTCAAAGATGGAAGATCATTTGAGTTGGAAATATCTGATCAATTTTTGGAGACTTTTCTAACGAGTGACTTTGAGTACCAGCATTTGCTATGTGAATTGTATTTACATGACAGGGCTTGCTACATTGATTTTCCATTTAATTGTTTACCTATTCTAGGGGATGTTCAGCTGAGGGCATTCTCCTCCTTTGTCATCAACCATGTGAGATGGCGAGATGCTTTCCAAACCATCCTCAAGAATGAGGAGAATTCTACTCTCTGGATTAGGGGGGAACCTCAGAACCCATCAACATTCATAGAAAATCATGCTAAAACTCTCAAGGTTCCCCCAATTGCTCGATATTTTGGGAGACTGCGGGATAGACTCCTTACTACATGTGTCCCACTGATTCTCAATATGTAGCAGGATGCCCTAGAAGGTAGTGAATACAGATGGCTGTACTCTTCCTCATCTCTTAAGGAAATGGATCCTTATGGCTCTGAAAATTTTAGACAGGCTTTGACCAGGATTCCTAGATATGTGCGGTGCATGGAAAGGTGTTGGTCTTGGTGGCTTGCTTTGAGATTCAAATTTCCTCTCATTTGGTTTCCTATAAGCAATTCTTACAGAACCAGCTATGCTCTAACATTAGAAGAAGAGGAAAGTTGGTGGGATCATTGGGTCTCTTACTATGGGTTTGTTCCTCGAGGAGAGGCATCAGAACTTGCTTACAATCTTACAAATCTCCACAGATTCCATTCAGACTCAGATTCAGATTAAGCAAGGTTGTTGCACGAGGACATGCAATTGGATAGTTGGGGGGAGATGTTGGGTCCAGGAAATGCCCCTTTTTGGCTACCTTTATTACACCATTTTGCCCTAATTCCATCCTATTTTCATGAGCTATATCCATGTCTTTCCAGATCAATCAATGATATTGATAGGTATAATTTGCTATTACTTTATTTGTTTTTATGCCTAAGATTGTTAAAGATTATGGATCTTAGTCCTTGGTTTATAGTGATCTGTGTGACTTTATTTAGCCAAGGTCTAAAGTGTAGGTGTATCACCCCAATAGTGCCAGCTGTGACTCTTCAAGCATCAACTCCTCATATTCCAAGAGATAGCGCATCTTCCACGTGTTGGTGCTAGAAATTGTTTCCAAGGCCAGAGAAACAAGCCAACACAATCTCAAACAAAATTCAATAAAGAAAACAAAGTTTAAAGGTTTCTGTAATGTGTTTTTGGTTGTGAACTTTGGGAACACACAGGGAATGCATTCATGAGCAAAATAACTACTGAATTATAAGCAAAAGAAGATAAAGATGCATGATATATCTAACAAGATCCAACAGAAACAGTATTGAGGTTCATACATAAATGACAAGCATTACCGGCATATAAACATAAACCAGTAAATGAATATATCAATTAAGCAACTAGACAAGCTGATAAATGAAGCCAACATAGAAAACTGAAGGGTAAAAGTCACATACATCTCATAATTTCATCATCAACTGCATACAAGAGTTTTGTACTTAACTCATGAACAAGTATGAAAACCAACTGAGTTTGAAGACCTCCTGAAAGCTCCCAAAAATCGAACCCTCTCAATGACTTTCTAACCTCTCTAAACACTAATATTTACAAAATCAGTTAGGGATCTAACCCTAACTTCCTTCCATCTATTCGATGAGGTAAAGTAAAATGTACAATATTACAAAATTAAAAAATATGCTAAAAATACTAAATCACTAACATATGTGTTTATCAACTAGTGACAACTAACTAAATGAACAACTGACTTATAGATCTTTTGCTGATTCAGCCAGTAGAGTGATGCCATTTGATGCTTGATCTTCCTCTTAGCTTTCTTCTGCTCCTGTTCCATGCCATTTATCTTCTTGATGAGCTCCTCGTTTCTCTACTGCAGGTCCTGGACTATTTTCTCCAACTCTGTGCAATGCATGTCAGTAGCTCTTTTTCTCTTTAGTGCTTCCTTTCCTTCTGCTATCAACTCCTAAAAATGGTCATTTACATCCTGTAGGTCTTCTCTCAACCTTCTGTTAGCCATCATTAATCCATCGTTGACCTCTTGCATGTAACTCATCTGATGTTTGTACTGCCTAACAGTTTTCTGCAAATTCTCTCTGTCAGAGTCAAATAGTTTGTCTATTGTAGGATCTTGTTCCTCATCAGGTCTCCAAGGTATATCAAATTTTTTGAAGATTTCAGCCTCTTCCATTAACAGGTCTCTAGGAGTGTCTTCAATGCCAGGATTTTCCTCACCTGTTGCTTCAACTAAACGAGTTTCTTCTTTTAATTGTGGCTGCTTTAAAAGATCACTTCTTATTTCAAAATAGATTTCAGATATTTTAGGTATAGGATGCCTTGAATCTTCTAATGATTTTAATGAACTCATGGCTTTTGCAGGATGCACATATGAAGCTTTTGCAGCTGTTTGTTTCTTCACTTTTCTGCTAACTTTGTCTAGTTCTGGTTTATCATCCATGGAAACCTCATCTAGGACAGTAACTTCATTTTTATTTAATCTAGGATTGAGCAATTTCTTCATGTTCAGTCTTAGCTTGTTCTTTGATCTAGTTTTAGGTCTCCAATATGATGCTGCTTCTCCCATCATTTTCAGCTCCTTTCCTTGATGCTGGATAGCAGCCAACTCTACTACTTCAAGTTTATTCCTCTTTCTGTTAGGTTTTGTTGCTTTGCTGTCTGAAGTAGGGATTTCTTTGCCTGTTTCAACCTTGACTTCTATTTTAGCGATGGGCTACTCTTCCTCCAATAAATATCCCTCATCATCTGAGAGAATGGTGATAGGGCTTCCTTGTTGAGTTTGAATTTTCTCCTTAGGTACAACAACCTCTCTTATATCAACAGTTTTCACTTCATGAGAATCCTCTGCAGGTGCAAAGTACTCTTCAGGTTGCTCTTTCTCATATACAAATAGTGAGTACTTCCCTTTAAGACTGGCTGAAAATAGCTTAGGTTTACTATCCTCCTCCACATGCTCTAATGCTTCCTCAACTTTGACATCTTCTTTATCTTCAAGTTTAGATTTCTGACCTAATTTTCTCATCAAAACCTTACCCTTGTCTGCTTGTCTCTTAGGTTTCAGATCTCCTTCTTTGGTTTGAAAGCCAGACCAAACGATGAAAAAGTCCCAGGTCTTCCCTTCATGCTGCAAAACAGTGCTAATAATCAACTTAATTAGCCCATGGTGAAAGATGGACTGAGAAGAATGGTCTATTTTCCCTTTCACCCTATTGGACATCTTCTGCAAGCTTTTCAAAAAGAAGAATGGCAGGTTCATCTTGGACACCCCCACCATGTGTTGAAGGAATCTGAAGTGGTAATTGTATACATAAGCATACTGCCCTCGCAAGTGACATAGCTCTGCGGTATCCTGATTGGCTCAACCCATTCCTTTCTAAAATTTTGAATAAGGATGCCTTTATTCCAATCAGGGGTGACATTTGGTAAAAGATATCTTTGTGGATCAAAGTCAAAAGGAAGTTTCTTAAACCATGGTTCACCCTCATTCTTAATCCCTGTAGCTTCTGAAATCAGCTTCACTGTCAGCCTGAATTTAAGAGTATCAAAGGTCACCATGTCATTTTTAAAGCCTTGAGCAAACTTACAGGACACTTCTGCATTATACCCATCTATCTTCTTGAAAAAGTCCATCCAACCAGCTTGTTGAAACAGCTCAACACACCCAGGGAGTTTTTCAATCCATCCTACATCAGTAGGTTCGGCTCTATTTATCTTACCACTCCTGCCCATTCTTCTTCAATTACTGAAAACTGAATAACTTATAGAGTTCTTAAATTTAATCCATTTTAGCTCTCAAGAATCTTAGTATCTAAATAATAGTAAGTTTCATCCACTCTCAAGTCTTTAGCTCCTCGCTGCCTCTATCTGGTTCCAAAAACAGTAAGCTGCAATACCTAGCACACTAGCTCTCCCTGCAACTTCAAATATTCATTATCCTTTTGTATTGTTTGCAAGCAGAAGATCAATTTAGGAGGTTGAAAATACTGTCAAATGTATAGGTTCTTCACATCACTACAACCTTAGCTTTGACAGGGTCATATTTCATTAAAAAAAAACTGCTATCGTCAACCCTCACTCAGCCTGGCGTCTCAGAGCATCAGAAATAGCTATTTGTCTGGACGAAATTGCATTTAAAAGCACAGTTTAACCTTTCCTTTGATCAATTTTCACAGAGTAAGCTCCAGCGAAAAAACCCCAAATTTGCAGTTATATTGGCTTTTAGGGAAATACCTTTAAATTGCTCAACTGCAGCTATTTAAAATCATGACTTGAGCTGTCAAATGAGTCACCTTGGATGTACAGACATTCTCCAACGTTCAATTTAATTGCTAGCAACGAAATTAGGAAGCCCTAACTTCCCATGAAGCCATCAAAACCTCTCCTTTGTTTAGTAGCGACAATGTCCGGTTTTTTAGTGGTTATGGCTACTCCACTAAGTCCTTCGTCTTTGAATGTGCCTGTAAATGACAAACTCATCTCACATTTACCTCAAACCACGCTGCTACCTGTCAAAAAGAATTACATTTGGGCTCATGATGAGCACGATTTCCTCACAATGTGTAACCACTTGGAATCATGATGTTCCCTACATCAGCACGTAACAAATTCTCCAAAATATGTAATTAGTCATTCATCATTCCAAAGCATGCCAAAATTTGCTAAAAAATCGAAGGAATTTTGGAATCGCGATATTCTTGTAGCGCGCCTTTGGTGATTTTGAGCTCCAACGCTACAATGATAATTTTAACACTGTTTTTGGCGCTTTTTTACAACTTTTTGTCATTTTGCATAGAGTATTAAAGCTGTTAGAGTAATTATTATGCATGACTATACTTAGAGTATGGTCTATGAACCCATTATTTGATATGGTGACTTTTAAAACCCTTTAACAAAAAATAAACCTAAAGTTTAAAACTTGAAAATTTCAAAAGCAAGCCCAAAATTTCATATAAAAACTAAAGAAAATTTCCTAAAAGAGGGAAAAATCAAATTAAAGCAAATGAATAACTTGAAATAAAATGAAAATCAAACAAAATTTGAAGGAACAAATTACTGACTTAACTTCTAGCTCTAGCTGCGGGATGAAGACCTCCCTACGAGGCTTCAAGAACCTGTAGACGAATGCCTTCTGTCTGCTATCTTATCTACCTATCTGCAAAACTTCCATTGGGATATGGAGTCTTATTATGATTGACTCACTGGTATGTATAATGATCAGTGAAAATACTCCTATAAACTGTAAAAATACTTGAGGAATCACCCATTAACAAGGCTGGACAACTCCTCACCTTCCAAGGACTGCAAGATAAAACTATTGTTCTCTAAAACTTTTGATACCAGAAAAGGGCCAAACCAAAGATTTTCAAACTTACCATGCTTACCCTTTTGCTCCTTTCTTGGATCCCATCTTAGAACCATCTCACCTTCTATGAAAGTATTTTCTTTAATGTTCCTGTCAAAACTGTTTTTAATCTTGGCTCTATACAGCTGTGCTTGTTCATCCACCTTCTCTCTACTTTGCTGTAACTCTATCATTTCAAAGATTCTCCTTTGCATATCATCCGGTTCCTCTTGAGAGTTCTGGAGGAATTTCATCACTGGAATCCCCAATTGAATAGGGAACATTGCCTTTGTACCATAAACTAGCTGAAATGGAGAAGTCCCAATTGTCTGTTTCACTGTAATCCTATCTGCCCACAATGCATACTTCAGCATTGAATCCCAAGACCTTTTGTTATGCTTCAGCAATTTCTTGATGCTCTGAATGATGTTTTTATTGGAAGATTCAGCTTGACCATTGCCCTGAGGATAATAAGGAGTTGAGTGCTTCAGAATGATGCCATTTCTTTCACAAAAGGCCACCATTGCCTTGGATTTGAATGCCTTTGCATTATCTGTTATTAATCTCTGTGGATAGCCAAACCGACTCAAAATATTTTCTTCAATGAATTCCATGATTACCTTGTCTGTAGCATTCCTTGTGGGAATGGCTTCCACCCATTTTGTGAAAAAATTTGTTGCAGTCATAATCCAGTGATGCTGTCCTCAAGATGCTGGATTTATTTCTCCAATAAAGTCCAGACCCCACTGCTGAAAAGGGGCATTGACTGCAATAGGTTTTAAAGGCAAAGACAATAATTTCTGTTTACCTGCAAATTTCGGACAAGGAATGCAGGCTCTTACCTACTGGTAAGCATCTGTGAACAAGGATGGCCAATAATATCCAGCTCGTAAAATTTGTAAGCTGTTGCTTTCCAATACTTGTGTCCTCCACAGGCACCTTCATGAGATTCTGAAATCACCTCTCCTATTTCAGATTGGTCCAAACATCTGAGCAAAATACCCCCTGGGTCCTTCCAGATGTCACGTCCCCTCCCATTCCATTAGCTAGATGGAGAGGATCGTGAGGTTAAATCGGGCATCCAGCCCCATACATATTAAACAAACATTCGAATTAAAAATGTAATTATACATATACAAGTGCATAACAGGCGTGATGCTGAATTGGGCGTCTAGCCCCATGAAACTTTCAACCATAAACATTCACAGAATATGACAGAGACATATGGAAATGTATGATTTTAAGAAAATCACAGCGGAAGCAAATTCATTTAACCCATCCACATACATTCATAATATTCATCAAATGGTAATTTCAATTTAATACACGAGAATACTTATCTTATGTGAAAGTAGTCCCAAAAACCAGCTACACTTCTACAACGTTCCACCCAACCATAGGCCAGTGTGCTCCTCAATCTCTCAGCACCACTGCCACCCCCGAGCCGGGCATGATCTCCACAAGGAAAAGGGGAAAACAGGCTCTCACATAGCCAAAGGTATATCAAAATCAGCCAAGCCAATCAGCAATTGGGTTTCTCCGGCTGTTAAGAGATGGGTGTATGCATCATCAAAAGCATAAGGGTTGGGCATGAGAAAAATGCCTATACAGTGAAGTTTCCAACGGTGGGTTTCTACCAGTTCCAGAAAAACGTGGGTAGACTCAAAACGAATTTGTAACTAGGAAAATCGACTCGGAGAGCAACCCATTTCAGAAAAACGCCCCAAGGGCAAAAACGACCTCTCCCTCAGTCCAAAATCGCATCCCTCCTTCCCCAGCTGCTCCAAAATACTAAAACGAGTTTTTGGCATGGAAAAACGCAGGGTTATGGCCCAAAAACGTGAGGATAAACTTCAGGGAGCTCAGACTCCGTGAGAGGAAGAATGGCCATGGGTGAAGAATGGCTTTGGGCCCATTTCGTGGGGGTTTTCTTGCCCCACAAGCAAAAACACGATTTTCCAAGTGGATGGCTTTCCCATGCACGAAAATTGACAGCCATACCTCTCCCATCCCAAGGCATTTATTGTCTCAACCAATCTTTGGAAGAAGTAAATGATTGGGTGCATGAGACAAAATGGGTAGTTGGTGGTTTATGGGTTTCCCCATTGACACATGGATTAATACCATTGGCTCAAGGGTTTGGATAATTTCCCTCCCTCTTCCTTGTAAAGATCATGCCCCCATCTCTTTGTTGCATTGCGTAGCCGGTTGTGGGTTCTTTTTCATTAAATTCATATTTACATGATGTCTTATTTACATCGTGCCCTTCTAGCACAAGAACCATGGGCATCTATCTCTTAATTTTCGGTACATAAAATGACAAATCAATGGCGGGGCCTTGGCCTTGAGCTCCTCACCATGATTAAGTTACAATAGTTACATCATTTACGATTTAGTGAAAAAGGGGGTCAAAATGGGGACGTGACATACCCCTCCCCTTGGAATAACATCGTCCTCGGTGTTCCAACACTTTGGAAAATAAATACCCACTTACATATGTCCAAAATTCACAAAACTTTGCAGATCTGCCTTGCATTCTGTTCTTTACATTGAACTTTCAGGACCAAGTCCTTTGATCTTCACGAGCTGCTCCTGCTGATTCGGATCTTCTTGCTCATCCATAAGTCTGAAAACTTTATGGCTGCTACCCTCTTGAGGTTCTCTTGTTGGGCAGTTGCGGAGGTAATGATCCCCCTCACAATTCCAACACTTCACGGGTTGCTTCATCTTTATTTGCTCAACTTCCTTTGAGTCTTCCCACCTGGAGTGTTTCTTAATCGGACGATTGGATGAATGCTTCTTCACTAATACACTTTTCTTTCCCTTGCTGATTGCTTTCATAATGCTTTTTACCTCTTTCTGCAGACGAATAGAGTCCTGCAAGACCTTGTGGTTCATCTTGTTCTGCTGCTTTTGCATCTTGAGCATCTCTCCAAGATTTTCTTGGGTCTTGGAAATTGTTTGAAGAAGGCTTCCAGCCAATCCTAATAGCCCTTGGTCTGCCGCCATGGTCAATGGAAACAACTGACCAAATTTTTCTCACTAGCACACCTACCTGTACCGACTGCAACCAATTGATTCAATTTCACCTGTGAAATTCATCATTACAATTCTCGTTAGGTCAAGCATAACCCAAAACATTAAAAATCAGTCAATGGTTTTTTTTTCTCCAGTTGACATGGATAGTCCATGCTTTACTCATGAGACTCCCACACTTTTTATGTTTGCCCAACATACACATGAATTCCTTCATGTTTATCCATTCACAGGGAATTCATTACTTAGCATTCACAATTCACTTTAATCAAATAAACACACTTTTACTTTCAGTCATGCATGCATTCAGCATTTTTTTCTAATTCTATAATTGCATCAATAAAAAGGGAGAGAGAGAGAGCAGTAAGAGTTTCTCCTCTTAGTCTTGTTCCATTCTGGAACCCACACCACCACTGTGGTTTTCCTGCTCCTGTCCTCTTTCACTTCAACGTGAATGCTTGACCTTCTCTTTTGGCTATGACACGTAGTGTCTATGGTTTATTCTAGACCTCTCAACCATGGAGTTCCTCCACTTGGTTGGTCTAACTCTTGGCTGCTAGGACTCACACAGCTCCACTAGCCCCATCTTTCATTACTGCTCATGCTGAGCTTTTTAAGGTGGTTACATGTCCACAGGCATCCTTAAGATGCTTCAAGGTTCTTGCTTCCAACAATACCTGTGTTGGATGTCTTCGCTTTATTCCATAGGACCCTTCTTTGCTCTATAGGCCTTGGATCTCCTATGGGTACAATAACGAATGTTGGGATAGCACGTAGGCTACTTCTCAACATCAATTAATCAATGCTCAACCAGCCACTTTCTGGATTTACCAAGCAGCTTTCAGTTCTTTCAGGGTCCTTGCTTCCTGCATTGACCAAGGTTTCCAACAGAGAAACAATAATGCATCAGCTCACTGTTGCAATATTTATGCTTGAAACTTTCAGTTTTTCAAATAAGAAATGAATGAAATTGAATACTTATCTGTATTGGGCATTTCCTCGCTACTCCACAGGTTTCCTTTTCTGCTTTACAAGCCTTGGATCACCTGTGGGGTGGATGCTTGGCCAGCACACATGCTGCTCCACAACATCATCCGAATAGGCAATGCCAAGCCAGTACGCCGACTGGGTTTATCAGGCATCCCAAAGATCAGTATGCTAAGCCAGTACGTCGACTGGGTTTATCAAGCATTTCAAAAATCAGTATGCTAAGCCAGTACGCCGACTGGGTTTATCAAGCATTTCAAAAAAATCAGTATGCTAAGCCAGTACGCCGACTGGGTTTATCAAGCATTTCAAAAATCAGTATGCTAAGCCAGTACGCCGACTGGGTTTATCAAGCATTTCAAAAATCAATATGCTAAGCCAGTACGCCGACTGGGTTTATCAAGCATTTCAAAAAATCAGTATGCTAAGCCAGTACGCCGACTAGATTTATCAAGCATTTCAAAAATCAGTATGCTAAGCCAGTACGCCGACTGGGTTTATCAAGCATTTCAAAAAATCAGTATGCTAAGCCAGTACGCCGACTGGGTTTATCAAGCATTCAGTAACCATTTACAAGCCAGTTCTCCGACTGGGTTTGTCAGGAAATAACACCCTTCACCAATACCTCCACATCATGCAAGTAACTAATGCCAAGCCAGTACACCGACTGGGTTTATCAGGCATCCAACAACCTTTCACCACAACTCCCAAATAACCAATGCCAAGCCAGTACGCCAACTGGGTTTATCAGGCTTACAACAACCATTCGTCACACTTTCCAAATAACCAATGCCAAGCCAGTACGCTGACTGGGTTTATCAGGCATACAACAACCATTCGTCACAACTCCCAAATAACCAATGCCAAGCCAGTACGTCGACTGGGTTTATCAGGCATACAACAAACATTGCCAAGCCAGTACATCGACTGGGTTTATTAGGCAATATGAACAACATAATATGATTACGTGGCTCCTTCTCTTGTGCAACTAGTGGTTCCCTCCAGGAACTCCATAGGTGACTCACTTGACTGCAGGCTAGCATGGCCCCACAATACCCACTCACACTACACAAGGATGATACCCCTTTTCTGCAACACAGCTCCCCGGGCCTATCCATCCCTTCTAGCATCCTTTAGTGTGAGTGTAGAAAGGTTACCACTGCCCATACAGTCCTCTTGAGCACCCTTTCTTCACTTTGCCTCTTTCGTGCAACACCAAGTTGCATTGGTGTGAGCTGTTAGCACAAGAAGGATAAGCAGGCTCATCAGTATTGTTGCCCAAAAATTGTAATCATATTTCATATCATTCACTATCAAGTATTGAAACACCAGGAATGCGTCCATTCCCTTAGGGTGTAGTCAATATTGAAAACCCTATCATGACCCAGCACCAGAAAAGGTGTGCACCCCCTTTCCGATGTGCGCCATGTAGGCCCTAGTCATACTCAACCAGTCTGGAACAATAGTAAAATAATAAAACATGCTCTGCATATTAAATCTAATAACTAGACACATATATTCTTGGTTAGGGTTACAGAATACTCATTTGTTTCACAGATGTTTATTTTCTGCATTGTGAAGAATGGGGCTCCCTTCTCTGAGTCAACAGTCCTTCGGTTTGCCACCCCAATCTTTTCACGTGCCATAACCCACACATGCCTTCTTGGCATAATTTACTGTCTCATTCACATGCCTTACCAACATGCAGTTTGGCTGAGACATTATCAATGGCGTTTCACCCGAAACCCATTTCCAAAGCATGGGGTCTTTCCCATCTGGTTTGGCTTCTGCAGGCCATCACACATGATCTTCCTGCAATGTGTCATCCTGGCACACTTTATCAAATAGCCAAACCGTCAGTAACATTTAGCAATAAGCTTCAAATACGATTGTTCCATAACCAATCAATAGCATTCATAAATAAATTCAATATGAATTTATAATTCTGTGTCCTACAGAAATTAGTTTTCTTATCCATGAGGTTATCCTCATATTGTTTGGCTCCTGTAAGGGACACCACTCCGCCCGTTATGGTCTTATGCCTGCTGCCATACATGAGCATCCACTTACAGCATGTCCTCTAATAGAACTTGGAGCTCTTAACCATGATATTCCTTCTCATAAGCTCTAGATCAAATTTCACAGTCATATCATTCAGACAACTCTGTCCTTCCACAGGGCATTCTAGCAGCCCATCGATCATGATTGGGATCTTCATGCATTTACTATTCTGCATTCATAACAGCCCATGAAATGGTCCTAGAATTATGATCAATTCATCATTTCATTCATTATTTATTTGCAATGTCATATGTATCATCCCTATGCATTCATACAATGCATCACAAGATTTATAAAATCTCTTAATGCACATCTACTCAATGCTACCCTGCATTGTTTCATGAGTACTATGCATTCAAGCATATTATGATCAAAACATGACTATCTCATATAACCTGCATTACCATAATTAGGACCCCCAGTCCTCACTTTCTTGGGTTACTAAGCACATAACCAATCATACACATGGCATGATATAAATTCACATGAATGCATTGAGATTTCTAAACAGTCATAGGGTGTAAGGGTCATCCTCTTCTCTTACCCACACCTCACCAAGCTTGGTAGGTTAACAGTCCCAATCGGTATCACATGCAAACTAACTCAACATAGCTCAAACATAGTTGAAGAGATCTTACCAAATCCTCTTTCAACGTTCATGCAATTTGGCACCAATAATCATTACCTGCATGGTTACCATTAACATTGCCTGATGTTACCTGATCAGTTGGCCTTTTACCAAGGTTCCTCAGTCCTTTTTCCAACTTTATGATCACAGATTTGCTGCGCCATCCTTTCTGCATAAGGTTGTTGGCTTCATGCAACAACATCCTCAGAACGTTTAGCCATGCTCTTTGTTATCTTTGGTCCTACAACCAAGACCAACATCAATAGTGATTATCAACCACAATATTCTCCATTAGTGGTTTATTGCATATGCTGACTTCATTATTCTGTTAAATTTCAATATGCTAAGACAGAAAATAGCAGCATTACATTCCATTTCATAATAATAGCATATACAGGATCACTGAAGAAACAACAAGCATAGCATAAACACAAGAGACAGAGATTTATCCTGGGAAACCCTCATGGGGTAGAAAACCCAGCAAAGCTTCCTCAATATAGATGACCAGCAATATACAAAGATGCAAACCCTGAGCATAAGCTCCTTCTCCTCCATAGCAGACCTCTCCTCCACAAGTGCGCCTTTCTCAAGTGAGTGAGTGAGTGTATGTAATGAGGAACACACCTCCTCTATTTATACACTACTCTGATGTGTATTTTACACAAGTACACGTAGGCTCGTATTTAACCAATAGGTTAAATACCCCACTACAACTAACTGGGCCGACCCCTCTAGGGTGGTCTAATAACCCTTTGACCCACATAACACATACAGGGCCGACCCCTACTAGGGAAGTCTAATAACCCGAGTTACCACATTCCGACGGAGGAATAAACATCTCCGGATATACAATAAGATCTGCACGGAGGAATGAAACATCTCCGGAATAATAAAGTACAAATATAATATTCTTTGAAGTTACAATATCTCAACACTCCCCCTTAACGAGAAGGATATTATAACAACATCTGCTCGAGCAAGGAGTCATCAACATCATACATGATACATCTATAAATCATTGGAAGCTTTCTTCAATTTTTCTTCATCAGTAACTCAAACAGTTACTGGTACATCAATGTCAACATCAACATCAACATCACGATCAACAGTATCATCATCACACGATCGGCAGCATCATTATCACACGATCAGCAGCATCGTCATCACACGATCAGCAGCATCGTCATCACACGATCAGCAGCATCGTTATCACACGATCAGCAGCATCGTCATCACACGATCAGCAGCATCGTCATCACACGATCAGCAGCATCGTCATCACACAATCAGCAGCATCGTCATCACACGATCAGCAGCATCGTCATCTCACGATCAGCAGCATCGTCATCACACGATCAACAGCATCGTCATCACACGATCAGCAGCATCGTCATCTCACGATCAGCAGCATCGTCATCAGCACGATCATCAGCATAGTCATCAGCACGATCATCAACATCGTCATCACACGATCATCAGCATCGTCATCAGCACGATCATCAGCATCGTCATCACACGATCATCAGCATCGTCATCACTATCATCATCATACGATCATATTCCTAGGATGATCAATCCTGCTCCTTTTAGGACATAGGTCCATGGATGATACAATCCAATCTTCAGTTCTCGGAGACTTCAGTCTACAGATCAATTCTGGGACCTCAGTCCGGGGACGATGCAATCCCCTGCCTGTTCATTCAGGACTTCATTTTTCGAAGACCCAGTCTACGGTTCTATTCTGGGACCTCAGTCCGAGGATGATACAATCCCCTACCTGTTCATTCAGGACTTCATTATCGGAGACCCAGTCTACGGTTCTATTCTGGGACCTCAGTCCGGGGACGATACAATCCCCTACCTGTTCATTCAGGACTTCATTATCGGAGACCCAGTCTACGGTTCTATTCTGGGACCTCAGTCCGGGGACGATACAATCCCCTACCTGTTCATTCAGGATTTCATTATCGGAGACCCAGTCTACGGTTCTATTCTGGGACCTCAGTCCGGGGACGATACAATCCCCTACCTGTTCATTCAGGACTTCATTATCGGAGACCCAGTCTACGGTTCTATTCTGGGACCTCAGTCCGGGGACGATACAATCCCCTACCTGTTCATTCAGGATTTCATTATCGGAGACCCAGTCTACGGTTCTATTCTGGGACATCAGTCCGGGGACGATGCAATCCCCTACCTGTTAATTCAGGATTTCATTTATCGGAGACATACATCTACGGCTCTCTTTAGAACAGATGTTCAAGGATGATACAATCCCTTTTCTTTCTCGGAGACACCTGTCTACGGCTCACTTTAGAACATGTGTTCAAGGATGATACAATCCCTCTTATTTCTCGAAGACACCTGTCTACGGCTCTCTTTAGGACTGAAGTCCAGGGATGATCCAATCCCCTCATGTCCACCAAGGACTTCATTCTCGAAGACATACGTCTACGGCTCTCTTGAGGATGATGCAATCCTATCATGTCCACTAAGGACTTCATTCTCGGAGACCTCACGTCTACGGCTCTCTTTAGGACTGAAAGTCCAGGGATGATTCAATCCCCTCAACTGTCCACTAAGGACTTCATTCTCGGAGACCTCACGTCTACGGCTCTCTTTGGGACTGAAAGTCCAGGGATGATTCAATCCCCTCAATCTGTATTCTCATCAATACAAGTACAAGTATCCTCATCCATACAAGTACATAATCAATATCTAGCATCAACAACATGTATACGTCATATATCAAAAGCATGTATTCTTACTAATACATCTAAAATCATGTATACATCTGTCATCAAAAGCATGTATTCTCACTAATACATCTATCATCAAATCATATATACATCTAACATCAGAAGCATGTATATATCTAGCATGTATTCTCACTAATACATCTATCATCAAAATCATGTATACATCTAACATCAAAAGCATGTATATATCTAGCATGTATTCTCACTAATACATCTAACATCATGTATACATCTAACATCAAAAGCATGTATACCTCTAGCATGTATTCTCACCAATACATCTAACATCAAAATCATGTATACATCTAACATCAAAAGTATGTATACATCTAGCATGTATTCTCACTAATACATCTAACATCATGTATACATCTAACATCAAAAGCATGTATACCTCTAGCATGTATTCTCACCAATACATCTAACATCAAAAATCATGTATGAGTAAAACTAAACAGAAATAAAAATAGTCCTAAATCTAACTATTTCTAAGTGACTAGGTGTAGAGAACAGGTTACCTCATCAACGACCTTGTTGTTTGATGAGACAATCTCATCAGTAGTGACTATACTACTCCCCCTTTCGAGGAGGGTCCTTTTGAACTACACCAAGCTTGTCTCGGAAGTATTCAAGCTTCACTCGAGACAGAGGTTTGGTTGGTAACTTCTTCACTTGACGTAGAGGCTTGGTTAGTACAACGGTAACCTGTTACAAATTCAAACTTTTAGAGTTCCTTTCTGTGTCATATCTTGTTAGTTCCCTATGTTCTTTGACTTATCATGGAACACTAGATTCTATGTCATCTTGATACAACTCTAATTATCACATAGGATCTCAGTTGGTTCTATCTCTAAGTCAAACAATCCTAAAGCCAAACTTATTCACAACTAGCAGAGCAAGCAACCATATATTCCGCTTGTGCTGATAGCCACACTAGACTGCTTCCAGCTAAACCACAAGATCATGGCTAATCCTAGACAATAACATCCTCTCGATGTGTTCTTCTTGTCTGAAACACTTCCTGCCCAAACAGAATCTGAATAGCCATCTGAAGTCATGATCTTCAAGATAGCATAGATCAAATTCTATCGTGTCCTTTATGTGCCTCATCACATGCTTTGCAACTATCAGGTAAACACATCTAGTTTCCACTAGATACTAACTCAAGGTGTTCATAACAAAGCATATATATATAACCTAGTATATGTTAGATATATCAAAGACCCAATAAATTGACTGTACAGAGTTATATCCCCTAACAGCTTCAAGTTGGAATCCATAAGAGTGGCCATTCCAACACCTCAAGTCATATTTCTCATCATACTTTCCCTGGTTGAGAAATATTCCTTCTGAGCCTTGCCATACTTCCAGACCTAGGAAGTAAAGCATCAAATTGAGATCTTTCATTTTCATTTCTGCATTGAATGATCTTCTGCATATCTATCTGTGCCATCTCTCGTTAGATGGGTCTACTGATATGAGCCTCAATATCATTCGAACTCTGTGGTGAGTTCCTTCTTGCATCCATGTCATATGTGTATCATATTCAACCTTGTAGCAAAGGTTGAGATCCACATCACCCATGGTGATCATTAAGCTTATCAAATTATTATCGATCCTAGGTACCTATACAGAATCTGATTCATACTTCTTCTTTAATTACACCATACTTGGAGCAAACATCTTGTCGTGATTCTCTTCCTCTTTCTAAGAGAATCTTCTAGCCATGAGCCTTCTATATTTTGTTTGATTTGTAAATCTTCTTGTTTGAACATCCACCACTTGTACGGTGTCCATCATTCTTCATGACCTTTCCTACAAATCAAAATTAAGTACATGATTAGTAATACTTCATAATCATCAAAAGATAACCCATTATGCATACAGATATCATTTACATAGTGATGCAACTATTTTGACCAATACTTTGGCACAACACTTTCCCATATCCTGTATGCATACAGTGGCTATCTAGATGCCTTCCATCTCTACCAGAACATACTATCGAGAGTGTGCACAACTCTCAGCATGTCAGCAAAGAGGTTTCATTCTAGACAAGCAATAATGGAATGTTTGTCCAACTTGTCAATCATATGCACATTAGTAGTATACTGTTCAATGCTCTATGAATGTTTACACTCAGCATTATATATTATGGGAATACAAATATGCATACAACCTATTGTAGGCAATATTATTACTATTTCAAATAACAACTCAAATACTTATCTTTTATGTTTGTGTGGTTGCCTCCCGCTTGATCTTCTGTATGTCTTTTGAACTTCTATTCATTCTGTACCACTGTGCATGCTCAAGAGTCATCCTCATGATCTCATACACAAACATACACTCATTAGTATATTCTAAATGCTATCAAAACATTATAGTACTAAATAATCTTGAAAACGTATAGTCATGATTATAGTTAATAAACATTAGTATTCAAGATTTCAAGGAAGTCTTCTTTTACTCATGCATATCATTGATAAAAGATATAATATGCATAATCCCTTGATTACTAACTTTATGAATAAGCATAACCAATCATTCCAATTATACGTATATAAGGGATCCTAACACAAGGTAAGATTCATGGGAAACATACCTGGATTAGTATACCTACTTGGTTATGTACAACATACCTCGTAAGTAGAACAGAGATTATGGATGACTCTTTGTCTTCATGTTTTCATGGTCATGGAGCCTGATTTGTCTTTTGTGATGTACCTGTATCTTGTTAGCAGACAACCTCAACCTCACACAACACCATAATGCATTAGTACAATCATAAGTGTCAACCCCCTAACCAATGAATATCTTCTATCATGCATTCATAATTTTGTTAAGGTGATACAACAAATCTAAAATCAAGATTGTACTAACTGTAATAACATGAAGACAAACATACCATAAACTTAATCATGAACAAATCTCAAAACATACCTCGATGAGTCATACCTGTCGAGATCACTTGTAATCTCCTTATGTAAAGCCTTAGCCTCATCTCCCTCTGAAACATGAACTCCTTCACTTATGTAGGTGACCAATCCATCTTCTTCTAGGATTAACCCTATCCACTTGATTTGCAAGAACTGGACCTGGAGCTGGATATGGGTTTGTCAGAGAAACCCCAAAAATTCAAACTTTGAATTTCAAACTTCCGAAAGGATAGATATATGCGCCTTGATGAGCTGATCAAACTGATATATTCAGAATTTGAAAACTGCAAAGTTTTACTCCTCAATTTTGCCTTTGAAACTTTCGGATTCACTGGACGTGACCCTGAACTGGGGTTTGATGAAGCCCACTCTTTTGCCCCATCAAAAAGTTTGATTCAAAGCTCTAAGCTTCTAATTTTCTGAGGAGCTTCCAGCCGTGGTCACAGATTTCAAAAATTCCCATTTTTACAGAAGCCCTAATTTTCCGCTTTTCTGATCAAAGTCCCGAACTAGGGTCTAATCAAGCCCGGCCTTCTGCCCAACCAAAAATTCTGATCTTGGTCTCTAAATTTCTATTTTGATGAGTAGCATCCAGCCGTGGTCTCTGATTACAAAAATTCCAACTTTCTCCAAAGCCCTAAATTCCGGAAGTCATGAATGAAGGTACCAAAAAATAATTCTGTTTTGACAGAAATATGTACCTGATTGTTTCTGGTGTAACTCTGAAATTTTTGATCCACAGGGTCTGAAAAAGTTTCCTGAGATAGCCTGACCTGCTATCTTTCTATCCTGACAGGTCTGACCTCAATTGGATTCTCTGAGAGAGAGTTATTCCAAATGTCGCAACGTGACCTGTTTTGGGAAAATACAGGAGAGCGAACTTGTACGGCGTGCCACGTGTCACTGTTTGACCTTCGGCCTCTGAAAAAGTTTTCTGAGATAGCTCGGCCTGTTATCTTTCCATCCTGACAGGTCTGACCTCAATTGGATTTTCTAAGAGAGAGTTATGTCAAGTGTCGCAACGTGACCTGTTTATGGGATAATACAGGAGAGCGCACTTGTACGGAGTGCCACGTGTCACTGGTTCAACTTCGGCCTCTGAAAACGTTTTCTGAGATAGTGCAGACTGTGTACTACCTGTCACTTTTTACGAAATTTCATTTGGAGCTTCCTAGCCCAAGATATGACCTTTTTCCCAAGGTCACCTGATTTTGACTCAGATCTGGAAGAGGCAGAAACCCTATATTGTACAGATCATAAATCACAAAGTACAACGAATTAGAGGTTGTCCTTTGGACACAAGGTACCTGGAGATTTTATCTTCGTCCTGTAACAATTTCAGATCCGAAAAATTTGCCAAAACGGATTTATAGCGAAAGTGCTACGATGACTGGTTTTTGCTATGTAAAACCCTAACCTTCAAATTGTCGTAAGTAGAGCAAGTGTCTTTAGTGCCATACCTTGTCTTCCTTCAGGTTAGCTCTGATACCATGTTAAATTTCAATATGCTAAGACAGAAAATAGCAGCATTACATTCCATTTCATAATAATAGCATATACAGGATCACTGAAGAAACAACAAGCATAGCATAAACACAAGAGACAGAGATTTATCCTGGGAAACCCTCATGGGGTAGAAAACCCAGCAAATCTTCCTCAATATAGATGAACAGCAATATACAAAGATGCAAACCCTGAGCATAAGCTCCTTCTCCTCCATAGCAGACCTCTCCTCCACAAGTGCGCCTTTCTCAAGTGAGTGAGTGAGTGTATGTAATGAGGAACACACCTCCTCTATTTATACACTACTCTGATGTGTATTTTACACAAGTACACGTAGGCTCGTATTTAACCAATAGGTTAAATACCCCACTACAACTAACTGGGCCGACCCCTCTAGGGTGGTCTAATAACCCTTTGACCCACATAACACATACAGGGCCGACCCCTACTAGGGAAGTCTAATAACCCGAGTTACCACATTCCGACGGAGGAATAAACATCTCCGGATATACAATAAGATCTGCACGGAGGAATGAAACATCTCCGGAATAATAAAGTACAAATATAATATTCTTTGAAGTTACAATATCTCAACATATTCTACCAATGTGCAATATCCCATTTATGCACAAGCATTTCTATATGCACTATGCAATTTGTTAAGATGCCATCTAGTGCATATACATCTATGTAATCCTTTACATTTCTAACATTTTTAGGCCATATGACAACTTCATAATTATAATTATGATAACAAATAGAGGTTTAAGAAATTCTTCCATTTTCGGTCCCTCGTCGTGACATGGAATTTCTCTTCCATATCCTGCAATTGTAGAAATTACCCATATCGACAACAGGATTTGTTTATCAAAACAGCCGCTGGCACTCTTTTGCACTAAATATCTACGATATATGTAGACCTCATTCAAAATCTGATCCTGCATCATTGTTCCCTACTGGACAAGCTTTCCAATGCTTGTCTCCATGCTCCATTCCGACATCAGGTGCGGAAACTGCATCTCTTCAAAAATGACAACTTTCACTCCTATTCTGCACATTTTACATAGCTGCATTACATTCTCATAATTCACAAAGTACTTCATGCATGTGGAAAAACATTACATTGACAATCATAGAATTCTATTACAACCAACAACATACGAGGAGAAAACAAAAGGGGGTCAAGGGGGCTTGCCCCCTTGTGGCTGCAGGGCGGGTCGAGGGCAGCGCCCTCGTTTTTTTTTTTTTTTTTTTTTTTTTTTTTTAGGAATCACGCCTCACCGGGAGGTTCACGGATCGCTCCCGCAATGAGCGGGGCGATAGTTTGGAGGCTTCCGCAACTAGCGGTTCACTGCATGCTCCCGCAACTGCGGGACGGTTGACTGTAGCCTTCCGCAATTGCGAGGCGCTTCGGCGACGGCTTCCGCAATTGCGGAGCAGTTTGCCGAACGCTTCCGCAATGGCGGGGCGATTTGCCGAGCGGAGCCATTCGGCGAAGGCTTCCGCAGTTGCGGAGCCATTCGGCGAATGCTCCCGCAACTGCGGAGCCATTCGGCGAAGGCTTCCGCAGTAACGGAGCCGTTCGCGGAATGCTTCCGGGGTTTTCAGGCGGTTCTTGCGAAAAACTTTTGCGGAACGACTTGAGGAATGCTTCCGCAATTTCGGAACGATTCGCCGAAGTCTTCCACAATTGCGGAACGATTCGGCGAAGTCTTCCGCAGTTGCGGAACGATTCGCCGAAGTCTTCCGCAACTTCGGAACGACTCGCCAAACTCTTCCGCGTTGCGGAACGATTCACGGAATCCTTCCGAAATTTTGGAAGAGAATTCCTTCCACAATTTCGGAAGAGATTTCCTTCCGAAAATTCCCTTTTCACACTAACACTTAGAAAATTTTTCACTAAAACAAAATTTTTCTCCGCTGTTTCGGAGCCGTTGGCTGAATTCTTCCGCTACTTCGGGAAGGTTCGCGAAATCCTTCCGCAATTTCGGGAAGGTTCACCGAACTCTTCCGCAATTGCGGGAAGGTTCGCGAAACCTTTCTGAAATTTCGGAACGACTTCCCGAAACGGATTAAAACAATTTTTTTTTTCAAACACAGACGTGGTGCTCAATCCGGGCAATTAGCCCCAAAACGTTTGAATTAAAATCATTGCTGCAAAGAACTGTATCTGTGCATGCTATGGAAAAACGATGGTAATCAAATAAATGCTGTTGATCTCTAACACACATTCAAGATTCTTTGACAGCCATGAAATAAAGATCTGTGCAGAATTATACAAGATCATATGGAAATGCATAATCATTTAATACACAGACTTAAAACAGACATTTTAAAAAAAAACAGACTTAAGAAAATTCTGAAATTTTCCCCTGTAATTGCTATCAGGTTTGGCCCATAGAGGCCCAATGCTGCAACGCAGCTCTGATACCATTCTGTCACATCCCCTCCCATTCCATTAGCTATATGGAGAGGATCGTGAGGTTAAATCGGGCATCCAGCCCCATACATATTAAACAAACATTCGAATTAAAAATGTAATTATACATATACAAGTGCATAACAGGCGTGATGCTGAATTGGGCGTCTAGCCCCATGAAACTTTCAACCATAAACATTCACAGAATATGACAGAGACATATGGAAATGTATGATTTTAAGAAAATCACAGCGGAAGCAAATTCATTTAACCCATCCACATACATTCATAATATTCATCAAATGGTAATTTCAATTTAATACACGAGAATAGTTATCTTATGTAAAAGTAGTCCCAACAACCAGCTACACTTCTGCAACGTTCCACCCAACCGTAGGCCAGTGTGCTCCTCAATCTCTCAGCACCACTGCCACCCCCCGAGCTGGGCATGATCTCCACAAGGAAAAGGGGAAAACAGGCTCTCACATAGCCAAAGGTATATCAAAATCAGCCAAGCCAATCAGCAATTGGGTTTCTCCGGCTGTTAAGAGATGGGTGCATGCATCATCAAAAGCATAAGGGTTGGGCATGAGAAAAACGCCTATACAGTGAAGTTTCCAACGGTGGGTTTCTACCAGTTCCAGAAAAACGTGGGTAGACTCAAAACGAATTTGTAACTAGGAAAATCGACTCGGAGAGCAACCCATTTCAGAAAAAACGCCCCAAGGGCAAAAACGACCTCTCCCTCAGTCCAAAATTGCATCCCTCCTTCCCCAGCTGCTCCAAAATACCAAAACGAGTTTTTGGCATGGAAAAACGCAGGGTTATGGCCCAAAAACGTGAGGATAAACTTCAGGGAGCTCAGACTCCGTGAGAGGAAGAATGGCCATGGGTGAAGAATGGCTTTGGGCCCATTTCGTGGGGGTTTTCTTGCCCCACAAGCAAAAACACGATTTTCCAAGTGGATGGCTTGCCCATGCACGAAAATTGACAGCCATACCTCTCCCATCCCAAGGCATTTATTGTCTCAACCAATCTTTGGAAGAAGTAAATGATTGGGTGCATGAGACAAAATGGGTAGTTGGTGGTTTATGGGTTTCCCCATTGACACATGGATTAATACCATTGGCTCAAGGGTTTGGATAATTTCCCTCCCTCTTCCTTGTAAAGATCATGCCCCCATCTCTTTGTTGCATTGCGTAGCCGGTTGTGGGTTCTTTTTCATTAAATTCATATTTACATGATGTCTTATTTACATCGTGCCCTTCTAGCACAAGAACCATGGGCATCTATCTCTTAATTTTCGGTACATAAAATGACAAATCAATGGCGGGGCCTTGGCCTTGAGCTCCTCACCATGATTAAGTTACAATAGTTACATCATTTACGATTTAGTGAAAAAGGGGGTCAAAATGGGGACGTGACACCAGAACAATTGATCCTCAACTAAATAGTATTTAGTAGCTTTGAGTTTTAAAGATCTGGCAGCCTTCCTATCCAAATGTTCAGGACATTACAGAAATAACAAAAAATGAACAATGTCTACATACCAGGCCGATGATGAATAAAAATACATGATCTTTTCTTTTTCCAGAAGTGCTTGATCTTCTTCAAGAACTGATTCTTCAGCCATGACATGCAGTCCCAGAGCCTGACAATTTGATTCAGCCAATAGCTTGGCTAAACCTTGTCCCTTGACAAGCTTAGTAGGCCTTATCTCTACATCATATTCCATAATCTTTGCAATCCACCTACCTCTCTTTCCTTCACTATCAGGATGAGTTAACACATCTTTCACAACAGAATTAGGTACAAAAGAACTTACTTTTGAATGCAGGACATAAATTCTGAAAAATTTCAAAGCCTTTACCAGAGCATAAGCTTGCTTCTCCAATATACTATACTTCAGGTCAGAATCTCTGAGAGTTTTGCTGAAGAAAGCAATAGGCTGTTCCAATCCTTCTTTATTCTTCTGAAGTAAAACCGCTGCAATTGTGTCTTCTGATGCAAATGAAAAAGTAAGGAATTCTTTGGTAAAATCAGGACTTACCAATACAGGTGCTTTAGTAAGAGCTACCTTGATTTTCTCAAATGCTTCCTTTGCCTCAGCAGTCCACTTTACTTCCTGATCTTTCTTCAACATGGCTGTGATTTTCTTAATGGTTTCAGCAAAGTTGGGAATAAACCATCGCAGAAAATTTATCTTGCCAATGAATGATTAAACATCTTTTTTACTCCTAGGTAAACTAATCTTCAATATTGCTTTCACTCTTTCAGGATCTATTATGATGCCATCAGCAGACACCAAGTGACCAAGTAGTTTACCTTCTTGCACAGCAAAATGTGACTTTTTGGGGTTCAGGGACAGGCCAAATTTTCTGCATTTTAGGAAGGTTTGCCTCAAGTGCTTCAAGTGTTCATCATCATATTTGGAGAATACAGTAATATCATCCAGATAGATAACCACAAACTTATGTTTTTCTCCTACAAATGCAATGTCCATGGCTCTCTGAAAGGTTTCTCCAACATTCATCAAGCCAAAAGGCATCTTGTCATACATGAATGTCCCCCAGGGGTTGTAAACGCTGTTTTTTTCCTTGTCATCAGGGTGCATGGTAATCTGATTGTACCCTGAGAAACCATCCACCATAGAGATCCTCTGAGCTCCAACTACTTGCTACAAAACCTGTTCGATCTTGGGAAGAGGATAGTTGTCTTTTAATGATGATCTATTCAGATTTCTAAAATCAACACATAATCTAATTTCCCCATTCTTTTTTCTGATAGGAACTAGATTAGCAACCCAGGAGGAGTACCTGAGAGGCACTATTATCTTTGCATCCAGTAGCTTCTTTATTTCTTTTTTAATTATAGGGAACAAAGCTGGATTGATCCTTCTTAGTTTCTGTCGGAAAGGCTTAACATTAGGCTTCAAAGGGACCTTGTGCTGAATAATTGCTGTATCATAAGTCCTTAGTTCTTCATAAGACTAGGCAAATACATCTACATGTTCTTTCAAAATCTTGATATATCTATTTCTTTGTTCAACTGTCAGAGATTTAGAAATTTTTACCATCTTTGGATGTTCTGCTGAACCAATATTGCAGTCCACTACATTGTCTTCTGAAGATTGAACCACTGGCTTTGAAGGTGTATCATCCTTTATAAATATTCTTTTTAAAGGTACTAGACCTTTTGGAATGAAGTTGCTCTTCAACTCAATGATTTTATGACCTGCTATCTCTTCTGCAGCAAACTCATTTAACTGTTCATCCCCCTCATCCTCTTCCTGATCAATTTGAGCATTTGAAAACTCATCTGTAAGCTCAAGATTTTTTTTTATTTCAATGTGATCTTCAAAAACCCTCCAGTGCTTCACATTATCAGGCACACATGGTCTATACCTCACCTCTATGGGGTACCTTAGCTGAGTGGTCTTAGGGATTCTGAAATGTGTGGCAGCCAAAGCTAATGAGTCTGCAGTCTCATTATGATTCCTTGGAATATGAGTGATATTAAATGCTATAAAATAGTTTTCAAGCATATCCCATACCTCATTCCGATATACTTTCAGCAAACCATGCTTTACTTGATAGTTGTTCTTCACCTGCTGAACAACTAGTTCGGAGTCGCCAAATGCAGCAATCTGCTGAATTCCTAAATCTTCAGCAGCCTTCAATCCCAGTAGCAGAGCTTCATACTCAGCAGTGTTATTAGTGGTAACAAACTCCAACTTATACATGAGTTTCACTGTTTCACCCCCAGGGGAAATGAGTAAAACTCCAGCTCCAGCACCCTCTTTGCATGAGGATCCATCAAAGTAAAACTGCCACAATGCATCTTCTTCCTCTCTGCTTTGTTTTATTTGCTGTTCTTTTTCTACTTGTAACAGATCAGCGGAATTATCCTCCTCACTGAAATGTAATATGCATGTACCAAGATCTTTATCAACAGAGTACAATGGGCGATTGGTGGGGTTTTTATCATCTGTTACTATGTAAGCAAGCTGCAGCTCTCTGTAAAGTCTTCTATTTTCTCCACCAAAAATAGGAATGGTGGCATAAGAGAGGTCCATCTATAAGGTTCCCCCAACCTTCTTAGCCCATGACCTAGAAAGAAGCAAAACAAACTTTGGTGTGATGTCAGCTACTACAACATCCATTATCACACTTTTCATGGGCAACTAAGCAAGGATGACAACCATGTCTTTTATTACTCCTAGACACTTTACAGCTCGAGAGTCAAAGGCATATAAATCATGGTAAGTTTTGGTGATACTGAGGCCCAGGGCTTCCATTACAGCTTTTGGCATCAAGTTATGGGATGCTCTTGAATCTAACAGGCAATTGTGAATCATTTGCTCGTGGACAGTCAAGGTTACATAGAAAGGAGGAGAAGCACTAGCCTCATTTTCAATCTTCTCAGCCAGAGCTGATCCAATGAAGATTCTAGGGTTTTCTTCCTACAAGTTAACTGTATCTGAAACAGGCTGATTACTGGGTACATTCATCACTTTCAGAACTGTTTCTTTATATGATGGATTCTTTATTAACTCAGTCAAAGGTACAGGAATCTTTAACTTCCCTAGTTCATTCTCCAAACTAAAATTCTGGACAGATTTGTTTACCTCTTCAACTTCAACATTCTTCTTTGATTTTTCTGCAGATTGCTTCTTCTCTATGATAGGATCAGTTATTTGTTTAGCAAGAATAGGTGTAGGAGGAACAACTGCCTTCTTCTTCGGGGCTTGGACCACTTGTTTTGGGCCTAATCTGAGATTTATAGTCTTCTTAGGTCCATTCTGATGAACAACAGCAGTTACAATAGTATTTTCCAAGCCTAAATCATCTTCAGTTTCAAACATGTCAGCATTGTAGTATTCTGAATTCAGAAAATCTTCTTCAGTAACAAAACCTGTAGACAATCCATCTCCAAAGTGGTTCATATCCTGATCAGTCTCAGTCTCCTCAAAGAGCAGTTGTTCATCAACTTCTTCTTCATCAGCTACATTATTTTGAAGAGGTGGGGGCACTCTTTGATCCTCATTCTCTCTCCTTTCTCGCTGGATATCATTGTTCCTGCGCTCTCTTCATATAAATCTAGGAGCAAATTGCCTTCTGATCTGATTCTGGTTATTTGGATTTCGTTCATCTTCTGGATCAGGTTTGCTAGAATTCTTCTCAAGCTCTAATTTATTCAATTTTGCAGTAAGAATCTTCACTAGCTTAGCCATCTCATCTATATTGGCTTCAGCAGACTGAGGAGCAGCACTTGCTGAAATAGTTTCTTTCTTTCCTTTTCTTTCATAAAGCTGTTGGGCTGTTTCTTTCTTAAGTCTGTTTGAAGCCAGCAAATTGGATTCTACCTCCAATGTTGCATCTTGCATGTTCAGCAGGGTGATAGGTCTTCTTTCTCTCAGTAATAAAGAAAATTCATGATCAAAGGAATTTACATAAGTAAGTTTAGCTGATGTTTCAGTAGGCTTAATTTCTACTGGAATCTTACTATACATTTTGTTAAACCTTTTGGAAAAATATGCAACAGTCTCATCTTTCTTTCTTCTGAGAGATCCAAACTCAGTTATATAGTAGGTGTGGTCCTTTGTGTCTCCCCATTGCCTCATGAAAAGATCACGGAGCTCTTCAATTATAGTGATTGAGTTGGAAGGCAACTCTCTGAACCACTTCCTTACATCCCCATCAAGGCTCTGAACAAATACCCTCATCCACACATCTTTGATCTCAATGTTTTGATTGTCAACATAACTTAGGAAAGCCTCCCAATGTTCCTCAGCAATTGTTTCCCCCTGTCCATTGAACCTAGGCATATATTTCTAGCAATCACCTCCAAGCAATGCATGTAAAGGCTGAGGTAAGACTAATGGTGCATACCTAGCTACAACCATCCGGTCCATCATATCCATGGGTGGGTTTTGGCCTGCCATTTTTGTACTAACTGGCTTGGAAGATGTAGAAGCTTGGCTGGAACTTGTTTGAAAAGGATTCTTTCCTACTTTCAGCTGAAAGAGAGGTATTTTACCAGGAGAAGCAGTCTTGGCTTTCAAAAATGTTTGAGGGTTAGTAAAAACTTGAAAAGTGCTCTAAGGGATGGTAGGTTTTATCCAAGGTGAGGTTTCAGCTGAATGTAATGAAACACCCAACTGGTCAGGATCACAGGAGGCTGGTAAAGATTGAGACCTTCTTTGTTTTCTTGTTGTTTTTAAGATCTATTCAGGGTCTGTCACACCCAATTGCGATGGAGAAGTAGGTCTGTTCCTGGTTCCAATTCCTTTATAAGCCACTATGACAACTTTTTTGGTGAAAATAGCCTTAAAAAGAGCTGATTTAAGTCCACCTCTTAAACCAGTAAAACTGATAAGTATCCTAGGGAAGATATGCTTCAGATTCGTCCCTGGCAACAGCGCCAAAGATGTTTGTGCCAAAAATTGTTTCCAAGGCTAGAGAAACAAGCCAACACAATCTCAAACAAAATTTAATAAAGAAAACAAAGTTTAAAGGTTTCTGTAATGTGTTTTTGGTTGTGAACTTTGGGAACACACAGGGAATGCATTCATGAGCAAAATAACTACTGAATTATAAGCAAAAGAAGATAAAGATGCATGATATATCTAACAAGATCCAACATAAACAGTATTGAGGTTCATACATAAATGACAAGCATTACTGCCATATAAACATAAACCAATAAATTAATATATCAATTAAGCAACTAGACAAGCTGAAAAATGAAGCCAACACAGAAAACTGAAGTGTAAAGTTCACATATATCTCATAATTTCATCATCAACTGCATACAAGAGTTTTGTACTTAACTCATGAACAAGTCTGAAAACCAACTGAGTTTGAAGACCTCCTGAAAGCTCCCAAAAATCGAACCCTCTCAATGACTTTCTAACCTCTCTAAATACTAATCTTTACAAAATCAGTTAGGGATCTAACCCTAACTGCCTTCTATCTATTCGATGAGGTAAAGTAAAATGTACAATATTACAAAATTACAAAATATGCTAAAAATACTAAATCACTAACATATGTGTTTATCAACTAGTGACAACTAACTAAATGGACAACTGACTTATAGATCTTTTGCTGCTTCAGCTAGCAGAGCGATGCCATCTGATGCTTGATATTTCCTCTTAGCTTTCTTCTGCTCCTGCTCCATGTCATTTATCTTCTTGATGACCTCCTCGTTTCTCTGTTGCAGGTCCTGGACTGTTTTCTTCAACTCTGTGCAATGCATGTCAGTAGCTCTTTTTCTCTTTAGTGCTTCCTTTGCTTTTGCTATCAACTCTTGAAAATGGTCATTTACATCCTGTAGATCTTCTCTCAACCTTCTGTTAGCCATCATTAATCCATCATTGACCTCTTGCATGTAACTCATCTGATGTTTGTACTGCCTAACAGTTTTCTGCAAATTCTCTCTGTCAGAGTCAAATACTTTGTCTATTGTAGGATCTTGTTCCTCATCAGGTCTCCAAGGTATATCAAGTTTTTTGAAGATTTCAGCCTCTTCCATTAACAGGTCTATAGGAGTGTCTTCAATGCCAGGATTTTCCTCACCTGCTGCTTCAACTAAAGGAGCTTCTTCTTTTAATTGTGGATGCTTTAAAATATCACTTCTTATTTCAAAATAGATTTCAGATATTTTAGGTATAGGTTGGCTTGAATCTTCTAATGATTTTAATGAACTCTTGGCTTTTGCAGGATGCACATATGAAGCTTTTGCAGCTGTTTGTTTCTTCACTTTTCTGCTAACTTTGTCTAGTTCTGGTTTATCATCCATGGAAACCTCATCTAGGACAGTAACTTCATTTGTATTTAATCTAGGATTGAGCAATTTCTTCATGTTCAATCTTAGCTTGTTCTTTGACCTAGTTTTAGGTCTCCAATATGATGCTTCTTCTCCCATCATTTTCAGCTCCTTTCCTTGATGCTGGATAGCAGCCAACTCTACTACTTCAAGTTTATTCCTCTTTCTGTTAGGTTTTGTTGCTTTGCTATCTGAAGTAGGGATTTCTTTGCCTGTTTCAACCTTGACTTCTGTTTTAGCAATGGGCTGCTCTTCCTCCAATAAATATCCCTCGTCATCTGAGAGAATGGTGATAGGGCTTCCCTGTTGAGTTTGCATTTTCTCCTTAGGTATAGCAACCTCTCTTATATCAGCAGTTTTCACTTCATGAGAATCCTCTGCAGGTGCCAAGTACTATTCAGGTTGCTCTTTCTCATCTACAAACAGTGAGTACTTGCCTTTAAGACTGGCTGAAAACAACTTAGGTTTACGATCCTCCTCCACATGCTCTGATGCTTCCTCAACTTTGACCTCTTCTTTACCTTCAAGTTTAGGTTTCTGACCTAATTTTCTCATCAAAACCTTACCCTTGTCTGCTTGCCTCTTAGGTTTCTGATCTCCTTCTTTGGTTTGAAAGCTAGACCAAAAGATGAAAAAGTCCTAGGTCTTCCCTTCATGCTACAAAAGAGTGCTAATCATCAACTTAATTAGCCCATGGTGAAAGATGGACTGAGAAGAATGGTCTATATGCCCTTTCACCCTGTTGGACATCTTCTGCAAGCTTTTCAAAAAGAAGAATGGCAGGTTCATCTTGGATACCCCCACCATGTGCTGAAGGAATCTGAAGTGGTACTTGTATACATAGGCATACCTGCCCTCGCAAGTAACATAGCTCTGCAGTATCCTGATTGGCTCAACCCATTCCTTTCTGAAATTTTGAATAAGGATGCCTTTATTCCAATCAGGGGTGACATTTGGTAAAAGATATCTTTGTGGATCAAAGTCAAAAGGCAGTTTCTTAAACCATGGTTCACCCTCATTCTTAATCCCTGTAGCTTCTGAAATCAGCTTCACTGTTAGCCTGAATTTAAGAGTATCAAAGGTAACCATGTCATTTTTAAAGCCTTGAGCAAACTTACAGGACACTTCTGCATTATACCCATCTATCTTCTTGGAAAAGTCCATCCAACCAGCTTGTTGAAACAACTCAACACACCCAGGGAGTTTTTCAATCCATCCTACATCAGTAGGTTCGGCTCTGTTTACCTTACCACTCCTGCCCATTCTTCTTCAATTACTGAAAAATGAATAACTTATAGAGTTCTTAAATTTAATCCATTTTAGCTCTTAGGAATATTAGTATCAAAATGATAGTAGGTTTCATCCACTCTCAAGTCTTTAGCTCCTCGCTGCATCTATCTGGTTCCAAAAACAGTAAGCTCCAATACCTAGCACACTAGCCCTCCCTGCAACTTCAAATATTCGCTATCCTTTTGTATTCTTTGCAAGCAGAAGATCAATTTAGGAGGTTGAAAATACTGTCAAATGTATAGGTTCTTCACATCACTACAACCTTAGCTTTGACAGGGTCATATTTCATTAAAAAAAACTGTTATCTTCAACCCTCACTCATCCTAGTGTCTTAGAGCATCAGAAATAGCTACTTCTCTGGCCGAAATTGCATTTAAAAGCACAATTTAACCTTTCCTTTGATCAATTTTGACAGAGTAAGCTCCAACGAAAAAACCCCAAATTTGCAGTTATATTGGCTTTTCAGGAAATACCTTTGAATTGCTCAACTGCAGCTATTTAAAATCACGACTTGAGTTGTCAAATGAGTCACCTTGGATGTACAGATGTCCTCCAACATTCAATTTAACTCCTAGCAACGAAATTAGGAAGCCCTAACTTCCCATGAAGCCATCAAAACCTCTCCTTTGTTTAGCAGCGACAATGTCCGGTTTTTTAGTGGTTATGGCTACTCCACTAAGTCCTTCGTCTTTGAATGTGCCTGTAAATGACAAACTCATCTCACATTTACCTCAAACCACGCTACTACCTGTCAAAAAGAATTACATTTGGGCTCACGATGAGCACGATTTCCTCACAATGTGTAACCACTTGGAATCATGATGTTCCCTGCATCAACACGTAACAAATTCTCCAAAACATGTAATTAGTCATTCATCATTCCAAAGCATGCCAAAATTTGCTAAAAAATCGGAGGAATTTTGGAGTCGCGATATTCTTGTAGCACGCCTTTGGTGATTTTGAGCTCCAGCGCTACAAGGATAATTTTAACACTGTTTTTGGCACTTTTTTACAACTTTTTGTCATTTTGCATAGAGTTTTAAAGCTGTTAGAGTAATGATTATGCATGACTATACTTAGAGTATGATCTATGAACCCATTATTTGATATGGTGTCTTTTAAAACCCTTTAACAAAAAACAAACCTAAATTTTAAAACTTGAAAATTTCAAAAGCAAGCCCAAAATTTCATATAAAAACTAAAGAAAATTTCCTAAAAGAGGGAAAAATCAAATTAAAGCAAATGAATAACTTGAAATAAAATGCAAATCAAACAAAATTTGAAGGAACAAATTACTGACTTAACATCTGGCTCCAGCTGTGGGATGAAGACCTCCCTGCGAGGCTTCAAGAACCTGTAGACCAGTGCCTTCTGTCTACTATCTTATCTACCTGTCTGCAAAACTTCCATTGGGCTATGGAGTCTTATTATGATTCACTCACCGGTATGTACAATGATCAATGAAAATACTTTTGTAAGCTGTAACAGAGCATTGAGACTCACGATCTTCCATTAATAATATGAGAGTAGAGTTCTTCACTTCTGTGTTTTAATTAGCTGTGACTCTCGGTGTCTCTGTTGGAAGGCCAGGGCCCGCCTTCTCACAGAGATAGCCGATTTAGGTAGGTGGAGTAGTCAGTTTTACTTCTGTTGTGTGGTGTGGAATATTTGAGCTGTAACAGAGATTAGCTCTCCTTTTTGGCAGTTTATCACTACATCTTGAATAGCTGTAGCAGAGTGGTGTGACAGTCGACTATGTAGGACAATTTACTTAATTTGCATGTGTGTTTTAATCAGCTGTGACATCCAAGCTCCATTCCAATTATCTTCTAGTTGTTTATGCTTTCTAGGATTTGTAGTAATGATTAGTTAGAGTTCAAGCTTATGTTTTAATTCTGTTTGCTGTTGTATCTTCAATTACATTCATAGATTAGATAGTTAATTGTAGAATTACAGTAGCCACTGGATAGATCATTTTGGTAAAGATTTAATGCTGTAGTTTGATAATTATAGGATTTCACTTCTTTCAAAAGTAATCTAGTTTCATTTCATCATTAGATCATTAACTTGCTGGATTGATTTCTGTAGGGAAGTTGTTTCATTTGGATTCTTAGATGTGTGAATTAGATTAGTGTTCTTAAGGAAGGAATTGGCTGGACACATAGGTAGGATCATCGTTTACATTTAGCAATCAACTGCTCAATCTGTTTATGCATAGACTGTGATTATTACCTTTGAAATAAAAGACCTTCCTGGGTTTGACAATTTATATTGACCATTCTGTGTGTCAGCTTTAATTAACTGACATATAGGGTGACCAACAGGTAACATAACCATGGTAGTAACAGGTGTGTTGGAGTATTGTCCTTCAACAAGTTGAGTCATTTGAGGTATAGAACTGGTCTCCTATCTAGGGCGAATATGTGCAGGAGTTGAGGGTTGACCAAATTTAGAAGTGGTCACGTGTTGGGTGGATGATTCCAGTGGGTGAAAAGATAAATAATGACTTGGGAGTGGTTGATAAGGAGGTAACGTCGGGTCTTCATCCCTTCGTACAAGACTTTGTCTTCAAAACCCCTCAGCCATAGCATGTAATCGAGTTAATTGTTCACAATAAAGTGCCAGAGGGTCGTTAAGAGTAGTCCCACTGGGTGGGGAAGCAATGGCAAAATGAGCCACTGGGTGGCCTAGAGAGGATATCCAAAAAGCTACAGTTGGACCAACAGGGTCATGCTAGGGTGGATTTAGCCATTCCATCAATCTAGGCTCTCCCGGTAACATCAGAGGTGTGTCTTGTGAAGTGGAAGTTTTCACCTCTTCACCCTGTGGGGGGTTGGAGGCAAGTGAATCTGGAGGGAACATATGTGCTCCAATATTCAAAGTAGGGTTTTCTACTTCAAATGACATGACTGTGGCAGATGGGTCCATTATTACCTTCGAAATTACTTCCTGGTTAAGGGGATATTCGGGTGGTAAGTTCAAAATTCTGCGGGACCTCCTCAAAGGAAAGTCAGCCAGAGTGACTGAAATAGATTTTCTCCTGGGGTAATCTAAACAAAAGAAAAGTAGTCCCAAAAAAACTACACAAACTAAGGCCACAAGCAAACTTATGTGATAGGTGTGGATTCAAAAGTCTGGAACCTCACAGGATTGTGAAGGCTTCACAACTCGCTATATATCCGCAAGGTCCAACAGTAAAATGTGACAAGGAGGATTGGGACCGTACCCTTGCCTGAATACCCAACTACCTAGATGGAACTTGCGTAGTAATATCCATGAGTGTTGTTCTCGGTGTATTGCTCTACCAAGATGACCAAATGGATAGCTCAGTTGGTTTCAGGAATCCTAATGGTGTATCTCGATATACTCAAGGTACATGGGAGCTCAAATCCGTATTGGTTTTTTCTAATGCACAATTATACGGCACAAGACCTTCCTATATACTACCGAGTACATGAAACACCTTTCTATATATGCCAAGTACATGAAACACCTTTCTATATATGCCAAGTACGTGAAGTACTTAGTGGGTATGTGAAAGAGCTTCGATATACCTGGTTGGTACATGTAAGACTACAATACCCCTAGAATACAGTGTTGGCAAGTAACGACAGCTGCCACGTTTTATGACGTCGGAACACGTCTCTAACCTAACACAAAAGTCACTAAAATTTTACCCTAGTTCTATCGTTAATTTTATCTGGACGGTTAGGTGAATGTTTGAGGTGAGTACATAAATGTAAACATAATGCAATCCCTAACTACATGCAAAAATGTACTTTTCTTTGATGAACTCCATATATGGGAGGGAGAAATCTCTTTCCTGATTTTACCAAAACAATGACATGCAACACAATCCCAAATCTACCAACTTGAAAATGAAAGTATTCTTTTTGTTTTTTCCCATTTTTCCAAGCAAAACACAAAGATCAACAAGCATCACAACCAAATCTAATCATTTTCTTTTTGTCTTTTCGAATCAAAACGAGACTAAGTGATGAAAAGAGAGAAATTTCCTATCTAGAGCACTCTAGCTTTTCAAATTCCACTATGATTGCTCAAAAGCATAAAAAACCAAGAATTCATACAATTGTTTCAAGCATGGAATGACTTTTGTAAAAACTTGATCTCACTTGAATTTTTCAAGAAAATGAATGACTCATAATTCTTGAAAAGTACAAATGACTAACTTTTCTCTCAAACTTTTCAAAGGACTAATGGATGATAAATTCCAATGGATGAACCAATTCCTACAACCATTTTCAAATGCACGTGAAAATGGTAAAAATGATGCACTTTTAATTTTCCAGTGATATGCTAAGATTACAACTTGATAAAAATGATGTTTTTAAGCATGAATAACTGAAAAGAAAGATTATTTACAGTGCTCTAAACACTAAAAAATTCTCAAGAAAATGACAAGCACTCACATGGACTAAAAACACTTAAAACACTCGAATCACTCAATCAAAAAACCGAATGCAAGCAAAGCTAAATAACATGCGCAAAGGAGGTCTGGGATCTAAGACAATGGAAGGGATAGATCAGGTGGGGAGAGCAGGGAAATCAAGGTCAAGCGGATGAAGGTGGGGAAGACCAAAGTATCCACCACTACCAAAACTCAAACTCGTCCAAAATGGAACCCAAAACCACTCCAAAACAACCCAACAAAACCAAACATCAACAATGCAGCATAAAAAAAGGGGTCCCTGATTGGAAGATACAGTGTAGAGGGGGTCTGTAAGAGAAACCAAAACTCAAAAAAAGGGGAGGGATGACTCAAACCGTAGGTTTGAGTGGTTGGAACAAGCTGCAATTAGGCATAGAGCGCCCGTCGCAGATGATCTACAGGGGTTTAGCATCGACGACACAGAAGTCAAACAGGGATTTAGCGTTGGTGGCACAAATCACAGGAAGGAAAAAAGCTCCTGTAAAAGGATGGCACTCTGGTTACACTACCCAGGTGCGTCGGGTGAATTCCCAAGAAAAAATAAAAAAGATATCCAAGAATGAGCAATGCAATGGTTTAATAATTATACCTACAAGCTCAAAGAAAGCGAACAGACCCTTCAACAAGAAGATCTGATGGTGAAAGAGGCTCAGGAGGAAAAACAAATGACTTGCAAATAAATCAATGAATATGAAATTCAACTTCAAAACTTAAATCAACGTACGTTCCCCAGTATGGTCGCCAAATTTGTTATTAGACAATCTACCAAAAGTGGACTTAAGGCATGATCTCTCTAGCTTAATGCAAGTCTAGAACAAATGAGACAGAATATGAAACTACTCTCCTAGATCTAGTTAGTGATTGAGTAGTTAAGCAGCTTACCTCAGATTCATAGATCTTTCTCCTTGCTATTGTTCTGAAACCCGCGGTCGTCAGATCTGGGGCTGTAAGACCTATCAAAATACATAGGAACAATACAAGCAGTAAAACATGCTTAAACACTAACTAGTCTAAGTAAACAATTGAGGAGGTGAACTATAAATATCATTAACAAAAGAAACATTTATGGAAAGCATTTATATTACTGTATAAAAAGTGGGAAGTACAGTAGAAGAGAGGATTCAACCGATGCCTCAACGTCACAATCTCCTTCCGACAAGCCAAACCAAATCTCCTAGAGAGAAGTATGTGCCTCCAAGACTAGGGTGTTGAACTACTGAGCTAATTTCAGCAACATAAGAGTACCATAGACTTCCTCCCCTTGGGATGGAGAGGGCTCTTACATTTATAGGACCAAGTGGATAGAGTAGGTTGAGGATCACGAGGAGACGATTAGGGGATCCTCCCATTAGGTTAGGTAACCTAAGGACAACTCACCTAGGAGTTAGGGATAGGGATCCACCTCATCCAATTTATAGAATTTGATCGAAAGCTACCTTTATCCCATTAGACTGACTCCGGCACATGTTGCATGAGGGAAACCTGCGCCGACACACTTTTCCCAAAGACATCCTACGTCGGCCTAATTAGGAGTGTGGATAAAGGCCATCAAGTTGCTCTAAGTGACTAACTTGATCATGGGACTTCAGGGATTTAGGAACTGAAGTTACATAGGTGTAGATTTTGGGTGTAACAGTAGGAAACAAGTCTTCATACTCTCGAAGTAGATCTGCTATTTTTGCAATTCTCTCTTTGTCCCAATAATATCCTATGGAAGCGAACTTTGGTTCTTCAGCGGTGCGAATGTTCACTTTCTAAGTTTTCATAGGATCACTCAGATCTAGAATTTCCAGTGGCGATGCTTCGACTTCACGCTTTCCTTTTGACTCAGGTATATTTACATTGCGCAGGTCATCATCCTCTTCGCTTTCTTCTTCATCTTCGTCTACTGTGAAGTTGTAACATTCCAGGGCATGTTATATCTGTCTTTCCCATTTTGGTTGATGATATACAGGTTTTGATGTGTCATTAAATATCTCCCCTTTAATGTTCTATAATGCCTCGTTTATACTTTGGAATTCATCTTCGAAGCTGAAATTTGCTTGGAAGTTGTCAATCATAACAGACCATTTTTTCATTCCTCTACACAGCTCTGTTTCTGTGTACCAATTCTTTGGAATCTGCTCCGGTTTGTGGACAAACAGATGAACCCATTCTGTCTGTGGTCTATGTGTCCATACATTCTTGCAATTTTCTATGTGATCCCTTAGATCAGTTTGTCCATTATACTTGACTTGTACAAGCTTAGTTTGTTCTAGAAATCTGATCTCCACCATATGCTTGCATTCTTCCCATGTAGTCAAACTCTGCTTATGCGTGACCCACCATCTGGTAGGTGTAGCGCGCAGTGCTATATCCAATGCTAGTAGCTTATGTTCATCTGAAACTAATACAATATACTCTTGAAAAAATGTATGGATGTTAGTAAGGCCATCATAAGTAGGAATTGGAATTACCTCTATTCCAATCGAGCACAAAGATATCGTGAACTGCACGCATCTTCTTGCAGATACTTCATGCATTCTGCTTTGCAAATTTTACAGTCCTACATCTGAGTCTGATATGCACGAACTGTCACAGTGCCAACTCAATGTTCCATCATCCATTGGGTTGATATAGTCTGCCTGATTTGCTGTTGTTGAGATATTGTAACTTCAAAGAATATTATATTTGTACTTTATTATTCCGGAGATGTTTCACTCCTCCGTAAAGATCTTATTGTATATCCGGAGATGTTTATTCCTCCATCGGAATGTGGTAACTCGGGTTATTAGACTTCCCTAGTGGGGGTCGGCCCTGTATGTGTTATGTGGGTCAAAGGGTTATTAGACCACCCTAGAGGGGTCAGCCCAGTCAGTTGTAGTGGGGTATTTAACCCATTGGTTAAATACGAGCCTACGTGTACTTGTGTAAAAGATATGTCAGAGTAGTGTATAAATAGAGGAGGTGTGTTCCTCATTTGACACACACACTCACTTGAGAAAGGCGCACTTGTGGAGGAGAGGTCTGCTATGGTGGAGGAGGAGATCATGTCTTTGGTTTGCATATTTGTATATTGATGGTCATCTATATTGAGGAAGCTTTACTAGGTTTTCTACCCCATGAGGGTTTCCCAAGATAAATCTGTGTCTCTTGTGTTTATGCTATGCTTGTTGTTTCTTCAGTGATCCTGTATATGCTATTATTGTGAAATGGAATGTAATGCTGCTATTTTCAGTCTTATCATATTAAATCTTAACATGGTATCAGAGATAAACTGAAGGAAGGCAAGGTATGGCACTTACGACACTTGCTTTACTTACGACAATTTGAAGGTTAGGGTTTTATATAGCAAAAACCAGTCATCGTGGAACTTTAAATATAAATCCATTTTGGCGAAGGTTCAAGATCTGCAACCTTTACATGTCGTAGATAACATCTCCAAGTATCTTGTGTCCAAAGGGCACCCTCAGATTCGTTGTACTTTGTAAGTTATGATCAGTACAAGTTAGGGTTTCTGCCTCTTCTAGATCTCAGTCAAAATCAGCTGACCTAGGAAAAAAGGTCATAACTTGGGATAGGAAGATCCAAATGAAATTTCGTGAAAATTGTCAGGTATTACACAGACTATACTATCTCAGGAAATGTTTTCAAAGGCCGAAGCTGAACCAGTGACACTTGGCACATCGTACATGTTCGCTCTCCTGTTTTATCCCATAAACAGGTCACGTTGTGACACTTGGCATAAATCTCTCTCAGAGAGTCCAATTGAGGTCAGATCTGTCAGGATGGAAATATAACAGGGTGAGCTATCTCAAGACAATTTTTCAGAGGCTGAAGTTCAAACAGTTACACGTGGCACACCGTACAAGTTCTCTCTCCTGTATTATCCCAAAACAGGTCACGTTGCGACATTTGGCATAACTCTCTCTCATAAAATCCAATTGAGGTCAGACCTATCAGGATAGAAAGATGACAGGTCAGGATACTGTAGAAAAAGTTTTCAGACCCTGTGGAGCAAAAATTTCAGAGTTATAGCAGAAACAATCAGGTACATATTTCTGTCAAAACATAATTATTTTTGGAGCACCTTTATTCATGGCTTCCGGAATTTAGGGTTGCAGAGAAAGTTAGAATTTTTGGAATCGGAATCCATGGCTGAATGCTACTCAGGAAAATCAAAATTTAGAGACCAAGATCAAATTTTTTGGTTGGGTAGAAGACCGGGCTTGATTAAACCCTAGCTCGGGATTTTGATTGGAAAGATGGAAAATTAGGGCTTCAGCAAAAGTTGGAATTTTTGAAGTCTGTAACCACGGCTGGAAGCTCCTCAGAAAAATAAGAGTTTAGAGCCTTGGATCAAACCTTTTGATTGAGCAGAAGGGTGGGATTCATAAAACCCTAGTTTCAGATCCTGTCCAGAAGATCCAGAAGTTTCAAAGGCAATTTTGAGGGGTCAAATTTTGGAGATTTCAAAATTGAAGTATGCTAGTTTGATCAGCTCAGCAAGACACATCCTTCCATTCATTCGGAAGTGTGAAAGTCAAAGATTGAATTTTTAGGGTTTCTCTAGCAAACCCTAATCAAGCTCCAGATCAAGTTTCAGGGGGAGTTGAGGCTAAGGCCTTACATAAGAAGACTACAAGAAGTCTCTACAGGTATGACTTAAGGAGGTTCAGGTATGTCTGGAAATCTGATTTATGATTAAGTTCATGATGTGTTTGTCTTCGTATTATTTATTAGTACAATCTTGATTAATGTTAGAATTGTCTTATCACCCTAGTAACAGTATGAATGCATGTGAATGATCGAAGACATTCATTGATTAGGGCTATATGATTGTACTAATGCATTATGGTGTTGTGTGAGGTTGATGTTGTCTGCTAACAAGATACGGGTACATCACAAAAGGCAAATCAAGTTCCATGACTATGACAACATGAAGAAAAAGACTCATCCATAATCTTTGTTCTACTTACGAGGTATGTATGACTTTGTTATATTATGTTTAACCTATGAGACATGCAGGTTCTAGCTCAGGATCTCTAAATCATTGAAGAGATTGTTTAGGTATGTTGTACATAACTAAGCAGGTATACTAATCCACGTATGTTTTCCTATGTCATGTTAGAATCTTACCTTGTGTTAGGATCCCTTATATAAGTATACTTGGTATGATTGGTTATGCTTATTCATAAAGTTAGTAATCAAGGGTTTATGCATATTATGTCTCTTGTCTTGGTTGATGATTTAACTAACTAGATCAAACAAGAATATGCATGAGTAAAAGAAGACTTCCTTGAAACCCTGAATACTAATGATCATGACTATACATATTCAAGATTATTTAGAATTAGAATGTTTTGATAGTATTGAGAATATACTAATGAATGTATGTTTGTGTATGAGCTCATGAGGATGACACTAGTGCACACTTGAGCATGCACAGTGGTACAGAATAAATAGAAGTTCAGAAGACATACAGAAGATCAAGCGGGAGGCAACCACACAAACATAAAAGATAAGTATTTGAGTTGTTATTAGAAATAGTAAATGATATTGCTTGTATGCATATTTGTATTCCTAGAATACATCATGCTGAGTGTAAACATTCATAAAGCATTGAACAGTATACTAAAAATATGCATAGGATTGGTAAGTTGGACAAACATTCCATTGTTGCTTGTCTAGAATGAAACCTCTTTGCTGACATGCTGAGAGTTGTGCACACTCTCGATAGTATGTTCTGGTAGAGATGGAATGCATCTAGATAGCCACTGTATGCATGCAGGATATGGGAAAGTGTTGTGCCAAATTATTGGTCAAAATAGTTGCATAACTATGTAAATGATATCTGTATGCATAATAGGTTATCATGTCAATATGATTTGATGATTATGAAATATTACTAATCATGTACTTAATTTTGATTTGTAGGAAAGATCATGATGAATGATGAACACCGAACAAGTGATGGATTTTCAACAAAAGGATTTACAAATCAAACACACTATAGAAGGCTTGTGGCTAGAAGATTCTCTTAGAAAGAGGAAGAGAATCATGATGAGATGTTTGCTCCAAGTGGCTAGACCATTCTCTTAATTGTGTAATTAAAGAAGAAGTGTGAATCAGGTTCTGTATGGGTTCCCAGGATCGATAATCAATTGATGAGCTTAATGATCACCATGGGTCATATGGATATCAACCTTTGATACAAGGTTGAATATGGTTTCTATACATAGATGACATGGATACAAGAAGGAACTCACCTCAGAGTTCGAATGATGTTGAGGTTCATATCAGTAGACCCATCTAACGAGAGATGGCACAGATAGATGGCTGCATAAAAGAAAATGAAAGATCTTAGATTAATGTATTACTTCCTAGGTCTGGAAGCATGGAAAGGCTCAGAATGAATCTTTCTCAACCAGGGAAAGGACTTGATATGTTGGAATGTCCACTCTCATGGATTCCAACTTGAAGCTATTGGTGAATGACTCATCAGAGTTAGTGTATATAACTCTGTACAGACAAATTATTGGGTCATTGATGTATCTAATAAATACTAGGTCAGATATATGCTTTGTTGTGAATACCTTGAGTCAGTATCTAGTGGAAACTAGATGTGTTCACCTATTAGTTGCAAAGCATGTGATGAGGTACCTAAAGGATATGATAGACTTTGGTCTATGCTATTTTGGAGATCATGACTTCAGATGGCTACACAGATGTTGATTGAGCAAAAAGTGTATCAGACAAGTAGAGCACATCGAGAGGATGTTATTGTCTGGGATCAGCTATGACCTTGTGGTTTAGCAGCAAGCAGTCCAGTATGGCTCTTAGCACAAGTGGAATATATGGCTGCTTGATCTGCTAGTTGTGAAGCAGTATGGCTACAGGATTGTTTGACTTAGAGATAGACCCAACTGTGATACTATGTGACAAACAGAGTTGTATCAAGATGGCAGAGAATCTAGTGTTCCAAGATATGGTGCAGAAAGGAACTATAAAGTTTGAATTTGTAATAGGATACCGATGTACTAACCAAACTTCTACCTCAAGTGAACAAGTTGCCGATGTACTAACCAAACCTCTACCTTAAGTCAACAAGTTGCTGATGTACTAACTAAAACTCTACCTCAAGTAAAAGTTTGAATATTTCCGAGACAAGCTTGGTGTAGTTCAGAAGGACTCTCCTCGAAAGGGGGAGTGATGTGATCACTTATGATGAGATTGCCTGCATCGACAGTGAGGTTGATGATGTGAATACCTATATTGGTGATGCCGACAGAGAGGTTGGTGGATGGTCCTTAGACAAGGTCTAAGGTGAAAAGAGGGATTGCATCATCCTTGAACACATGTTCTAAAGAGAGCCGTAGACATATGTCTTCAAGAATGAAGTCCTTGGTGGACATGATAGGATTGCATCATCCTCAAAAGAGCCATAGACATATGTCTTCGAGAATGAAGTCCTTGGTGGACATGATAGGATTGCATCATCCTCAAGAGAGCCATAGACATATGTCTTTGAGAATGAAGTCCTTGGTGGACATGTGAGGGGATTGGATCATCCCTGGACTTCAGTCCTAAAGAGAGCCGTAGCCATATGTCTTCGAGAATGAAGTCCTTGGTGGACGGTTGAGGATTAAGTCATCCTTGGACGTGGTCCTAAATGTACGGTTGAGGATTAAGTCATCCTTGGACGTGGTCCTAAATGTACGGTTGAGGATTAAGTCATCCTTGGATGTGGTCCTAAATGTACGGTTGAGGATTAAGTCATCCTTGGACATGGTCCTAAATGTATGGTTGAGGATTAAGTCATCCTTGGACGTGGTCCTAAATGTACGGTTGAGGATTAATTCATCCTTGGACGTGGTCCTAAATGTACGGTTGAGGATTAATTCATCCTTGGATGTGGTCCTAAATGTACGGTTGAGGATTGGATCATCCTCGGATTTTGGTCCTATGAATTGAGCTGTAGACATGATGTCTCCGAGAACAAAATCCTGAATGAACAGGTAAGGGGATTGGATCGTCCTCGAACTTTTGGTCCTGTGAATTGAGCCGTAGACATGATGTCTCCGAGAACAAAATCCTGAATGAACACGTAAGGGGATTGGATCGTCCTCGGACTTTTGGTCCTGTGAATTGAGCCGTAGACATGATGTCTCCGAGAACAAAATCTTGAATGAACAGGTAAGGGGATTGGATTGTCCTTGGACTTTAGGCCTGTGAATTGAGCCGTACACATGAGGTCTCCTAGAATTGAATGATAGGACTGGATCGTCCCTGGACTTCGGTTCAAAAGGTACATGATAGGACTGGATCGTCCCTGGACTTCGGTTCAAAAGGTACATGATAGGACTGGATCGTCCCTGGACTTCGGTTCAAAAGGTACATGGTAGGACTGGATCGTCCTTCGACCTCGGTTCAAAAGGTACATGATTGGATTGCATCATCCACGGACCTATGTCCTAAAGAGAGCAGGATTGATCATCCTGTAATATGATTGTGTGTGATGATGTGGTTACTTGTATCAGTAGGATACTTGTATTGATGATGTGGTTACTTGTATCGGTATGGATACTCGTATTGATGATGTGGTTACTTGTATCGGTAGGATACTTGTATTGATGATGTGGTTACTTGTATCGGTAGGATACTTGTATTGATGATGTGGTTACTTGTATCGGTAGGATACTTGTATTGATGATGTGGTTACTTGTATCGGTAGGATACTTGTATTGATGATGTGGTTACTTGTATCGGTATGGATACTTGTATTAATGATGTGGTTACTTGTATCGGTATGGATACTTGTGTGATGATGATGTTGATGATCGTGTGATGACGATGTTGATGATCGTATGATGATGATGCTGACAATCATGAGGATATAGATGTTGATGTTATTGTAGTTGTTCGAGTGCTGCAGAAGATAAGGATTCGGTACTGAAGATGTTGATGTTCCAGTAACTGGTTCAGTTACTGATGATGTTGAGAAAGCTTCCAATGATTTATAGATGTATCATGTATGATGTTGATGACTCCTTGCTCGTGCAAATGCTGTTATAATATCCTTCTCATTAAGGGGGAGTGTTGAGATATTGTAACTTCAAAGAATATTATATGTGTACTTTATTATTCCGGAGATGTTTCATTCCTCCGTAAAGATCTTATTGTATATCCAGAGATGTTTATTCCTCCATCGGAATGTGGTAACTCGGGTTATTAGACTTCCCTAGTGGGGGTCGGCCCTGTATGTGTTATGTGGGTCAAAGGGTTATTAGACCACCCTAGAGGGGTCGGCCCAGTCAGTTGTAGTGGGGTATTTAACCCATTGGTTAAATACGAGCCTACGTGTACTTGTGTAAAAGATATGTCAGAGTAGTGTATAAATAGAGGAGGTTTGTTCCTCATTTGACACACACACTCACTTGAGAAAGGCGCACTTGTGGAGGAGAGGTCTGCTATGGTGGAGGAGGAGATCATGTCTTTGGTTTGCATCTTTGTATATTGATGGTCATCTATATTGAGGAAGATTTACTGGGTTTTCTACCCCATGAAGGTTTCCCAGGATAAATCTGTGTCTCTTGTGTTTATGCTATGCTTATTGTTTCTTCAGTGATCCTGTATATGCTATTATTATGAAATGGAATGTAATGCTGCTATTTTCAGTCTTAGCATATTAAATCTTAACAGCTGTCATCTTGTAAATGTGATCTAGATCATGAGCTCTGCATTCTTCTCTGATTGGCTCAGTGTATCTAGGCCCTTGTGAAGGATCCAAGGGTGCAATGACCCTGATATATTCCCCTTCAAATATCATTTGCTTCTTCTTCAAATTGATTATTGTGAAGTTATCCATGGCCCAATGTATCCCCAATAGTGCAGGATAAGGTTGGCTATCATCTACAATTTCAATAACCTCGAAGTCTGCATGACTCTCGCACTCCATAAATGTCAACAAGAACATTGGCTAATCTCCCAAAGGGTATGAACTTCTGCTGATTCACTAATGTCAACTGTATGGGTGATCATGTCAACTTCGGTTTCCCCATTTGTTCCCATGTCTGCTGTCTGCTTAGTCATCGATTTCAAAATCTCCAATCTGCGCATTCAGTCGCATTTCTCTTCTAGTTCTTTTGTGGCCCTTGATATGATGAACCCCTCTATATGCTTCCTCTACTATAGTGCGCTGCTCATAATTACTTAGCAGGCTCTGTAAAACCACTAAGGCATTCTCATGCTTCAACAACTTCATGCAGCTCTATAAAAACTGCGCAACGGGACTCATCGCGTCTGTTGCAGTATGTGTATGATCATATGAAGCTGGCATATCTTTTATCGGCGAAGTCTCACTTCGCAACGTGATTCTTGGAGTTACCAGTGTTGGTTCTTTGAATGTTTCTCTTGCTTCCATGAAGGCTTCTTTCTGTTTGTTCAGCTCTAAAGAAAGTATTTTTCCCATCGCTTTTCTTATCCAAGCCCCTTCAGTATGCTTTTGTTTAGGATGGTAATTATTAGAATTTGAAGCTTCTTCTCTTTGATCTACTCATGTGGTAGCTCCACTTCATGTCACATCATTAATGTTATAACTCATATTCCTTCTTTTAGCTGTGATCATCTGTATGTTCGGATTTTGTGCTTCCTGTCTCCTCTCTTGCAACTAGTGGATTTGGACCCAAAATCTGACAACCTCCGACGAAAAAGGACTGTGTCATCGAATTTCACCATAAAAATTTCAAAATTTGTTTTTTTTAAAAATTGATAGAAGGAGACATCGGATATCCGACGAGGCCTCTGGGATATCCAACGGCTCTGTGGATATCCGACAACATATTAAGCCTTAGGATGTCAAATATCCGATGCCAAGCTATACCACCCGAGGATGTCAGAAATCCGACATCAAAATTAAAATGGTAACTAGGTTCAAGGCATCGAATATCCAATGGAAGGTTGACTTTTAAAACTTATAAATAGTGAAACATTCCGACATGTTTGCTATACAAGCGATGGTTTGTGGAAGTTTTTTTATTCGGCGAATTTTTCATTATTTCCATTGTTTTTGTGATTCAAGCGAGCGAAGTCTGGAGCTTCATTTTCTAATATTGATAATATTCATTCAAGCTCTTTACGATAAAATGTCAACTAGCAATATTCCTGATCCAAACGAACAAAATCAACAATTGCTTGCTAGATTGTGGGAAGGAGTTGAAAGAAGGGGTGATGGGAAATACTATTGTCCATGTAGTCAATGCAAGGGATTTAAGAGGAGGATAATTTTGATCACAACAACCAAAAAACATTGTAGGGAGCATGGGCACACTGAGGGGGGACATGAATACCATCCATTTGTAAGTTTTGCATTATATATGTTTTTATTTTGATTGATTTTGTAAATTTTTGTATTGATCGTGGTTTCAATAGATGGGGACTAACATGGTAAATAAATATTATTTTAATATTAAATATTTATTATAATATTTTTTTTCTTTTCTTCATGTTGAATCTAGGGTATAGTAGAATAACTCATTTATTTGTTCGTTAGTGAGACTAACCCACTCACTGGGGAAAGCACTTAACTCTCTAGATTTGTGACACTTTCCATCATGACAATAGAAATAATGACTATATTGGCATGTTGTAATTTCTCTTATATTTTCTCTATAGAAATTACCATAGAATCATTTATCTTACCTTAGTGGAGTACAGTATGAGAAATTTTGGATTATATTTGAGTAGCTTTGCTCAGTAATTGGGTCAATTATTATGTCTCTTAGATAGTTTGGATGCACCTATTTGACCAACAGTACAATTGGCCGTTATTCTTTTCCTCCCAACAGTACAAAATTTGTTACATTTTAAATGCATCACATAAATGTTTACATTTTGCATTTGAAATTTTTACATTTTGTGTTTGAATTTCTTATATTAACTTCTATCTATTGATGGTTTCATGTAATTATAAAGGAGAGACATCCTAGGGCACTTCGTCCGAAGGAAGTGCTTCTAGAACAAGTACCGAAAGCTATGAATATTAATGGAGAACAAGTTAATGATCACATTGAAGAAGATGATCATACTGATAACATAGTTGAAGATGATGTTACAAATAATTTGATCCATGATTCATTTAATGTTGGAATGGATGTTGATGATCATGATCATGATCATGAAAATGATGAACATTTTGATGATATTCATGATATACCTCTTCTTGATAAGGCATACGAACCCCTTTATGAGGGCTCCAAGACAAATCTTCTCTCTGCCATATTGTTGATAATGAACTTGAAGGTTATGAATGGTGTTTCAAACATATCAGTCACACGGATGTTAAGGTATGTAATATATTCCATCACAAAACAAATATGATTGTGTATTTTATTGTTAATTCATATATAAGTCAAATTATTACGGATGAAATTTGTTTCATTAATATTATTTCTATATTATATTAACTAGATTTTTATTTTAATTTGTTGTAGCATGATAGGTGAATATTTGTTACCACCATCAAATATTTTACCTCACACATATTGATATTTATCTTCCATCATGAAAGAAATTGGAATGCAGTATGAAACAATTCATGCATGCCCTGATGACCATGTTCTATATTACAATCATCATGAATTTGCAATAGAATGTCCTGAATGTCATATCAGTAGATATCGCACAGATCAAGTAACTAAAAAGGTGCCTCGCAAGGTTCTACATTATGTTCCCATTATTCTACGTTTGCAAGGACTGTTCAGGTTCAAAAACATAGCTCAGTTTATGGATTACCATGCACGAAACAGAAGTCAAGAAGACATTATTCGGATGCCTGCAGATTGGTCTGCATTTAGAGATATGGAGGAAAAATGGCCTCACTTTAAAGAAGAACCTCGTAATCTTAGGATTTATTTGGCAACAGATGGTTTCAATCCATTTGCAGAGATGAGATTTGTTTACTCGGTGTGGCCTATTTTTGTTATCAACAACAACATTCATCCATGGTTGACAATAAAGAGGGAGCACATAATGTTGTTGATGATTATTCCAGGTACGAACCCTACAGTTTTAGTTTTAATGTAGTGGTATCTCATTTGTCGTATTTTTGTCGCATAATGTCATATATATATTTAATGTTTTTCTATTCTGCAATATGGTTTCATATATATAATCTAAATGGTATGTCTCATAATTATATTTTTTATATGTTCAAAACAATCAGGTAAGTACCAAGTCAAAGATATGAATGTATATATCGAACCTCTTATTGACGAGTTACTGAAGTTATGGAATGGCATCACTATGTATGACGTATCTAGACCAATACGACAAAGGAAATTTCAATTCCATGCAAATGCTTGTATGGATAATACATGATACCCCAGGGTTAACCCATTTTTGTGGTATGTAATTATAAGTTCCACTTTATTTGCATTTAATTTTACGAACTACTAGTTAATATACTACGCACGCATTTTTTTCTAAATAATCCAGTCATTTTGTATAAAATTATCATTGACATAGATATTCCATCTCTTTATGTAGGTCTTCAGACAAAGGGGAAATTTGCATGTCCATTTTGTGGTCCTAAGATCAAATCTCATCGTTCAAAAATCCTAGGAAAGGAGGTGTT